>OY728139.1:164065755-164714815 GCA_963277665.1 Viscum album | reverse complement strand
CATATAAAAAAATTATATTAAAACGCATCTTTAAATTAAAATACAATATTTTTCATTATTCATTAAAAAATGAACTTTATCGGAAAAATTCCAAAAATTAGCACAATGTAAATTTTGATGTACCCATTATAAATAAAAACTTCATTTGGTAAAATAGAATGTTTTAAATGGGAAAAACTATATTTAAATATGGTTCTCCATTAAAAGGTGGTAAATCGACCTTTTAATATAATTATGCTTAAAATTAGATTCATTCACATTTTAAGCCTCTAAACTTTAATGGATAAAAGTAAATACATATAACCAACATGTATAATCATATTGTAGTTAGTTTTGTTTATTCCTACCAATAAAATGGCTAGTAGTTAACTTCCATTTAAAATAATAATATTATATTATTAGTGTGTAACATAAGATTTCAAAGAAACTCATTGTTGCATATCGGGAACGCTATTGAACATAGAAACACTTTTAAAGTCAAATTATTATTTAATTAAAAAATATTAATAAATATAAAAATATCTTATTCTTAATTTTCCTGGGATGTTACAATACCATAGGAAAAAACTATGATAAATATTGTACAATGTTGATGTCCATACTTGCATAAATTTTCATATGTACGATAGATGTTTGCATATAATACAACTATATCATAAATTCATGGTGCTAGTGTCCCTACGTATTATTCCACCTCAGGAATTGTGGGTGTAAAATTGCTTATAGGAGACTCATGTATAAATCATATGATGGTTATGTCATAATGCTATCAACAACATCTGATGTTATTTGCAGTCACTAAATTAGGACATGGATGATAAGAACAAGTAGTCTCATCACTAAGAAGTTTTCAAGGTGAAAGTGAAGAAATATATGAATGGGTGATAACTACACTGGTTATGTGTAATATGAAAGACAATTCATGATCTTTCAGTTGATCTATTTCTAATATTATTTTGACCTAATTACTCTAGTATCATTTAAGCATACAAAACAAATATAATGGAGTAAAAATATCATTACCATTTAGGTAAGGTTATCCAAGCAATATGAATATGACAGAAAGTACCATCTTGGCTTATTATGGTGAATAAATTGGAAGACAATGTGATAAGTAAAATCAAAAGTATGACACCAAACGAACCTTCATAACATCCTTCAAAGATGGAGGTTGGTTATTAAAACATGAGGGAATTCTCATTGCAAAACATAAAATAAATTCTATGTAAGTTTTAAGTGCAACAAACTGAATTAAATAAGAAAAAACACACTTCGTCTTCAGTGTATATTCATTAATTAAAATGTATTTTTTATGACATACTTATTGGGTGTGAAATAGAATATGGCTTTTACGTATATTTATTGAAAGAAATTAACCAAATATGTATATAAAATTACAATAAGTAAGGTACATTAACCAAGAAGTTGAGAAAGGGTGATTCATATGTGAGGGGTGATAAGTAAACAACTTTTAATCACTAAGATAATGATTCTAATAGAAATTTCATTGAGTATAACCAAATCATTAATCTCATGTGTCCTACGGACATAATGATACATTACTCTAGGTTTTGGAATGAATGTTTTTTGTGGTGTCTCATACTCATTAAATATTTCAGTGATACATGAATCACAATCAATAAGTGATGAATATAAATATGTAAGAATTTTACCTAGTTTTGGAACGATAATTCATTTTTAAGTAAAACTAATTATGGACGTCGAGGATATACCTAATTTGGTATTTAGATGTGTTACATCTAAATACCATCGGTATTATCGACATCTTCAGTTTGGACAAATAATCCTTTTAAAATAATGTAATGGCACAAGGCTTTTGGAATTAGATAAACAAGTGAGCATGGACAATTACAAGGGTATGATAGATGTAAATATACTTCATTATACTACATTAAGTTCTATAGGGAATGGAAAAGTGGAGAATGAATGGTCAAAAGATATGATTTGTTTCAGATTGGCATGTCGAACAATACCTTGACCAAGCATTCAACGATCATGATAATTAGCATGGAGTAATTCTTAAATGAACATTACCTTATTTACATCATGTAATTGATGCTAATAAGGAGGATTGATGACGAATCGTACATGTTAACATTTATTAATAATATATAGTGTGAAATAATTCCTAAACACGCATTTAATACATCAAATTTATGATGAATGTAGTATCAATGTTACAACCTGCAGTAACTTCTATCATATTTCATGAAATGATTTTAAAATAATGGTGAAATCCCATAACTGTATTCCAACTATAAATGTAGAATGGATTTCATATGAGTCATAGTATTATGGAAATACATTATTTAATAGGATATGTATATGGATACAAATATTTTGTTAAGGATATAAAAAATGCATCAAACTAAACACAAGGTGCATCTAAGTAATTGTCCTAAAAGTTTATTAAGTTATTACCTAAATCCATAATATATAAAATTGGTAGTCAAGTGATAGACTAAACTTCTATATAAGGGTGAAGATCTGTATTAGAGATAGTGGGAGCTAGATTGACTTGGATTTAGTCAATTCTTTAGATGCAAAAATGGTTGGCATAAGAACAAGTTCCACAACTACATGTACAACTTGTATATTCCATAGACACATACTGCATATGAAGGTTGAAAATGCTAAGATGGTTTACTATTCACTGCAGTTGATGTTAAATTGTTTATTGTGAGTAATAATTTCTACAAGTGATCAGTATATTACCATTAGATGTGATTGAAAAAATCAATAAAAAATACAATAATGGATTCTATGTTTAAAATTGAAAGGGGGATTATAATTATGAATATTGTGGTGGGTATTAATGAGATATGATACATGGGTGGTACAAGAAAAGTACCAATAAGGCTTGATTGGTTATACCATGTTAGTATGCCTATGTCCATTAGAATTTTACTTGTCAAAGATTAATATATAAAATAATTTAATTGGATATTGGATGTCAAGATCCACATTCATGGAAGGTGTCTATAAGACGCAACCAGAAAGGGATGATGACACCATTTGAGGCTAATAATGGTAAAAAGTTACTGAAATATAATTCAATATTAATGTAATTAAAAATATTTATAGAGAATTAATTTTAAATTTATCTTTTTAATGTGTCTATAAAAGGTTAGTGGGAGCGTTATAGCAATCCAAAAGAAATATGTTCAACAATGTATGGACTATAGATATTGGTCTTAGAGTTAGTTAAGAGTGTGATGAATGTAAATATCCAGTGATTGACTTAATATAGCAACCCAAGTTCCAGGGAATAGGATCTACTAAGGTAGATCTAATGGTTTCATGGACCTAGTCAATTATATATATAATGACGTGGTATTGAAAAATACAAGTGGAACAATTCAAGGGAATAATTGTTACTATTGTCTAATTGAATAAACTCTTTAGGTTTTCATATTCGTCATATGAGAGGAGATTAAACTGGTGATATGATATCTATTTACTGTAGTGATGTATCAATCATGTATGTCATGCTATGTACATAAACTGATATTGCTAAGATATAATTTATACTCAGAAAATATTGAGACGTAGTCAAAACTTTTTGATTATACATCTTCAATTACAAATGGTATGTTCTTGGTAAGTGGGGAGGAGATGCTAGTTATGGTGGTACAAAAACTATTCTTCCTCAGTTTAGTGTGATATAATATCATATTTAGGCTAAAATGATGAGTGAGACAAGTTCAAAAGAGCTTGTAGTAGCCATTCATACAAAACTAAGTACATTGCAGCTTCTGTGGCAGCTAAGAAGCAGTTATAAGCAATAAAAATTTCTAATTATTGGAATCATACCTAGTAAGTAAAGAATTATAATAATGTAAATTATGATATTACTACTATAAAATAGGTAAAGTCATGACAGTGGGCAAAAAGAATATAATAGGCAATACCATATCTTGATGAATTTTACTCAAGAAGGTAAGGTCACATATAGTAGAATATGTCACGTGCTAGAAATGTGGAAAAACAAGAAACTAAAGACATTACGCTACAAAAATGTGATCTTAATAATGTCATTAGCTAAACATTATGGTTAGAAAGTTGTCTCTAGTCAATGTGGGAGTGTTTAAATAATGGTTACCCTATACCCAACATTATAATATTTTTTATTACCATATCATGTATACAGTTAAGATATAGGTGATGTTTTCTTACCATTATAGTGTAGATATTTCTATGTCCACTCTCAAATGGTAATTTCCGAAGATTAATGGCTATATCAAAAAGTTATAAAGGATCTTGTGCTATAATGAGATCCTTAAAATACTCTGACATTAATCTCAAACAAATTTCTTATGTTCTAGATAAAGCTTTTGGACTTGACATAGGATATATTTGACTATCAGGTGTTGGGGGTTCATAAGAAATGAGACATCTTCCCATGATGTTCTAACGTTGTGATCTATACTAGTGAGATCATGAGGACATAACCGCTAATAAGAACACCACATGATTTGGTTGTTATTAGATGTTTCTATCTACAGACATGTGTATTGAACTCCAGACTTGATATCATTAACAATAGGTTCTATTTGATTGAGTACTTTGATTCAAGGAAATACCATGACAATGAAATCATTTCAAGGTAGCTTGTGTTGGTTGTGTCATTGGTGGTATGACATTGGTCGAATGGTTATGAAATGATTTTACGCTTCTGGGTTGAGGGAGTCATATATATCGGGCTTTATTGATCATGATGGTAGTACCTCTATAAGACATTGGCCAAGATATTCAATGGTAAATCTATCCATTTAGATCAACAAATAAAAAATCCAGAAAAGGGTGATGCCACAAGTGTGCATCATACTTTAGGGGATATGAAAGAAAAAGATATTATATTCCACAGTGCATGTTCGTCGGTTGGTATTCATTGCTATGACTATTCTTATTTCTTTAGGAGCATTTATGGATTGGTAGACTATGCTCTTGGTATATGGATTTTATTCACTACTACTGAGATAAGGGGCTATAGGTTCACACACAGTAGAATATTCAAGAATATAACCTATTTAGTTGAATAAGTATATTAGACATGGTGGGTCCCACCATGGGATACGAGTGTTTTCCAATTTATCGACCACTAATAAATTAATAAATTCATATTATTCATGTAAAGAGTAATTGGTCTCTGATTTATTTTTTAAAATTATTTACAAGTTATGTAAAATGAGAGAATATTAATAAAACAAATATTCTTTTAATATTAAAGATTTGTTTAATATTATGTAAGAATACAATTCTAGTTAATGACTTGAGTTTTTATAAAGTAATATATTTTTATATGTATTAATGGTATGTAATAAAATAATAAATAATATTAACAGAGTTTAGTCTAACAAAATTATTGATTTAGTGGATGATAAATAAATAGGGGCTGGGGAACCCATTCAGGTATTTTCGTCATCCATTTTAAATAGAGAAAGGATCATTCCCAACAGAGTATTCATTTATTTATTAATGAGAGACTCTCTTTCCTTTAACTTCCTAGATAGGGAGTCTCTCCATATGTTATGACCCAAGAATTCTTTCAGGCTATGAAGGTTGAGGATCACGGTGATCATCGAGGCATTGAAGGCATCATCAGATCTCCACGTTAACACCCAGAAATTCGATGATCAACACTCCAACAAGTTTTTGATGTGTATGTGGATGATATAAAGGGAGACATATATGGTTCCTCTAATCAATGATCACCAAGGATGAATTTTAGTTGGGTGTTACTTCAGATCTGAATATGTATGTTATCAGTTTTAATTTTTGTTCTCTGATTAATTTATGTGAGATCCGCAGTCTATACCGGGGATTGGATCGTTATTGAAAAAATGTATCATTATCTCGATAATGAAAATTTTAAAATCCACTGCCAACTGACTTCTACTAATCCTTTAGTACCTTCTAGCACCGTGTCAATTATTGTGTTCCTTTTCAAGTGTGTTGGGTTTTGTTTTTAGTAAGGTAGAAACTATTAAATAGGATGAAAACGTTGTTTCAAAAAAAGGAAACTTAAAAGGAAAAAGATATTAATGATTCAGCCCCTCCCCCTCTCAGTGATACATTGATCTTAATGGGAATTCTTAATGGGTATTAGATCATAGTTCCCTTCGTTTACTCTTTGCTTACGTTATGAAGAAGATGTTGTGATGGAGAATCTAAATTATGTGAACAATAAATGGATTATGGATTTATATGGTAATAAATATCATATCTAGGAATATAGAATGTTTTCTGATCTTATGTGTATTTGGTATGTTGTTCTTAAAGGTACAATAAATGTATTTCTTCCAATGGATGATGAAGTTCCTATTACATCTGTATCCAATAAGAATCATTATAATGAAGGAAGAGCCAAGATGTTTTTACTATCATCACTATCTTAAAGTGAGTTTTTAGAGTGAAAGGTGTTTTTACATCCAAAGGTATCTAGGATAATGTGATAAAATTATTAAGGAAATATACAAGTAATGAAAGAAAAGTTACCAATATGGAGGCTAAAGTATGAAGTTCTCAAGATAGGTTAGTATGAATCTATTGGTGACTTCATTACTAGGGTAAATGATATTATCTGCAGTATCATATTTCTTGGTAAAAATATAAAATACACTAATGTGTTTGAAAAGATCTTGATAATTTTTCTGGAAAATTTTGAAGTTAAATTTTCTTAATTGGAATATAGAGATCCCGAAACACAATCCCATGATGAATTCAACAACACTCTCATTACATGTGAAATCATTATGGAAAATGTTATTAAAGGAAAAAAAGTTGATAGAAAAATGTATTTCATGGTTACTAAGAGGAAAATTAAAAGTAGGATATTTTTTATAAAGAAGTTGATGATTCTGATTTTGAAAATAAGGAATGTAAAAATATAATGAATTTTGATCTTTATATTATAAAAATGGGAAAAGAGGTATAGGTAAATGAAATGGAAAAATATCCCTTAAAATATTTTTAATGTGGAGCTGTTGGGAACTTTTTATCCAATTATACTAGAAAAGTTAAAGAAGAGGATAGAGAGTAAGATGATTGAGGGAAGATAATATGATGAAAGAAACATACTGATAAGGCTAAATATTATTCCAAAAAAAGGGATACAAAATTATAAAAAGACCAAAAAGAGATGTTTATTATCAGAAGATGATGAAGAAGAATATAATGACGATGAATATGAAAGGTCTATTGAGAAGGTTGAAAATACATTTATTTCAAATGTCAACAATGAAGATTTTTGAAGAGGTAGTTTTGAAGAAGAAGAAACTCAATTATAATTTTATTTGAATGAATAATTGAAAGAATGTTTGAGAATGATTAGAAGGCTTGAGAAAGAAATCAGGAATATGAAAAGTGAATACTCTTCAACAAACAATTTATAAGGTTTTCCTTGTGAGAAAGTATAGTTATTTGAAGATATTTATTATTTGAAGAAATATATTGAGAAAGAAAATAATCATAAGGAACAACTGGAAGTAATGTTTAAGGAAAAATAAGAATATTTGGATCTTGTCCAACAAAAACTTTCTAAAGCTGAATGCAGGGATACAAGTTTCAATAAATATATTTATAAATTTAGTAAAATATCTAGAAATGGTAAACCTAATAAGGATCAAAAATCACATTTAACGGTTGAGAATGATGTTTAAATTTTTTCTAAGAACAAGAAATCTAGTAAAGTTATTTATGTGGCCAAGACCAATAAAATGAAGAAATCAAAAGTTTCTAGAAATTCTGAATCCGAAATGTTTTCTCTTAGTTATAGTTAAAATAAGGTTGAAAGGAAAAATTAGTTTAAAAGTAGGATTACATTTTATTATAAAAAGATTGGTGGTCAAATTGTTTTCAATTATAATGATAATAATGTTGTCGAGAAATGTGTTCAGTGCATTAGGATGTTTGGATGTTTTGTTCTATAGATATTTCTCACATTGTGGTAGATTTGAGCATATGGAAAATATGTATTGGTTTAACCAACAACATTACCAGTATTCCACTAACTATAAAATGAAAATCTTGAGGAAGATTTAATCTCTTAAAAGGAATAAATCTAACAAGGATGTTCTAAAGAAACCATACAATGTTGGTGAAAAAATATAAAATATGTTTCCAACTCTAGAAACTTTTTACTAAATATTTGAACAACCTAGAAACCTTGTAAAAGGATGTATTATTTAGTTATCAGCACAAAAATTTTTGTTAACAATTTTCAAAATCCAGTTGTTAAGAAATATGGAAGGAAAAAATTCCATTATTTTAGAAACCACTCTTAAAGTTAAAAAATGTGAACGATATTTGATTCGATATAGTGGGTGTTATTCTCATATGAAAGGATATTTAAATTATTTTAATAATTTGAAAGGCTTCAAAGAAGTAACAATGAAATTTTTAAATGATGAATCCTTCGAAATCAAAATTATTGGATTTTATATCATCGGAAAAGAATAGTTTATGTCCAAGAAAAATTTGTGTATTAAATGGATAAATCACATCATGGTAAGTGTTTTACAACTTTTTGATGAAGGAAAAGAGTTATTTTCAGAAAATATGGGCTTTTTGTGAAAATATAGTAAGATTGAAAGATAGTCACAAGAGGCCAACCCAAAAAAAAAACTTGTTCCATGTTGGTGAAATAAAAAACTCTTTTTTACTTGTGATTGGTAGAAGAAAATAAAATGATCCATAGAAGGTTGGGGAATATGTGTCATAGAAACATGACTATGTTATCAAATATTTATAGTGTCCATGGGATTCCCGATTTGTCTATAATAAGATATTGGGATTGAATTTTTTTCCCTAAAGTATTGATTTCTAATTCTATGAATAAGAAAGATACAATTTGTTTAAAATTTCCTGAGGAGATTATTCATTCTGATATCTATTGGATAATGAGAAAAAAAATCAACTCATAGTGATAAGTAATTTATTACTTTCATTTATGACTTTACTAACATTACTTGTGTTATGTATATGAAACATAAGTCAAGTGATTTGAGAATGTTTAAATGTTTCAGGAGGAAAGTAGAGAAGGATTATGAGTATTTAGTGAAGAAGTTGATAATTGAAAATGGTGGTGAATATAAGAATTAATATTTTTACATTTATCTTGAAAAACACGGAATTTGACATGATTTTATTACACCATACAATCCTCAACAAAATGGTATTTTTGAAAGGAATAATTTATGTATAGTTGAAATGTGAAGAACAATGCAACATGAACATGGTTGATCTCATTACTTTTTCCAGAAAACCATGATAGTTGTTGTTTATATTCAAAACCAATGTTTCAACCATCCATGTTTAGATATGGCTCCATATGAAATGTTTTATGGAAAAACTCAAAGTTCAAAACATTTAAGTGTTTTCTGGGAGTCCATGAATTATTATAATCAATGGTGGAAACGTTGGAAAGTTTGAGGAGAGATGTAAATATGGAATTTTTCTTAGATTTGATCAGTATGGAGGAGGTTATATATGTTTCAACAAAGAGTCAGGAAGATTAGTTGACTTTGTTAAGGATAATGTTATTGAAAAAGATGAGGAAAATAAACAAGCTCATGTAGATAAGGAATATTAGTATAATCAATGAATTTTTGTTCAAATTTATGATAAGGATACTGACCATCGAAATACTACTCAGGAAGATGAATTTGACACAGATAATTCTAGTAATGAAGATGAATCTAAAAAGTCTCATCCTATGCAGAGGAACAAAGTGGAAGATTATAAAATTATTACTAGTCAAGATCAAAGGGTTCAAAGAGGAAGAACAATTACACATACTAATTCTTATTCAAAATTTAAACTTAAATATTTGAATAATGATATTTAGATTCTGAAATGGGTATAAGAAATTAATGAAGTGATGGATCATATAGAAAATAAAAATACACAGTAAATTTCAAATAAACCACATAACAGAAATATTATTAGTATAAAAATGGTTTTTCAGAAAAAGTTGAAAGAAGATAGTGAAGTGATCAGGATCAATGCAAGGTTAGTGTGAAAATTTTACTCCCAGATTGAAGATATTTAGTTTGATGAAACTTTATCTCCAATGGGATGATTATAAATAGTCAGACTTTTTCATGATATTTTTATACAATGAAGTTATAAAATATTTCAAATGGATGTAAAAATAATTATTTTTTAATGGTTCTCTTGATGAAGAAGTTTATATTGTATAACCAAGTGTAATTTTTATTGGGGAAAATAAATTCTCTCTGTGAATGTTAAGTAAAGTCTTGTATGGGGTAAATAACGCATCAATGGAATGATATTCCAAATTGGATACTTACATGATGAAGATTCGTTTTAATAATGGAATAATTGATAGAAACATTACAAAAAAGAATGTTAAGAGTTTTCCCTCACTATAGTTGTTTATATTTGTAACATTATATTTTTTGAGATTAATGAAAGAACATAGGAAAGATTTTATGAATAGAAGAAAATGTTGTTTGAGATATCCATGAAGAATGATATGAAATACATACATGGGTTATAAATTTTGCAAAATAAGAAACACATTTTTCTATCACAATAAAAGTATTATAAGGAACTTATTAATACGTTTGTCATGGAATATTCAAAACTAGTTTCCACACTTATTTAAGTGGGATCTAATTTCTATAATGATGTAGAAGTTAAGGAAACTAACCAAAAATAGATTTAAAAGATGATATGATGTTTTTTTGTATTTGAATGCCTCAAGACCCATCATTGTTTATATTTTCACCTTGATTGCATGATTTCAGAGTGCTCTAAAATAATTATATTTTTTGGATGGAAAAATAATTCTAAAATATATAAATGGCATATAAAATTTTCAAATCATGTATGATAGCTCAAAAAGTATTGACATTTTTTGATATTTAGATACAAATTGTGTGGGAAATGTAATCGATTGAGGATCCACACCTGGAGGATTTTTATCCTTGGAAAAATTTGTGTTCGTTGGAATAGAAAGTAATAGAATTCAGTAAATATTAGAGTGTTTGAATTAGAGAAAGTTTCTTCCACTCAATCTCTTACAAAACATATGTGGATAATGACTCAATTATAAGATTTACTTGTTGAAGTGATGTTACCCTTTCTCATGGATTGTAATAATGAAAGTGTAATCAGCCTCACTAGAAATTTGGTATAATATTTTCATTCCAAGAATATTTATATCAAATATAATTTCATAAAACATCATGTAGATAAGAATTAATTGAAGTTAGATTTTATTTGTACAACATAAAATGTTTCATAAATTTTCAGAAAAACGTTACTGAAGGAGAATTTTTATAAATTGATATTGGACATGGGAATACAAACTCTTTATCATCAAGGATGAGGTATGTGTATGTGTCCCATAACTCATATTTTCTTTGGATAGTGTTGTCAAAGGGGGTTAATTGTATCATAAACCTATCCATTTTTATGTGCTAAAACATTTAAGGAAACATGTCAAAAGGGGAAGTTGTAGGTAAGATGTGAATATTATCATGGAAATTTTGGAAGTATTATTACTATTTGTTGTAGTGGTTGTAAGAAACAATTATTTTTTAGGAAATATGAATAAGAGATGAATGATGTGAAGGAATGTTGAATTTTTTCATAATAACTACTTTAGGACAACATTTTTTTGCTATCAAAAATTAATGTTTCCTATACTGATTTCGCTGATGTAGGCTTAGTATTGTTGATAAGTGATCCATTTTTCAAGGTTACAAAATTTTGTGACTTATGAATCTTGGTTAACAAAAAATTACAAAAGGGAATATTTTTTGGATGAAGTATACGAGTTTTTGTTTTTAGAACATAAAAGATGTTTGTTTCATCTTTTGTTTCAAATGAAGTTTAAAAAAAAAAAATTGTGAATTCATACAATTGGAATGACCATTATATTTTGAAAATCAGATTCACAATACTCAATAAATTCCATTGGATTGAGAACTTTTTTTAGAAGAAATGGTTCATTGGACTCAATTTGTATCTATAATGAAAGGAATATCATAATAAGGAATATAATCAAATTCTGCATGGATACAATATAAACCTGAAGATGATTATCTATTCAGTAATTTATAAAATTTATTTAAAAAAACATTAGACAAAATATTTATAGAATAAAGGGAAAGTTCTTCAATTGTATTAAGAGTTAGATTGGAATGAAATGTGTTATTGGACGAATGAGAAGTTATAAATACTTCCCATTAAAATTCATAGAATATTGAATATGATATTAAACATATTAAAAGTTGTGAGGATTTTATGATACAATAATAATTTTGTGAAAGAATAAATTTAATAAAGCTAATATTTTTCTGGTCTCAGTCTATTGGTGTCTGATCACCAGATGGAGAAATGCTTGTTGCCTGAGAAGGTTGATTAGAATGTGATCATAGGATGATTCTAGATTTCAGCCAGAATAACAATCCATGTGAAAATAATCTTCATAAAAAGAAGTTGATAAGGATTATAATCATAGGAGGAAGGAATTTGTTGAAGTTGAAGCTACTAGAACCAATCTATCAGATACAAAGTGCCACCGATTATCGAATTCATACTGACACTAATCCATCATAATGGATTCTGAAACTTATTCAAATTATTTGTATATTTTGGTTGTCAAATATAGAGTTTTATAGGAGGAATAATTGATTTTTGGGGATTTATGGAAAACAAACATAAATTAGTATTTTTTTGATACAAATGAATATAGATAAAGGGAAAATTTTGTTGTGACTGATACGAAGTATAAAAATCGGAGATCAATCAATAATGTAGTCAACCATTTCTCATCAATATGAATTGTTTATTAGTGTTTAGATAGAAACTAAGTTTTCCATATTAAGTGGGTCAAGATAAAAGAAATTCTCTGACTTTATATTCATGATGGTCAAGAGAATGAAGAAATATGATATGTTTTCTTTTGGAAAATGAGATAAAATATCTTTTTTCTTATAACATTTGGGTCAAGAGCCATTGGAGTGGCAATGAAACTAAACGATCAGAGTTAAGAAGAGATTGATCCATCTGAAACAAGCTAACACTGATAAACATCATTAAAAAAAGAATCATTAATCTGAATAAATAAATAAAATGATAATTGATTGAATATTGTCAAATTTTTATCAAGGAGACAATAGAAGGCATTGATGAAATTTGATGAATGGTTTATCTTATGTTTTATTTGGTGTAGAGAAACATAATGAATCATATGTTGTCATTATTGAAATGAAGAAATTATAAATGAGTGTTTGGTTTCGATAATCCTTATGAGAAGACATCTTATTCTCATATGTTTTTCAAGTGGTGCAGAGCAATGACATGAAGTCTCTTCTGTTCTGATTTATTTTCATGTGGGTCAATAAAATCGAAATGAACAAATGCTTCCATCATTAAGAGAAAATAAAAATAATGAATCTACATCAGAATGATGTTTTCAAGGAAAGTATAAATTGAGATGAAGTAGTGAGATGATTTGACAAGTTTCTAGAAGAGTTGAGATTTGTTGATGAAGTCAAGATGAATTCAAAAATCAAGGAGAATTTATGTTTCTGAAAAATTTGGTTGAGCGAGAATCTTTTTCAAAATCCATCCCAAACCCCTTTTACATCACCAATAAAAGGAAGAAGTACTTTTTACATTCTTGATATTGAATTACAGATGATAAAAGATAGAGCGATGAATATTTTTAGACAGAATAAGTTTATAGTGTGAGCATTACTAAGGAAGTTTGCTGGATATAACAGTAAAAAAGAAGAGATAATATCATAATAAATGTTTTTAGAATAAGACCAAGCAATTGGACTGGGGTTTCCGGACTGAGTAAGAAGAAGTTCATATTTTTTCAGCCATATTATTACTGAGTTATATTTCTGTATTGAGCAATCTAACTGGTGAATCGGAATTAGAAATCAGATTGAGTGTCATTACGAAGTCTAGAAGAATTCATTTCTAACTACAGGGTAAGAAAGTGGAGAATTGTATTTAAAGAACATACTTGTTAAATATGACAAGGAATGTTAGTAAGATGTTTATTAACTTGTTACAAAACCTTTTTATCTCATCATTTGTGCTAGAAAGAGCACACACACTGTTGTGATGAACATAGTTCTACAAGAGTGTAAGGGAATATCCAACTCATTGTATTCCAAAAAAATGGAGTGATTTCGAGTGGATTGTGTGGTATATTATTCTTCCCATACCATACCAAATACATAGCTTATCTTGTTGTGTAGTGAACCTTGTAAATTCTTGTGTTCCTATAGATATTTTATCGGTTATTTTCAGAAATGTAGAAACTCTTTAATAGGAGTCGAAGATTATTTCAAAATAAGTAAACTTAAAAGAAAAAAATATATCACTGATTCACCCCTCCCCATCTCAGGGATACAATGATTCTACTGGGAATTCCCAAAATATTTATCGTATGATATTTCCCAAAATACAACCCACTACTAGAAGGAACATCAAATGGTCATATGACAATATCTCAACCAGATTCCTTATCACTCAAGGCATGGTCCACCACTATGGGAAAAATGGGTATTTGCAACAGGGCAAGGTCCCGTCACAAATAGTTTGTCAGAAGATACTATTTGTGACAGGACCCTCTTCCCGCCGCAAAAGGATTGGCACGACCTCCATGCCATACCGCGAGAAGGGTATTTGCGATGTGATCTTATAACCATCCCAAATATCTAGCTGCGTTTTTTAATATTTGCGACTATAGATCAATCCTGTCGCAAATAGTATGTCAGCAGGTTAGTATTTGCGACCGATCCCATCGCAAATACCTTTTAAACCGGTTGGTATTTGCGATGGGACCCGTCACAAATAATCTCATCGCAACTAATCTAACCTATATATTCCCACATCTGTTTTTTCAATTATTCCACCCCTTTCTCCACCCCTCCCCCTCTTTAATTACTTTTTTTCTATAAATTTTTTTCAAAATGTAATATTTGAAATTGGAAAATCATTCGCGACTTAGATCATCTGAAATCTTCGGTTTGAAGGTATTTACCTATTTCTTTTATTTTTTTAGTTATTTTATTTTATTTTATTTTAGTTTTAATTATTGTTAATTAGATACATTTAAATTGAATTAGAATTAGATCATTTTATTTCACAATATTATTTTTAAAAATAATTACGTGTGATTAGTATTAATTATTATGAATTAATAGTTAAATTAATTTTTATTGATTAGTAGTCAATAGTGATAATTAGTGATAATTAGTCATAACTAGAAGTAATTAGTCATAATTAAAAATAAATTTTAATAAATAGGAGTATTTTTTAATAATTATAAATAATTAGAAATAATTAGTAATAATTATTAATAATTTGTTATAATTGGTCATAATTAGAAGTAATTAGTAATAATTAGTAATAAATATTAATACAAAGTAATAATTAGCAATGAATAGTAATAATTAAGATTAATTAGTAATAAATATTGATAGATAGTAATAATTAATAATAATTAGAAATAAATACTAATTAATAGTGATAATTAGTACTAAATCGTAATAATTAGTAATAATTAGTAATAAGTATTAATAAATAGTAATAATTAATAATACGTAGTAATAATTAGTAATAATTAGTAATAAATAGTAATAAAGAGTAATAATTAGTAATAATTAGTAACGATTAATAACAATTAAGATTAATTAATAACAATTTGGATTATTTAGTAATAATTAGTAATAATTAGCAATAATTAATAATAATTAGTAATAATTAGTAATAATTATGATTAGTTAGTAATAATTAGTAATAATTATTAATAATTACTAATATTTAGTTTTAATTAGTAATAAATAGTAACAATTAGTTTTAATTAGTAATAAATAGTAACAATTAATAGTAAATTGTAATAATAATTAATAATTAGTAATAAATAGTAATAAATAAAAATAATTAGGATTAATTATGATTAATTTGTAATAATTATGATTATTTAGTAATAATTATGATTAATTAGTAATAATTATTATTAATTAGTAATAATTATGAGTAATTAGTAATAATTAGTAATAATTATGAGTAATTAGTAATAATTAGTAATAATTATTAATAATTAGTAATAATTATTAATACTTAGTAATAATTATTAATAATTTTGACTAATTAGTAATAATTAGTAATAATTAGTAATAATTAAGATTAATTGGGATTAGTTATTAATAATTAGTCATAATTAGTAATAAATTGTAATAATTAAGATTACATAGTTATAACTAGTAGTGGATATTTATAAATAGTAATAGTTCGTTGCAATCAATAATAAATATTAATAAATCTTTATAATTAGTAATATTTAGTAATAATTTGTAACAAATAGTAAAAAAATATTAATAAATAGTAATAAATAGTTGTAAATTGTAATAAATAGTAATAAATAGAAATAATTTAGTAATAATTATGATTAATTAGTATTATTTAGGATTCATTAGTAATAACTAATAACAATTAGTAATAAATAGTAATAATCAGTAATAATCAGTAATAATTAGTTATAATTAGTAATAAATATGAGTAATTAGGATTAATTAGAAATAATTAGGATTAATTAGCAATAAATAGTATTAATTAGCAATAACTAGTAATAAATAACAATAAATAGAAATAATTAGTAATAACTATTATTAATTAATATTAATTAGTAATAATTGGTAATAATTATTTATAAATAGTAATAATAGTAATAATAGTAATAATTAGTAATAATTAGTATTATTTAGTAATAATTTGTAATAATTGGCATTAATTAGTAATAATTAGTAATAAATAGTAATACATTGTTAAAATTAGTATTAATTATAAAAAATTAGTATTAATTAGTAATAATTAGTATTAATTAAAAATAATTAGTAATAATTTGTAATAATTTGGATTAATTAGTAATAATTAGAATTAATTAGTAATAATTAGGAAAAACTAATAATAAGTACGATTTATTAGTGATAATTTGGATTAATTATTAATAATTTGTAATAATTTCTAATAATTTGTAATAATTAGTAATAATTAGTAATAAATAGTAATAAAGAGTAATAAATATTAATAAATAGTAATAATCAGTAATAATTAATAGTAAATATTAATGATTAGTAATAGTTAGAAATAATCAGTAATAATTAATTATAATCTATAATAAATAATAATAATTAGCAATAATTATTAATAATTACTAATAATTAGTCATAAATAAGAATAAATAGTAATAATTAGCAATAATTAATACTAAATAGAAATAAATAAATAAAAGTAGTAATAATTAGTAATAAATATATATAATTATTAATAAATAGAAATAAATAGTGGTAATTAGTTAATGCATCAAAAGTGCATACAACTATCAAGAAAGGGTGAATTATTATTAAATTTTTAACAATTTGTTTCAAAAATTTATCTACTATTTGTACTTTAATTTACTTATCATTTTTATTTAATACAAAATTATTTATTTATAGGTCTTTTTGGAAGTCATTTTTTGTTATCAACTATGTGTAACATGCCAAAAAATAGATAAAATTATTATTTCTGCCAATATTACCACGTTTTCAATATTCATCATCTTTTTTTGTTGAATTTCCATCACTGAATGTTGATTCAATGTTGTTACCAATTTTTTTCTCATTTTTTGAAGGACAAGAGAGTAAAAGAAGGTAATGTGCCCATTGTGGTGAGTTCTCATGATATAATAGGCACATTAACTTATTCTACTCTTTTGACCTACAATAATGGGAAAATAATTCAGCTAAGAAAATTGAGTTAATATGTAGTGTGAGCAAATCGACATAGAATGAAAATGGAAACGTGGTTACATTGGCATTTAGGGTTGTTTTGAGACTTTGGGATGTGTATGAATCAAACACACTTCTATCTGACACACGTTGTTATTAATATATGCTCTGGTAGACAGAATGTGATGTGTTAATAATAGCAGCATTAATGGGAGGAGAAGAAGATGAATTTATTACTAGAACAATAATACCAGTAGAAGAAGAAGTACATGCGATGTCTGAATCATGGTTTAATGGTTTTTTTATATTGTTGTGAATATTTTGTTTTTTATTATTTTATTATTTATTTAATATTTTATTACTTTATTACTTTATTATTGATTGATTGATTTATTATTTTATTAATATTATTATTATTATTATTATATTTTTCTGAATATTGAGGTTTTTATTATTTTATTACTTTTTATTATTTTATTATTTTTATTATTTTATTATTTTTATTAGTATATTAATCTTAATATTATTATTATTAGTGTATTAATATATTTATTATTATTATATTATTATTATTATTATATTTATTATATTTATTTTATTGTTAATATTTTTTATTTATATTAATTTTTTAAATTTTTTTAATATTAAGTTTTGTTATATTTTAATGTATTTTGTGATGGGTATATTTTTCTGTCACAAATATTATTTTTGATGAGCTCGTCACAAATGAGTTTTTTAAAATAACTTGGTAAAACTCTTTGGGATGGGAGAATTTCCCGTCGTAAAAAAATTATTTGCGACGCCATTTTTTTGCAAGAAGTCATTGCGACTGGACCCCATCATAAATACCCAAATTTCATGCAGTGAAAATGTCACATCTCGAATCAAAACACAACCCTTACCCTCTTTGGTGGTCCAATCAAAGGACCAAACATCAATAAATCCTTGTCTTCTCACACAAGGTGTGTTACACAGAATTTTCTCACTCATGGTATAACCCCTTATAGGTAATACATTATCACTCAAAGTAGAGACGGACTTCATGCATCAAATTATATCATGACCCAACACCTAGGGTAGTCCTCAACCCAAGCTTCTCAGGGAATATTCTCCTATATGAACCAGGCCAAAATTGGCAAGTCCCAATACCATAACCATCCTTCTCACTAACATCTAGATCAGACCTAATGATCATCTCTCCATCATAGATTTTGACCAATCACAAACATGTACATCAAAATCATGTCACGTACCCATAACATGGCTCACCAACTGATCACAGAGCACTAGTCACTCGATATTTAGTACCACCTCAAATAATATCTCATCCCACACATCAGGGAATCCCCTAAATCCTCTAGAAACATCACAATCTCTTATAATTGTCACCATTTCAATATTGGTGTGAGATCCAGGACCATATTCACTCATATTTAACAAGACTGGTGGGTCAAATAGTTTTAACAATGCCTCCACATACACCAGAGTCTTATGATGGGATGATAGGGTCCAATGATGTTACTCTAGGGAGAATATACCCTTTGGTATAGAATTAAACATATCATAAAATAAAAAATTATAAGAAAAATTACTCAATAATTCTTAGGGGACAAAAAAAATCATGTTAGAACTTATGACGCTATATATACAACTTTATAAATACATACATTAGGTGGCACACATATAGCATAGCTAAAAAAGAATAAATAAAAAACTAAGACAAATCAGCTACTATAGTAAGTCTGATTGCATGCCTGGTGCAATCATCCAATTCCAGTTCATATTCCAAGAAAATTAATAGCAAAGAGGCACCTTCCATGGTCTTTAACTGCATCTTATAGATCATCTCATGTACCAGGATACAACCTAAACACTGTGTGATTAAAACCCAGTTGGCCACCACCCATGGTGTTTAATGAATTTCAATTATATGTTTATAAAATATATGGTGTGTAGTATATGATATTAAATATAACATAAAGGTATTTATATGGAATTGATCATGGGACAAATGGTTGTTCTGAGCCAACCCTACTTGCTTTGGTCTAAATTAGATACCTCTAAACATAAGAACCTAAGAGGTAGTAATTGGACCCTTTAAAATAATACAAGTTGTCTAGGAAAAATCACTATAATTGAATCCATATAATGTGTCTAAGAATTATTGAATAATAAAACCAAATAAATCCACAGAAAAACCATGGCATTTTAGGTGTGGAACTAGAAAGATACCCTATGGTGATCAACCCATGATGTATGGATAAAGAGTATAATTTGAGAGATAAACCCTTAAAATTTTGTTTTATAAAAAATATCTAAATAAACATGAATATAATGTTCTTAGTATATCAAAGAAAGAGGATTTATTGGGATCCATGGAGGTAATTCATATTATTCCATGTTTAAAGATATCAAGATGCATACAGAATATCATCCAAGGAATTTTAATGTTCCAAATTTTCCAAGAGAATTTCTTATGTAAGGATGAGGCTTTCATGAATATAATACATTGAATGAATCCAATGATGAATAAACCATAGAGTTTACATCAATGAATTGTATAGAATTGATAGGGTTCTTATATAGAATTAGAATATATGATCCAAGGCTTACCCATATCATAACTCACTATTAAACCAAAACATGTTTCATTATATTGACAGGTCTTACCCATGGAATTTAAATCACGAAACTGTATGGAATCTATTGGGTTTATTATTTTCCTTCGAATTTGAAATCCAAGGCTTACCAATTAAATTACTCAATTTTAATATATAACCATTTTCATTATATTAATAAGACTTACATCACATAATGTACTATTGGAAGGGAATGAAATTTTATTTAATTAAAAAATTAATCCTCGACTAAAGCCATAAATTTTATTCAAACCCCATGAATTCCATTAGTCATTACCCCATAAGATCTCATGTTCTCATTTCACTAACTATATTATTTAATTATAGGTTTCCATAATCACAAACACCCTTACCTTAATTTATTTAATTCTAGGAATCTATGTGCATAATAATCCCCTTGTTAGTTAATAATACTCATTGATGGTTTTTTTGGATGTTATCATTCTATCAAGTAACATTATTAAAACCCTATTTCATAAGGGATATAGGGTCATCAGGTCCATGTTCCTGGGAAAATAACCCAAACTCAACCTAGGTTAGATATAAGGGATAATGTACCTCATGTTAATATCATCAATTTCATAATATTCATACATGTGGTTCAAATAATTAGAGAATGTTACTATAAAACCAAAATGTTTTATTATTTTTTTTCAAAAAAAATAATAATTTCTTCGATAGTATGCATTATAAGAATCACCATGTTTAAAAGAACTGTGATATTATTTTAAAAAATTATATGTTAAATTTAATGTTTTCTCATAATTGCTGGATTAGAAGGTTTGAATATGAATAACTAAATAATGAAAAATTAATGGTTATATATGTAAAAAATAATTTATTTGTTATCAATTTATTATAAAAAACATTTGAATGATTTTTTTGTAAAAATAGTTTTTCTGCAAATAATGTATTTTTATATTATTAAATTACATTACTCAATTTTAGTGAATGATTTTAATGAAATATATATATATATATATATATATATATATATATATTATATTCAATATTTTTGAACATTTATTTAGTTTTTTTTTCAATCTTGGGACTGAATCATAATTTTTTTAACATTCATTTAATTTTATTATGCATGGTATAATAATAAACCAATATTTATGCTTAAAAATGTATTTTTCTACAAAGAAATTTTCATTCGATTTTGTGTTATTATATTAAATATAATTTTTTCACATAAAAGTATTTAATTTTATTAAATTAATTACATATTTTTAATCAGGAGTTTGAAATTTGGTAAATATCCCAATTTTATTTTTGACTAATATGAAAATAAACCATGGTAAACTTTATCACCTTAGTAAAGGGAAAATCAGATTAATCTAGTTTAAAACTAACTGATAAGACCATAATTTTTTAATCTTAATTATTATAGGATGAAATTAATTTTACCCTTTTCAAATTATTACTATAATTGAGTAATTTAATGGAAACATGTCCATGAAAATGTATTTTACATCATTTAAATCAAAGAAAGTTACAGAATGTCACTCTCTTAGTTTTAAAAATCCATTATGTGTTCACGTAGGGGAAAAAATAATAATTATTGAATATTAATATTAATTTTTTATATAATGAAATTAAAAATATTATTGTAATTTTTTTTTAATTTTTAGGTAGTATATATGTTTCTTAAATGCATATGCAATGCTGAAAAAATATTTATTCAATTGAAGTAAAAATAAAAAAAAGAATATTAAAAATATTAAAAGTGATATATATTGTTAGTAATTTATAGTTTTAAATGAAATTTATAAGTAAATATGACATATTAGTGTTTTTTTGAAATATTATACTTGAATTATTGTTATTTATATACCTTAAGTTAAATTAAATGAATAGTGTCCAATTTGACAATAATGCTATTTTATGAAAATAATATTTTATTAAATTATTTAAGAATAATAAAAATATTGAAATAATACATGGTGGATATGATATGGTCTAACATTTCATAACATGTCCATCAAATGTTACAATTTTTAACTTATAAAAAAATTACAACCCTTTCATATGGGTAAAAATGATACCCTAGTTAAAATTATATTAGTTTGCTAATGGCCGATAAAAATAATAAATTTGAAAATTACAATAAAACTTTTCTAAATTATATTGGTTGGTTGGATTAAGACTGTTTTATATCATATATTCTAATATTTATCCATTTAGGTGTTTTTTTAGATTTAATTTATTATTATTTAATCTTTTAAGAAATTATCAATGTGCCTCTCACCTCAAATATAAAATGGAACCTCCTACCTCACTTATTTACAAAATATTGAGCCTAATATCTCAACCATACCATAATAAAATCCCTTATAAACATTCTTATAAATAATATAGAGGTTCTATTATTCCCAATTTACCAACTCTGTGGTTTTTAGGATGAGATATAAAGTAGTTATTTCAAAGAAGAGGTAATCACATTAACCGATTACTTTCTTTTTTTACTTATTATATTACTCATATAAAGATATGGTATTTATCATTAAAAAAACTACATAATCATAAAAATACTTAAATATAAAAATTATTTTAAAAAAATAATTATTAACTCTCTTTCACATGAAATGGGAAGTGAAAGTGTCACTTGTGTGTACGTATGAGTTACCATCTCCATATAGAGAGAATATTCATTTTTCATCACCATATTTTATGGAGTATGTTTATTAGAGATTTAATATGTATATATTTTATATATGATCTAATAATACTTCTAAAATTATTATATCACATCAATATTTTTACCTTCTAATTCATTAGAAAATGTTATCGTCACTCGTGTGTACGTGTCAACTACCACCTCCACAAAGCGATGCGATATGTTTTTCATTTACATTTTACATGTATGGAAATAACGATAAATTTAATTATTATATGTGATATATATAACATAAAAATGATTATTTAAATTTGAATTATTATCTTCCTTTCATTTGTTCCATCCTTCAAAAGATGGAAATATCATTCATGCATATGTACGTTATAATATTTCCATGAATGGAGTAATTCATTTATCTATATAAAACATTTATGGATGACTCTAATTATATATATAATTAATATATATTATATCTATATAATCATTAAAATATTTAATATGATGCAAGTAATGTGAAATTACATGTAATGGAACTACTGAATTGAGATACTCATGAAAAACAAAACAGTTAACAACTGGTTATGATGATTTTATAGAATTATTTATAGAAAGTGAAGAAAAATATTTTTAATAAATTATATACAATTTTATATTTATGTACATGATTATGATAGCATTATAATAAATTTAAATTTTTTATAAAGTAGGTTAGATTCATTTTAAAACAAGGGTAACACATGTAATGGTCATATTTTATAATCTCATTTTTTATCGGGAAAGTAATGACAATGTTTCTAATTTTAAAATATTATGATCTACCTCTCAAAAATCTCAGGAATTTTCTTATCATCTAGTTATTTATTTTGAATACATATTTTCCTTTCATTTTTTTGAAATTATGCAAGTGACTAAAAAATTATTTTTAATGAAATCCAATCTTCTCACTCTCTTCACTCAAAAACATTATTTCTTCCATGTCCATGTTTTTCAAAAATGTTTTAAAGAATGTTTTTAATATTTTACATAATTTTTTTAATTTAATTTTACCCATTTTTGAATTTTTTTGAATTTTTTAAATGAAATCATATTTTATTTTCTTGAATGTGTTTTTTTACCTTTTTTACAAAAGTGTGAAACACAAATTTTCTTTTAACATATATGGAATGAATAGAATTTCCCACCAACATATCTATTTTAATTCATTTAAGATTCCTTTATAAATTTCAAAGGTTATTTAAAAAAATGGATTATTTAATTTTTTTGATTTTTTTATACTTTCAAAGTGATTTTTAACGTTTATAGTTTATTTTCCTCTAGAATGTTTTTAGCATATTTTAATGGAATTTTTATTCATCAACGACAATAGATGATAATTTTAATTATGATTTACGAGGGATATGATCCAAAAATACCATCATTTTCCTTTATCTAGATGTTTCTTTTTTATTAATATAATATTTTTATGAAACTTGTTTTTTCTCCACAGGTTATTCCATGATGAAATAATGAAATATTTATAAAACCCATTAATTTTTCTCTAGATATAAAATGATGAATTGTTTATGAAACCCAAGTCTTTGCATGAAATTTAATATGATGAAAGTTTTATGTTATTTTTGAAAATATATTAATTATCTTCTTTAGATTATGGTTTTGAACTACATCTCCGTCTAATGGATTTGGTAAAAATTGATATCTCATAAGATAAATAGGACTGGAATGGGGAGTTTCAGTAAGAGAATTTTTTCCTCTATGATAGTCTTAGGAGTGAACCATTACTTATATGATGGCTTGGGTAGTGAAACCAATCCACTATGTTTAACATATTAGTTATCCTTGGTTATTAATGATATGATTTTCTATGATAATGTGTATTCCAAAATTCCATGTCTTATGTCTATTTTATGATCTCAAGGATCATGTTCTTTGATTTGTTTATGATTCATGTCTTATACGCTACCAAGATTTATTACATGACTACATATTATGATAATTAATATGAAGGATTTTTTTTCAACTTGTATGATCCTGTTCTCATACACTTATGTTCTTGTTATGCTATTGTGATCATTGATATCTGAATTTTTTATCATTATTGAAAATATGATCATGCCATTTATTATACATCCTTTCCACATATGTTAAATAAAGGTACTAAGTATGATATGTAAATTAATGGTTATTGTTATATTGAAATTAGTGGGTGATAATGTAGATATTTTAGGAAGCAATTGTTTATGTGTTTATGTTCCCAAAGGTACTAGAACTTTACAATTATTGAATGGGTTTTTATGTTATGTAAAGTATAATAATTTATATAGAAATGGTATCGGTGTATGAAAATCATGGGTTGAAATAGTTTGTATTAGATAAATGTTTGAATAACATTTTGAAACAAGGATGATAAATAATTGTTGAGAACATTGGGGACACGTCTAAGTATAAGATAAAATCATAATGTTTCAGTTACTATCCTGAATAGGATAGGTTAAACATAATGTTTCATAGAAGAAGGTGTCACACTTGACACATCCTATAAATGTTATTCATGATTATGTGGCCTTAAAATATGATTATTATTTTACACATTATTCTTTTTGGTTTTAGTTAATGGTAGTAACTTGAAAGAATCATCTTCATTCTAAATTTGAAAGGCAATGAAATGATTGTCCTTAGGAGCAACAAAATTTTAAGGGAGATAGAATGAAAAATCTCATCACTTTGATAACACAACTTTATGAAGTTATGATTCATTATAAGCAACCAAATGTTTAATGGGGGAATAATATTTGGTTGATTACTTTATGAAGAAACTTCCACCTTCTTTTAGATAATCCATTGATCCACTAGTTATTGAGAAACATATCAGTATGATTAAATATATATTTTTTACATTGAATGTTTTGAAAATGAGAAACTTCTTCTAGAATTTTATCATTTGGAAGGTGAAGATGATGAATGGTGGACTCTTATTAAGAACACTTTGAAATAGGAAAATTTCACTCCATCGTGTGGGTTGAGTTTAAGATATTATTTTTTAATAATTACTTTACCAATGTTCATCAAAATAAAATAGATAAGTAATTATTTGAATATAATGATATGGATGATGAATCTATTGGAACCTATAAGGAAATTTTTACAATAAATTCTATGTATGATTTTTTCATTATCATACAACTTGAATGTATGGTTGACTGATTACTCAGTGGATTAAAACCAAGTCTGTGAATAGTTTATCTATATGGTACCTGAGTCACTATAAAGAAATAATAAAATGTTACTTCATTGTGGAGATGGATATTTGATTTAATTATCCATCCCACATTTTTTAGAATAAAATAAATATTTTTTCTAAGGGAATTATAAAAATCATGTTGGGAAGAATATGATATTTCTTTGATTCTGAAAGTGTGAATGGAAATATGGTGGAAATTGAATTAAGGGTCTTGGTAAATGTTTTGTGTGTGGAAAAGAACTTCATCAAAAATCGATTATTTAAGTGATTGAAAGAAGTTGTCTAATGATTCAAATAGAGAGAAATATCCAAATAATTCACCACATGTAATACAATGTTTCAAATGAAAGGAATGTGGGAGTTATTATAAATAGTGCTCAAACCTAAATGTTAGTTATGATGATCAACCTTAGTAACTAATTAAGTCCACAAAAAAATGGAAGTCTCATGTGATCACTATTGAAAATGTAGAGTATGATAATGAAGTGACAAAATGAACACATACTATCCCATATAAAACTTCTAATGTATTATTTGATTCAGGGTCCACCCACTATTTTATATCTAGATATTTTTATATAGGTAACATAGTACCACCTTGACAATTAGATCTTGAATTAGCAGTAAAGACCACCTATGGTATGGTAATCACATCACAAGTGTAAGACTCTACTCTGATTAAATTTTTTGAGAATACGATTCATTAAAATATTGTAATGATTTATCTAGTTGAATTTGATGTTATTTTGGGCATGTATTTTATTTATTTATTTAAAACCCATAATAATTTTTATGCAAAGTAAGTTACTTTTGATATTTTGAACCAACCTATGATCTTCTATTTCCGTGATGAAAAACATGAACTTCCTATGGAAGTTAAAAACCAAGTATAGGTAATGATTCCTATTGAAGATGAATTATTTTATCTCAAATGGATAGGGAGAAACTCAAAATCAATAATGTACCTATTGCACATGAGTTTTTGTATATCTCTCCTATAATAATTTCTTGGACTTCAACTAAATTGTGATGTTGAGATCATTATATAACTCATACTTGGTTCTAAACATATTTCAAAAAATCCATATAGAATGTACCATATTGAGTTTTATGAACTGAAGAATAAACTATAAAATAATTTGGAAAATTGATTCATTTTTTGAATAGAATCACATTGGGGTTCATTAGTTATTTTTTTAAGAAGAAATAAATATTAGTGTGAATTATAATTCATTATCTAGAACCTAACAATTATGTTATGAAGAACAAGTTTCATCTCCCTGTATTGATTAATTTTGTGATCATCTTTGTTTGGAATGTATTGTCTCAACAATACTACATAAATATTATAGATTTTGATGCTAAAAATACCCTTGTTTGTTTTACTAATGCTATTAATTTAATTGTATCTAACTAAATAAATATTCTTTATATTTATTATTCTGGAAATATATTCAATATTATTATTCAAATGGAATATTCATCATAGTGTTCAAAACATTCTTAATTTTATTCTGGAAACACTATTCATACTGTTTGTTGAAGAAACGTAAAATAATGAAAAAACCCTACGATTGTATTATACCTTATAATGAAAAGATCATCACGCATGGTTAATCAACGCTATATTTATGGAAATGTATCAATCAAGAACCTTACGTTTGGATGAAACCTTATATTTGAAAAAGAAAAAAACTATGGTTAAAGAACCCTACATTATTATAGAACATTGCGTTTGAGAGAAAACTATATGGATCATCAACCTTACTTTTGTGATCAAACTTACGTTGTCAACATTACGTTAGGAGAATGATCACTATGAAGTTGAACCCTACGTCTGTTATTTTTTTCCTTTTGTGAAGGAACTTTAAATTTGAATTTTTTATCACGAGAGATTTCAAATTATGATTTTATCAGATTTGCATGAAACAGTATTTATAGAATATCAGGCCAATATAATGCTCTTTTTTGAACGATTAATAGCTCATTATGATTAATTCAAATAATTATATTGAGTAGAAAAATTATATTCTATTCTTAAGTGAAATTATGATTACTCTGATTTGTATCATGAATTTGAATTCTTACGATTTATCATGAGATTTTATTGGATCTGATTTAAAAAGGCAGGCTCCCTATTTTACTTCAATTAGTGTATATATATATATTTGTGTATGATGAAATAAATATATATATATTGAGATATATATTGAACCATGTATTGTGACACATATTCACAATTGAAATTGTATTCTTGTGAAGATATTTTACAAATCTACTACAACAATCGATCATACTCTATTTTTCTACAGAAGAGGCTATAGTGGAAATATACATATTCAAAATTTAGTACTTTTTGTAATTCTGCTACTACTATTTGTTTCTACTTTTATTTCAATGATCTATTAGAACTGGATCACTTTAGAACTACTCTTTCCTGAAGAAACCATTTTCTGATGAAAAGGATTCATTTACTGACAGTTATTGTTCAACTATAATGTTCAACCAGAATCCTTCATAATCAATATCATTTTATTGAGAGTTTAAACTTCTCATACTTAGTTATGGTGGAGTATCAGCTTCATGGTCTAAGATGTGGTATATATGTTATCTTTTATAGAAACATAAGACTATATTTTTAGTCTTATTTGTAAATGTGTCAACTACCTGCACTCTATTATGGATTAGTCTTATGATATGTGGACCAAACTAGTGATATTTACCAAACTCATAGAGAGAGTAATTGGTGGAGTGGAATATGGGATCTTTATAACCCAAACAACTATAAACAGATGTGTTCTATTTTTTTTGTTTTTATCTGCTATTCATAATTTCATAAAGTAGATAAACACTTCTTACCCACATAATCATCTGTTGACATCAAGAGGCAGAATTGTATAAGAATTTGAAAATACAAAATTCACTTCCCCCTCTTGTGCATATTTGTATATTCTGACCTAACAATTGGAATTAGAGAAGAGATTTTGGAAAATGGTACAATAAGTTAATTTATAAGGTCTATATAAAGATGGAAATGACTCATTCTATATAAGGAATGTTAATGGTTCATGATCCTTATTTCAATGGTGGAAACAATGGATGATGTAAATAATAGAAGATTATATATTTAAAGAATCCGGGATTCAAATTCTACTCTAGAATCACTACTCCTCATATAATTCCTAAAAATCATGCTACTTAGACTGCTACTATAGAGGCTAACTATGACATGATTTCTAAATCTAGGAATGATATTATTTGTTGTCTTGGACTATATGAATTCAACCGCTTGTCACAATTTCCTAATTCTTATATAATGTGAAAACCCATTGTATTTTCATATGATAGAATAGAAAATGATTGAAAAATGATGTAAGCATCAACAAAAAATGAAATTTGATACATTCAAAATGCTTGATGGTGAAAGTATCACTTAGATGAATAGAATTATTTCAGAGATTATAAAAAATATTACAACATATGGTGATCCTTTAAAATAAGAAGATCAAGCTTTGATTGTACTGGGAGTAATACCTACTAAGTGGAATTCTATATCAAGAACAATTTGATAATTATCACATATCAAAAATATGACAATGAGATAACTGATTGGGAAACTGATGATGTATGAATCTAAAATGGAAGATTAAGCAGAAGATCATAATGTCATAGTGAAAAATGACAATACTACTCTAAAGGTAGCTCCTCAGAAGAAAAGAAAAAGAATAATTAAAGAAGCCAAAGAAGAAAGGAATTCAGATACATCTGATTCTGAAAAGGAATTGGTTCAATTATCCAAGATATTTATAATGTTTTATAATAATAAAAGAGGATTCATAAATCCTTTCAAAAGGAATGAGAAAAACTCTAGGTAAGTTAGATGCTATGAATGCAATAAATCAATACATATAATATTTGATTTTCCTTAGCTAATAGGTAAAAAGAAAAATACGTAAAATGCATATCAAAAAATTTTGATTGTGAACATAACAAAAAAAAGAACAATGAAGGAAACATGAAGTGTCATTGAAGAATCTAGTAGCTCAAAAAAACCTGATTCAGAAAAGGTAGAGTCATATATGAATGAAAATATCTACTTCATGGTAGAATAAGATAAGGTACACACTTATTATTTTTTTAATTTTTATTCAAATTCAAATTATTCAATAATAAGTTGGGTACCTACTATAAAATGATAGATGTAAAATATGACTCCTTATTAATGAAAAAAAATCTTTATAGAATATTCACAATTCTATTTTAGAAGAAAGATATACATTAAATATATAACATAAAGAGTTAATTAAAACTTTTAACTCGTCTAACACAAACTATACTTATCATAAAAATAAGATTAAAGAATTACAAGATGAATTAGAAACCTAAATAAGTGATGCTCTATTTTTTATAAAAGGAGAAAATATTCTGAATTAAAATCTTGGTAAAAATCTCATTAGAAAGAAAATATTTTCTATAGAAAGTAAAGGTGAAAAATATAAACAATATAAGATTTATTTTGTTCCCAACTCAAAAGCTATTACCTATAATTTTTGTGGAACAGAAGGGCATATAAGAAAAACTATTATTTATGAAATCCTCAAATAATTGGAATTAAAGAAGATTTTATTTCAAATAGATTATCTAAAGTAAATATAAGTTATGAAAAAAGAGTAGCTCTGGATTCCCAGATATTTTCAAGCTAACAATGCTGGACCCAAAAGCATATAGGCACCAAAATAAACTCATTTTTAGTTTTCTCTCACAGAAAACATGTCATCGACAAAGAAAAGATATTTGGTATATGGATAGTGGATACTCCAGGAATATGAGTGGAATCTCATCAAACTTCAAAAATCTGACTCAAATAGATAGAGGTCTAGAAACCTTTGGTGATAATGACAATGTAATGATAATTGGACTTGAAAATGTTGGAGATCTAAAAACTGTCTCAATCAATAAATTACTATATGTATAGGGGATGAAGTATAAAATGATAAGTATCTCTCAACTCTATGACGATGGATATGTTGTTTATTTTTATAAAAACTCATGTTTTGTGTTTAAATATAAACTACTTAGGTTTAGAGCACCTAGAAATTATAATGTTTATACTTTGGATTGAAATTCCTTGTGTAAACAGAAATTTAATTCTTTAACTAGTATGTTAAATTAGTATGGGGTATGGAATAAAAGGATTGTTAATTGTAATATTTATTCATTACATAAATTATCTATAAAATAGTTTGTTTCAGATCTACCTAGTCTTATATCTGATAGTGACAAATTTTGTGTTGCATGCTAAATTGGAAGGCCACACAAATCTTCCTTCAAATTTTTTAATAGAATTACTACATAAAAACCTATAGAACATATTCATATGTATATATTTGGAAAATCAAGAGTATAATGTTTGGTTGGAAAATTATATGTATATGTTTTAGTTAATTATTACACTAGATGAACTTCTATTTATTTTATAAAACTCAAAAGTGATGATTTTACTATATTTGAATGTTTATGTAAGTTTGATCAAAATGAAAAATGTTTTAATATAATTTAATTAAGAATTGATCATTGTAGAGAATTTGAGAATTAGGAATTCAATTCCTTTTGTTCAAATATAGATATTAAACACAACTTTTCTGTACTTAGAAAACCACAAGAAAATGGGATTGTGGAATGAAGAAAGATAACTAATAAAGAAAGTTCTAGGATTATGTTGAATGAATACAGTCTACCTATCTTCTTATGGGTAGCATATGTAAGCACAACATACTATGTTATGAATAGAGTTTTAAATTAGCATATTTTTCAAAAAAACACCTTAAGAAATTTGGAATAATAGAAAACCTAATGTAATGTACTTTAAGGTTTTTGGATGTAAGGTGTATATCCTAAACACCAAGGATAATATTTGTAAGGTTGATCTAAAAGCTGATGAAGGAATATTTTTACGGTATTCTACTACCCTTAAATCCTATAGAGTATTTAGTAAAAAGTCAAAGATTATTGAAAAATAATTTCATGTGTAGTATGATGAAAGAAAACCTTTTTTAAAGAGAAATCTAAAACTGATGAAACTACTAACCTCTCTAACAAAATTTGAGTAGAGAACTAGATAATTTATTTTGAAAACAACATAAATAAAATTCCATATAGTTCAGAAGAACATGATACTGATGAAACTAAATTATTTTAACTATAATGTATAGAACCTTAAATAATTGACCTTTAGAAACTATAATAAGATATCTAGACATTGCAATAAGAACTAGAAGAAATAAAAAAACCTTCTTGAATTATTTGACTTTCTATCTCAACTAAAACCTAAATATTTTGAAGATTCCTTAGAATATGAGAGTTAGTTGTTTGAAATACAAGATGAGTTAAACTAATTCATAAGGAATGAAGATTGGTAGTTAGTTGAAAGACCATCAAATTATCCATTTATTGGAACTACGTAGATCATTATAAATTAACAAGATGATCAAGGTATTATAACTAGATATAAATCTAGATTAGTAGCTAAACGATATAATTAGGAAGAAGGTATATACTACAACGAAACCTTTCCTCTTTTAGATAGATTGGAAGAAATTAGAATTGTTTTAGCAAATGTATTTTATATGAACTTTACATTCTCTCAAATGGATGTTAAATCTACATTTTTAAATGGTTATTTAATGGAATAAGTTTATGTTGAACAACCAATGGGTTTTGATAACTCTCAAAGACTTGATTCTTTATTTATACATACTAAAGCTCTCTATGGACTTAAACAAGAACCTAGGGCTTGGTATGAATGATTATGTTATTTTCTTTTGAAAATTGGATTTAACGTTGGAATGGAAGATCTAAATTTTTTAAGAAAACCATTTTTCCATATATATTACTAGTTCAAATATTTGTTGATGATGTTATTTTTGGTTACACTAACGAAAAATTTGAAATTATTTTTTCAAAACTTATGAAAAAATAATTTAAAATGAGTATCATATGATAATTGAACTTCTTTTTAGGAAAAAAAATTTATCAAAAAGGAAAGGAAAATTTATAAAACCAAAGTAAATATTTTAATGATTTATTGGAAAATTTTAGTCTTCATAACAATAAGACATATACAACTCCCATGTGTACGAATATAATACATCATTTAGATGAAGATGGAAAACTAGTGGACAACTTGTTATGTAGAGGTATGATGGGTAGATTATTATATCTTAATGATAGTAGACCTAATATTATGTTTTGAGTATGTTATGTGATAGTTTTAAAAAAATCATAAATAATCTCATCTTATTTCCGTTAAACAGTTTTTTAGATATTTAAAGGGAAATATTTTTCAATTTATTTTTTAATCCAAAAACTTATGATTTTAATTTAATAGCAGATTCATATGCTGATTATAGAGGTTGTAGATTAGATAGAAAAAGTAACTCATGAACCTGTCACTTTTTGGGAAAATATCTAGTTTCATGTTCAAGTATGAAACAACACTCAGTCTCTATATCAACAGCTGATGTAGAACGTGTATCTACAGGTAGTTTTTGTGCATAAATATTGTGAATTAAAGACACATTAATGTACTTTGGACTAAATTTTATTTTTACCCCTATTTCATGTGATAATACAAGTGCCATAAATATTAAAAAAATCCAATAAGTCATTCTAGAACTATAAATATTGATATTAGACATCATTTTCTAAGAGATATTTCTATTAAAAAGGATTTATCTTTAGAATTTGTAAATAATTAATATTAGCTAGCTGATATTTTTACTAAACCACCTCCATGTATAAATTTTGATTTTATTAAAGGGGAGATAGGTTTATTGAATTTTTAAAATTTTAATCTTTTTAATATTTTTTATTTTAGATATTTATATTATTTTATTCATTCCAGTTTATTTATTTTTATATTATTTACTGATTACACTAAATCTAGTTTGTTTTAATATTTTCTTTTCGCTATACATTTTAGTTAATATATTTTAATCTTAAATTTATTCATGAAAAGTGATTTAGATTTTTTAATGACTATCTTATGTATTGAAATGGTAAATAAGGGATTGTGAGAAACATTTTCAATACCAAAACCTTAGAAATCTTAAACCCTTTTTGAATATTAAATCCCTCGTTTACCCTTGTCTACCTTCACTTACCACTATTTATTCTTTGAAACCTTATAAACCTGAAAACATCAGAGATTTTGTTTCTCAACAATGAGAAAAACTAATTGAATTAAAGAAGGTGAATCTAGAGACACTAAGTGTCATAAAAGTTTTGGATGAAATATTCTTTAGGGTAAAGTTTTTTATTTTGAATGTCTATATCATAAAAATTTACTTCTGAAGGACGCACTATATTTTCAAGGATTGGAATCTGTGTTCAATGAGGCGAACTAAAAATTTCTTCATGATATAGAACTGATGTGTTTTTATAATAATATATTCTTTAGTTTTGGTGATACTGAAGATATAGTTTTTACAATTATATAATATAAGTATTTTTCTGTTTCTTTTTCTAAAATTTCTTAAATCTTGAACTGTCCTCATGAGGGAGTGTTTCCTTTCAGTCTATGGTCTATCAGAGATATGTACTATAATTCAGAAGACATTATGTTATTTTTTTTAATTATTTTTGAAAAATATTTTTCAAGGATATCAATACAGACTATAAGATCTTATATAAATTTATTCAGATAGGAATTTCTCCTAGAATGGATAAAATGTAGAATATTTTACTGTATATCATATTTCTATTTTTGAGTAAAATAATGGTGAATTTTCCAAGGTATATGTTTAGATATTTAAATTACTACTATCAACTAGATGATAGAATGACTTTTTATCCTTATGGAAGGATAATTTCTCAAATTTTATATATGAAAGGAATGATTCAATTAATATATTATCGAATTAAATGTAATCAAAACAACGTGATCAATGATGGAACATTAAGAAAGTTAGGGTTTTCCTTGAGTATAGTCAAAGTAAAATTATTACCAGTTGGTGAAGATGATCAACAATGATTAGAGGATTTTTCTTAGGAGGAGAAAAGTGTAATTGGGACTAAAGGAATTGGTGAAACCTATGGTGAAGGACTTTGCAAGCCAACCCAAATAAAATTAAGGCTCGTTGAAGAAGACGAAGAAGAGGAAGAAGAGGATGTGCATGAAGAATTGGTTATAAAACCATGAAAAATATTAGATCCATATATTATAGAACCATTTTTGGGATCAGAGGAGGCTACTAGGCCAGTTCATTTAGATGATAATTTTCATGAGGAAGATCAATATGCTGAAATTTAGATAAATGATATATAGACTATTGATTTACTAGTTGTTTAAGAGGATGAACCGACTATTCAGGGAGAGAAACAGTTGATTTGAATTGGAAATGTGGCTACAAATATTGTTGACAATATACATTTTTCTATTTTTAACCATGTGGAATAAATAAATCAATCAGAAAATTGAGAAAAAACAAGTGTTCTTGATAGTTTGACGTATTCAAATGAAATGTTAATTGAAAAACTATTGGAGAAGTCTATGGAAAAATATCCTTCAAAATCTCTAGAAATTGTGGCAATTGGTCAGTCCCAACATCAAGATGAAGTGACGTCTGATTCTTTTTCAAATCAGGTTGAGTATCTTGTAATAAAGTTTAATTAATATTAGAAAGAGAATTCCAATATTATAATAGAGTTATAATTTTCATAGAAGAAGTTACATGATCTTCATTAAAATTCTATTTCAAAGAAAGAATTTTATTATTTAAAGAGTGAGATTCTAAATGAAGTTGGAAAGATAATATCTAAAGTTTTTTCTAAGAAATACTTTCATGATCTAAAGTTGTATTTGGGGAGTTAGTTTGAATTTATCAAGAGTACTGTTAGTCAAACCAATGCATCTATATCTGATCCTACTACTAGTACAGATCTGTGTCAAGGATTTCAGGACACCACCTCTATCATGGGTTATATGAATGATCCTCTTCAAAATCATTAGTAAAATAGTGCTCCTCTATTAGTTATGTTGGAAAATCATAAATTTATGGTTGACCAACTGATGAAAAATGAAACAGGTATCATATTTATGCGAAAAAAATCACAGAAAACTTAGAGCAATTTATACAGCAAGTGGAGAGTTTGAAAGATTTTTTAAAATCCAATATTTTTGTGAATTTTCATATCATTAAAGATTCGATAATGTTAATTATGAAATTAGGGGATATTCAGATGAAAAAGTTTCAGTTACAGATGGATGCGTTAAAAGATATGTTTGAAGCTGCTCAAAATCATTAGAACATTAATAGATCCATGTACTACCCAAAATTTAGTACCCAAACCATTTCTATTGACTGAAATTGTTTTAAATTCAAGATTATTATTGTATTTATAAGAATTTTGATCAATAAAATTTCATTATTTTTTTGTACATAATTTGATATTCTTTTATTTTTATAAATATAAGACAAAAATCCAACCTTATATATTTATACAGATTATTATAATATTCACTTATGATTTTGTGAAAAATTATATATGTTTCAATCATTTATGAACTTCCTTTTTCATCTCACAAAAGGGGGAATAAATTTCGATAACAAAACATTTCTATTTATCAAAATAATTCTATAAAATTGAATTTTAAATTATTTTCTTTTCAATTGTTTTAAAAATTCTGAATTCTATTATTAATTTTATGGGTTTTGGATCATCAAAAAAGAGGATATATTTGGTCATGTATTGTCTCAACAAAACTCTAAAAATACATTTAATTTTGATGCACACAAATACCCTTGTTTGTTTTACTAATGATATTAATTTAAGTTTATTTTGAGAAATTAACATTCTTTATATTCCTTATTTTTGAAATATATTCAAGATTATTATTCTTTTTGAATATTCATCAAAGTGTTCAGAACATTCCTAATTGTATTTTGATAACATTATTGATACCGTACGTTGAAAAAAGTAACGTAGGAAACAAACCCTGTGCTTGTATAATACCTTATGTTGAAATGATCATCATGTATGGTTAATCAAACCTAAATTGATAGAAACATATGGATGAAGAACCATACCTTTGGGTGAAACCTTTATTTTGAAAAATATTAAAATTAAGGTTAATGAATATTACATAAATATAGGACCTTACGTTTGAGAAGAAAATGTATGGATCGCCAAACTTACTTTTGTGATCAACCTTAAGTTGTCAACATTGTTCTCAGAGAATGAATGATACATAGTTGAACCCTGCATTTGGTATTTTGTCTTTTTGTAAAGGAAACTTACATTTGACTTTTTCATCACTAGATATTTTAATTTACGATTTTATCAGAATTTTATGCAATGGTATTTTTGAAATATTGTGCTGATTTAGAGCTCATTTTTAACGATTCAAATATCTTTATGATTAACTCAATGAATCTTATTAAGTTGATAAATTATCTCTTATTCTTAAGGGAAGTTACTACTAATCTGAGTTATCTTAGGAATTCTAATTCTATCAATTTATCAGGCGATTTTCATGGAACTGATTTAAAAATATGGGCTATCTATTTAACTTCTATCAGTGTATTTTTTATATATATGTGTGTGTGTATGATAAAACAAAAAATTTATGTTGTGATATATATTGAACCATATATTTTGAAACATATTAATGATTTAAATTGTATTCTTGTGTAGATATTTTAGATATTTACTTCAAAAATCGATAATAATCTATTTTTATATAAAATAGGCTACAAGGGAAATATACATATTCAAAATTTAGAATTTTTTGTATGATTTATACTATTATTCATTGTAGTTTTTATTTTAAAGATCTATCGCAATCAGATCACTTCAGAACTGCTCTTTAATAAAGAAACTATTTTCTAATGAAGAATATTCATCTATCATAAGTTAATCAATGCCTTTTTTCGAGAGTTTCAACTACTCATACTTAGTTGTCGTAGAGTATCAACTTCTTGGTCTAAGCTATTTTTTTAGGTTCTCTGTTATAAAACCATAAGACTATACTTTTTGTCTAGTTTGTAAAGGTGTAAAATACCTGAACTTACATGTGGATTGGTCTTATGATATGAGGACTTGACTACTGAATTCCCTAAAGTCACAGAGATAGAAATTGGTGGAGCGTACTTAGTGATATTTATTCCCCAAACCACTATAAAAAACCATATTCTATATTTATTTTTTATCCACTACTCCAGAAGATAAACAAAACTTACCCACATAATCATCATTCAACATCAAGAGGAAGAATTGTAATGGTATTTGAAAAGACACAATTCACCCTCCTCTTGTGTATATTTTTATATTATGACCTAAAAATATTCACAAATATCAATAATTTAGTATGATTTATCTTTATTATAGATATCATCATTTGAGGGTTAATGAAGAGGATATACCCAAGACAAAATTTCGTACAAGGTATGGACACTATGAATTTAGAGTAATGTCACTTGATATTACTACTGGTCCTAAAATATTCATATATTCAATTAATGTAGTATTTCGAGATTAAAATGATCAATTTATAGAAGTATTTATAGATTATATTGTTATATATTTAATGATAAAAGAATATCATTAAGATAACTTGAGAATTCTGTTGACAACAATGAGGAAGGATATGCTTACTGAAAAATTTACCAAGTGTAAATATTTGATTTAGAAAGTTTTATTCTTGGGATATAAAATCTCATGTGAAGGTATATGATTAGATCCAACAAATATATATGTTATTGGAAATTGTTACAGAAAATCCACTATGAATGAGTTCCATAGTTAACTTGGATTGGTTATATATTATCATTTCTGTTTGGAAAATTTCTTATGAATTTAAAATCCACTTACCAAGTGATCTCATAAGGGAACTGAGTTCCCTAGGAAAGATAATGTGATGAAAATTTAAAGGAAATAGGGATAATTTTAGTTAGTTCACTAGTACATAAATTTAAAAATAGTGTAGAAGGTTTTTTAATATGTATTAATTCATTAAATAAAATATTGGGATGGGTTCTCATGAAAAATTACATGGTGATAGCTTATGTATTATTCAAATTTATGGACCATGAGAAAAATTACCAATCTCAAAATTTGTAGTTATTCACCTTATTTTTTTCATTAAATTTACTATAGAATTAAATTTAATGTGAATGGTGTGATATATATACTTATCATAAAAGTTTAATGATAATTTCCACACAAAAAAAGTTTTCTTATGCACTAGAGAAGATGGTTAGTACTGATTAAATATTATGACTACACAATACATTACCAACCCGGGAAAGTGAATAGGGTGGAAGATGCTATTAGATAAAAGAATTAGGAAATATTATATATTATAATGATAAATTGAAACCCAATATTTATGGAATTTGAAATAATTTATTTTGAAATCTTCAAGTAAGGGGAGAAATATTATCTTTCTCAAATAAGTGTTCAACCATATTTCCAAGTAAATATTGAATAGGAGGAGATGAAAGGTATGAATCTAAAAAATAGGGTGATAAATGTTATTAATTTGATTATTAATTAGTATGGAATTATAAGGTTCATTATCCAAGAATGTGTTCCATCCATATCATACTTGAATGTGTGGATTAATGAAGCTTTTATTTCACCCTTCTCTATTCAACCTAGAAATAAAAAATATACATAGATCATAAAGTGTATTTCTTAGGGGAAAACAACGTTTTAGCATATAATATGATCCTTGGTGTGTTAATAAGATAAGGATGAGAGATAAATGTCTAGGGTGATGTTACAACAACTACCCATACAAGAATGTAAATTGGAAAACATCACCCTGGACTTTATCTCTGGACCCCCAAAAAAATCGAGTGGGAATAATGTTATATTGGTTTTATTTTATTTACTTGTGAATTCATAACACTAAATTATTATTATATAATATTTATATCTTTCTCATATTTCCATAATTTATATTATGGAGGTGGTAAGGTTTCATGGATTACCACATTCTATTGTATTTAATTGGTATATGAGGTGTACCTTGATGTTCAAGAGAAGACTTCAGTAGGCTCAGGATACTATGTTGAGTTACAATATTAAATATAAACCTCATATAGATGATCGTTTTGAGATAATGATTCAAACCCTAAAGGGTATATTGATATTTTATTCTATGGATTTCAAAGGTGGTTTGGATTATCACCTTCATTTAGTTCCATTTTTTAAAATGATATATTTCACATGAGAATTCAAATGGATCCTTATGAAACATTCTATATAAAGAGTGTATAACTCCAACAAGTTGGGATGAAATTGGATAAATAATGATATTAGGTCTTGATATAACTGAGGAAATTATATATAATTCTAGATCCATTCAACAACACATCAATATAGGTCGGAGTTTATAGAAAAGTTATTCTTACAATTTCCAGTGTGATATTGAATTTAATAATAGTGAGATTGATTTTCCATAAATTTCACTATAGAAGAATATTATGAGATTTATAAATAACATAAAGCTATTTCCTTTGTATGTTGGCCTTTTTGAGAATCTTGATCCATTTGGGATGGTATCCTATTACTTGTATCTTCTCCCAAACCTCTATCAAGTTCAGGATGCATTCCATGTGTATCTTTTAAGTAAGTACATGCATGATCCATCACATGTCATAAAAATATAGTTAATACCATTAGAACATGATCTTTATTGTGATTCAAAACTAGGAGAAATCATGGGTTGTATATAAAATGTTCTACGAAACAAGATTACTCACCTTGTGAAAGTTCTCTAGAGAATACACAAATTCAAATAAGGTACTTTGAAACTTTATGATGTAATGAAACAAATATAGCCTCATTTTTTGTATCATAGAAGAAATTTTGGATGGTAGAATTCATTTTAAGGGTTGTACATTGTATCAAATAGATATTTTATGATTTTTTTTCAAATATATTTTATTTATTTGATAGCTTGAGTTACATGCAACATCGAGTTGAATGATATACTGTTAATATAAAACTATGTAAATTTATTTTTATCATTTAGACATTGGATTAGAAGGTATGAATATAATTAGGTAAATTATATAAAATTCTGAGTTATAAATGTATAAAATTAATTCAATTGTTATCATTTTACTATTAAAATCATTTTAAATAAAATTATTTTTATGAAAACATTTTTTTATGGGAAATGTATTTTTATCCTAATAAAAATAAATTAATAATATTTTTAGAATTATTTTTATTAATTTCTAATAATATATATAAAATATAAAGTTTTAAGATTCATTTAATATTTTTCTAATATTCATAAAAATGTATTTTTATAAATGTTGGGTTTGGTCCCATTTTACACTTATTTTAAAATTAATTTCATCCACTTATTCATACTAAATTTGATAAAATGGATTATATATTTAAAAATTATGAGTTCAAAATTTGGTAAATATGACCCTTTTATTTTTTACCAATATGAATAATAACCAAGGACAAATTTATCACCTCATTGAAGGGTAAATCTAGTTATTCTATGTTAAATCACAATTATAAGGCTATAATTGTTTTATCAAAATTCTAATTAGATAAAGGTAATTAGACCCCTATAAACATAGGATCTAAACTGAGTTATTTAATGGAATATTTTCCATAAAAATTTAATATATATTATTTAAATTAAATAAAGTTACAAAATTTCACTCTCTTATTTTTAAATATCCACTATGTGTTTATATAAGGGGAGAAACTAGTTATGAACTAATCGTAATAGTGATTTGGTAAATAATGAAATTATATTCATGATGGTAATTTAATTATTATTTTTAGGTATTATGTATTTTCTATAAATTATTATATAATGAGAAAAAAATGTTTAATGAATTAATTGAAACATAAAATAAATAATATCAAAAATAATAAATGTGATATATTTTGAGTAAGTTTTGAGATATGATTTATATTTTATTTCCATTTTACATGGATTACAATAAGTATATATTTAATGAATATATATGATATATATAACTTAATCATGATTATGAAATGATTAATTATTATTTATCTTTCTTGTGTTCCATCTTCTGAAGGGTGAAAACTGTTTTTATGAACACGTAAGGCCTACCATCTCCTTGAATGATGAAATACATTTTAATGTCTCTAACATTTATGCATGACACTAAATATGTTTATAATTAATATATATATATAATTTAAAATGTTATTAAAATATTTAATATGAGGAAACTAAGATCAATGTACATTGAGAAAACAACCAAACTGAAATCCTCAAGATAAAGAAAATAGTTACCAATCAGAAATAGTGATATTGAGGAATTATGGATTAATAGAGTGTTAACATGCTATAAATGTATATTTTAGGATATTGTAATTATGTTTATAATTATTTAATAGAATCAGAATAATGTTAAATTTATTATACATTAGGTTGGAGGGCTTTTTAAATAAGGGGAAATTGTGGTATGGCTTTTGTGTTACAATCTCATTATTTATCAGGATTTTTTATGATAAATATTCTAATGATAAAGTATTATGATATATCTCATAATAATCTCTAGAATTTTATTTTCACATATTCATCTATTTTGAATATATATTTACCTTTATTTTACTTAGTTAAATCACACAAGATACAAAAATATTTTTAATGAAAAATGATTTTATCTCTCTCTTTGGTTAAAAAATATTTATCTTCCATGTCCATGTTTTATAAATATGTTTTAAATAATGTTTCTAATATTATTTAAGTATTTTTTGAAGTCATTTTCACCCTTTTTTAATTTCTTTTTAAATGGTTTAAAATAAATCACCATGTTATTTTCAGAATGGGGTACTTATTGAACTTTTTATAAAGGTGTGAATGAAATGTTTTTTTTAATTTATATGGATTGAATAGAATTTTACACCATCATGATTTCCCAAATAATTTTTTATTACATTATATGTTTCAATGTCTATTTTAAAATAAAATTTTTCATTTAATTTTTGTGAATTTTTTGAGATTCAAAAAAGGGATTTTAAAAGTGTAAACGGTATTTTACTCAAGTAGGTTATAGAGATATTTTAATAGTTTTTTATTTTCATCAATGATAATAGCCCTTTATTTTATTTATGATTTACTAAGGATATGATCCTTGGTTATTATCCTTATCCATTCTCTATAAGTTTTATGGTTACAAATATAATATTTTTAAAAAACTCATTCATTTTCAACGGTTTATGGAATGATTTTTTGATAAAATATTAAATAAACTTGTCTTTTTCATGGGTTATACAATTATAAAACTTTTATGAAACCCATTTATTTCCATGGATTGTGATATGATGAATTTATATGTTCTTTTGGTACACATATGTGTGATTTTAATTATTTCAGATGTGGGACATATATCTCCCTCTAAATAATTAGGTAAATATTGAAATCTTTTGGGATAAAAATGACTGAAATGGTGAGTGAACCCAGCTCGATAAGGGAATACAATTACAATGATTGTCTTAGGAGTGAACCTTGAAAAATGAAATGGTTTAGGGATTAGACCCAATCCACTATAATGGTCTTGGTAATGAGCCTTAACTCTTAATGAAATGATTTTCTATGCTTATGTGTATGCCAAATATCAATGTCATATGCTAATGTTATGCTATCATGTCTCATATTCTCAGATTTCTTTTTGATTCATGTCTTATGAACTGCATTTATTTTTTACAAGACTCAATATTATGATATAGGAAATGAAGTTTATGACATAAAGATGTTATCTCATGTTTTCGTACTCTTTTGTTCATGTTATACTTACATGATCATTGATATGTCCCTTGTTTACCCTTACTGAGAATTTGAGTTCACTATTTATTATGTTTCCATTTCTTAGGTTGTAAAGAAAGGAATTATGTATGATATTTATAATATGGGTTATATTTATAAAGAACATAGTGTAATATGATATATATCTTTTATGAACCCATTTTTTATATTTTATCTTTCCAAATTCACTAGAAAAATATGATTTTGGCATGGATTTTTATGTAATGTATTGAATATTCATCTATTATGATATGATATCTATATACGAAAAACCTGGGTCACTATTAGAACCTCATAAGAAACACATTTAATAATTCTGGACTTTTTTAGGACCTTACATGGTCTATGGAATGAGTTGAATTAATTTCCTAAGTACTATAGAGTAACCAAAATTATGGTTATAAATTAGCCTAATTAATTTCTAGGATCATGGTTAAGCAATAATTATCCAAGGGACAAATATTGGACCATGGATGGTCTAATAAATTATTGGTATGATTAAAGGGGCTAAATTAACCAAAGTTCCACGAATTAAGGAAATTTAAATTTAAGGATTTAAATAGAAGGATGACACTGGATGCTGGGATGACGAACCTCTGATGATTCCTTTTAAACATTATGAAATTAATAAAAATAAATTCGACCACATACCTTAACATTGGACAGACCCTCAAATCTTATATAATCCTTATATTTAATCTAAAACAAGAGAAATTATATAAGTATTAAAATACCCAGAAAATAGGGGATAACCCACATAGATAATATAAAGAAACATGAAAAAACAAACCAACAATGAAAATATGTGAGGGGAATCCTTGACTCCCCTACATGATTCTAATGAATCAGATGAAATTTTAAATAAACCATAAAGGTAGGATATCATCCATGTCCAATAGGGAGGGAAATGAGAGATAAAAGAACATGGAAATGGACCTTATGTTGAAATTTCTCTGGTTAAAAGAAGGGGAGTGAGGGTACTAATGAATTTACCATATTTAAAAAAAAGAACCTAAGATTCCATCGACTATCTAGTTCAAGGACCACTAACTAGAAAATGATACCAGGTATAATCACATTCCTCTAGAAAGTCCATTGTCTCACCAATGGCCTCTATCCAATTTTCTGGTGGCACTAAAACCCCTTGGCTATGTTCCACTACCACTTTTCTCTCATCCTGAACTCCCTCGAGACCTCTTAAACCGCTAAATAAAAAACCATTGAAAATACATTCTATTGATGAGTTACAAACCATTTAATCCAACTATGATATAGTCTGGTAGAAAAATCTCCCTCACCAGATATGAAAACTCCTTCTTCCATCAATAATAAACAATTGAATGGATTATAGAGATTTACAACCTCTACATCATATGAAAACTCATAGCTGATTTGTAATCTCAAGGGGCATCAAGCATTAAAACACAAATGAAATAAAAATCACAACAGTTATGGTCATATCAACAGCATACTAACCATAACCATAGATTAAAAATTTTAATCAGCACATACCCCATGATACTGAATATAAACTAAAAAACCATGATTCCCCATTATAGGTGGAATTTTTGAAACCATGACTCACTAAAATCACAACCAATGGAGAGATGTCACTAGTAAACACTTGGCCATTTTCATTAAATTAACAACCCAAAATCACATTATCCTGTTCTATAACAACCATTGCATGATGCATCGCCTTAAATATTCACACCAACATGCCACCTTATAGTATAAGAGTATCACAAAACTCCTCACCCACCATCTTATATACATCTAGAAACACATTGTTTCCCCAATCCTAACCATCATACCATGATGACAACTCGCCAACCCTGAATAAACTGATTCTATGTATAACAAAACAACTGACACACCCACCTAGGTGTTCTCGAGTATTAAACCTATACCCACTAGGTTCTTCGACATCTCATTCCCATCATTCAATGAAAACTACTTGAGACAAGTACTACATACTCGACTATCCCTTGGTTTGAAAATTTCCATAGGATATCCTAATTATTGATCACTAGAACCCTATAGTTACTCTCACTCAACTTAATTGAATCATTATCACAAACCTTGATTTAGGTTTTCAAACATTGTAACATCACATTTGACCATTTTCCAAGATCAGGAAAAATTCCCATGGAAACTTGGCCTAGAACATTCAACTATCAAAAAAATACTAAACAAAACATAACACAACCCTTTTTTTTTGAAACCAGATAAAGGCAATGAATTTAATCATCCCAATATTCAAGGAACATAACCACTAAATATATCCCCATACCATCCAAATAATTATTTATGATGTCTAATGTGACCATTAGTAAAACTAAAAAGTTGAATAACCAACTAAATAATACTGTCATTGTACTCTATTATGATAACCAACACTCCATCATTCAAATTCACCCTCTGACCATCTCTATAATATCATGTGATCACATCAATGCCTTACATCACTACAATCACATGTGAATTTTCTCCTAGAATTCTATTTGGAATCCATAAGATTCAAATACACTAACCTTATTATTTTTATTGAAAACCCGTACACAGATTAGCACAAGTTCAAACCACCAATGATAAATGAAACACTCTTCAACTAAGAGTATCCTTATTTTCACCTAAAGAATAGAACTCATGATCTCCCTAGCCTATGCCCTATCTATCACTAAACTCAACATTCAGACATGGACATCCCACTAAAACATAGTCACTAAACAAGAAAAAACAGACACTTATCATATTTTTATTATAATATTATCATACAAGATGTTTGTGGACACCCTTATCAACAAGGGAGTTGCACCCACAAAGTTGACACCAACCCCCATTGTAGCTATTAGGAATAATAAGGGTCGACTGTGATAATGCACCTAAATCCTTATAAAATCATTATAACATTAAAAAAAATTCTATCCATAAAAAACTATAAAACCGTGATATCTTAGAATTTATATATCTTTAAATAAATTATAAGTGCTCAATATCTTTTAGAACACACAACACAAAGCTTTAATAAAATTTTTATAAACTATAAAAACATTATTATTTAAATGTGGTAATTATAAAATATTCTTTAAAATGAGGTTATTAATATAATTAAACACATTAATAGATAAATTTATAATGTTCTTTTTCAATATTAATGGATTTATTATTGATTAGGAAATAAGAACTCATTTTTAGTGAATTCATTTTGTAGTTCCAAAATGAATATTCCTCATAAGTTATTTTTATTACCTTTTGTGTGTGGAAATTATAATTAATATTTAACAATTTTTTAAATTTTATGAATACCATTTTTTAAATAATTATATCAAAATAAACATAGGCTGAATTTTTTTTAATGATTAGTTTTTCATTGAAGAATAAATTTTTTTTAAATACTGCAATTTATTTTAAATAAATCATGTAATATAAAATTTTAAATATATTTTTTATCTAGTATTAATTTGAAATAAGATACATTTAATATATAATAATATAATAAGTAATATTTTCTTCATAAATATATATGATTTTGGTATAAGTTAATTAATATTCCTAAGAGCACGTTTTTCTAAAAACAATTATTCATTGGGGTTTATAAATTTAAATATAATTTATTTCGGCCCCTTATAAGGACTGAATATTGAAAATATATACCATATTCGGTATCAATAGGTGTTGATATTTTAAATATAACCATTTTATTTCTGATCATCATGAATAATAAGAATTGTAAATATTTATCACATCACAAAGTGTAAAATCTGTGAAACATGGTTAAAACCAAAAGATAAGGTCTCAAAACCAACCAAATTTTTTTCCTTTTTCACTGGATGGAATAAATTATACCATAGAAATAAAAAATGTTAATATATGTTATTTTGGTTCTATTTTCTCTTGATAATAAAATTTATATTATTTTAAGTTAAGAAAATCCCAAAATGGTACACTCTTGAGATTAATATCTATAATTTTTTTTTCAGAGGATAAAAAATGATAAGTTTATTTCTAAATTTTTTATTTAAATATTAATTAATTTTAATTATTGTGTTAGTTTATTTTTAAAATTCTACTAGGAAATAATTACATTAAATTCTTTGACAATATTGACGCAATGCTTGTGCAAGAAGTTGAAAAATCAAGAAAATGTCTTTTAAAGACTCAAAAGTAATATTTTTTTATTGTGATTTATAATTCTTAATTAATGTTATAGAATAATACATCATATTAGGTTTGTTTAAAATGGTTATATTTTAATTAAATTAATATATTTGTGTCTATATAGTAAAATTAATTAAATATTTTCTAAAATGACATTATTGATATTTTATGTTATATAATATTTTGTTAAATTATATAACATTTAGAAAAATCATAAAATTTGAAAATTTGGATGATTATAGGTATAAAATTTCATCCTTTTTCCATTTAGGATATAATTATTAACTTTTATATAAAATTATAAATATTTAATATTGAAAAATTTATTACCGTAGCTAGGGTTAAAATTGATTAATAAAAGAAGTTAGACCAAAAGATAAGATATAAAATGCCAAAAAACTATATAAATTTTATTTTCTGATGATATTTATAGATATTAATCTTTTTATTTAAATATAGTACCTTTTTGAATAATTTTTATTTGGAAATAACTAATTTTATTTTAATCTTTTCTAAAATTCCAGTTGTGTCCTTCCCCCTGATAAAAGGAAACCCCTTATTTAATTTATTTACCCCTATTTCAGTAAAATATATATAAAACAAATAAAAAAAATTCTTTTATAAATTTATCTATACCTGAATTATATGTACTAATCTTCTCTAAATTCTATTCTCAGTGTCTTTTAGAGGGGATCTAACATAGGCCTATCAAAGAATAGGTAATATTCCTACCCGATATCATTCAATTTGTGTCATCTTATACATCCTATTGATATGTTGTATTAATCATAAAATAACAAATTTGTATTCCCAAATATAACAAACTGCCATTATTATTATGTAAATACAATTATCCCCCAACTTTTCAATTAAATAGGAATGTGAATGTGTTTTTTGTGTAGTCATGTCGACTACCACCTCCATGCAATTATACAATTCATTTTCCATCAACATCATTCATAGAATGTTTTTATGATGGGTTTAAAAATAATATATGTTATTTTTTAAATATTTATTCTTCATTAATTATTTTTTCATATCTACCATCGTACCTTTATAAAAAATGGAAAATAATAATATCTCTCATGCGTATGTGTGGACTACCACCTACATGAAGTGATCTGATTCTTTTTTCATTTCCACTTTACATTTATGGTTATAAGGATATATTTAATGAATATATTTGACATATATGATATAATAATTATTTTTCAAAGGTTAATTATTATTTATCATTATTTCATCCCTTTGATCAAAAAGTGAAAATAGCGTTCATCCATACGTATAACCTACCATCTCCATCAACGGATAAATTAATTTTTCTATAACTATACATTATAGATGAATATATATATATATATAATAGAATATATATTATATTTATATCACTATTATTATTATTTAGATGATTGAACCATCATCAACTACAAGGTCCAGGACTACTGAACCCAAACATTCTGGAGAAAACAAAACAATTACCACCCAGAAATAATGATTTTAATAAAGAGTTTTTATTAATAGGTGTTATACTATTATTAGAAGACCATATAAGACATTATAATTATGTAAATGGCTCTTTTATATAATTATAACACCCCTAAATTTATTATATAGGAGGATGAAGTTATTTCAACTTTATTAGTACTCAAGGTACTGTATTTTTATAACACTTTTACTCTACAATAAATATTCCATATTCACTAATTGATAGTTTTATGTGGTGTATACAATACCCAAGAAATTATTTTATTAATTTTTTAAAATAAAATATGTCGATATACATTTCTATATATGGTTCTCCTAATAATGAGGTTTTGGATTCAAAACATATAAAAGTGGTAAGGGATTTAAGTTACAATCTCATTATTTAACATGATTATTTATGATTAGGTTTCTAATAAGGGAATTATATGATCTACCTCTATATAAAATCATTAATATTCTTTTCTTATGTATATTTCTATATATTACATGTTTTACGTTCATTTTTATATCCTTAAGAACTCAATTGACAAAAAAAATTTAGGAAGACCAAATAACATTATATCTCTCTTCAGTCATTAAAATATTTTTCTTCAAAATCAATGTTTTATAAAATGTTTTCAAGAATTTTTTTAATAATATCAAATTATTTTTTAAAATAACATCTACCTATGATTTTATTTTATTAAACTAAATTAATAAGGAATATTCTTGTTATTTTATGATAGATTTTATCTCTTCTTTTTATTGCAAATGTGAAAGGAATCACTAATTTAACATTTATGGAATGAATGAAATTTCCAACATATTGACCAATCAATTCCTTGATATAAATTTATAAATTTCCATGTTTCATTTAATGGAAAATATTTTCCGTAATAATTGGGATATTTTTTGATTTATAATATGCGATTTGAATGTGAAAAAGGTATTTTCTTCAAAAAATGTTTCGGGGATATTAAAAAAGAATTTTTATTCTATGACAACATCCTTCATGTTAATAATGATTATCTAGGGATATGATCTAATGGTACCATAAATATTCATTATTTTTATGGATTTTGAATTTGATAATTTGAGGGAAATTCTGTGAAACTCATTTCATTCCTGTGAGTTAATTATGTTACGATTAAAACTTTTTCAAAAATTTTTATTTTCCACAATTTATTCTATAATGAAATAACAATTTTTTATAAAACCTATTTAATTTATATGGGTTATACTTTGGTGAATGTTTTATGATATTATGGAACACATATATATGATTTTAATTATGTGATGCTTGGGACCATAATTATATTGTACTCTAATGCATTGGGTAAAGATGGATATATAATGTGATAATAAAGACACAAATAGAAAGTAAATCATGTTCAGTAGGAGAAATTGTTCAATATGAAAGTCATGAGAGTAAACATTGAATAATGATATGATGGAACAGTGAGTGAATCTAATCTAGTATGATAGTCTTGGTAGTGATCCTTCACTATGGAAATAAATTTCCATTATTTTTTGTATACTGTAAACTTATATCTTATACCAATGTTATACTTTCATAGCTCACATTCTTTAATTCCATTACAATTCATTCCTTATGAATTTTAATGATTTATACTATGAATTATGATTGTGATATATGATATTCTAATATGATTTTAAAATGTGTTTCACATGTTCCGATACCCTTATACTAATTTTATTCTTATGTGAACATCGATATCTCTATTATTTACCCTTACAAATCCTTTTATCTCACTATTAATTATGTTTTATTTTTCCAATGATATGATGAATAGTTTTAGATCTATCTAAGAATGTTTTTAGTTTTGAATAACTATGTGGGATATGATTTATATCTTTTAGGAAATATTTTTTTATGTATTCATGTTTCCAAAGGAACTAAACCTTTATTTTTTGGAATGTATTTTAATTTTATGTATTTAATATTCATCTAATAAGATGTAATATCTATATATGAAAATTATGGGTCACTATTTCTAGTATCAGATCATATTTTATTAAATATTACAATATTAGGATTAGAGAAACTTGGAAAAAACCACATAGATAAGGTTAGGTATATTATGGAATTATAACGTTCTGGTAAGACATATATTATGTGGTTTTAATAGGAATAAATCACTGTGTAGATACTAAAATTGTTTGTGATTTTGGAACAAAATAATCTAGGTTAAATAACGCTGAAAATGTTTGGTAAAGTATATCTCAACCATTATTCTAGTTCTTGGTGAGTGTGCCATTACCATTCACCTTGTTTGACCCTTATAGGGGATATTCTTGGGTTAACTCATATTTTAATAACAAATTGTTATAAAGGATTTGAATATATAGTAATCATGAATAGATTAGGTTAAACCTAAGGGGTCATAGGTTGAAGATAATGTGTCATTATTTAGAAATCATTTCAATTATTTTTTCATGATTATGCGGATTCCTACTTTTATTATTGTTTCTCACACTATGATTTTTTGTTTTAGTAAATGGATGACACTAGGAGGAATCGAGTTAACATCGAATGTGATGGAAAATAGAATGATTTTATTAATGAGAAACCTAGTAAAATGGTATTAGAAATGAGAAACCTTATGATTATGACTAATCATTTATCTATTTATATAATAAATAGTCCCAACTTGGTTGATATTATTAACAAACCAAATAAGAGGAAGATTGATTTTTAGTAAGACAATGGAAGAAAGAAGATTTGGATTCCTATATGTCTAGAATGTGGGTAGAAGCACTCAAGGGAATGTCTTATAGGAAAGTGAATATGTATTTTGTTTTGAAAAAGAAGTACATAGATCATGTAATTTATGATAAATAATTGAAAATATTGGTTAACGAAATTAATGAGAATAAAAGTTTCCAAAAGTTATCATCAATGATTCAATGTTTTAAATGTGGAATGTATGGGAATTATGAAAATAAATATACTAGGGGGAATATTAAGAATTGTATCATCAATATTTCATGAGTAACGGTTTTATAATTGATTATGAAGTGACTAAAAATGACACATGAATTGAAGGGGGTATTAAGGAATAAGATGATGAATCATAGTTAAAGAATTAAAAAGAAGTGGAATGACTGAAGTGTTTTTTATTGAGAGTCAATAATTATTTTTTTGAAGTATTTTTATCAATTGTTTTAATATTATAAGAATAATGATATATATAAGGATTTTTCTATGATAGTTTTTCTTTAAGGATTTGTAAAAATTGGTTGAATGGTACTCATGACCCAGAAAAGTAATTTAGTTGTAAGGTGAAATTTTTAGATAAAATAATATTAAGGAAAAAATAAGCCTTAATATATACCAAATGTTGATTTAATAATTTTTATATTGGATAAATAGATAATTTACATTAATGAATTAAATATTATTAAATTTTTATCCTTAAAATTATTTAGGGATCTGATGAAAAATTGATTTATGTCATCTTTTATAAAGTATATTATATTTTTAGATTTATGGAATATAATTAATATCATATTATTTTATTTGAGTAATATGGATAGTGCTAATATTTGGTAGCATATATGTTTTAATTTATTTTTTATTGTGATCCAAGTTATTATAATGGTTTAATGTAATCAAGGTATTCATATATTTGGTATGTGACATTAAGAGCAACTTCATTTTTTGGGGATAAATGTAAATGTTGGCCTTGAAAAAAATTTATAAAACAATTAAAATGTTTATTTTTTTGATTTTTTTAGACATATTTTGGTAGATTCAAATGGTAAATTTTTTTTATAATTGATTATGTTGTACTTTGGATGTTACTACTAAGGTTTTAGATATGAAATTAATATTTCATCATATGATGATTTACCCATATTCGATAAATTGTGATAACCATTTTTGTTTTTATGATTACTAGAGATAGGAGGAATGAATTTTAATTATATTATGCAGCTTATGATTCAATAAATGTAAATTTTAGTGATTTATGGATGAAATATCCATCTTGAATATTCATTTCTTAGAGTAAGAGATGACATTGAAATTAATCATATCCCAACCAAAAGATAAATAGTGTTGATGAAATAGAAATAAATTACTAATTAAATTTTAACATGTTCTCTATCATAAAAATGAAATAATAAAACAACTTTAGGAAAATAATATTGAAATAAAAATTTTATAATTTTACTTCATTTTTTATGAATCAATGATCTTTTCACCACTCATAGATTTTTGGTTTTTTTGGTCTTTGAGATAACATCCCTGCTCTTTATTACATGCATAAACACAATTTATTACATAAACTTTCACTTAATACAACTCTAAGGATTGTGAGGTATAGTGTATTGGGAAATTAGGAACATTACATGACAACTTAAGACATAAAATACAACATATTTACTGAAAACTTATTTTACCTAACCATAACATTCCTCCGTACTTGGAATTTCATGGGATAACCTGAGGACATACATAAAACAAAAGGTGAGCTATAAATACCAGTAAGGGAGTAAAAAATAAATAACATGAATAATACAATACATGTTAGGAAATAGTAATATCAATGGAGTATAAGAGAAATATGAACACACAGGCATGATATAACATGATTATCATAACATGGAGATGTGCTAACAATATTTAACATGATATTAGCATTAACCATGAATCATTTCACATGGATCATGATTAAACCCCCATTTCACATGAATTAGAATGAGTAAAACATAATTTCACATTATGTATCATTATACTAACTTTTTCCCAATGAATTGGAGTGCTATCCGGGAAAACCCTTCTTAATCATTTCATTTCTTGCATAACGGTGCCATATAGATCATACAACATGGAGTCATTAAACACTATAATTTATTCCAAGATTAATATATGTGTAATACATAAATTTAATTCCTTAATCTAAAATTACATGTTCATAAAGGTGAATAACCTTGATAGAGAAATCGGTATGGTATTCACTTACATGATAATTTTGGCATGGGAAAATTTGGTGTAACTTCGGTAGCATAACGACGTCAAATAGAAATCGTAAAATGGGTTGATGAGAAAAAAAATTGTCTATCATCATTTATACATGAAATATTTTGTAATGCGGTTCATGTAACATAATATCCCAACAAGTGTAAGGTAATTTATATGCATAATATAAAAGAATTGCTTGAATGTAAATGAGGAGAGAGAATCCCCTTACAGAATCTCAGCATGGTAAGAAGTGTACATTTGAGGAATTAATGAGATATAAAGGAGTATATCATCATTAAAACATAAGGAGAGAATTATAGGGGAGGTGAAAAATCATACCCCAACATTTTTAATTGAAAAAAATTGGTATAACAATAAAATGAAACTTGGATATAAATAAGGAATGAAGGAAAGTGATGAAAACTTACTTGAGAGTGTGACTTCAAGAGATTGAGGAGTGAATTATTAAGAGCCTGGGGTACCTTGGGAGGATTATAGATAGATGTGGGAATGGTATGGAAGTTCTACAATGGTTTTTTGGTGAAGATAAGTGGGATATTGGGTGGGTTTATATATGAAAATAGGGGAATTCTTTAATATTTCACAAACATGGTTTTTGGAATCTATATAATTAAATATTAAAAATCACAATCCAACCCATGGATTTTGCACATTGTTTTTACCAAAGGGGAGGTATAAATATTATTTTATAAGTAAAATTTCCAAACTTATTAAAATAATAGGCTTTATTATGTGGAGTTGAGTCACAATCTCAAGGAAATCGTTTTAAAAAGTTAAAATATTTTATAAGTCTTCGAGGGTTCACTAAGGCACCATAAAATTAATCAAAATAATCTAAAATTACATTATTTTAAATGTAAAACATGTATTTTGGAAATATCGCTTTTATAATATTTTATCACATCACTATTGGTTCAATATAATGTCATTAAATGCATTATATATATAAATAGTATTTAATTTCTACCCCAAAATTCGACTCTCAAAAAATTATGAAAAATTCACCCTTAGAGAATTTCAACATCATGAACACAAAAATAATATTCATTTTATCTAAATAATTTTCTAAATATGTGAATTTTTATATTTAAAATATAAACTGACATTTATAAAAAAATTCATCGGTTTTAAAAAACAGATTTCAAACCAAAATTAAAATGACAACAGTATTCATAAAAATTCTATGATTCTTTATATTTACTAAAAAGTAATTTAGTACAAATATTTTAATAAAATAATATTTAATTCAAAAATCCATTAATTCATCAGAATATATTTCTTAATTTTATTTAAATATTAACTAAAAATAATATTTGTGTTTTAAAACACATTAAAATGTAACAATAATAAAATGAATGTATATTATTTATAGAAACAGTAATGAACATAATCATAGTACTAGGGTATTATTACATAACCCCTTATAACACCCTCATAATTCCTAAGGGTAAGGTGTGTAATGGTGATAGACTCTTGGGGAGGCTCAGATAATATCACTCAGGAGTTAATCTCTATTAACTTCCACTTACCCCATAGGCGGTTCCGTTCAAGATTAATGTGTTAAAGCTCGTCTTGGTATTGGTCTAGAGTTAATCCTAGTGATGCTACCTCCTTTCTATGCTCCATAAAATGGGATTCTTATGGATCAATTATATAGGATGAGTCCATCGTTTCCTTTGTCTCAGTAAGTTAGATTTGTTAAAACCCTATATTTATACTAATCATGTGATCATTGTTCATAAACTATATTATAAATGGTAACAATTCTTAATTGTATTTTAAAATCCATAAAAATAAAATCAAGTAAGTGAATCTATTTTATATAACCATTTTACATAATAAATCATTTAATTAGATGAATAGAAATTTTCATTAATAAAAGTTTCGGTCGTTACAACCTTCTCCCCTAAAAAAATTTCACCTGAAAAATTTCCTTTTTTACACTAAAACAGATGGGGGTAACTCTACTTCATCACTTCCTCTGATTCCCACATTGCCACTTCAAACTTGTGGTTTCTCCAAAATACCATTATGAGGGGCATTGTCTTATTTTGTAGAACCTTTTCCCTATGATCTAATATCTTCACCTGCTTCTCTTCAAAAGAGATATCATTCTCCAATAGTACCACCATTGGATTGAGTACTTGCGATGGGCCAAGTATGTGCTTTCTCAAGAGTTATACATGGAATACATCATGCACTTGATTCAAGTTCGGTGGGAGTGTTAGTTGATAGGCCACTGCTCCAATATGGCCAATTTTCTCAAAAGGGCCTATGTACCTTAGCCTAAGCTTTCACTTCTTCCCAAATCCCATAAATCACTTCCATGGTGAAATGTAGAGGAATACCCTGTCTCTAAAATCAAAATATAGGTCTCGTCGATGATTATCTTCATATCTCTTTTATTGATTCTAAGTTTTTTTAATTTGCTGTAGGATGGTCTTAAACTTCTCCACCATTTCCTCAACCATTTCGGGACCTAGGAGTTTTTTCGCCCCAACTTCATCCCAACATGCAGGTGTTCTGCATCTCTTCCCATAAAGGGCATCATAAGGATCCATTTGGATGCTTGAGCGGAAACCATTATTGTAAGAGAACTCAACCAGAGGAATATGTTGATCTCATCTTCCTTAAAAGTCCATTGATCATACTCTAACCATGTCGTCAACTGTTTGGATAGTTAGCTAATATTGGCCATCAGTTTGAGGAAAATAATCCGTACTGAAGTTTTGCACATTATTCAGCGCATGTTGGAGACTCTTCTAGAACATACAGTTGAATCTTGTATCACGATCGGATAAAATCGATAATGGTACTATATGCAGTCTTACTACTTCTTTGATTTATATCCATTCCACTTGATCCAATTAGAAATCCTCTTGAATTGCAATGAAGTTTGTATTCTTTGTTAGATGATCCATAATAATGAAAATAGCATTGTTTCCTTTGGATGTATTTAGAAGTCTGGTGAAAAATTCCATGGCGTTGTTCTCTCATTTCCATGTTGGTATGGGTAATGGTTGGATCAGCCCATTAGACGTCTACCTCTCAGCCTTCACATGCTAACATACCAGGCACATTCATGTATACTTAGTGATCTCCTTTTTCATGTTGTCCCAACAATAATACTCACAGAGACATCAATACATCTTTGCATTTCCTGGATTAATGGAGAAATTAGAACTATGTGCATCATCCAAAAGTTAATTCTTTGACTCCATATTTGATAGAACACATAGTCTTGACCCAAATATCAAAATTCCTTCTACATTAACATTGAACTCCTAGGGTTTCTCATTTCTGATAGTTTCCACTTTCTTTTAAATACTCACATCATCATTTTGAGCATCCTTTAACCATTCCAAAAGAGAAATTTGAGAAATCATTTGTGAAAGGATTGATGATGTTCCATTCTTTATGATTCCATGTCCATCATAATCAAAGCTAAGAAAAATGGATCCTTTTTTATTCTCATTAATGATATAATAATTGGGTGCTTTCTAATTAGAGGATCTTCCACCTTGTTTAATTTCCCATGGCGGTAATGTATTGGGCATTCATAGTGTTTGATTGACTCTATCTATATTCGTTAGTGAATATTCAACACCTTATATGGGAATATATACTTGAGGCCATTTTATCCATATATATTTCACATTTTCCTTAAAGAGGTAATGTTGCCAAATTTCAAGGCAATGATCACTGCCTCCAACTCTAGATCATGGGTGGGATAGTTTTTCTCATGAATTATCAAATACATTGAGTCATAGGCAATGGAATTTTATTTTTGACTCAAATTACATCAATGGGAGACTTATAAAATTTTCAAGAATAACATTCCAAGAAACATAAACATGTGATAAAACACTTATAGAAGTTTTTTCCTAAGGATTTGATATCATTTCTTCTGGGGTCTCAATGTTTATTGAAAACATACAATATATACTAATAGGACAATGATTCAAATACATTAAAACATACACTAATTTGAATTAGTGGTTACATGTAATTCATTCATCATTATCCATATTATCATAGGAATTATTGTGCTCCACTGATCATGGAGATTGTTGATTCTCATCATGATTCTCAGCCATTATAATATAGAATTGTCTTGATTAATTCTTGACTACTTCACATTTTGACATATAACTGTGTAATATTACATAGATGGAACTTGGTTTCCATCAATCAAATTATCCAATTTGGTGCAGCAATTGGATACATTGTGCCCTTCCTTTACACACCTAAAATATCTACTAGTCCCTTTGTGAAATTTTACTTGGTGCCTCTTTCCACAAGTGTTGCACAAATGAAATTGGGAATTATTTCTCTTATCAACTTTATTAGATGAACTTTCATGAGATGTTGTATTCTTATTCCTTAATTTACTTGGTCATTCAACAAAGTGACAATTTTAAATAATTATTTTTGAGAGCTAGATTGACATAATGATGACATGTCCAACATGACCTCCCATTTTGTAGCAACTCTGGTTTTGGCCATGTCAGACTTTGGAATATTCCTATTAATAATTCTAGATCATGGCACGAAGACGGCAAGCAATTCTAAGGCCCGGTGTGCCTAGAATTAATTTTATAAAAATATTAAGTATTTTTTTACTATACACATGGCAGGGATGCATTTTTTCCAAAAATGTAACTCAGATCATAAATCCGAGGGAACAATTGCGTCCAGAGTGTGACTTTTACCCTAGGTGGGGTGTAAAATTTGTGCGCGCAGGCCTGTTGTGGAAAACGCCACCAAGGTCGTTTTCGTAAATAAATGGAAATTTTTATTTATGGAAGTCACCTTGAATAAATTATTAATGGAGTCTCATATCAAAATTTGGTACTCCGTGATGCGTTCAGAATGATGTGTTTACCCTAGGGGAGACCTAACATTCTCTGCACCGGCACGTTTGGTCTGGGGTGTGGTTGTGTGTTGATTTAATTAGATTAAAAAAAGAGAAATACAAATCAATACCCCCTCTCCTTTATTTGTGGGCCAAAGAGCCCCCTCCTTTTTCCTCCTCTGTTCAATGTTGATCCACCAAATGGAGCAAATAATGCTACCATTAGCCAAGATCTTGATGGCAGATGCTCCCATATCATACAGCAGTAGCAGCGGAGCATGCAATTCATCAGCGATCCACCAAAAGGTTAGTGGTTGAGTTTTAAAATCCCTGATCTTGTTTAAGAGTTTCTTTCTTCAAATATTTATCAGGGTTGTGTAGTTCGTGTACTGAGTTTTTCAAAACATATTTCGGATCTGAATTTGGAGCATCGGGGATCTCCGGGTGGTTCCTGGAGGTTTTCTGGTGGAAAACCCAGTTTCCGGAAGAAAACCCAATTTCTGGCGACAACCATGGTGGATTATAGTGAGGGAGGTGGTGGCGTGCATGGTGGTTTCCAACTCCAACACAGTGGATTTCGGCGGTGGTGTGGTGATGGTTTCCAGTGAGACAGCCGGTGGTCCGACGTGGATTTTCCTGGGGTTCTTTAAACCCCTGTAACTCACACACCGTAACTTTGATTTGTGAGCTGTTTGTGGTGAGGAATTATTTGCATCGATATAGTCTTTTTGTTCTAACTTTGAAAATTTTAGAAGTTGGTTTCGTGGCTCGGGGCTATGGAGAGTTGAAATAATAATAATATTTTATTATTATTCAACATCGGCATGCTGTAACTTTTGCACGGAGTGTCTGATTGACACATTGTTAGTGGTGTTGGGATCCAGATTGTAAGGAAGAATGTTTAGGATAGTTTCCGGGCACTAGGACTGAGATCAAGGTGTGGGCCCCATAAGGCTGGTTTGCGGCGTTTATAAGGAATTGTGACTTTTCGGTCTGGGGTCTCTTTTGGACGAATGATTAGACGATTTCGTGCATTTTTTCGAGGGGATTGAAACAATGCAATCTACATGATTATTTTAGGAATTTTGGGGTGGTCCCCACTCGTTTTCTTATGGGAATAATACATTTCCCACCAATTGACTGTTTTGGGCATGTAAATAGCCTATCATGCATGTTTTTTTCACATAGAACGTGATGGTAGCCTCGGTTTGGACCTCAGAGGTATGCAATGTGGTGATGTAATGGGTCTCTTGGGTTAGTAATGTTTGGACCATCAGTGTTTGAGTTAACACCATTTGTTTGTTCCAACGAGAGTTCGTGTGGCATTACAACCCCAGTATAGGTTTTTGATCCCCTAAATAAGATGAATTTTTAGTTAGAGTTCTGGCATCCCTCTGGTGAGTGTTGGGTAGGATCCTCTCGATTTTCTTCCCTAGATCAGGTTCTTGGTATCATTGTGACTACTTATCCATGGGTGGAAATCCCCCATATAGCATGAAAACCCTATAGGGTTTGTGGTTTCCTCGAGAATATGATCCTTTAGGCAGTGTACTATTTTAGTAGGGTTGTGGTATCGTCAGTTATATGATACCCTACTTAGTTTCTGGTTTTTTGTAGGGTTTTTGAATCATCGGTAAAATATTATAATACTCAGCACGTGGTTTTGGTAGGGTCGGTGTATTGTTAGATCGATCCCCTAGATCGAGAGTTATACTAGAAGTGGTTTCGGGAATCGTCATGACCATCTTAACATGGGAGACGATCCTCTATCTGAGTGATGTGAACTGTGGAATGTCAGGTCGGGTTTCGGTATCCCCCAGTGGATCTTGGGAGTGATCCCCTATCTGTGAGATCTTCGAGATACCTGAGAGGGATAATTTATCTACTAGCGGACACTAGGAGTGATCCCATATCCGAGAAGTTTGGTCTTTCTACTGTTTCAATGTGATGTTCTCTGTGATGATATACGATTTGTTTGATCTCTCAGATTGGTGTCTGGGATGATGGTGTTAGACATGATGGAGTGTAACTCTCGGAAAAGTGTCATCGGGGATGATAGAGATCGTGGAGTTTTTTCTCTTGGTTTTGTGTAAAACCTGTCACTGGTTATGAGGTCAAAACCTCATGAGGCTTGATGTATAAAATTAGTATATATGGTTGTTCATGGTATATGTATGGGAATATAACTAAGTATATGGTCAAGGTGTATGTATGGGCATACACCTGAGATGAGCTAACTAGTTGTGTTTAGCCGAGGATGGTCTCAAGATGGTGTTTTACCTCTCATTTGTGTTCCCTCTGGCTGAGGTGAGCTGATTGTTTCCTTTCAGCAGCTGACCTTAATTTTGTGGTTTTTGGGGTACTTACTGAGTATTTTTATACTCATCCCTACACAGGATTCACTGAAACATGTCTGTTTCTTATGCAGATCAAATACTTTTCTACGTAGTCCGAGGAGTACCCGGAGCAGGTGGAGATTTGTGAGAGAGACTGACCGGGGTGCTTATCGGAGCTGTTCCGAGGAGCTTACTCGCAGGTGATTTTGATTGTGATCCCCTCCTTCTGAGCAGGTTGGAGGATTATTGTAGTTTTTATTTTGGTGGCCCTTGTTTTTTTTCTTTTTGTAATTCTTTTTCCCTCTGGTTTGGGATTTATGTATGCATTCATTATATTTTCAGTTTTATATATCTATACACTGTTTCATGGAGGTGTATGTGGGTTCTTGTGTACAAGTACCTTAGGATAAAGCCTCCTATCAGTGTGATAGAATACTCGGCTCTATTCGCCAGCCCCTGGCCTATTGGAGGTGGGCCTGGGGAGTCGCGTATCGAGCCTCATTCGATTGGGTTGTGACAGAGTCGTATCATAATAGATTCCACCTTTGGGATCTCTAAGTGCAGGTGATCTAGCTGTGAGTTTGGATTGGGTTGCATAGCGATCATTTTATGAGGTTTCATGTTCAGATTTTAGTCCATGGACTCCAGTGTTGGTGCAGAGACTAACCTATCCATTCACCAAGACTCCAATAACCTACCTTTCGACTCAGGACATTATGACACTAGTCGCAGGGACATAACGGTACATGCATCATATAGGACTGGGTTTTGGGGTTTCTTTATTCTTCATGATTCAGCTCGCCAGATACACTCTTTGTCCATGGTGCATCTTGATTTTATTTTAGTAAGACTCTAAGATGAAAACCAACTAGGGTTACATAGTGGGATTGTGGTGAAGATTCGCCTTACGTAGAGGCTGTGGACTAGGGCGCAGGTTCAGAGGCCGGACCTCTAGGTGGTCCTCCAGTTGAGCCACCACCTTTCAAGTATCTGGTTATGCTAGATGTGCAAGATGAGGATTCACAGAGGCTAAGTGCACTGCAAAATTTCCATAGGCAGTGACCTCAGAGGTTCCAGGGTGATCCATACCATCAGGGAGCTGATGACCAGCTCGAAGAAGTCACCCATGTTTTCCACCTGGTGAGGAAACCACTAGATCAGATGGTGGTCCTAGTGGTGATCCTTCTACTTGGTTCATCCGGGAGATGGTGGAGTCAAGTGACACAGTCCCATGATGATGAGACACTCACATGTGTAGAGTTTGAGAAGCTCTTCAGGGAAGAGTTTTATCTGGTGACGTTGAAGACAATACAGATCTAGGAGCTTCAACAGCTTCGATGGGAGGGAATGACTGTGTCGGAATACTCAGTGAGGTTTACAGACCTGTCGCACTACTCCCTGAATATGGTTTGAGTCTTTTTCTTTAGGGATGGTACTTTAGAGTAGGTCTTACGAATAGACATCTGGGCAGGAGGGTTTCCTTGTGCATACCGACCTATGCTGTAGTGCTGGAGTGGGACTTGGTGGTGGAGAGCTTTCTGGCTGAGCAGATTCAGCCCGTTTGTTCTGGGTACATTATAGATAAGACCTCAAAAGCTAGTAGTCGATGACAGGCATATGGGTATGGACATGCCCGATGTTTCATGAGGTGACACAAGGATGGAGGACCTGAGGCTCAAGACTCTCAGTCCATTTTTGGTCAGCCACAGGAGAGGCGGTGTTACACTTGCAACAGTCGGGGACATCTTGATGGAGATTTTCTGACCCTTCATGTTATTTATATGGATTTCGTCAAGATGGTACCTTGGTAGAGGCAATGTCTTATGTATGGAGGTCCACTAGGTGGTGGATGTGGAGACGGAGCTGGTGCAACAACGGGAGGTGGTAGATAGTACAAGTTTCCACCACCACCAACCCCAGGTGGTCCATGTCGAGCTGAGGGGGCTGGAGGGAGAGGGAGAAGAAAACTGCAGGCCTTAGAGGTTGTTGACCTAGAGGCTCCATGGGTGGATGGAGGCATGCTCTGTGTCCTTTCTACTTTTACAGTAGTTTTGATAGAATCTATTTAGTGGTACTCTTCTCTTTCTGTTGCTTCCTTGAGTTTTGTTCAGGGCACTGTTAATACCCTGTGTGGGATTTGTTTGACATGCTTTGAATGAATGGTGAAGAGGGCTCCTTCCTCCACCGAGACACATTTGTTTTGTGACACGATTAATATCATGAGGGAAAGTTAGTGCTACCCAAAGAGGATAGTGTCGAGGTGTGGTGGACAAGTCCCTCTGACTTATGCATTCAGGTAGGGGTGTGTGTTGGTGAACTCCCTGGCGTAGGAGTCCCAGTTGAGAGTTTAGTTGATTTCCATCATACCTATGGATTTTCAGGAACAAAAAGTCCTAAAGTGGGATGGATGTAGTGACTCGAGTTTTTTTCCCTGTCAGACTTCAGAATATTCCTACGAACAATTTCAGAGCCAGGCCCGTTGACGTCGTGCAATTCTGAGGGCCGGTGTACCAGAAATTAATCTTATAAAAATATTAAGTATTTTTATACTTTTCACATGTCGGGGATGCATATTCCCCTAAACAGTAGCTTGGATCAGAAATTCGGGGGAACGCTTTAGTCCGGAGCATGTCGTTTACCCAAGGCAGCGTGTAAACTTGGTGGGAATGGGCCTACTGTGGAAAAAACAACTAGGGGAATTTATTTAAATAAATGGAAAAGATTATTTATGGATGTCACCATTAATAACATATGAACATAATCTCAAATTGAAATTATGAGCTTGATGTTGCGTTTATAATGCTGCATTTACCCTAGGGGTGACCTAATCTTCTCTGCACTGAGAGGTTTGGTCTAGGTTGTGGGTGTGTGTTGATTTAATTAGTTTAATAAAAATAGAAATACAAATCAATACCCCCATTATCCATCCTCTGTGCACCAATTATCCCCCTATAACTTCCTCCCTTATTCACTGACGATCCATCTAATCGAGCAAATGAAGCACCCACAAGCTCAGATCTTGACGGCAGATGCTCCCGGATCGTGCAATAGCAGCATCAATGGAGCGTGAAAACTGTAGACGATCCACCAAAAGGTAGGAGGTTGAGTTTTAAAATCAATAATCCTATTTATGAATTTTTTTCTTCAAATAGTCATAATGGTTATGTAGTTTGGGTCCCGAGATTTCCAAAATATGTTTCTGATCTGAATTGGGAGCACCGGGGTGCTCCGAGTTGTTCATGGACGTTTTCTGGCAGAAAACCAAGTTTCCAGTGGAAACCCCAAATTTTTGTGGTATCCATGGTAGATTCTGGAGAGGTCAGTGGTGGCACGTGCAGTGGATTCCAGATCCGATTTAACGGATTCTGGCGATGGCGTGGTGGTTTCTGGTGAGACAGGCGGTGGTCCGGCCAGGATTTTATGGGGGTTCTTTAAACCCCCATAACTCGCAAACCATAACTCTGATTTGTGAGTCGTTTGTGGAAAGGCGTTAAATGAATTGATAAAGAAATTTTTTTCTCACTTTCTAAATTTTATAAGTCAGGTTCGTTGCCTGGGGAAATGAAGTGTTGAAATAATAATAATGTTTTATCATTATTCAACTTCAACCCATCGTAACTTCTAATGAGAGTGTTCGATTAACGCATCATCAGTTGTGTTGCGATCCTGATAGTAAGGAGGACGTTTTAGATTAGTATTTTGGTACTAAAACGGTGACCAGGGTGTGGGCCCCACAAAGCTGGTTTGGGGTGTTTGTAGAGAAAAGATACCTTTTGTATGGTGTCTGTTTTTTATGAATGAGTAGACGACCTCGTGCATTTTTCTGATGGGATTACAACTATGAAATCTACTTGATGTGTTTTTGAATTGTGATGTGGGCCCTACTCATTTCTTATGGTGAATAGTAATTTTTTCCATTGGTTAACCATTTTGGGCGAGTAAATAGCCTATCATGCATGCTTTTCTGCATAGAACATGATGGTAGCCTCGGTTCTGACCTCAGAGGTACGCCGTGTGGAGATGTTGTGGGTCTCTTGGGTTAGCGACATTTGGACTAGCAATGGTTGAGTGAACTCCCTTGGTTTGTTCCTACGAGGGTTCGTGTGGCATTACAACCCCATTATAGGTTTGTGATCCCCTCAATAGGATGAATTTTCAGATAGAGTTGTGGCATCACTCTGGTGAGTCCGGGGCATGATCCTCTAGCTTTGCTTCCTTAGATTGGGTTCTTGGTATTGCTGTGACCACTTATCCACGGGTGGCGATACCCCATCTTGTAGGAAAACCTTGTAAGGTGGTTGGCACCATTAAGAATATGATCCCATACAAAGTGGGTTGTATTAGTATGGTTGCAGTATCATCGGTTACATGATCCCCTACTTTGCGTCTGGTTTTTAGTAGGGTTTTAGTATTTTTGGTAATTTTATACTTTACTCAACACGTGGTTTCGTTAGGGTTGGTGCATATTCCGTTCAATAGCCTACATCGCAAGTTATACCAGATGTGGTTTCCAGTATCGTCGTGCCATATTCACATTGGTGACAATGGAATGTTAGGTCGGGTTGTGGTATCCCCCAATGGGTCTTGGGTGTGATCCCCTATCTGTGAGATCTTAGAGATACCAGACAGGGTTCTGATATCCCCTAGTAGACCCTAGGAGTGATCCCCTATCCGAGAAGTTTGGTGTTTCTGCTAGTTTAGCGAGATGTTCTCAGTGACAATATCCAACAAGCGTGATCTCTTAGATGGGCTTCTGGGATGTTTGTGTAGGACCTGATGGATAGTATCTCTCCGTTGAGTGTCATCTGGGATGACAGAGATCATGGAGTGTGTTCTCTTAGTTTTGTGTAGAACCTATCACTAGTTATGAGGTCGGAACCTCATGAGGCTGGATGCATGAAATTAGTATATCTGGTTGTTCATGGTATATATATGGGCATATACCTGAGCAGATTCTCATGGTGTATGTATGGGTAGACACCTGAGATGGTGTTCTCTCTCTCTCGTTTGGGTTCCCTCTTCCTGGGGTGAGTTGAGTGTTTCCTTTCTGTTGATCCCTTTTATTTTGGGTTTTTGGGGTGCCTACTGATTATTTTTATACTCACCCCTATATGGTCGTTTCCGGCATATGTTTTGTCTTGGTCAGACCAAAGGCCTTTTGAGGGAGACCCAGGAGGACCTATAGCTTGGAGAGCTTTGTGAGCGAGATTGACTGGGGTGTTTACTAGAGTTGTGCCGAGGATCTTACTAGCAGGTGCTTTAGACAGTGATACCCTCCTTCTGATAAGGTTTTATGATTTTATAGTTTTCTTTTGGTGGTCCATGTTTTTTCCCTTTTTTACTTCTATTTCACTCTGGTTTGGGATATATGTATGCATGCATTTTATTTTCAGTTTTATATATCTCTACACTATTGCATGGAGGAGTATGTGGGTGCGTGTATATAGGTACCTTAGGCTAATGGCTCCCATAAGTGTGATAGCCTAGTCGGAACTGGTCTCCAACCCTAGCCTATTGAAGGTAGGCATGGGGAGTCGCGGTTCGAGCCCCGTTGGGTGGGGTCATGACACATATGATTGGAAATCTCATTGGGACATTCATCTTGTATCCCTTCACTTCAATTGTTAGCAACATTCCCCATATTTCCGACCATTGACTAGAATATAATGATAATTAGTTATGAGTATCTTTAAAATTTTATCACATAAAGGGGAATCCAATGAAAACAGGGATAACTTATAAATTACATTGATTTCATTGATTTCATTAACTTATGAATTTATAGGCTTCAATCTATGTTAACCATGATCATCTTCCCGACATATATTCTTAGGAGATTTATAAAATTTACTAAATAGTGATTCATACTAATATTATAAATTTACCAAATCATATCCCCCAGGAGTGTCAAACCAAGAGTACATCGATGCCTATTGTCATCCACCAGTTCTCATTCAAGTCTAGATCAAAGTGGTGTTTTTGGTTTTTATCCGTAGATGCATCTGTGTCAGAGACACCTCTAATTGTTCATGTCCTGACATGGATGTAATTTCTTAATAAAAAACGTACTCTATACTCACCAAAATTTAGGTCTGTTTTTATTATGCATATTCTTATCCCTATGTCTTTTACTAGGTTTTTCTAATCCTAATCCCAAAAATAACTAAAAATATCCTCTGATACCAACTATAACAACCCTACTCTATATTACACACATAAACATGATTTATTACATAAACGTGCACTTGAGACAACTCTGAGGATCAAGAGGTCCAGTGTCTTGGGAAATTAAAAACATTTCATGACAACATAAGATATAAAATACAACAACTTTATTTAGAACTACTTTTACATGACTAGAACGTTCCTTTATAGTTATAATTGCATGGGATAACCAAAGGACATACATAAAAAAGGGTGTTATATAAAGCCTAGTAAGTGAGTGAACAAGGAATAACATGGAAAATAAAATACATTTTAGGAAATAGGCATATCAATGGATCAAAATATAAATAAGAACATGAAGGCATGCTATTTCATGATTATCATACCATGGAGATGTGGCAATAACATTTCACATGATATTAGCATGAGCCAAGGATAATTTCATATGTAGAATGAGTATAAATAATTTAAATTGAATTATCATGATTAAACCCTCATATCACATGACGTATCAGGATACTAAGACTTACCCAATGCCTTGGAGCGCTACCAGGGCACACCCTTCTTAATCATTTCATTTCATTCATAAGTGTTCCACATAGATCATACAACATGGATTCATTAAACATAATAATTTATTTCACAAATAAGATATCTGTAATACATAAATTTAAATACTCAATCAACAATTACATGTGCATAAAGGTGAATACCCTTGGTAGAGAAATGGGTATGGTATTCACTTACACGATGATTTTGGAATGGGAAATTTTTGTGTAACTTCGGCACCATACCAACGTCAAATTGAAATTGTACAGTGGGTTGATGAGAGAGAAAGGGGTATATCATCATTTATACATGCAATGGACAAAAAGGTGGGTCATTGAATATAATATACCAACATATGTAATGGAATTTATATAAATAATGTAAAATAATTACTTGAATGTAAATGAGGAGAGAGAAATCCGTTATAGAATTTCGTCATGGTAACAGGTGTGCATGGGAGGAATTAATGAGAGAGAAAGGGGTATATCATCATTAAAACAATAGGATGAAAGTATAGTTGAGTTGAGAAATCATTCCCGAACATTATGAATTGAAAATAAAAGGGTCATAACAATATAAAGAAACTTGGACATAATTATGGAAGGAAAGTGAGGATCCCTTACTTGAGTGTGTAAATTAAAGAGCTTGGGAAGAGGAGTATTTAGAGCATGGGGTGCCTTGGGAGGATTATAGAGAGATGAAGGAAGATTAGAGACGTCCTAAAAGGTTTTTTAGTGAAGAGAAGTGGGATCTTGGATGGGTTTTTATAGGAAGAGAGAGGGTAATTCTTTAATATTTCACAAGCACAGGTTTTGGAATCTATATAATTAAATATTCAAAACCACAAACCAAACCATGGTTTCTCCCCTGGTTTTTTCCAATGGTGATTGAAAAACATTATTTTATAAGGAAAAGTACATAATTTATTAAAATATTAGGCTTTCTTATGTGGAGGAGATTCACACTCTCAAGGAAATCATTTTATAATGTTAAAATATTTTATAAGTCCTTGAGGGTCCACTAAGGCACCATAAAATTAATAAAACAAATCAAAAATCAAATTATTCTAAAGGTAAAAAATATTCTCTGAATATAATTTTTATAGAATTTTATTACATCACTGTTGGGTCATTATGATTTCATAAAAGACATTTTATATTTAAACAGTATTTAATGTTTAAACAAATATTCTACTACCTCAGAAAATTATGAAAAATTCACCATTAGATAATTTCAACATTGTAAATCCAAACACAATATTCATTTTACCTAAATAATTTTATAAATATGAGAAATTTTAATTTAAAAAAAACAACATTTATAAAAAATTGATGGTTTTTGACAAAAACAACTTTCAAACCATAATTAAAATTAAAATAGTATTAATAATAATTAAATATCATTTATATTTAATAAAAAGTAGTTTATTGATAATATTTTGTTAAAATATTATTTAATTCAAAAATCCATTAATTCAACAAAATTTATTTTTTAATTGAATTTAAATATCAATTTAAAATACTATTTTTTCTTTAAAAACCATTTACAAATTAACAGTACTAAAATAAATGTATATCCTTTATACAAAAAGTAATGCACATAATCATAATAATATAGTCTTATTACATAACATCTCATAACACCCACATAAGACGTAAGGTTACGGTGTGCGATGTTTATAGACTCTTGGGGCGGCTAAAATAACATTGCTCGGGTAGTAATCTCTATAAACTCCCACATCTCCTATAGGTGGTTTCGTTCAAGCGTAACATATTGAATCATAGCTTGGGATTGGTCATGAGCGAAGCCCAGTCATACTACCTCCTTTCCAAGCTCTGGAAAATGGGCTTCGTATGGAGAAATTCTACTAGATGAGGCCATCACTTCCTTTGTGTGAGTAAATTCGATTTGTTGAAGCCCTATATTTATACTAACCATGTGATCATTATTCAATGGATATATTAGATATGGTAACAATTATTAAAGGTATTTTAAAATCAAAATACCTAAAACCAATGAGGTTTGTATGTTTTATATAACCATTTTACATAATAAGACATTTAATTAGATCAATATGAATTTTCATTAATTAAATTTTGGGTCATTACGGTTGACTTTCTCATGAACATGTTCTATGTTACTATATGTTAGTCCTTGGACATTATTTTATCCTCTATTTCAATATTTTAACACCCCAATAATTTTATTCATATTTTAAAACATTATTATCTTATATTTTGGGTAACATCAATGCTTCCCACTTTTTTTTTCAGAGAATGTTTTATTTTCCTTTTGTGAGATGTTGGTTTTCAATAATAGTATTTTCAAATATTTAACCCTTGATGACTGAGATAATATTTTTAGGGATAAATTTATTTAATGGGGTGTAATATTACACCATGATATTTTAGTATATATATTTTTAAAATAAATTTTATGTGTTTGATATATTTCTTAACATTCAACACCGATCCTTAAGTGAATTTTGATATACTATAAAGATATTATTATTAAAATGTGACCAATATAACTTATTATTTAATTATAGGGTTTAAAAATAAGTAAAATAACTATGAAATAAATTTATTATGTTCTTACTCAACATAAATTTATTTATTAATTCTTAGAAAATAAGCACTCATTTTTAATGAAGTCATTTTATGATTCAAAAAGTAATTTTCATCAAAATTGATTTTTATTAAATTATGGTGATGGATTTTTTATAAATTTAGATAATTTATGAACATAATTTTATAAATCACTACATAAAAATTATCTTAGGGTTAAATTTTGACATTTTTGGAATGATTGAATTTTCAGTGAAGAACAACGATTTTTTAAAATAATGTAATTTCTTTTCATTAAATCATGTAATATAAAGAGATAATTATATTTTGTACATATTCTTATAGTGACATATGATCAATTTTGTTTATAATAATATAATTATTTCCATTTTAATCATCAATATTCATAACTTTGATATTAGTTAATTTTCCTGTTTAAAACATATTTTTCTAAAAAATATTTATCTTATCATTTTATGCATGTATATTAAAATTGAATAATGATACTTTAATAGATTGATTATGTAAACATTTATAACATAATTGGAATCATGGGGTTTAGTTTTTTTAATTGGTACCTTATAATTTTGGCCATTATGAATAAAAATCATGGTATATATTTATCACCTCTATAAGGGTAAAATGGGTAAAATAGGTTTAAAACCATGATATAAGGTCTCAAAATTAACTCCCAAAAAGAAATTATTTCATTATTACAAATAAATTCAAATATATACATTCAATATCTTAATATATTTCATTTATGTGCAATTCTCAGTAGATAATAAAAGGTTTATTATTTTAAGTAATGAAAATTATAAAATGACACCCTCTTGAATTTAATATATCTATAATTTTCTCATATGTATTAAAATAGGAAAAGTTTTGTTATTATTGTTTATTTTAATTATTAAATAAAATTTTGTCATTGTAATTTATTTTTAATATTTAGCGATGAAATATTTACCATAACTTATTACACAACACCAACATAGTGTTTCTATAAGTAGTATAAAAATACTGTAAATTCTTTAAAAATTACTATGAAAGTAATATTTTTTGGGGATTTATAGTTCCCTGTGAGATTTATAGATTAATAAAAAAATATTATATTTGATTTAAATGTTTATATTCAAATCACATTACTATATTCATGTCTTTAGTGTCAAATTATAAGAATAATGTCACAAAATAAATTAATGATATTTTATGTTAAATAATATTTTATTAAATTATTTTAAAGATGTAAAAATCTTGAAAGATGACATATAGTATAATAAATTGTAAAAAATATCATTTTTGTAAAATTTTGAGCTAATTTTAAACTTATAAGCGAAATAATAACCCTTTAATATTGAAAATATCACCATTTTAGTTACGTTTAAATTCAGTTAATGAATGAGTTAATCCAAAATATATATTTTAAAATGAAAAAAATATATAAATTAAATATTATTATGATATTTTGAACTAATATTATTTTTATTCAAATATATATAAATTTGTAATAATTTTTCAATAGTTAATTTTTTTTAAATACTTTTATAAATTCCTACTAGTCCATTTCCCTTCCATATAAATGGACACCCCTTCTCTCTTTTCTTTACACCACATTGAGCCATCTAGATCAAAAAAAATCTATCAAATTATCTCTTAATACTATTTATCTATTAATTATGGTTATTATTCTTATTGATAGTCCATTCATGGGGTCATTAATAAGGGTTCTAAATGGGGCCTTCTGAAGAAGAGGTAATCTTCCTACCAGACCTCTTCTATTTTAATTCATCTTATACTACATATAAAACAATGGTTATAATCATAAAATAATAAATTAAATATCATAAATAAATTTAAATATTATTATTATAATTTAAATACCAATATCCACCCTCTTTCCATCAAATTGGATGTGAAATTATCTCTCGTGTGTACGTGCAGACTACTACTTCCACGTAGTAATACAACTCATTTTCCATCACCATATTTCATGGATGGTTATAATAATGGGATTAATTTATATATTTTATTTATTAAATAATTATTTTATTATATATATAATATAATATATACCTACTCACATTCTTATCAATTATAAAATGTTAATGTCACTTGTGCATATGTGTTGACTTAGCCTATGTGAGGCGATGCATTTTTTTCATTTAAGATTTACATGGATGGTAATAAGGATATATTTATTGAATATATATGATATATATTATATTATAATGATTATTTTATGTTTAATTATTATTTAAATTTTATTCATTTCATTATTCAAAAATTGAAAACCATGTATGCATGACTTACCATATCAATGAACGGTGAAATTCATGTTTTTATCTATATCCTTTATAGATGAATATAAATATATATATATAAATAAAATGAATATATATGATATTTACATATTTATTAAAAATATAGATATTATTGTACCATGATAATGACCATGGACCAGAACTATCAAACTAAAACATCCAAGAATAAATGAAACAATTAACACCTAAAAACAACGATTTTAATATGGTGTCATTAATAAATGGGAATTAAAATTTTATAAGTGGATAATATAAGATATTTTAAGTACGTAGATGAATATTGTATAGATTTATAATAAATATTAATTTATTATAAATGAAGTTAAAGGGATATCAAATCAATTTTAACATAAGGTAAGTGAATTTTATCTCACTTTTACAACTGTGAGACACATGCCATATTCACTACTTGTTTTTATTTTATTGTGTATATGTTATCCAAGAATATATTTTATGATTACTATTACTAAAATAATTTGGATACAAATTTCCATCTAAGGTTCCATTTTCAGATTATTTTGAATTCAAAAGTTACAAAATTGGTAAGTGATTTATGCTATAATTTCATTATTTAATAGAATTGTTTATGTTTTGTTTCAGATGATATAATTTAATGATATACCAATCAATAAAATAATTAATATTATTATATTTTGGTTATTTCTATATATTTCATGTTTTTAATTCATCTTACTCCCTTTAATGGCTTAATAGACTGAAAGAACATTATTAAGGAAAAATGACTTTATTTCTCTATTCAGTTGAAAATATTCTTTCATCTGCATCAATGTCTCAAAAAAATAAAGAATTACTTTTCTAAAATCAAATGATTTTTAAAATTATTTTTTACCTATATTTTATTTTTTACAAAAATATATTAAAAAAATATTCTTGTTATCTTCTGAGTGAGGTACTTTTGACTATTTACAAAAAATGTGGAAGGAATCATTATTTTAACATACACAGCATGAATTGAATTTCCCGCCACTATAAAAACTAAATGATTTAAATCATATATTACATGTTTAACTGATTATTTTCTAGGAAAATGTTTCCTTTAAGGTTTTTATATTCCTATATTTTCAATAAGTGATTTCAAAGTGAAATGTATATTTTTTTCATAAAACCTTCTAGTGATATTTTAAAGGCATTTTAATCTATGATAATATCATTAATGATAAATTTACTTTACTGGGGATACGATCCTATGATACAATACACTTTATTTCATTGGATTTCTTTTCAAGATGGTTATTTTATGATAATTCTATAAAACCCATTTCTTTCCCATGATTTAATTTTGTTATGATGAAACCATTATGAATACTATTTCTTTTTTATCAGTTATGTTTTGATGAAATTATAAAAATTTTATGAAACATATTTCCATTCTATTAGATATAATATAGTTAAAGTTTTATGATCTTGTGACACACATATGTATGATTTTAATTATGTGATGGGTGGGATCATAATTATATATCCCTCCAATTAATTGGGTAACGATAGATATCCCATGAGATAATAATGATTGGGATAGGGTTAAACCAATTAAATGAGGTACATTATCTACTATGATAATCATGGGAGTTAAACTTCACTAAATATATGATGGAATGTGGAGTAAACCCAATTCACTCATATAATCTTGGAAGTGATCCATTACTACATAAATGATTTTATATGATTTTATATATGCCATTAAATTATGTCTTATGAAAATTTTATACTATCCTGGATCATGTTATTTGATTACATTTTGATTGATGTATTATGAAATGCTAAAATTTATTATGTGACTTAGTATTATGATATATTAAGTGTTCTGTAATGTTTTCAAATTTTATTCTCATATTCTCAATCCCTTATGATCTCGTTATGATTAAGTGATCATTGATATGTCCTTTTTTACACTTAGTGATCATATTAACTCACCTTTTAATATTTTATCCTCTCTATAGGATATGAATAAAAATGTTATGTATTAGGTTTCTAAAAAAGGTGATAGATCTGAATTACTGAGTAGTAGATGTAAAAAATCATTTATGAACCTGTAGTTTATGTATCAATGTTTTCAAAGTCACTAAACATTTACATTTATAGTGTGAATCATAATTTTATGTTTGAATATCCATCTAATATGGTATAACATCTATATATGAAAATTATGGGTCACTATAAAAACCATGATCATCCATTCCCAAAATCATATTCCATCCCTCAATCACCTAACTCCAAGAAGAAAGTTTCAGTCAAAAACATTACGGTTCAAAAAAATTCCACTAGTTATTTTTGAACATACATTCATCATAACACTATCATATTCACATAACTAAATATCATTCAACACTTAAACAATTAACATAGACTCATATGCATCGTAATTTTTAAAATACAACTAGTATGCATCATGTTCATCTAACATGCACTGCCTTGATCATTAGAAAACAATGGGTGCCTACTCCCGAGCCAACCATGCCCATAAAATCAATAAAACCATGCCTATATAACTAGTGAGATACATTAGGATTTCACATAAATATTGATTTTCAATCATTTACTTGATAACCACTTCTAACCCATGACTCACCACCCTTGATTAGTACAATATCAAGTCCTTCTCTAACATCAGGTCAAGAACATAACCAAACCACAACTCATCCCAAGACAACCCATCACTTGAGAATTATTACAACATAGAGTTCCTAGTTATTCTCACCAAATACTATAGTAATTTGAAAGGCTAAGGGACAAATATCACATTGATCTCAACCTCACATTTAACCAAGACTATATGAGCCCTTTCACCCAAGAAGTTGTAAACCCTAAACACAAGGTAACCCCCAATCATTATCTGAACCCTATGAGGGTATTACCAAGACACTTCTATGAATAAATAGAAAACCTCTAGGTCCACCCCAAGCCTTGGTCTTGACCCATATAATCTCACCATGAATCACTAAACATGTATCTTTCGATCATGGTCCATTTCTAACCACACCATCAATGTCCCACTAAAAATATTTTATTAGGAATCTAAAAGATCCTTCCATCCAAAAAATGGCCTTTAATACTAATGGTGTCAAAATAATAAGTCTTTTTCCTCTAAAACACCAAAATATATCAATTTTTAAAATCCCACACTTGATAGCACCTCGTTTTCATCAATTATAAAGGATAAATCATTTATCCATGCTCCCCCAACCAAAAACTAACATGAATGAGTTAACGACCTCACTTAACATGAGTCATCTAATCTAAATCTTGTGTCATTCCTAAAATATTAGTAGGATCTATCTATTAAAATCTATGTCTAATACCAAATATTTCATTTGAAACTCACTAGAAATGTTCACATTCCCACCCATGGAATCTCAAAAAGGAAAACTATAATTAACCCCCATGCTAGAGTCTCTTGTAAAAATAGATTTTCAAGACTTTATTTAAGACACTTTATAATTTCACATTTAATATAAGTGCATGAATGAATCCCATGTCATAATTATAAAAAAAATTCAATTCTATAAGGATGTTGGTACTAAGCCAATTATTTATTCATGAATTATTTATTTATATAAATAGAGATACATCACTATTTATGATACTTCTCATGTAATTGGAGTCATAATATCCAAATATGTAAAATTAAATTGAGAATATATATGAGAAAAACATTTATATTGTTATATAAATTTTAAAAAACCAAATTTATTTAACATATATACCCATAAGGGGTTAATAATAAATTCATGTGAAGATAATATCCATATATGAGGGTCAAGTCATGTGAACATGGGTTTAATTATATGGGATATTAATTCGATGTTATGGAGGAAAATGATTTATAAGTTGTAATTGGATTACCATTTTAGTTCACCCGATTAGAATTCACATTATTAATTATTTTTACACACACACATGATATATTTCTTGTATAGATACATAATGATTATATCCCCCTACAATGGTCGAATCTTGAAAATAAGGATTCAATTATATGTGTTGGATTTCGCCTGTTATTGCCGAAACATCAAATAAGTTGTAATTTTCACACTATGTACCTATAATTCATCAATAATCAATAGGATTTATTAATAATATAACACAATATATTAAACATTTTAAGCATTCTCATTATTGTTAGTTCATTCACAGTTTAAATATTATACAATTTCATTATTTAATATTAGTGTTGTTAGATAAAATGAAAAAAAATCTATATAGGAAACCCCCATTTAGGTTATTGAAGACACATTATTTATCCAACCATAGTCCAGGACTGTAATCAAGGAAATAAATCACATAAGTAGAGAATAGAAGAAAAAATGGAATCATGCTAATTTCATATGAATCCTATGTTTCGGAATGAAGCATGACCATACACCTTCATGTTTCACCAACCCATGGATTGAAATTTCATATATTAGTAACAATGGAAATGATTATCACTCACTCTAGGTGAAATAATAATTGACTATAAAAATGGTATTCATGAATAGTAAGTCACATCCCCAGTATCTTTGTCATTCCCCATGCTTCAGTTAGGAATTACTAAACATGGTTTATTTGTCATATTATGGAATATTTTTATTCTCACATATGATAGGCTAAAAAATTAAGACAATTAAAAAATAATATCTTATACCACTTTTTGACATCACTAGAAGTATTCACTCATAATTAATTCAATCAGAGGGTTATATGGACTCAAGTGTTCCTCACTATACACTAGAGGCCATTAACTATAAGAAAGGGTGTTATAATTGTATAGTGGGGAGACTATACCTAGTGGTATAGAATTAAACATAGAAAAATATAAATAAATTGAACAAAATTTATATAATAAAAACTCATAACTTAGTAAGAACCAATAAAATTCAACCACGAAAGAACATATTATGCCAAATTTAAATGGTATGAAATAGTTTCAAAATGTGGTACATATAAAACAGATCTTGGAAAGAATAAATAAATAACCATGATAACCAAATTCTTATAATAATTCTGAGTACATTTCTTGTTTACAACTCCCTTGACAAGTCCTATTCGAGTACAAGTAACAAAAAAGATTCACTAACCAATGTCTTAACCTTCTTCTAAGAGATATTATTGGGTAACAAGTGGTTGTGAGAACATTATGTGAGTAAAACTTAGTACACCACCACCTATGGTGTCTATTGTATTTCCAATTAGTTCATATAACTCACATGGTTGGTAGACTAAAATATTAAATAAAATAGTAAAAGTAGTGAAGTGGCATCAAGAATGCACTTGTATGTGGTGCATGACCAACCCTTCCAATTTTGGCATAATCTGAATATATCTAAACATGGGTCACTAAGAGATATTCATTACACCCATGTAAAGAATCCCTTGTATCCATGAACAAACATTGTTGGTAAATCCTCAAAATTCTTTTGATAAATCCCACATTATGAAACCTTATGAATCCAAGTAAAACTCTAAGGTATTATAGGTTTGAATCAAGAAATCTAATTCATGGTGATCAATACATAGTGCATGGATCTAGAGTACAATCTGAGCGACGAATCCATAGCATTCCATTTTATAAAATAACAATCTAACCAAACCAATGGAGAAAGTCCTTTTAAATTTCAAGAAAAGGGATTGATTTTGATCCAACGAGGAATTGAAATTCATTCCATCTCTAAAGACATTAATAAGAATATAGGATATTGTCCTCGACATTCTAATATTATGGAACATCGTCATTAATATACAATGTTTTTATGAGGCATTCATAAATATAAGACATTGACTGAATATACGGTGGAATTATGCCGGAAATTTGTATCAATGAATCATATGTAATATATTGGTTTCTTGATCAGAATAAAAATATAGAATCCAAGGCATACCCATAGAATTTCTCACTTTTAAACTATAACTATATTCATTATATTAATAAGGCTATCCCATGTAATTTACATTAATAAATAATAAACAATCCATTAGGTTCATTCTTGGTATTCAAATCTTGAATCCTAGACTTACCCAAGGAATTCCTCCCATTTAATACATAACCAGTTAAATTATATTAATAATAATTATAAGGAATAAATTTTCTTTGGAAAAAAGGTAATTTTAATTATGTCAAACATGCATTGTGGCTTAAGGAAATACATTTTTTTATAACATAATACTTTCATTAGTTATTATCCCATTATATTCCATATTCCAATCTCACAAACTATCTTATTTAATTGTGGTTATCACAACTCCTCACCACCCTTAACTTAATTTATTTACTCTAATTAATTTCAATGAATCAATATTTCCTTTTTAGTTAACTATACTCAATGAGTAGTTTTGTATGTTATCATTGTATTAACTAACTTCAATTAAACCCATGTTCATAAGTACAAAGGGTCACCTTGTCTATGTTCGGGGTTAAATAACTATAATTAAAGATTGGTTTGATATAATGGATCAAGAAACTCTTGGTTGTATCATTACATGGATACTCTAGAAACATTAGGTCCAACAAATTTAGGAAGGTAACCTCATGGGAGACACATTTAATTGGACAAGTCTATTTATAACATTTCTTGTTTTATGGAATAATTATAATTAATTACCTATCCTTTCCAAGTGAGTAACTTAATTTAGGGTCCTAAATTAAAATAATTTATTAATTGATTCATAGTTAACCCACAATTAACCAGGGACCATTTATGGTCCGTGGGTGGTTCAATAAATAATTGGTGCAATTAGGGGTGATGAATTAACATAAGGTATATTAATTAAGGAATCCTTTTATGATTGAAATAAAAGGATAATGTTAAATAATGTCATGATGAACCAGTTATATGTATTATAAATAGGAAATACATTAATAGGAACTAATTAAGACACATACCATAATATCATATTTACCCACTCATCGGATATTAACCTTTGGTTCAAGTCAAAACAATATATATTTGAGAAGTAGACAAACTCCTTGTAAATAAGGCATAACCCATATAAACATAATTAGGAAATATGATAGTAAAATAAATAAATAAGTTAGGGGAGTAGACTCTTAAAATCACCTAAATGATTTCGACACATCCATCAATAAGAGAAATAGAACACAAGTGGTATAAATGATACATAGAAAATGGATTGGGAAAGAATATCTCAAAGAAATTTGAAATGAAATTTACATTTTCCATTTAATATGTAAAAAGGGAGAGGGAGAAAGGGTTATAATGACCCTTCTTCTCCAATTTAAAAATGAAACCATGAGACCATTGGCTAGCTAGTTCTGGTTTCACTAGAAATATGGTGATCCTAGTAAGAGCATGGTATATATTGGGAGGTCATGTGGTTGTTGGTGGACTCTATAAGGATATAAAATGGCACCATAGGCCCTTAACTTCATGCCATGACCACATACGTCTCATTATAAACACACCCTAGGTGAACCAAAACCATAAAGAGTTTAAAAAATTGTCTAAAATTGTTCTATTTTGTGGGTTCAACCCAAATATTTTTACTCCAAAAATTTTATGATGAACCATTGTGCTCACTAAATGGGAAAAATCAAAAAAATTAATACTAAACACCCCTATAAAACATGGGGCATTACACCTTTCACCCCTAGTTACACCATTTATGGTAGACTGATACTGACCCAAAGCCTATATCCCGACTCAATATCACCAAAATCAAAAAACGATTTTTGTCCCACTACCCACAAACGATCCTGAACCATCATACTCTACCTCAACCTTAAATTAATATATAGGGTCCAAAACCCATCCAAATCCCATTGGGATCCAAATTCCATGTCCCAAATAACTCACAAGACCATCACATGCATCTATATTCACATCTAATAATTGTGATCTATCATCATATCACCTAGAGGAAGAACCAATTTATTATAAATGGTATTTATTGGGGGACTTATCATGGTCTCCTTACACCCTAAGACTCTCCTCCAGCCTAAAGAGCAGGTTCTTAACCTCTCTTGAGGTACAATACTATGTTTTCAACCATGAATTGGTTATAAGCCCCTAATTAATACCTACTACCCCTAGTAACTCAACATAGGACATCAATTTTATCAATCTACAACCCATTGCCTCATGTAGACATTATTTAGCTCAACTAAATCACTCTCCCCTTAGCGATGTAGTCACATAAAAATCCCAATTTACCCATGGTGCTAAAGAAAACATGGTCTTATCCAAGGAGGCATAATTCTACCCCTTAATATCACCTATGTAATCTTTGGGTCCTTATAAAATATTCCAAAACCCATTAAATTATCCATGTATTCATGCTCATAAATAAACATGCATATAAAATTGTATCATAGGGGCCACCAACCTCAAACACTAAGTTAACACATCACTAATCTTTGTTGAGCCTCATCAAAGCTCATCTATGTTCCCAAGCACCTATCTCATGCTAAGAAACTAATAATTAAATAAAAAAAATTATAATTAATTTATCAAAATTATTTTATTCGGTATAATTTTCTAAAAACTCATTGAGCACCCCCATCTAGTCGAAATAATGACCAACCTCCTGAGAATGTTCATGGAATACCCGCTCCAACTTCTAACTAAAATCAATTTCCCATAATGATTGGTTTATTTTAAAATTATTATATTTTAATGAGTCTCCCTAATTTAAATCTTATAGAAATATACCCTCCATGGAATGGTGAAAAACTATATATAGAAATAATCTCTTGTCCACCTCTAGTCACTGCACATGAAATCCTAATCTATTTAATATAATTCTAATATGATTTAGTGGAATTGGAACAAAATACCAATCTAAAATTGATCCAAACTAGTGGAACAAAAATTTGGAACTATTAATGAAATAAAATATACTATCCCACATTAAACCATCCCCATAACACCACAAGAAATACACATCATAAAAAGTGGGATGGATAAGGGATGTGGGTGGGGAAGAATGACAGAAAATATCATGTTCGAAACCTATTGTCCCTTCAAATCGTATGTGGAAATAAACAAGGGAAAAGGTTTAAATTGACTTAAAAACCCTCAAACCATTCATGGTGTGATGAGTATGGTTTACAACATGAATCCCCTAGGCATAAAGACCCTCCATATTTCTCTAATATTGTCACAGTGTGACCCGTATTTTCATGAAATTAATGAGATTTTTCTGTTGTTTTTGTTGAGTAAATAAGTTTTTCCTTATGAATTTTCCATTCCTTCTTGTTTTGAAAAGAACAAACACCTTATAATAAAAAAAATCTATATTTTACCTCCATAAGGAAAATTTTATTCTTTAAATAAATTTAACATAACCTAGAATTTATTATATATATCAATATTTTTCTTAAGTACCAAAACCAGATTCATACCCAAAGACCCTGTAATCATATAATGTCAAGAATTAGAGTATTCTGTTTTTAGGATCTGAATTATGGATGTGAACTATAATGAATTTCTACTCTGAATTCTGAATGTGAACTATAATGAAGTTCTACTCTGAATTCTGGAAGTGAACTATATTGAAGTTCCACTCAAAATTTTGGATATGAACTCTTATGAAGTTCGACACCGAACTTTTACTAGTTTGACTCCAAACATTCATGAGTTCGATTCTGAACCCTTATAATGTTTGACTCTGAACATTCATGAGTTCGACTCTGAACTCTTATGAAGTTTGACTCCAAACATTCATCAGTTCCACTCCGAAATCTTATGAAGTTAGACTTCGAACTTTCATGAGATTGACTCCGAACTCTTATGAAGTTCGACTCCAAACATTCAGGTGTATGACTCCTAACTCTTATGAAGTTCGACTTCGAACAATTACTAGTTTGACTTTGAACTCTATAATTTAAGATTCTAAACTCTTGTGAAACCAGACTCTGAATTTCCTTAGAAATTTAGACTCCAAACTTCTACAAATATCTGGTTCCAAATTCATATAAAACATAATATGAACATTTTTTATTATAGACTCTAAATTCTATTTTGGTTAGGCTCTGAACTTTTATTTACCTACACTCTAAATTCTAGTTTTACTTATACTTACACTTGTTTCATTGTAAAACGATGTCATGCTTTCAGTTACACATGATTTGTTATAAAATGATGACGTCCATTATGTTTCTATCAAACTGTTGGTCTAGTGACACGTGTACAGGTCTCTCCGATATTCGAGGAAAATATGACCGTTGTAGGAGGGAGCTGACCATTCCAACCAAGCCTATAAATAGGATCTCATTTGAAAGACCTCAACAATGAGTTGATCACTCTAGATACCGCACGCTGTTAAGGTTATTTCTAGAGGGGGAATCTTTTCATGCTTTGTGCATACTAAACTGCTCATTCAAATTGCTTCGTGTGACTCTGAATGTTGGTGATTACATTCGGAGGCTTCTGGGGACAGGAAGACAGAGGTGCCATCTAACTTGAACTTCGAGGGCTTCCTTGCTGATGAAGAGAGAGGTTCCAACTACCTTGTAGTTGAGGGCTTGTGGGAATAGAAATATAGATACATCGATCATCCTATTGAGGGATTACCCTAGTATGGGTAACATAGACATTCTTGAATGTATAAATCAAGGGACCTTTTTCCAAGGTTGTTGGATACCCTTCTATTTGGGTTAAAAGACTTACATCTTGTTACTTGTAGTTTTTACTACTTGTTTTCTGCTTTATTTCGTATTTTGAGGAAAGTATAATCTTCTTATATTTCCTTACACGTGTACTCTAATTAGTTTAGATTCTATACGCTTTAATTTAGAATCTCATATTGCAATCTTTGGTTAAGATTAAATTTCCAGATCCATATTTCTGGAACCACTTTTTCGAAATCACATTATTGATTTAAGCATTTTCATAGAACTAGATGTTTATAACTTCATATTCTATACCAATACTATAATTAGTGTTTGAGTTGTTGACAATTTTCTTAGTTTTAATTTGTTAAACTTATATCTTTCCTTGTCTAAAAAAAATTTAAAGTGTCTAATTCACCGCCCTCTTGTATATTGATAATCTACATCATTATTTCGATCCTAAAATTGGTATCAGAGGAGGTTATGTCAAACCACAAGGGTTTGGTACAATCTGAAATAATCTCACGATTAGTTTTAGAAGTAAATTTTTGGATTCATACTTTTAGGATTTATATTTTTCGGAATCATAGTTTGGATTCACATTTTTTTGCTTAGAGATACAACTTTTCTTGCCTAGAATATTTTCACTCGTTTACAGACTTCTACTTCTAATAAGTTTGTGTTCCAAAGTTTTTTCTTAGAGATGGAAGGTTTAAATGTTGGTTATATTGACAACCTTAATCTTAAAAGACCACCAATTTTTGATGGTAATGAATATGAATATTCGATAGATAGTTGAATACTTTTAATCAATACTGGAGTAGATAACTTTGTTATGCTTACTAGAGGTTATAAAATTCCTGATAAGGAAGTGAGGGATTTCACAAACCAAGAGAAGCATGATTATCAATTAAACTATATGTTACACAATACTATATTGTGTTCAATGACCAGGAACATATATAGTCAAATTTCTTCATGTGAACAACTAACTGTATATAGAAGAAACTTGAGGTTATACATTTTGGTACATCCAAAGTGATTGAGACAAGAAGAGCTATGCTGAGGGCAGAGTATCATGGTTTCAACTTTCCATATATAGAACCCATTTTCAAAGTTCAACAGAGGTTTATGACAATCGTAAACAGTCTACAATCTAAGTGAGAAAAAGGTCTGGATAATGAATCTCGTGTGGATAAGATTATTGATATTATGCCCAATGAGCGGAATCAAAGAGAACAACTATTGATGAGAATAAGAAGGTCACTCAAATTTCCTTAGATGAACTATTTTGAACTCTTCTTCAACATGAAACAAGAATTAAGAGGGATGCTGACAACATCAAAAAGAATAATGGGAATGGTACTATTGCTTTTACTACAACATCAAATAATATGAAGGATAAGACTCCTGAGAGAGTAACTATATCCAAGTCTAAGAAGATTTTTATTCAATTAGAATCTAGTGATAGTGAAGTCACATAGAATGAGTTAGAAAATCTTTCTCGAAGGATGAACAAGATACCTGGCCAGAGAAATTTGAAATCCAAGTATAAGAAAAAGGAAAGGAAAGATAGGAAAGATTGAGAAGTTACTTGTTATGAATTTTAGAAAGTTGGACATATTAGACCATATTTACCTTTTCTTAAAAAGAAATAAATAAAAGAGAGGCATTCTGAAAGGAACATAAAGAAGTATTACAAAGCCAAAGATAAGAAAGTTATAAAAGCTAATGACACCTGGAGTGCTAGTGGTGGAGACTCTTTAGATGAGTAATCTGATTATGAATCTTTAGGATAGAAGAATCTTGGTCTTATAGCCAGATTACCTATTAACAATCATTGCTTCATGGATAAGGTACATAATTCTGAATCATTGACCAATGTTTCTTTGAATTCTAATGATAGTAAGTATTATAACTCTTCAGATGAAGAATCATCTTCCGATGAAGAAAATACTTCACCTACCTATGAAGAAGTTTCTAGGTTTGCTGAACTTATTGAGATTGAGAATTCCAAACTCAGTAAAATACTTGATAAGGAAAACTCTAGAAATTTTATTATTACAAAAGAAATATCTGATATTTCTATAGATCTTGATAGGAAAAATGCTGATTTTATAATTATTTCAAAAAATCTTGAGGAACAATGTTCTGAGAAGAAAAAACATTCTGAAGAGCTAGAAAAAGTAATTTCTAAGAAAATTGTTCTCGAGCCTTGCACTAGTTCTAAATATAACATTTTTGAAGATAAAAACTTGGTTATAAAACTCAAGTCCAAAATTTTTTCCTTAAAGAAGTGTTTATCAAACATTAACCATGGTAAATAAAATTTTGATAAAAGGTATTCTCAAATGCGACCTTTGAGAAACAAATCCGGATTTGGTTATACCCATGCAAAACCAACTTTTAGTAACAACTACTTTGTTCCAAAAATTGACCCATTTTGTACCAAGTGTCAATGTGGTGGTAATTGGGCAAAGAATTTCTCTTTAAATAAAACCCAATCTATAGGTTTTCATAAAGCATATTTTTATAAGGAAATGTGGGTGCCTAAAATTTTGTTATCTGGAAATATCGGATTCAAACAAGTTTGGACTCAAAAAGTCTAACTATTTTCTTATTTTCAAGAAGATAAAGGAAGTACCAACAACAATACATGGTACATGGATAGTGGATGTTCCTAGCACATGACTGGCAACAAAAGCTATTTTGAAAATATTATCAAAATGAAAGGAGTAAAGGTAACTTTCAGAGATAATGCTCAGGGAGAAATTGTTGGTATATGTAATAATTTTCTTCTTGGTGAAACCTTGATTTCAAATGTTTTGTTTGTAAATGGTCTTAAGAACAACTTCATTAGCATAAGTCAGTTATGTGATGAAGGATACCTTTTGAATTTTAGGAATGATAAGCTCCTAGTTTACAATTCCAATGATGAATTTATTCTCTCAGCCAATAGGCAAGAGAATGATTACACATTAAACTTATGAGACCTTAGGATTGAAGACCTACCTTGCCTTAGTGCAATGTAATATCATTATTGGTTATGGAATAGAAGACTATGCCACTGTAACTTTAGAAACTTATCTAAACTATCTAAGAAGAAACTAGTTAAGGATCTACAGGAGCATAGATTAGATTTGCCCAAACTTTTAGATCCTTGTCAATATGGAAAGAAACATAAATCTAGTTTTAAATCAATCCGTGAAGTCTCAACAACTGATACATTATAGTTAGTTCACATGGATCTTTTTTTCCAACGGAAACTGGAAGCATTGGAGGAAAATACTATGTGTTTGTTCTAGTTGATGATTACACTATATTTACATGGGTTTATTTTCTAGAAAATAAGTCTGAAGCTTTTTCTTATTTCAATAGTTTTAGAGCCCAAGTTAAAAATGAGAAAAATCTTCCACTAAAAACTATTCAAAGTGATCATGGAGAAGAATTTCAAAATTCTGATTTTGAAACTTTTTGCAGTAGAAAAGCTATTACTCACAACTTTTCACCACCTAGAACTCCACCAGAAAATGGTGTAGTTGAAAGAAGAAATAAAATTATTCAAGAGATAACTAGAACCATGTTGAGTGAATATTCTATAGTTAGACATTTCTGGGCTGAAGCTAAAAGGAATTCTTGTTATACTATAAATCAAGTTTTGATTAGACCGTTTCTTAATAACACTCTTTATGAGTTATTGAATAGTAGAAACCCTAGATTTTCCTACTTCGAGGTTTTTGGTTGTAAGGTATTCATCCTGAATACTAAATATAATCTACACAAATTTGCACCAAAATCTGATGAAGGAATTTTCTTAGGTTACTCCACAACTTCTAAGGCTTATAGAGTTTTCAATAAAAACACGTGTACTGTTGAAGAAATATTGCATGTAAAATTTGATGAATCTGATCCTTTTGTTTTTAAACCTTTCCAACCTACAGCCTCGGATGAGTTTTCAAAAACTGATTATCAACCATTGATATAAGGTCCTTCTGATAAGGAAAGTGTTTAAGAAGACACTTCTAAAACATTTACCCCAAAAGACTTTATACCCTATGTTGATGAAAATGTTTTACAAAACCCAAACCATGTGTTCCTTAAGAATCATCCAAGTGATAGAATTATTTGTGATGTAAATCAACCTGTAAGGACTAGACATTCCTTGAGAAATTAAGTAGAACATCTAGCATTCATTTCACAATTATAACAAAAAAGCACTGATGAAGCTTTAGGTGATGATGATTGGATTAAAGCCATGCAAGATGAACTAAATTAATTTTAAAGGAATAAAGTATGGACCATGGTTGAAAGAACTAAGGAAACTTCAGTTATTATAGTAAAGTCAGTCTTCAATAACAAGTGTGATGAAAATGGAGTCATTATAAGAAATAAATCTAGACTAGCTGATAAATACTATAATCAACAAGAGGGAATAGAGTATGAAGAAACCTATGCTCCAGTATCTAGACTTGAATCTATTCGTATCTTACATGCCATTAAAACATTCTTCAGTTTCAAACATTTTGATTTTTAAATTTATCAAAAACCAGAAGGAACCTATATATCTCAACCTAAATATATTAAAGATATTCTTAAAAAGTATGGATATGACAACTCTAAGAGTATAAGTACACTCATTGGTACCTCAAATTCTTTAGATCTTTATGAAGCTGGGAAACCAGTAGATCAAACATCTTTCATAGTTATGATAGGAAGTTTACTATACATGACAGCTAGTCATCCAGACATAATGTTTTCAGTATGCTTATGTGCAAGATATCAATCCAATCCTAAGGAATCTCATTTAAAGGCAGTGAAAATATTTTTTTGCTACTTAAAGGGAACCATGGATCTGGGATTATTTTATACTTCTGGAAATGATTTTGTTCTAAAAAGCTTTTCGGATGCTCACTTTGGTGGATTTAGAATGGATTGAAAGAGTACATACAGAACTTTTCATTTATTAGGAGATTCATTAGTTTCATGGTCATGCAAGAAGCAACATTTTGTAGCACTCTCCACTGCTAAAGAAGAATATGTAGTAGCTGGAAGGTGTTGTGCTCAAGTGTTGTGGATGCAACACACACTCACAGACTGTGGCTTGAGTTTTAAAAAGACTCGATTTTTGTGTGATAACACAAGTTCCATTTCCCTTACTAAAAACCATGCACATCACTCTCATAAAAATCACATACATATTAGGCATCACTTTCTTAGGGATCATAAACTTAAATGATATATCATTCTTCAGTTTATCAGAATGCAAGATCAACTTTCTGATATTTTCACAAAATCATTACCCTCTGATATATTTGAATACATTAAACAGAAGTTAGGAATGATAACCGTGAGGTAATTCTTCTTCATCATCTTCTTTTTGAACAATTCTCCTTACAGTAATAAACTCCTTCTCAAAGGGGGCGTACATTTTCATGTTAGTCCAAAATATTCGCTGTCAGTTTTCATTTCTAACTTGTGTAACTAAATTATTTCTTAACAAATATTTTTTAAAAAAATTTCTCATAATAGAAATTCTCTTAATGGAAATTCTCGGAATGAAAATTTCCAGAACTAAAATTTTCATAATGAAAATTTCTGGAACTGAAGTTTTTCGTAATGAGTTTTCCATAATGATGATTTTTTAATGAGTTTTCTATAATGAGGATTTTTCGTATTGAGTTTTCCGTAATGAGGATTGTTTTAATGAGTTTTTCGTAATGAGAATTTTTCGTAAAGAGTTTTTCATCTTGTTTAAATTGTTTTTTTCTCTTTTCCCCTCAAGAAGATTATTACCAATTACGAACAATCTTTCTATCCAATCCGAAAGGTATGATTTCCTTACTTAAATTTTCGTAATCATATTTTCCTTGCTGGTATTTTCATAAGTATTAAAATTATTTGGATTGTATTTTTCCTTAAATCTGAATGTTTTTATTAAAGCCTCAAATTATCAGAGTCATGTTTTCCTTGCAGGAATGTTCTCAACCATCAGATCATATCAAAAATATTTTCAACCGTTAGATGGTTTTTAGAAGACCAAAGGTCACATCCATCGCCTATATAAAGGAGACCCCATGACTCATCCCACATATGTTTTTCAAATCTTTCACATCTCGAAGCCCTGCTGCTCTTCTTAAATCCAGTTCTGATCTTCGCAAAACCATTCGGAATCTTTCAAATCTCTCAGTTCCAAATGTCTGTTGAAGCAAAATCCCAATATATGTCTACCTAAAAACAAATCTCAAAGTGGTTAGTTTTCAGGGAAAGTTTATTGCATTCGGATTTCTGTAAATTTGATTCCCTTATATAAAAGAATATTATATTGAATGGATGGGAGGATGTTATCTTAGAAAAGTCAGATAAACAGGATCCAGTATATATTGATTTTATATTTGATTTCTATGAGTCTGTTTCCTTCAAAAATGAAGATGGCAGAGAGTGGTTTTCATTCATGTCTTATGAGAAGACTTATAAGTTATGTTACACCAAGGTCATGATCTTTGTTGGTTTATCCTTTGAAGGGGAAGCTGAGTTTTTCTCACATAAGCTTCCAGATGAGCAAGGATGTTTCAACAAGGTGAAGGCATTAAAATATCTTAGAATTAAGGATGCTAAAACTGCTATGATTTCTCATCTCACTCAGAACAAAACAATTCTACAGTTGTGGGTACAAGGTTTTCTCGTACCAAGAATGGGTTACAAGGATAATCTAAAGAAAAGTGATATCTATGTCTTAGATTTCTTGGTAAATCTAAGAAAGATAAATTTGATGAGCCATGTTCTGATTATGATCAAGAACATTAAGGAAGGAAACCTAAGAGCTCAGATAATCATGTTCCCTGCCTTACTATCTAAGCTGATAGTTTAGTTTTTAGAATCCTTCAAGGTTGCATGAAGATCAAAAGTCTGGAATTGTAAGCTTATGCTGGTAAGTGATGATACTTTGAAGAGGATGAAGATGGTATTTTCTAGTAAATTCGGAGAATTCTACCCTCTATCTATGGAAGAGGTTGAGGAAGTTCAGAATGATACACAGACTCCAGAACCATCCAAAAAGGGAAGGAATAAGGGAAAGCATAAGGAAGTGGTTGCTGATGAAGAAAATCCCAAGTCTAAGGAAACTCATTCAGTTCCCCCCAAACCGAAGAAACAAAAAGCTTATCCTGATGATGTTACTGTGATGTGGATGTAAGATAAAGAGGACATGAAAGAATGGGATCCACAGTTTGGATTGGACCCTACTGAGGCTAAGCATTAAAAGAAAGAACAGCTGATCAGTTAGAGAATCAAGAGAAAGAGAAGAAAATGAAAAAGAAGTTATCTGAAACTGAAGTAGTTCAATCTTTTCTATGTGTTATAGAGTTAGCTTCTGAGCAGATTCAGGTTCCGAAAACCTTCCTTACTAAACAATTACCAGAGACTCCTGGTAAAAATTACTTCACTCCAGAAAACTCTAAGGGTTATTAAGTGGTTGTTTAGGAAGAAAAAATAGCTGGAGAAGAATTAGAGGAAGAGGTTGAAGAAGAAGAAGAAAAAGAGGGAAGTGAAGATTTGGATGCCTTGATCAAGCAAGTAGAGGATTATCAAGATAAGGAAGAACCCGAAAAGTTAGTTACTCCAGGAAAGGGAGTTGAGAATGATAGTAAGGATGATGATAAGAAACAACAAGAAGAAGGAAATGTTTTTTATGATGAGGAAGAATCATATAAGAAGGATTTTCAAGAGGAAGGAGTAGAAAATGAGAAACATGATGAAGATTAGATTATTCAAGTTTCTGAATCTAAGGAAGAATATCCTAATTAGGAACCAATTCTAAAATTTGATAAAGGGAATCATGTGCTCAGGGATACACCAATAAAAGATATCCTCAGAAAGAAAGTGGTCGGTGGTTCATCTAGAAGGAAGCTAGTCTAGGTTGAGGACGCACAATCTCCAAGAAAATTATCTGATTCAGAGTCATCATCTCATGGTCATGATTTTGTGGTTGAATCTCTGAAGAAGTTGGTGGAAACCATTACGATTATTCCAAGTATAAATTCCAGGTGCTAGATGCTACAACAAAGTTTGAATCAGAAATCAGATTCATTATACATGGTCATGGATAAGTGTATAATGATTGAGGCTGACCATAAAATTTTTCTTATCAATTATGATGTGCATAGAAAGTCTTGTAGAAAAATAACTCTATGGTCTAATAAAGATGAAGAAGACTTGGCTATATATGATAACTTTCAGAATGAGGTGAAAGATGCTTTTGACACCGAGGATAAAAAGATTAAGAATCCTCAAGATGCGCATATTTTCGAGCATAGTTATCAGAGTCAATAAGTGATGGAACTAAATGATAAGGATGAATCTCTGGCTCAAAATTTTATAAGTCATAGAAATCTATAGATTGATCTTGAGAAAATACTGCTAAAGTAAGATGAGCTAGTGAAGATGCAGCAAGAGTCCATGAAGGCTCAAGAAGAAGCATTGAATGCCCAAGAAGAAAGGATAAAAACCTTGGAGAGGAAAGCTGAGGAAGATCAAAGAGACTTGAAGAATCTCAAAACCTTGTTGAAGAAGCTGATACCAAAGGAAAAGGAAGACAAATAAATCCACTCTGATCTTTTGTTGTATTTTTCTTTCCTTGTAAAATTTTCTCAACTCTAATGAAAATTTGGATGGTTGCATCTTGTTATATACTAATGTTCTAGGAACCATATTTTCTTCTCAATTCCCTTTAATTCATTTTGAAAATCACAAAGCAGGATAAGGAAAAATAACTACTCCTAAGGAGGAGATGAAAAACGAACCACTAGAAATAGGTGAAGGAAAATTTTTAAAATGAAGAAGAAAAATTTCTAAGTAAAGATACCCTTAAAGTAAGGGAGAGTTGCTTACTACGAAGTTTTTTATTCCCATGATAATGAAAACTCTGCTCTGGAATTTCAGAAGACAATCCGTAGAGTTTCAATGGCTAAGGGGGAGTTAGTTGTATTCACTATCATCAATGAACAAAGGGAGATAAGTTTTAATTTCAAAGTCTAATGAAATTTTTCAAAGTCCTTATATTATTTTTCATAAGGATGTTTGTGATTTCCAAAAGGGGGAGATTGTTGTGTCAATAAGGTTTTCCTTTTGTCTTTTCCATTCCTTCTTGTTTTGGAAATCACAAACACCTTATACTTATGAAAATCTATATTTTACCTCCATAAGGAAAATTTTCTACTTTAAGGAAATTTAACCTAACCTAGAATTTATTATACATATCAATATTTTTCTTAAGTACCAAAACTAGATTCTTACCCACAGACCCAAGAATCAAATAATGTCAATAATTGGAGTATTCTGTTTTTAGGATCCAAATTCTAGATGAGAACTATAATGAAGTTCCACTCTGAATTCAGGATGTGAACTATAATGAAGTTCCACTCCAAATTCTGAATGTGAACTGTAATAAAGTTCCACTCTGAATTCTAGATGTTAAATATAATGAAGTTCCACTCAGAATTTTGGATATAAACTCTTATGAAGTTCGACACTGAACATTTACTAGTTCGACTCTGAACATTCATGAGTTCAACTCCGAACTCTTATGAAGTTAGACTCTGAACTTTCATGTGTTCGACTCAGAACTCTTATGAAGTTTGACTCTGAACATTCATGAGATGAACTCCGAACTCTTATAAAGTTTGACTATGAACATTCATGAGTTCGACTCCGAAATCTTTTGAAGATAGACTCCGAACATTTACTAGTCGACTTCGAACTCTGTATGTTCAGATTCTGAACTCTAGTGAAACCAGACTCCAAATTTCTTTAGAAATTCAGACTCCGAACATCTACAGATTTCAGGTTCCGAATTCCTATAAAACTAAATCCGAACATTTTTTATTATAGAATCCGAATTCCATTTTGGTTAGACTCCGAACTTTTATTTACCTACACTCTAAATTCTAGTTTTACTTATACTTACACTTGTTTCATTGTAAAATGATGTCGTGCATTCAGTTACACATGATTTGTTATAAAACGATGTCATCCATTCTGTTTCTAATAAATTAATGATTTAGTGACACATGTACAGGTCCCTAAGATATGCCAGGAAAATATGAATGTTGGAGGAGGTAGTCGACCGTTCTAACCAAGCCTATAAATAGGATCTCATTTGAAAGATCTCACCAACGAGTTGATCACTCTAAAGACCACACTCTGTTAAGGTGATTTATTGAGAGAGAATATTTTCATGCTTTGTCTATACTGAATCGATCGTTCATATTGCTTCGTGTGACTCCGAATATTGGTGATTACATTCGAGGGCTTCTGGGGATAGGAATACAGAGGTTCCGACTACCTTGAAGTTCGAGGGCTTCCTTGCTAAGGAAGACAGAGGTTCCAACTACCTTGATGTTGAGAGCTAACGAGAATAGCAAGACAGATACACCAATCTTCGTATTGAGGGCTTACCCTGGTGTGGGTAAGACAGACTTTATTGAATGTATAAATCAAGAGACCTTTATCCAAGGTTGTTGGATACCCTTCTCATTGGGTTAAAAGACTTATATCTTGTTACTTGTAGTTTTTACTACTTGTTTTCCGCTTCATTTTGTATTGTAAGGAAAGTATAATCTTCTTATATTTCCTTACACTTGTACTCTGATTAGTTTAGATTCTATACACTATAAGGTAGACTCTCATATTTTAATCTTTGGTTATGTTTAAATTTTCAGATCCATATGTCCAGAACAACTTTTTCAGAATCACTTTCCTGATTTAAGCAAGTGCATAGAAATAGAATTTTGGAAGTTCATATTCTATACCAATACTATAATTGGTGATTGAGGTGTTATGAATTTGCTTAGTTTAACTTTATTAAACTTATATCATTCCTTGTTTAAGAAAAATATTAATGTTTATAATTCACCCCCTCTTGTATATTGTGAATCTACATCATTATTTTGATCTTATAGTTTTCTAGTATTCTGAAAAACAATCCTTTAGTGGCATTCACCCAAATTCATGGTGACTCCACTAATACTCAAACTTTGTCTAAATATAATAATTTATGGATGTTTAAATGATTGTATTCATTAATTGAATCCAATTTCTCTAAACAAAGCCTTTACAAAACTAAAATAAAAACATCCTCCAAAACATAACATCCATAAACTATGAAGTAGTACACAAATTAATGTTTTAAGAAAAAAATGTAAATAGATTTCTTTTAAATATGAATAATAAACCTATATTTATTATACATGAAGATAAATAATGTTCGACCAAGAGGAATATTAGGCTAAGGTTTTCTTTTTCTAATATCACTTTTTAAATTTAGACTATCAACTATAATTGAGTTAATTGAATGTTTTTATTTATAGATCCCATATATTTTATTCTCTTGTGGTTTTTGGGAATTTACATGTCCTCTTATGATTTCATCTTTGTTTTTTTCACAACTCAACTGAAATGATTCCTATAAATATAGCAAACCTTATCTCATTTCTTTATTCTGGGATATTTTTTCACCATATAAATATTAATTAGAATTTCTATCAATTTATTTATATAAAATTTTATTATTTACTAAGTTAATTTTAATTGAATTTTTTCTTAATTTCATAAGCATTAAAAGAAATATATTTTAAACATTATTCACACTGATTATATTTTATTGACTATGTATTTCTTCATAATTTTTTTAAAAAAATATTTTTTAATGATTTCTACATGATATCATTTCCCCAACATAATATTTAGTTTTACTTAGGATTATCCATTTTCATTGTTTCATGTATTTTCATATTAATTTGTATTCCAATTATTTTATAAATTATTTCCATTGAATTAAATTTTATTAAAAACATAGAGTGTAATTATTCTAATTTTTTAAATTAGTTTTAAAATTTTATTATAATTTATTCATCTATTTCAACATCCTTTAACATTTATTATGAGTTAATAGGGATATAATATAATAATACCATCTACCTTCCTTTAGATATATTATGACATTATTTAGTGGAAAAATTCAGGAAACACTTTAATGTCTCATGGTTTAATTATGACATGATGGGATTTTAAATGTTTTCATATTCACATGGAACAAATATGTATGTTTCATCTTAATTTGATTGATGAGTCCAATATATCCCTCTAATGAATTTGGAAAATTTTTATATATCATTAGAATAGGATAGGACATGGGTGGTTACCCCAAGTCTAAAATGATCTGTGACATGGGGGGATATCCCATGTCTAAAATGTTTTGGGAAATGGGTGGTTAGCCTAGGTACAATTTGTTATGGGTAGTTGGATAACCTTATTAATTATGATATAAATGTATTAGTGGTTAAAATTGACATTTATTATTATTTATAAGATTATATTCAATCCAAATTCCTATGTTATAAAACGTACATAATTAATGTACCCATGACTCAAGAGTCTTGACTCCTATTTCCTCACTCCTATGACTCATGTATTTTTTTATTCCTAATGGTTTATTTAATGACTCTTGATTTATGTTTCTGGTTTAATAGGGTATCATTTCTAGTTATAATGTATATATAATATAATAATTTTATCATACCCACATCTTCATCTTATGATCACTTATGGTATCTGATTGACACCTCTTATGTTCACCCATTAATAAGGGTTCACAATCACTGTTTCTTATGTTTTCAGTTCCCAATTTTATAAGTAATATTATTACATATGATATATGTATAATAGTATTACATGTGAATACCATTTTTCGGTAACTATGATTAATGGTTGTAAAATAATACAACTTTATATATTGTCTCCAAAGACACTAAAACTATAAATTTTGGGGTATTTATTGTTATATGAAATGAATAATAATAAATCTTAATGTATTATTTATTTATGATATACTCATATTGTATAAAAGAAACCCTCATGAAGAGAATTTACAATTGGAGAGATGATTTGATGTCAACAGACATGTTTGATATGACATTTATTTTACACCAAACATTGGATTACTATCACAAATATCATCTGATATTATATAGCAGTGTTTAGATAAAATTCATTTAGGAGGCATGCAATGAATTTTTTATTGAGTTAATTCATTCAGGAATTTTGTATTTTATCATTTTGAAATAATTTATATTCTTGTAGTTGATGAGTTAAAATGTATTTTTTTGTTTATTTGAGGTGAAAATGAATGATGATTTATTGAGGATAGTAAAACCACAGAGTTAATGGTGGACATCATACGACAATATTATTGAGTTACTATTACATAGGAAATATTTTTTATTATGTGAGAAAAATCATGTTTAATCCATTCAGTTATTCATTGATGATACAAAAAGTAGAATTAGCTAATCATATATATGAGGATTACATCATTTTTTTACTATTATAGTATAGATTATTTATTCTCATATAAGAGTATTCACAAAACAATCATGATTGGTTACATCATAAGAGTGAATATAAGGAATTTGTGAGGAGTCAACACCACAATGAATACTAAAGCAATACATGTTAGTTTCATAGTGGTTTTGGAAAAAAAGGGTTTATGTCACAATGAAATTGATCACTCCACTAGATATATATAAATGAGAAGGTCCCCACACAAAAGGAGAAACCATGTCACTATGAGTTGGGTGATAATGATATGAGGTTTTACCAGTTTTTTATATTTAAGGAACACTATGTTGTAGTGCTTACTTCACATCAAAATATTATGGCTGTAGAAGTCCAATGGATGATGGATATGTAAATATCTAAGCCATGAAATTTCAACTTACCAACTTTAACACAAATATAGTCAAATATAATTTGATATCTTAGGGATTTATCCTTCCCTATATTTCTATTTGAGGGTAATTTCATGGATGAAGATTCCTTATTATAGTACAGTATTTTCCTATAAATATACATAAACCTGTTTAGAGTTATTCATATTGTAAAATGAAGAGAGACTAAGAGATGTGTTGATCTATTCCATGGAGTATTCAAATATGGATTTAGTAGTTTATTGGGGAAAAAACAAAGCTCCACACAAATTCTATATTAAAGAGGTCTTTTAGGTTTGAGAAATGAATATCATTCAATTATTTGTAATTATTATTCACCTTGTAATCATATTTTAGTATAATAATCTTACTCCATTCCTTGTACATTTGATAATAAATTGTAACATGGGTAAAAGGGTCACAATTCCTTCACACAAATGATTATAAATCTAATAACAAGTGTGTGTGAACCTTATAAAAACCCTTATTTTATTTTTGTTCTTCTTATTTCTAACAAACATAATCACATCATCATTATCATAATCTAATCTCACTGACCTATAAAAGTAAAATAGGGAATCAAAGTACATGTTTTGATTTCCACTACTTCACTCCCTTTTAAGTGGTGACAAACTCCCCCGTGGACCTTTTACTTGGTATCAAATCAATATTGAGTAGTTTTTAGGGATTTTACAACTGATATTAGTTTTTATTCAATTTATTATATAATTGGTTCATGAGATCCATAAAGACTTTTAATATTGTAAAGAAGATGAGATCGTATGTTTTATGAAAAGGGATTCCATCAATGGGGAGATATGATGATTCTATATATTCAATAACTTGTCCTAGATATTATTTATATTAGGAAAAATTATGATAATCTTTCCAAATATGGAAGGATATATAATTTTTGGGGCAAAAATAATGATGACGGTGATGGGAGAGCACAAACTTCATTTTTCTCATCACTCTTATAAAACAAGCTGACATAGGTTTTTTGAATAAAAAAAGAAAATGTAATCTAGGGGAAACTCCAAGATATCATTAAACAAGATGAAAAACTGAAATATTATTGGTTTATAACCTATTAAGCTTTGTTTTACGATATTAGAGAAGAAGAATACGAATCGTTGGAGGATTTTTTTCAAAATATTTTATGATCAATTTTAATCCATGGTGAATTTATTGATGATTATCCCATTGTGAAAAAGATAATGAAAATCTTCTAGATGATTTTTTAAAAATATTTATCATTTAAGACCATAAATTTATCAGTATAATATTGTATAACACAAAAATAATTTGATAGATATGGAAATCGGAATTGGGATATTTATAAGAAGAAAAGAAAAAACTGAGAAGGGTACACCATTTAATTCATTAAATGGGTTGAATAACGTTGATTTAAATACGTATCACATGGGAGAAATTGATATCAAAAATGATTCCATGGATTTTTAAAAAATATTCTCTTTATTATAAAAATAATTTTCATGAGGTATATATAAATAAATATGATTGTCTATATTTATATTATTATATTTTATAATGATTGAATTTTTTTAATATTGTTTTTTAGGAGAAATAAGAATATGAGAATGATGATCAACATAAAAGAACATCTAGGATGATTAAGAAGGTTAATGGTAACAATGTAGGAATATTATTCAAATATAATGTAAAAAAGCAATATTTCATAATAGAAAAATATTTTAACAAGACATGATGCCACATATTGTGATGGTGAAGATAAAAGAGAGAATTAATACTTAGAAAATGATGGTAAAAATACTTATTGAAAAAATAAAAACAAGAAAAATATTATTTGATTAGAAAATAATAACAATGAAAAAAATAAAATGAAAATATCAATTTGGAGACACCAATAGAGTTTCAACATAAAGTGGATCTCATTGTTTTCTTTAAGGTAAACCAGAGACACAAAATATAAAAAAATTGTATGTGTAGAATTATTTAATAAATAAATAACATGATAAATTTTAATACATTATGGTTATTGAGATTAATTTTAGAAGACAAATGGTTGTTATTAATCAAATTTATGAATAAATAGTAAGAATACTTCTTATCACCACAACAAGTATAATTTCCATGAATAAGGAGTTGAAAGATCTTGAGGAAAATATATTGGAATATAAAAACAATTTGAAAAAATCTAAACATGTGGAATTAAATAACTCAATGAATTATGTTAGTGAAAACATTAAAAACATAGGAATTCACTAATTCCACTACTTTTCTGAGGGATTTTCCAATGGTTCCAAAAAAATTGAGAACTCAAACATCCAATTCATGTAGTGTTAATAGAGAAAACGTAAAATGTAGTGTTATTACAACAACTAAAAAGGAAAATTCACCCATTTCCAATCCTAGTGATGATGTTGAATATATAAAAATAAATGAGATATGGAAAAATAATAATTTTGAGGATAATTATGGGAAATGGTTATCATAAAGGTGAAAGATCCTAAAAATATAATTTTTTAAATAAGTATATAATATCAAATCAAAGCAAAATCTGATGATCATATTTGGATGAACCTATATTCTACATGAAGATATTCCACTTTAAGGGAATATATTATTTTTTTGGATTGTATAAGAACACAGAATATATGTTTTGGAATTATTTTTTATTTTCTCATAATAATAGAGGTAATGGATCTATGGGGATTAACAATAATTATATTAGAGACCAAATGAGATTATATCTGAAAGATAAAGTGAAATAATAAAAGAAATTTGATTCTATTTAGGAGACTTGGGGATGTATGATCAATGAAAAAATCAACCCCATAAAACATCTTACCATGTTACTAAAATATCTAGATAAAAAGTGAAATTCCAAATTTATCAATAATAAATATAATAAATAGAATTAAATGATAGTTAAGGTAGATTACATAGAATTAGAAGAATTGAATTCACAAAAATAGGATATTGGCAACTCATCATACATGAATAGTAATATAGTATCTTGAAAAATATAAAATTTTATGAAGGAGGTGTTGTCAATTTTTGAAATAACATATTAATAAATTCTTAAGGAGATTGATACACCCTGATTTGTTAGTAGAAATACATTGATGTTCTCTTTATCAATATGTTCAGGGATAATATACATAGTGTTTCCCAAATTTTTATTCAATTAAATGGTGTTATATTTTGGAATGATGTATGTGGTGTAAAAAGATTTAAAGATAAAACATTTATTTTCAATAGTAAGTGAAAAAATGGAAACATTTTAAAAAAATAATGATACTTTTTCGATATGATCATGATATAGGGATGCTTTATTTGGTATATTGGAGTATAAAATTTGTGGAAAAATAAAATAAATAATTTTTTTAAACCTGATGTAATGAGAAATATAATAAATATATAGAATAAAAACACAACTCATTTATTATATTTCATAAAGGAAAAATGATAAAAAAGTGTCACAAGTTAGGGGAAATTAAAACAAAAAAACCTCTTGAGTTATCACCCACATCTATGTATAAGCCAAAGTCCATGAAGTCAAAGAATGAAGATAAGTTCTTAATGTATTTTATTGATATTTTTTATCATATGAATTATTATTTTTCTAACGATTGAACCAAAATATCATGAGAAATTTAAATAATTTTAATAGAATTTTGAGAATAAAATAATGTATACATTTATTTAATTTCGATCTGGTTAAGGATCAAATAATAAAAAAGGATATTTAGTAGTATATATTAATCGGCATGGGATAATACTGGAATATAGTGATCCCTACATAACCCATAAAAATGATGTTTATGATTAAATATTTGGTGTTTGGTGGACATTAGAAGAAAAAATTTAGTGGAGAACGAGACATCAAAATTATTTTTGATATACGCCACATCCATGTATATCTATATTATGAACTGATACTAACATTGAATTTTTTTTATAAAAAAAGCATATAATTTATGGTTTAGAAATAATGTATTCTTAAATTAATTTAATGTGTTTTATGGACCATTATATTTTATTATTAAAGGAAATCAGTTTTCCATGTTTGATGAGATTTCCAAAAATGAATATTTCTTAAGTATACACCCTAGGAATGAATTTATCAATGATATAATAATAATATGAAGATAGTTACTTTTAAATATGATGTAATTTTGCTGGTGAATCAAAATACTTTTCAAGACTAATTTCTTATTGGTGATGACATTGAAGAATTTGGATATTCTAGATAATAAGGGAATATTTTTGATGATTGAGTATATTTTCATAATATTTAGGATGATTCAAAAATTTATATCTCTATGGAAGGTCTAGATTAAGTGATTTATAACTTATAAAGTCATATGAAATATGTATAGGCTTATAATAATTTTAGTGATTATAGATAGTGGGTATAGACTCGAAGGAGGTCCAAATTTCAAATCATACCAGCTTCTATTCATTGGTTTAACCAAAGAGTTTTGATGAACACTTATATCATGACCATTGGGTTATAGTTAGGGAAGAAGAGTTGAAAAAAATAAAAAGAATAACACCTGGGAATTAGTTTCACATATCAAATAAAAACATTTTTGAGACAAAGTGGGGTTTTCAAAATAAGATCAATGAGAAAAGTAATGTAACATGAAATAAAGGAATTCTTATTTTAAAATGACTCTCCAGTCAAGGATAATTATTTTGATGAGTCACTTTCTCCAGAATTAAGGGTTGAAATGATCTGAATATTTCATCATATTTATTCTTAAATTAATTTTAATTTATTATAAACAGTTGGAAAGCCAGAATATCAAAATGGATAACTTGAGGAGGTAGTATGAATTGATTCACCAAAGGGTATTATACCTAAATTCTATAGTTCTAGAGTGTGAATGTTAAAGAAGAAAATATATAGTCTAAAACAAGCACTATGATCAGGTAATTAAAATATGGAGAACAAATTAATGAGAATATAATTAATGAATGGGAAAGTAGATTCAAATATTTACTTAATGGTAGATAACACATTCACACTTATTGTGATTTTTTATGTTTATTAAAATGTTTTGTATAGGAATAATGATGAAACATGTGAGAAATTTACTACATAGTTGTGGGACCTCTTTGATTTCTCAATGATTTATGAAATGAAATTCTTCATCAATATTGATGTCCCTAATATAATAGGTTATATGTTTCACTCAAAATCAAAATATACATGTGAGTTATAATAAATGTTTAAAATTAAGGATTGAATTGAAGTTTCTACTCTTATACCTCTTGGGACTATGTATTCCTATAATAAATAATGAAGGAGAATATACCAACTTGACTTTGAAGGCTTATTGGAAACCCACAATATGCGATATCAATAATACTAGATATCATGTTTTTAGTAATGTTATGTATATGATTTAAAAGAAACATATTAGAATCAAGTAGTATGAATTTAATATGAAATTTTCATGACATGAATAAAACTATTTATTATAGCCAATGGTATGAAAAAAAATTCATTACAAATTTATGGATTTATGTTGTTGATTTGGAATGAGATATTTGAGGTACCTTATTTGAGGAAGGAATAACAAATTTTAATTGTCATACATATATTTTATATAAAAAATGTGAATAATAAATATATATAATTTAATGATACATGTATGAATTATATATATCTTGAATCATTGGAATCTTTTATAAATAAAAAACTGGTTCATAATTGTACAAAATAATCTCCCACCAAAATTTTCATAACTAGAACTCTTTTTAGACATATAATTTCTTAGTACTTTACTTCATAACATGGATAAAAGGAAACATAATAAATAGAAATTTTAAGTGTTCAATAAGGGTAATCAAGGGAGATATCTATGATCATATGAGAATATTCCTATGATAACATGAGAAAAATTAAAAATTATAACTTGAATTTAATAGATCAAAATATAGAGTCATGGAATAATTCTTGGATGTTTATAATACATGAATCATATAGGAATCAATTAATATGAGTCGTGAGAGAATAATATTGGCATAAGACCAGATTTTGTGGTATGACCATAAGTATAGAAAAATAATTTCCTTAGTAGTCCAAGATAACTTCCAAGACTATCATAGTGGATTGAGTTAACTCCCCCAACCAACAAAGTAGTAAACGTTCTCTCGATAGACTGTTATATAGGAAAGGGTCCCTTTTTAAAATATGTTCACTCTTCAATCTAGTCATATTTATCTCATTAGATTTCAATATTTACCTAATGTATTGGAGAGATTTATAATTTTAGGACCACTAACAACAAAATTAAAATCATACATATGTGTTCCAAAAGATAATAAAACATTTATCATATTATAACCCCTAAAAAAATTGGGTTTTACAAACATTTCATCATAGCATAACCAGTCAGAAATAAATAATTTTCATAAACATTTCATCACAGCTTAACCTATGGAAAATGAATGGATTTCATTAAAAAATTTCATTATAAATACGAACCATATAGATAAATAATAATCAAGGTATCAATATATAATATCCCTATTACAGGTTAGAAAACAACAGAATATTCCATCTTATATGGTAAATTATATTAAATATCACTTGGAACGTTTCTTAATGAAAATATCCTTTTTTAACATTAAAATAACTTTTCTAAAATTGTAATAATAAAAAATATTAAAGAAAATAGTTTCTATGGAAGGATCCTTTGAAAAATATAATGGAATATTCAATGAATTTAGAATTCATGATAAAAATAAATTCTATTCATTATATACAAGTTAAATAAAAACATTCCTTTCACACTTTTCTAAAAAGTCAAAAAGTACATCTATTTATAAAAAATAAATATTCCATTTAAAAATTTTTATAAAATGGTGAAAATTAATTTTAATACTCATAATATAATAAAATCAACATTCATTAAAAAAATTATAAAACATTTTTATGGAAGAAAAATGACCTTTAAACAAAGAGATAAATTAAGTAAATTTTTATATAAAACTATTATTTTTTAATCTAAGTTACATTAAGAGAGGAAAATTAAAGGAAAAAATTTATTATAAAGAAATTACTTGATTAAAATATAATTAATGAAGTTATTGAGAAGTATATCATAATATTTGATCATCTCAAACTTAATCATAAACAATCTTGATAAATAGTGAGATTGTAACATAAAACCCTTACACATTTAGTAACATTTGAATCATAAGACAAATGAAAGAATAAAATAAAAATGAACCATTAAATATAATTATAATGAAGATAATAATGATAATTTTTTTTAATTTTATTATATACACCTCATAAAATAATATAGGGGAATGAAAAATATATGTCCCAATGCAGATAATATGAGGTCATAAACCCTCACCTCAGGTTACACTTTCTCTGAATAACCTCCAACCTCCAACATAAAAAATTTAAATCAATTATAATTTAATAAAATAATTATGTAAATACTTATAATATAATTTATGACACCTTTATAACATTTTAACACACATTTATAAATAATTTCTTATTAAATTTTTGATTCCAGGTTTTAACTGTTTCATTTTCGAAGAGTATTTTAGTTTAGTAGTTCCGGTCCTTGTTATTTGATCATTATTACATCATATATATAATGTTTAAAATGATATAAATATTATATATATCCATTATATATATATAAATATGTGTGGGTGTGTGTTTATATTCATTTATATAATTAAATATTGGAAAATCAATTACACCATTCATGGAGACGGTAGACTGTACATACACATGAACACTACTTTTCACTATCTGATGGATGGATGAAAAGAATGGTAAATAATAATTAAAAATTATAGAATCCATATTTATTTTATATATATCATATATATTCATTAAATATTTCTTTATTAGAATCGATGTATATCAAAAATGAAAAGGGAATTGCATCACTTCGTGGAGGTGGTAGTCCATACATACACACGAGTGACATTGTTGTTTTCCAACGGATCTGATGGTATGAAGAAAGATATGATTTTTAATTAAAATAGAATAATTATTTCATAAATATCATATATATTAATATCAAACTAATAATAATACCCATCACTAATATATGGTGATGAAAAATGAATTTTATCATTAGGTGGAGATGGTAAGTCATACGTACCCACAAGCGATACATTCAATTCCCATTTGATAGGAATAATGATGAATAATATCTTTTTACAATAATAGCAACATTATTGATATTTATGATATTTTTTATATTTTTTTTTATAAATACCTATAATTTATAGTAGATAAAGGAAGAAGTAAAAAAAGACAATGATTTGTTAAGGCAATTACCACTTCTTTGAAATAAATCATTCATATATCCTCTTAAGGGTAATAGAGTTGATATTTTGGGAATAATATAACCTTTATAATTTAGATAAGGATAGTGTAGGGGAATATTTTCAGGTTTTGGTTGATCTATATGGCTCAAAATGTGTGAAAAAGTGGGGCTAGGAAGTGCCTATTTATAATTGAGGCGAGGGGAACTTTTAGAATTTCATAAAAGATTAAATTATAATAATTTCATTCACAAGGAATGGAAATATATTATAATCTAAGGTATTATTTGGTGTTAATAAAATCAACCAATATTATTTGGATAGTTTTATATTGTGTTTTAAACATTATATTTTTTAACCCCTTAGTTAACCGTTTTTAACCTTAACCATGGTAATAACTTTCTCACTCTTAAAGGGTTATAATTTTACTTATAAGGTTACTATTGAAACTTAAATGAAACAAATATGAAATTATAAACCATATATTCTCCTAAATTTCCTATTTAAATATTCTTATAATTTAATATAATTTAATAATATATTTTATTAATTAAATATCATTAATGACATTTATGACAATATTAATTCAATTTGACCTTTAATGACATTACTAAAAATATGGAATTAAAATATAAAATTTTTAAACATTCATAGAAAGTAATTATTATGTAAAAAAAATTTGACACACTAATTTTCCCAAAATAAATTACTTTTAATATTTTTAAAATCATTTAGTTTATTTTTATATTAATTGAATAAATAATGTATTAGTATCTCATGATCATTTATTGTTATTATTTAATTTCTAAAAATTATATTTAATTTACCCAGATAAAAAATAATTTCTTTTTTAAATACCTATTTCGAACCTAATTTTTAATGTTTTTTCTTTATGATATAATTTATGAGGTATTAGAGCCAAGAGAATGACAATTTTGACATTATATTTTTCTTAAATATTATAAATGTCATTATCAATGAAAAATAGAGCCAAATTTTCATATAATCAAAAATAGGATGTAATTTTCTGAAATGTTATCATATATTAGGATAATATAATGTTTTGGTTCTATTTGAGACCCCTTATTTTTTTTTAACCATTATTATCCCATATTACCTTTACTGTGATAATAAAAATATATGACTTTTATTATTTCTTATGACTAAAATTAAAAGTTAACTAATTAGAAAATTTTGACATCATGATTAAAAAAAAGAAATCCAAATTTCATGATTCAATTCCTAAAATTGGATGAAAATAAATTAACATAAAAATTCAAAACAGAACGAAAAATAGTTTTCATAAAAATTTTCTTTTAGGTATACAAATGTTTTAATATCAAACTCAAATACAAAATTAATTACAAAGAAAATATTTATAATCAATTAATAAAAAATAAATAATTTTATATTTAAACTAATTCAAAATATAATTTTACTTTATAAACATTTAACAAGAAAATATATTTTTAATAAAAAATTATGTATTTTAAATATTCATTGAAAAGTCATTCCTTTCGTAAAATTCTAAAAAAATTATCCTAATATTATTTTAATATTAAAAATTAAAAAATTATATAATATTTATAAAATAAAATTTCTAAATATTCCAGAAATTATTTATAACATTTTCTAAAAAACTAAATAAAAATTATTTTTGAAGAAATTGTATTTTCGAAACATAAAATGATATAATAAGAAATAAATTCTCATTTCCTAATAATTAATAAATAAATTTTTATTTTGTAGGTCTTTTATTTATATATATATTATAATGTGGTTAATCCTATTCATACCCTCCAATTCAATGACTTGGATATAATGTTAATATTTCATGGTTTGTTTAAATTTGGTGTTGCATATCATTTATGCTATCGAACATAATGCTCTTTTAAAACAAAAGGGTTATTCAATCTCCCACATTGATAAATTGTGTAATCACACATTGAAATTTAGCTCAATAATAAAAGATTTTATATTTGAAAATTACATTTTCTGAAATATCACAACATAGAAATGGTTAATAAACATTCATTTTATAAAGATAGAAATAAAAATAAAAATGTTATCTGGAATAACACATATCGTATTTTATAGATAAGTGAAAATTAGTGGGATGTGAAAATATGGATGTGGAAGAAAATTGTAATTTTTTATATTTATGGATAGAAATAAAGAAAATTGATCATAAGAAAGTGAATGTTCATGAGAAAGTTAATGACCACAAATCCATAAATCAATGAGGTGTGAAAAGACCATAATTTTATTTTAATTAAATGTTATATCAAAAAAAAATTCATGGTACTTTTCCTAGAGTTATGGAATTATTTTATATAAGGCCCTGGCCTTAAACCTTACATAATCTTGAGTTATTACAAGATTACACATTGAGTATCTTTTCAGGTTTATATTTTTAGAGAATTAGATCATAAATCTTTCATTACATTCTGCATTTAAACAAAGTGGTTACAATAAAAGATAGTATTCATTTTTTCCCATCAACGGAAACATATTTAAAATAAAACATGGATTCTTTATTGAAACTTCCTTGACACTATCATCATATCATGTACCCTTCCCTTGACCTGTGAAAACATTTAAAAAACATGGGATGAGAATAAAAAGCTCAGTAAGGGATATAAAAATATAGAAAGGAAAGATGAGCGCATGTATACACAAGAATAAATGAAATCATACTATACACATAATACATAAGAACATTAACATACCTCATCAAATCATTAATAGATCATAGAAATCATAAGACATAAAGGTAACTTGAGGCATTCATAACATTCTTACGTAGGGATTAACCCTCTTGGTTACGTTTGGAATACTCATCCTAGTATATTCCCTAAATTTCTTCTGAGAAACCTTAACGTTTAACTCCTTCTCATTACCCAATGCATTGGTGAGCTATATTGGGCTCACCCTCCATTAGTTTATCACAGAACCACCCGTCTTCCTAACAATGCCCGAGAACTATAACATAATCGTATCATATAAATCATGCATAAAGGAAACAAAAAATTTCCACATTTCAATCACAAGATATCAATACAACACAATGATATAATAAAAACATTATGAAAACCATTTTCAATACCAAAATAAAAGAAAAGTAAAACATTGTATTTATTTTTCATAAAAAAAGGTATGGCTTGTAGAGGAAGCCGAAACTCAAATAATGGTCACGATGGCAGAGAAGTTGCTGTCGCCGCATATTTATGACAAAAACATTCCGCTTTTTAATTTAGTAAAACGCTTCGTATAAAAAGATTCCTTTTGAATAAACATAAAAGTAAAAGGGGTTTATACACCGTATAAAAGAAAAGTTGTGTATAAAAAAATATGCCTCAATGAATGGATATTGAGATGAAGTCCCATACCTCGTATCCAACTTGACTTGATCGTTCTATAATCTCATAAATAATAAACTTGAGTTAATTTATACTTGTTTAAGAACCTTTTTCAATTTCATTATTTCTTTTATATCGCTTATTGCCTTGTCATGAACACTATGTAATTATTTAAGTTAACAACGATCGTTTTAACTATCATTGGTACTTGAGTAAAAAATAAACCCTTTATAATTACAAGTTGTTTATGTAGCCATTATATCCAGAGTTATACTCGTGATGTAGATTTCATATATATCATATATATCTAGTATATACATGCATTTATAATATTACATAATGTTTATAGGTAAGAAATGAGAGGCACCGTTCATTGAGACAGTAAGTCGTACGTACGTATTAACGCTACTTTCATTTCTATTTCATATTTTATGGAATGGAATCATAATTATATAAAGTTATATTATAATTATAGTATAATATCATATATAATACCATTAATTACATCCTTTATACATCCCACATATGGCATTAACGAATCAAATCACTTTGAGGGGGCAGTAGTCCGCACTTCCTAAAATGAACATATCGCGTTTACCCATAATGGAAACCATAAAGGTATGCCATAATTGAAAAATACATAATCTTAAGTAAAAAAATAAACATACTATATATCATATATAAATATATTGTCATATTAATGGCCACCTTTGAATGTGTTATATGCGGGTTGAACAATCATCGTTTCGTGAGGCAGAAATTCGCCACCCACAGAAACAGTATGTTATTTACCCATTAGATGTACATGTGTGTAAGTGTAGCTCTAATACTTCTTATAAAAACATCCTAGTATATGTAAGATACTTTTTTGTTAAAAATAAATGAATAAAAATAGTTTAATGGGTTGGAGAAGCAAAATAAAACATAAGAACACAAGAGAAGACACTACCTTTAAATCGGGTAACTCTTTTTCATTTGAGCTCAAAAACATCCTTGGGAAGACTTCTTCCAAAAGTCAGGCTTCTAGGAGTTAGATAGGGATGTCGAGAGACACAGTGGGCTGGGGTTGTCCGAGCCAAAGGCTTTCAATGTGTGGGTAAGGAGGTAGAGGTGGCAGCCTTTTATAAGAGGAGAGGAGGGGCACTCTTAGAAAGGTATAAAAGGATAATTAATTATAAAATGATTTTCGGATTTATAAGGTCCGAAAATTATATATTTCGAGGATAAGGTGATAATAGTTCGAAATCCACCCATCAAATAGGTTTTTGATAGGTGTAGGTAATAGATTTTACATTCTCTTTTCATTTTATTTAAATCGTTACATAATGAGGTCATCGCTGCATCATCATGGGGTCATAAACAATTTAATTTATTTAAGGTCCAAAAATTATAAAAAATATATAATGATGTAGGAAATCGATTTAGATTTATAATTAATATTTATAGTAAAAATTATGACTTGTATAACCCCATTTAAAATTGTTTTAGTAAAACAACTCATGTTTGTGACATTTTTACTTTAACATTAAATAAAAAGATATTAATGTCATTTTCCATCCAAAGTGGCTCCATGGGGTCCCCAAGTTGACCCATGGATTTTATTGGTCGGACATGACACATCCAATAAGGTTAGGACATGTGTCAGGTTCATTTCATATTATTAAAACATTATTCTTACCTTAAATTACACAAATTACCTCTAATCGCGATTAAAAACTTAGAAGTTACTATTCATTAAAAAAATATTTTAATCCCATTGAACCACATTTTACTTCTTCATTACAACCATGTATGTTGGATTTTTGAAATTCAAAACACAGAGGTGGAAAAATTTTCATTTAAACGAAAAATCAGTTTTTTAAGTATCACTTAGTGGTTTCACTATTCATCAAAAATTGAACTTTTTCAGAAAAATACCAAAACATCACCCCAAGATATATTTGAAATTCTGAATTCAAAAATGATATATATTTTAAAAAATTCAAAACATATACGTTACATTAATTAATTTAAAAATTAAAACCCACTGTCAGAGAAAATAACGTGTTTTTATGAAACAATAAGTATCAAAAAATTGACACTAGTTTAAGTCCAATTTCAAAGTGAAATTAATTCCAAAGACCACTATTGTATTAAATGGTAAACATATATTCTAATTGAACTTTAATATAAATTCAAAAGATAATCTAACCATATAATTAAATTAGATGAAAAAGCAGTTTTGATGTAAAATGTAGTATTTTCACTATTCATTAAAAAATGAACATTGTCAGAAAAATACCAAAAAATTATCCAATGTAAATTTCAATGTCCCAATCATAAATAATAAGTATATTTTGACAAATAGAACTTATAAAATTATAAAATGTTTGATTTAAAAATGGTTTGCCATCAAAAGGCAGTAAAACAATCTTCTAAAAATATTAGTGTATTCCGTGCTTAAGATTGGATTTATTCTCATTTTAAGCCTCTAAAACACTATCTAATTCATTATTAGACATAGATAAAAATATATATTATTCATTACTTACTTGGGATGTTACATCCTTCCCCCCTTTAAAAAATTGCATCCCCACAATTTATTTACTTATGGAATTAGTGGGGTACTTAGCCCTCATTTCATTTTCAGATTCCCATGTTGCCTCTTCAATCATGTGGTTTTTCCACAATATCTTTACCTGATGAATCACCATATTCCGTAACACTTGATCCCTGTTGTCAAGAATATGGACCGGTTGTTCCTCATAAGATAGGTTCTCATCCAGCTAAACTACCCATGGACTCAAAACATGAGATGGATCTGGAATATACTTTCTCAACATCGAAACATGAAAAACATTGTGTACCTGAGATAAACTCGGAGGTAAAGCCACTCGGTATGCAACTGATCCAACTCTCTCTAGAATTTCATATGGTCCAACGAACCTTGGACTCATCTTTCCTTTCTTACCAAATCGCATCACACTTTGACATGGTGAAACTTTGATAAAAACATGATCACCTAACTCGAAAGATAGATCCTTCCTCTTATTGTCTGCATAACTCTTCTGCCTGCTCTGAGCTATTCTCATGTGTTTCTCTATCAGCTGAACTTTTTTCTGCCAAATATTCTACCAATTCTGGTCCCATCAGCTTCCTTTCACCCACTTCATCCCAGAAATCTAGAGTTCGACACCGCTTCCCATATAACACTTCAAATGGTGCCATCTGTAAACTAAAATGAAAAGTGTTATTATATAAAAACTAAACCAAAGAAATATGTTGGTCCCAACTTCCCTAATAATCCATTGAACAAGCACATATCATATCCTCCAAAGTCTAAATTGTTCGTTCTGACTTCCCATCTGATTGAGGATGAAAAGTTGTACTAAACTTTAATTCAGTACCCAACGACTTCTGAAGGCCTTTACAAAAGTTAGAAGTAAACTTGGGATCACGGTCAGATACAATGGAGTGAGGAACTCCATGTAACCTGACTATCTCTTTAAGATACAAATGGGAAATTTCATCTAGGGAAAACGTATATCGTATAGCAAGGAAGTGAGCAGATTTAGTCAAGCGATCAACAATAACACAGATTGCATTATTACTGCGAGATGTCTTTGGTAATTCCACAACAAAGTCTATGGATATATTCATTCATTTCCACTCTGGCACTAGTAAAGGCTGAATCATCCCATTCGGTAACTATCGCTCTGATTTAACCTGTTGACAAGTCAAACACATCACAATAAAATCATAAATAGCTCTTTTCATTCCATCCCACCAGTAATACTCCCACATATCCATGTACATCTTAGTACTGCCAGGATAAACTGAAAACGGAGAACTACGAGCTTCACATAACAACTCTCTCTTCAATTGTGAATCACAAGGCACACATAATCTCTTCCCAAATCCCAAAACACAATCATTATCAATGTTAAATTTAGGAAACTTACCCTTCTGAACCATCTCTACCGTTTTCTGCAACTCACTATCTTGCTTATGTAATTGCTTTATTCTGTCTGATAGAGAAGATTTCACTGATACCTGAAACAAAACAGAAGAACATCCTGCACCAAAAACTTCTATTCCAAAGTTCATCAAATCCTTAACCAAAGGATCATGTTCCAAATGCAACATTGTTAATGAAGCATTACTTTTTTTACTCAAAGCATCAGCCACTTTATTTGCATTTCCCGGAAGGTAATGAATTTTACAATCATAATCCTTGATTAATTCCAGCCATCTCCTCTGTCTCATGATCAATTATTTCTAAGTGAATATATACTTTAAACTTTTGTGATCAGTATATATTTCACAATTTACTCCATACTAATGACTCCTCCATATTTTTAAAGAGAAAAATATAGCAGCTAATTCCAAATCATGTGTAGGGTAGTTTACCTCATGAGTTTTCAACTTTCATGAAGAATAAGCAATTACCTGATCATTCTGCATTAGGACACAACCAAGTCTTTTCAATGAAGCATCACTGTAGATAAAAAACTAACCATTCCTAGAAGGTAGTTCCAAAACTGGAGAATTCACCAATCTTCTTTTCAACTCCTGAAAACAATCATCACATTCTTTTGTCCAGAGAAACTTAACACCCTTCTATGTTAACTTAGTCATTAGACTAGATAACCGTGAAAAAATTCTAATAAACCTTCGGTAATAGCCTACCAAACCAAGGAAACTACGAATCTCAGTTACATTTGTGGGTCTTGTCCATTCTTCATCAACCTTTGTTTTTGCAGGATCAACAGTTATCCCATCTTTAGAAACAATGTGACCAAGGAAAGAAATTTGTTGCAACCAAAACTCAAACTTGCTGAATTTCCCATACAATTTCTTTTCTTTTAAAGTTTACAAAATAACACTTAAATTTATTTCATGCTCTTCTTTACTTTTAGAAAACACCAAAATATCATCAATGAAAACAACCACAAACTTATCGAAGAACTCATGGAAAATTATATTAATTAAATCCACGAATATAGAAGGTGCATTGGTTAGCCCAAAAGGAAGTACTGCAAATTCATAATGGCCATATCTTGTAAAGAACGCAGTCTTCGGAATATCTGCTTCTTTTACCTTCAACTGATGGTACCCCGATCTCAGGTCAATCTTTGAAAAATATTGTGATCCATGGAGCTGATCAAACAAATCATCGATACGAGGCAAAGTATATTTGTTCTTAACAGTGATGTTATTCAAAGCTCTATAATCAATGCAAAGTCTCATTGAACCATCTTTCTTTTTAACAAATAAAACAGGATCACCCCATGGTGATGTGCTAGGTCAAATGAAACCTTTCTCTAATTAAACATGCAATTGCTCCTTCAACTCTAAAAGTTCAATTTGAGCCATTCGATAAGGGGGTTTTGAAATTGGCTTAGCAATAGGAACTAAGTCAATAGTAAATTAAACTTCCCGATCTGGTATTATTCTAGGAAACTCATCAGGAAAAACATCAGGATACTCATTTACCACTGGCACATCATTAATCTGAACAGTTCCCTTTATTTCAACGATATGTGCAAGGTAACATTCATTTCCATATTTTACAAGTTTCTAGGCCTCTTTATAAGTTATCAACAGTAAGGGTTCATTCTTGTACACAAACTGAAATTATTTCAAAAAAGAAACTTCTTTAGCTCTACAGTCAATCTTAGCATGGTAAATAGAGAGCCAATCTATACCTAGGATAACATGAAACTCTATTTGAGTTAAAACAATAAGGTTCGTAAGTAGGTTATTTCCACGAATAAGGATAGAAATATTCTTATGAATTATTTTTGCGTCAACATTTACCCCAGGTGTTTTTACCACAAGTTCAGGAGTCATTTCTTGAGATGGTATTCCCATTTTACTAGAAAAGTTTTCAAGGATGAATAAAATGTGTAGACCCTGAATCAAACAACACAATGGCATTATCTGAAAAAACAAACAAAGTACCTGATACAACTTCATTTGATGGTCCGGCATCTACTAATGTATTTGCAAAGGATTTCACCACCCTTTTGTGCTTGTAGTATAACAGCTTCCCATCACTCGAGCTCTTTGTCAGACACTCGTTTCCATAGTGACCCATCTCATTGCACTTAAAACATTTCACTAACTGCAAATCAAATTTGGACTTACCATCACCTTGATCTTCTTCAGTGCAACCACGAGCCTTATGTCCCATCTTACCACATCAGTAGCACTTTCCAGAATTCAGAAGACATTCCCCAGCATGCCTTTTTCTACATTTATCACAAACTGGACACTTAGTTTTCTTACCATCAAACCTTTTTAAAGAGTTCTTACCTTTCTCCTGCCACCTCGTTCTCTTCTTCTATTGGTTGTTATAGAACACTTGATCATTGGAAAACCCCATTTCCACCTTCTCAGCACATCGAACAAGCTTTTCATAACTTTTGAACTCACAAGAAGCTATATCCCTTCGATATTTTGGCTTTAATCCCGAGTAAAAATGATTGATTTTACTATCAAGGTCTCGGATAAAATTTGGAGCATACCTTGCCAATCGAGTGAAGCTCTCTTCATAAGTAACCACTAAGTCTTCCTCTTGCCTCAATTCATAGAATTTTTTTTCCATCCTAAATTGAACAAAATTAGGAAAATACTTCTCAAGAAACATAACTTTAAATTCATCCCAGTCGAGAGAATCAATCTCATCAGTGTCTCTGATATTTTTAACCATCGACCACCACTTTTCTGCTTCACCCTCCAAACGGTAAATAGCAAGAATAACCTTTTGATTGACTGAACACACTATGACATCAAAAATATTCTCCATTGCTTTAATCCACCCGTCAGCTAGCACAGGGTCAGATGATCCTCTGAATGATGGGGGATGTTGCCTCATGAAATGTTCCACCACTAACATGTTCCTCTCCCGTTGATCTGTCTAAACTCGTGCATGGATACCACCACCATTTATCACTTGAGTCAACTGCACCATTACTGCAACAAACTATTCAGTTCCAATTCCGACCATCTCAGGATGCTGATTCGGAAGGTTATTTCCTTCTGTATGCCTTCCTAGCACTGCTTCCATGTTTCCTCTATGGAAAACCATTCTGAACAAACATGTCTTAGATGAAGCAACATGGTAATCATCAAATGTTATATCATTTCAAATTGACCATAAAAAATATTTTTGGATAATCATTTAATAAAATTTCAACTCCTAAAGTTATCTAAATAGACCTCTGATACCAACTATAAGGCCCCGACCTCAAACATTACTTAATCTTGATTTATTATAAGATTACACATTGAGGATCTTTTCAGGTTTAGATTTTTAGTGAATTAGATCATAAAACTTGCATTACATTCCACATTTAAACAAAGTGGTTACAATAAAAGATAGTATTCATTTTTTCCCATCAACAGAAACATATTTAAAATAAAACATGGATTCTTTCTTGACACTTCCTTGACACTATCATTATATCATGTACCCTTCCCTTGACCTGTGAAAACATTTCAAAAACTTGCGATGAGCATAAAAATCTCAGTAATGGATATAAAAATATGGAAAGGAAACATGAGTACATGTATACATAAGAATCAATGAAATCATAATCTACTCATAAAACATATGCACTTTAACAAACCTCATAAAATCATGAATAAATCATAGAAATAATAAGACATAAAGGTAACTTGAGGCTTTCATAACATTCTTATGTAGGGAGTAACCCTCTTGGTTACGTTTGGAATACCCATCACAGCATATTCCCTAAATCTCTTCGGATAAACCTTAATGTTTAACTCCTCCGCATTACCCAATGCATTGGAGAGCTATATCAGGCTCACCCACCCTTAGTTTATCATGGAACCACCCATCTTCATAACAATTCCCATGAACCATAACATAATCGTATCACATAAAACATGCATAAAGGAACCATAACATTTCCACATTTCAATCACAAGATATCAATACAACATAATGATATAATAAAAACATTATGAAAAACATTTTCAATACCAAAATAAAAGAAAAGTAAAATATGGTATTTATTTTTCATTTACAAAAAAGGTATGGCTTGTAGAGGAAGCCGAAACTCAAATAATGGTCACGACGGCGGAGAAGTCGTTGTCGCCGCATACGTACGAAAAAAACATTCCCTTTTGTTGTTTAGTAAAACGCTTCGTATAAAAAGATTATTTTTGTATAAACCTAAAATTCAAAGGGTTTTATACACTATATAAAATAAAGTTTTGTATGAAACAAAATATGCCTCAATGAATGGAGATTGAGATGAAGTCCCATACCTCGTATCCGACTTGACTCAATAATTTTTTAATCTCCTGAATAATAAAATTGAGTTAATTTCTACTTTTTTAAGAACCGTTTTCAATTTAATTATTCCTTTTATATCACTTATTGCCATGTCATGACCACTATGTAATTATTTATGTTAATAATGGTCGTTTTAACGATCATTGGTACATGAGTCAAAAATAAACCCTTTATAATTACAAGTTGTTCATGTATCCAATATATCCAGAGTTATACTCATGATGTAGATATCATATATATCATATATATCCAGTATATACTTTCATTTATAATATTACATAACATTTAGAGGTACGAAATGAAATGCACAGTTCATGGAGACGGTAAGTCGTACGTACGCATGAACGCTACTTTCATTTCTATTTCGTATTTTATGGAATGGAATCATAATTATATAAAGTTATATTATAATTCCAGTATAATATCATATATAATACCATTAATTAAATCCTTTATACGTCACACATATGGCATTAACAAATAATATCACTTTGAGGGGGCGGTAGTCCGTACTTCCTAAAATCAAGATATCGCATTTAACCATAATGGAAACCATAAAGGTATGCCATAAATGAAAAATACAGAAGCTTAAGTAATACATAAACATATTATATATCATATATAAATATAGTTTCATCTTAATGGACACCTTTGAAAGTGTTATATGAGTGTTGAACAATCATCGTTTCATGAGGCAGAAATTCGCTATCCATAGAAATAGTATGTTCTTTAACCATTTGATGTAGGTGTTTGTATGTGTAGCTTGAATCATTATTATAAAAACATCCTAGTATATGGAAGATACTGGTGTTGTTACAAAATAAATGATTAAAAAAAATTAGGGGGTTGGAGAAGCAAAATAAAACATAAGAACCCAAGATAAGACACTACCTTTATATCGGGTAACTCTTTTTTATTTGAGCTCAAAGGATTCCTTGGGAAGACTTTTGCCCAAAATGAGGCTTCTAGGAGTTAGAGAGGGATGTGGAGAGACAAAATGGGTAGGTGTTGGCCGATAAAAAGGCTTTGAAAGTGTGGGTAAGGAGGTAGAGGTGGAGGACTTTTATAAGAGGAGAGGAGGGGTACTCTTGGAATGGTATAAAAGGATACATTATTATAAAATGATTTTCGAATTTAAAAGGACCCAAAATTATATATTTCAAGGATAAGGTGATAACAGTTCTAAATACACCCATCCAATAGGTTTTTGACATGTGTAGGTCTTAGATTTTACATTATCTTTCCATTTTATTTATATCGTTAAATAATGAGGTCATCGCTACACCATCACGGTGTCATAAATAATTTAATTTATTTAATGTCTAAAAATTATAAAAAATATATCATGATTTAGGAAATATTTTTATCTTTTTAATTAATATTTATAGTAAAAAATATGACTTGTATAACCCCATTTAATTTTTTTTAGTAAAACAACTCATGTTTGTGAAATTTTTTACTTTAACATTAAATAAAAAGATATTAATGTCATTTTCCTTCCAAAGTGGCTCCATGGGGTCCCCAAGTTGACCCACGGATTGTCTTGGTCGGCCATGACACATCTAATAAGTGTAGGAAATGTTTCAAGTTTATTTCATATTATTAAAAAATTATTATTACCTTAAATTACACTAATTATCTCTAATCGCGATTAAAAACTTAAAAATTACTATTCACCAAAAAAAATGATTTCAATCCCATTGAACCACATTTTACTTCTTAATGACAAACATGTATGTCAGATTTTTGAAATTCAAAACACATAGGTGGTAAAATTTCATTTAAACGAAAAATCAGTTTTTTAAGTACCACTTAGTGGTTTCACTATTCATCAAAAAATGACTTTTTTCCGAAAAATACCAAAACTTCACTCTAAGATATATTTGATATTCCGAATTCAAAAATGATGCCTATTTTACAAAATTCAAAACATATAAGTTACATTAATTAATTTAATAATTAGTCCCCGATGTCAGAGAAAATAGCGTGTTTTTCTGAAACAATAAGTATCAAAAGATTGACACTAGTTTAAGTCCAATTTAAAAGTGAAATTAATTACAAAGACCACTATTTGATTAAATGGTAAAAATATATTATAATTAAACTATAAAACCAATTCAAATGATAATCTAACCATATAATTAAATTAGATGAAAAAGCAGTTTTGAAGTAAAATGCAGTAATTTTCACCATTCATTAAAAAATGAACATTGTCAGAAAAATACCAAAAAATTATCCAATGTAAATTTCAATGCCCAAATAATAAATAATAAGTTTATTTTGACAAATAGATCTTATAAAATTGTCAAAAGTTTGATTTAAAAATGGTTTTCTATCAAAAGGCAGTAAAACAATCTTTTAAAAATTATAGTGTATTCCATGCTTAGGATTGGATTTATTTTCATTTTAATCCACTAAAACACTATCTAATTAATCAGTATACATAGATAAAAATATATATTATTCATTACTTACTTGGGATGTTACATTTTATCCTATAGTATAAATATATAGAAAATTATAATTACATGGAAATTATAATTTTCGTCATTAATCAATTTCCTTCGTAATTTAAATTTTTTCGCCAAGTGATGAGTATTTTGGATGATTTTTATCCACATGATCTAAAAAAACATCTATCAAATAAAAATATTATATCCAAATAAAACACTTTCCTTTCATAATTAATCATAATAAAAAAATGGTAAAGAAAAGGAAAGATAATACCTAATATGAATCAACCTTTAAATTATTTTTTTATTCCGTAACGATAACACCCAATGTTTAACATATATTATCCCATATATAACTCTTCTGAGTTCTATATGTTCAAAAAAAATACAAAATGAACCAAATTAACATATTATTCCTAAATTAGTGTAACATTTTCACTAAAAAGTACCCAAATTATATAGTCCATAATCCTATTTACACTATTTTCAAAAACAAAATACAAAACGAACAAAATGAACCTATTATTCCATGATTAGTGTAACATTTTTCTCCAAAAAGTACCCAAAATGTATATTTTATAATCATATTTTAGTGTCCCTAGACTGGTACACACTCATGTGACTGAGGAGGGTGGTTACAAAACCATAGGTGCATCTTACCATATGCCAAATGCTTCTCACTAATAGTGGATGTGTAAGGAACATAGTGGGGATACGATTAGACTAGGTATATATTTTTCATATTATCATAAATAAATAATAGAGTATAGTAATTAATATAAAAAATATAAAAAATAAACAATCCAATATCTAAATAGAATAAAAAATAAAACAATAAAATATTATCTAGAAATTTTAACAACATGATAAATGTAACTAAATGGTGTGTTGAAAATATTATATTTAAAAGCCTAAATATAAAGAAAAAGACTCCAAAAGAACCAACTTCCAAACCCCATGCCGATCCAATCTCTAATATCTGAACCATCCAATATGAAATCAACAACAAGTCCTCTTTACCTTGTCCAAACCTATAACCATGAAATCTACCTGGGTACACAATTACAACCTAAATAGAGTGTGATTAAAACTCAATAAGAAAACATAACCATATCTAAAAAAATAGAGTCGAAATAATAAATGCATGCAATAAAGTTATATAACATAGTTATTAATTAATCAATTATTATGGCACAAAAAAGAACTACTAATCCCATGCTCTAAATTAAATCCCAGGTTTTTCCAAACCTACTTCGACATCATACCATATATCTCTATCTAATTATGGATCCTCTTACATCAGGACAGATCATCCAAGATAATGTAAGCTTCTCCTACTAAGTATTAATAGCACACATCATATCACAAATATGTATTCCCTACCATTAGTATAAGGATCCGACCCTAAACATTACATAATATTTAATTAAATGAATAATTCACATTGGAGATCTTTTTAGGTTTAGAGTTTTAGAGAATTAGGAGATAAATATTACAAATCACAAGATTACAATGTAGGCATTTCTACACAGATTCCATTTTTTCATAAAACAAACACTCTTGAAAAAAAGTCATCTCTAGTTCCATGTTTTAGACAGAATGACTTTCCCTTGATCCCATCCTTGACCCTATTGATCTTTAAGTCCAGTGAAAACATTTCCAAACTTGTGATGAGAATAAAAGGATCAGTAAGGGTTATAAAACAAATAATGAAAACATTTGTTCATAAATACATTAAAAACATGAAATATTTAACTTACTTCATAAAATCATAAGATTTATAAAAGACACATTGAAATCATAAATCATAAAGGTAACTTGTGGCATCCATATCATACATACATTGTAGTTATCCCAGCTACATTGAGAGTTAATTTGGAATACCCATCATAGTATATTCCCTAAATCTCTTAGGATAAACATTCACGTTTACCTCCCTCACATTACCCAATTCATTGGAGAGATATCTCAGGATCACCTGCCTTAGGTTTATCACAAAACCACCTGTATACATAAATAATTCCCAAGAACCATAACATGATCATAACACATAACATAATCATAAAAAAAGATAAAATTTCCACATTGAAATAATAAGATAACTTTCCTAATAACCTTTTTCAAGTTTACTATTCCTTTTATATCAATTATTACAATGTTATAAACATTATGTAATCATTTAAGTTAATAACATCCATTTTGTCAATAATAGTTTCATGGGTCAAAAATGAACACCTTATATTTATAAGTTGTCCATGTGGTCAATAGTATATTATATACAAAATGATATTCATGATTTAGATATCATATATATCATATATATCAAGAATATACATGTATTTATAATAGTACATAACTTTTGGAGGTAAGAAATGAAATGCACCGTTCATGGAGATGGTAAGTTGTACGTACACATGAACGCTACTTTCATTTCTATTTATTATTTTAATAGAATTAGAACATAACTATACATAGGTATATTATAATTCCATTATAATATCATATATAATATCATTAACTCTATCCTTTATAAATCACACATAAGGCATTAACGAGTCATATGACTTTGAGAGGGCGATAGTCCGCACTTCCTCAAATGAGATTATCGTATTTACCCACTATAGAAACCATAAAGGCTTGATATAATTGTCTTGTAAAAAAGAATAAGGAAATAATAAACAAAATATATATCATATCTAAATATAGTTCCATCATAATGTCTACCATGAGAGGCGGTAAGATGTAATTGAACAATCATCGTTTCATGAGGCGTTAGTTTTCCATCCACAAAAACATTATGTTCTTCATCCATTAGAAGGATGTGTGTGTAAGTGTAGTTAGGATACTTCTCAAAAAAACATACTAGTATTCTGAGGATACTGTTTTTGTTACAAAATAAAGAAATAAAAAGAGTTTAGGGGTTGTAGAAGTAAAATAAAAGAAAACAATTTAAGAGAAATCGTTACCTTTAATTTGGGTAACTCCCTTTGGTTTGAACCAATGGACTTATTGAAGTGCCTTGTGCCTAAGTTAAGGATTATAGGAAGAGGGGAGGAATCTAGGGAGCTTATTTGGGAAGATTTTGGAAGATCCAAATTTCTTTAGAGGTGTGATTTATTGGTTAGAAGTGGACTCATATCATAAGGGAGAGGAGGGGCTCTTTAGGAAAGTGTGAAGATATTATTTTATTATAAAATGATATTCAGTTTATAATGGTCCAAAAATCATTATAGATGAATATAAGATGACTCATAATCGAAATAAAATCATAAAATCAGAATTGGACATGTTTTGGATAATATGTTAATCATTATAATCTTATTTATTTAAATCATTTATTAATCAGGTAAATACTGCATCATTATTGTGTCATAAATAATTTAATTTATATGATGTCTAAAAATTATAAAAAAATTCCATGATATAGCCAATATATTTATATTTCGAATGAGTACTTATAGTCGAAAATATAATTTATATAACTCCGTATAAATATTATTTACTAAAAGATTTGTGTTAATGTCAATTTTGTCTCTACATTAAATTAATTAATCTAACGTGTCATTATCTTTCATAAGTGGCTCCATGTGATCCAAAATCGACACAAGGATACCCATTGGTAGCCTCTACTCATCCAATATGGTTTTCTCAAGTGTTAAGGTAATTTTGAATTATTATAATACTCTTTTAACCTTAAATTACCTTATTTACCTTTAACCACATTAAATAAAAGTCAAAAGTTACTATTCACCAAAATTGTTTTCATCTCAATGAACCAAATTTTACTTTTTGATAACAACCATGTATGTTATATTTTTAAATTCAACTCACAGAAGTGGTAAAAAATTTTTTAAATGAAAAGTTAGTTTTTTTAACTACCACTAAGTGGTTTCACTATTAATAAAAAATTGAAGTTTTTCAGAAAAATATCAAACATTCAGCCTAAGCTATATTTTATATTGAAAATTCAAAAATGATGTTTATTTTTTCAAATTGAAAACATAAAAGTGTCATTAATTAATTTTAAAATTAATTCTCATTGTTAAAACAAATAGCATGTTTTTAAGAAACTATAACTCCCAAAATATTGTCACTTGTTTATGTCCAATTTGAAAGTGAAATTAATTTCGATGAATATCATTGGATTAAATGGTAAAAATATATTCTAATTATACTTTAAAACCATTTAAAAAGATAATCTAAACATATTAATAAATTAGATTAAAAACCAGTTTTGGATTATAATAAAATCTTTTCACTATTCATTAAAAAAATTAAAATTATCAGAAAAATTCCAAAAAATTACACAAATTAAATTTTGATGTCCCTATTCGATAGAAGGATTTTATTTTGTCATATATAATATATTAAAGTAACCAAAATTAGATTTAAGGAGGTTTTTCCCTTAAATGGCTATATATCGGCCTTTTAATGTAAATATGCTTAAAATTAGATTCATTCACAATTTAAGACTATAACATTTAATGGATAAACGTAAATACATTTAAAAAACATGTATAATCATGTTGTAGATAGTTTTGTGCATTCCTGACAATACAACGGCTATGATTTAACTGCCATTTAAAATAATAATATTATATTATTAGTGTGCAACGTAAGATTTCAAAGAAACTTGTTGTTGCGTATTAGGTATTCTATCGAACACAGCAACCCTTTTAAAGTAAAATTAATTTTTAATTAAAAAATATTAAGAAGTATAAAAATATATTATTCTTCATTTACATGGGATGTTACATCCTTCTCCCCTTTTGTAAATTGCATCCTCACAATTTTTATTCACTTATCAAAATAAGTGGGGGGTATTAATCCCTCATAGAATTTTTAGATTCCCACATTACCTCTTAAACCATATGGGTTTTCCACAAAACCTTCACCTAGTGAATTACATTATTCCACAATGCTTGCTCTCTAGGGTCAAGAATCTATACTGGTTGTTCTTCATAAGAGAGATTCTCTTCCAACTGAAACTACCTCTAGGCTCAAAACATGAGATGAATCTGGTATATACTTTCTCAACATCAAAACATGAAAAATATTGTGTACCTGGGATAAACATGGAGGTAACGCCACTCTGTATGAAACTGATCCAACTTTCTCAAAAATTTCATAAGATCCAATGAACCTCAGACTCAAATTTCCCTTCTTACCAAAACACATCACACTTTTCCAGGGAGAAACATTGAGAAAGACATGATCAACTACCTCAAAAGAAAGATCCTTCCTCTAGTTATCGATATAACTTTTCTGTTTTCTCTGAGCTATTCTCATGTGCTTCTGAATAAACTTAACTTTCTCTGCCATCTCTTCTACCAATTATGGTCCCATCAACATCCTGTCACCTACTTTATCCCAAAAAGCGGGAGTTCGACAACGATTTCCATATAATTCATCAAATACAGGCATCTGTATACTCGAATGAAAACTGTTAATATATGAAAATTCAACCAAAGAAAGATGTTGGTCCCAAATTCCCTGATAATCCATCGAGCAAGCACGTAGCATATCCTCCAATGTCTGAATTCTTCGTTATGATTTCCCATCTAATTGAGGGTGAAAAGCTGTACTAAAATTTAATTCAGTACCCAACGACTTCTGAAGGCCTTTCCAAAAGTTATAAGTAAACCTGAGATCATGATTAGATAAAATGGAGAGGGGAAATCCATGCCACCTGACTACCTCTTTAACATACAACCGAGAAAGTTTATATAGAGACAAAGTTTCTCGAATTGGAAGGAATGAGCAGATTTAGTCAATCAATAAACTATAACCTAGATTTCATTATTACCTCGAGATGTCTTTAGTAATCCCACAACAAAGTCCATGGATATATTTTCCCATTTCCACTCTAGAACTGGTAAAGGCTAAAGCATCCCTTTAGGTAACTGACGCTCTCATTTAACCTGCTGACAATTCAAACACTTCACAACAAAATCAGCAATATATCTTTTCATTCCATCCCACTAGTAACACTCACGGAGATCTCTATAAATCATAGTACTGTCATGATTAACTGAAAATGGAGAACTATGAGCTTCACATAAAAACTCATTCTTCAATAGTTAATCACAAGGTATACAAAATCTCTCCCCAAACCTCAATACACAATCATTATAATGATTAAAATCAGGAAACATACCCTTCTGAACCATCTCTACCTTTTTTTGCAACTCACTGTCTTCGTTCTGTGCTTTATTTATTCTATCTGATAGAGATTATCTCATTAACCCCTGATACAAAAAAGAATAATTTCCTGCACCAACAAATTCTATGCCAAAGTTTATCAAATAAAAACTCAAAGGATCTTTTTTTAAACGTAACATGGTTAATGAGGCATTAGTTTTTTTGGCTCAAAGCATCAACCACTTTATTTTATTTTCCCGAATAGTAATGGATCATGCAATAATAATCCTTAATTAATTATATCCATCTCTTATGTCTAATGTTAAATTCTTTTTGATTGAATATATACTTTAAACTTTTTTGGTCAGTATATATTTCACATTTTACTCCATACAAATGATACCTCCAAATTTTTAAATCAAAAACAACAACAACTAATTACAAATCATGTGTAAGGTAATTTAACTCGTGAGGTTTAAACTGACATGAAGCATAAGCAATTACCTGATCATTCTTCATTAGGACACGACATAGTACTTTCATTGAAGCAACACTGTAGATACCAAACTCACCATTTCTGGATGGTACTGCCAAAACTGGAGCATTCACCGATCTTCTTTTCAATTCCCAAAAACAATCATCACATTATTTTTTCTAGATGAACTTAACACCTTTTCGAGTTAACTTAGTCATTAGACTAGATAACAGTGCAAAATTTTCAACAAACTTTCGGTAATAACCTACCAAACCAAGAAAAATATGAATCTATGTTATATTTGTGGGTCTTGGCCATTCTTAAACAACTTTTTTTTTATCAGGATCAACAGTTATGACATTTCTTTAAATAATGTGACCATGGAGAGAAATTTGTTGTAACCAAAACTCACACTTTCTAAATTTCCGACCAAGTTTATTTTCTTTTAAGGTTTTCAAGATGACCCTTAAATGACTTTCACGAACCTCTTTACTTTTTGAATAATCCAAAATATCATCAATAAACAAAACTATAATTTATCACCTGAGTTAACTAATCCATCACTGCAATAAACTATTCAACTCTGATTCCATCTTCTCATGATGCTGATTTAGAAGGTAATTTCTCTTTGTATGCCTTCCCAGAAAAGTTTTTCTGTTTCCTCTACAAAAAATTGTTCTTAACACAGAAATATCTTAGATGAAGCTACATGGTAATCTGTAAATTCTATATCATTTCAATTTTTCCATAAATTAATTTAGGAACATTAACTTAACAATACCCTAACTCTTAATGTTATTTAAACTGACCTTTGATACCAAATATAAGAACCCGACCTTAAACATTAAATAATATTGAATTAAATGAATAATTCACATTGAGGATCTATTCATGTTTAGAGTTGTAGAGAATTAGGACATAACTATTACATCTCAAAATATTAAAAGGTAGATATTTCTACATAGTTTCCATTTTTTCATAAAATAATTACTCTTGAAGAAAAAGTCATGTCTAGTTCCATGTTTTAGAAAACATGAATTTTAGTTGACCCCATCCTTGACCCTATTCATCTTTAAGTAATGTGAAAACATTTCAAAACATGGGATGAGCAAAAAAAGCACAGTAAGGGTTATAGAACAAAGAATGAAAACATTTGTTCAAAAATACATACAAAACATGAAATCTTCTACTTACCTCATGAAATCAGAAAATTTATGAAAGACACATAGAAATTATAAATCATAAAGGTATCTTGTGGAATCCATATCATACTTACATTGTAGCTATCACAACTACATAGGGAGTTACGTTGGAATACCTATCATAGTATATTCCCTAAATATATTAGGAGAAAAATTCACATTTACCTTTGTCATGTTACCCAATGCATTGGAGAGATATCTCGGGCTCACCCGCCCTAGGTTTATCACGGAACCACCTGTATACATAAATAATGCTCAAGAAAAATAACATGATCATAACACATAACATAAGGATAATGGAAAGATAACATTTACACATTGCAATAATAAAATAACATTTTATGATATTGAAATAATAAATCCATTTTCAAATTCATTTTAAATACCAAAATACGTAAAAAGAGTATATGGTATTTATTTTTCCTTTTAACAACATTCTGTCTTGTTAAGGATGACAAAGAACAAATAATACTCACGGTAGCAGAAAGGTCGTTGTCACCGCTTACGTATAGAAAAAACATTCCTTTTTGTCGTTTAGTAAAATCATTCGTATAAAAATATTCCCTTTGAATAAAATGAGAATTTAACGTGGTTTATACACCATATAAAATAATTTCGGGTATAAAACTAAAAATGCCTCAATAAAAAGAGATTGATACGAAATCCCTTCCCTCATGTATGACTTGACTTGATCATTCTTTAATCTCCAAAACAATAAAATAAAGTTAATTTTTACAGTCTTAAGAATTATTTTCAAGTTCATTATTCCTTTTATATCAATTATTACCACGTTATAAACATTATGTAATCATTTAAGTTAATAATGTCCATTTTGTCGATATTTGGTTCTTGAGTAAAAAATGATCACCTTATATTTATAATTTGTCCATGTGGTCAATAGTCCAATATTTCCAAAATTATATTACTGATTTAGATATCATATATATCATATATATCCAGTATATACATGTATTTATAGTAGTACATAACAATTGGAGGTAATAAATGAAATGCATCGTCATGGAGACGGTAAGCCGTACGTACGCATGAACCCTACATTCATTTCTATTTATTATTTTAAAAGAATTAGAACATAATGATACATAGGTATATTATAATTCCAGTATAATATCATATATAATATCATTAACTCTATCCTTTATAAATCCCACTTAAAGAATTAACATGTCATATCACTTTGAGCGGGTGGTAGTCTGCACTTCCTCAAATGAGATTATCATATTTAACCACTATGGAAACCATAAAGGCTAGATATAATTGTCCAGTACAAAAGCATAATGAAATAATAAACATAATATATATCATATATAAATATATTTCCATCATAATAGCCACCATGAGAGGCGGTAATATGTAATTGAACAATCATCGTTTCATGAGGCGTTAGTTTTTCATCCACAAAAGCATTATGTTCTTCATCCATTAAATTGAGTTTTCTGTAAGTGTAGTTTTAATACTTCTCATAAAAAAAACCTATTATATTGAGGATAATGGTTTTGTTATAAAATAAAGAAATAAAAAGAGTTCAGGGGATGGAGAAGTAAAATAAAAGAAAACAATTTAAGAGAAATCATTACCTTTAATTTGGGTAACTCCCTTTGGGATTAACCAATGAACTTCTTGAAGTTCCTTCTGCCTAATGTAAGTCTTCTAGAAGGAGGAGAGGTATGTAGAGAGCTTAATTTGGCAGTTTTTGGACTATCCAAATTGATTGATAGGTTTGATTAATTAGTTATAATTGGACTCCATTTATAAGGGAGAGGAGGGGCACTTAAGGAATGTGTGAGAATAATATTTTATTATATAATGATATTTGGTTTCTTATTGTCAAAAAATCATTATAGACGAAGATATGATGACACATATTCTACATAAAATCATCCAATAAGAATTGGAAATGTTTTGGATAATATTTTAATCATTTTACTCTTATTTATTTAAATCATTTATTAATGAGGTAAATACTACATCATTATTGTGTCATAAATAATTTAATTTATTTGATGTCTAAAAATTATAAAAAATTACCATGATATAGGATATATTTTTAGCCCTCCCATAAATATTTATAGATTAAAATATAATTTATATAACACCATATAAATATTAATTACTAAAATAGTTTTGTTAATGTCAATTTTGTGTTTAAATTAAATTTATTAATCTAAAGTGTCATTATCTTTCATAAGTGGATCCATGGGGTCCCAAAATCGACCCAAGTATGTCCATTGTCTTAAAATACTCATAAAATGTGGTTTGGAAAAATTTTAAGGTAATTTTGAATTATTATAATATTCTTTTAACCTTAAATTACCTTATTTACCTTTAACAGCAGTAAATAAAAGTAAAAAGTTACAATTTACCAAAAATAAATTAATCTTAATGAACCAATTTTTACTTCATGATAACAAACTTGTATGTGGTATTTTTGAAATTCAATTCACAAAAGTGCTAAAATGTCATTTAAATGAAAAGTTAGTTTTTTTAACTACCGCTAAGTTGTTTCACTATTCATCAAAAATCTATGTTTTTCAGAAAAATACCCAAAATTCGGCCTACACTATATTTTATATTCCAAATTCAAAAATGATTTTTATTTTTCAAAATTAAAAACATAAAAGTTTCATTAGTAAATTTTAAAATTAATTCCCATTGTTAAAACAAATGCCATGTTTTTAAGAAACAATAACTATCAATAGATTGACACTTGTTTATGTCCAATTTCAAAGTGAAATTAATTGAAATAACCAAAATTAAATTAAATGGTAATAATATATTATAATTATACTTTAAAACCAATTAAAAATATAATCTATCCATATAAATAAATTAGATTAAAACACAGTTTTGAATTAAAATACAATATTTTCAATATTCATTAAAAAATGAACTTTATCGGAAAAATTACAAAAATTTACACAAATTAAATTTTGATGTACCCATTCTAAAGAAGGATTTTATTTGGTCATATATAATGTATTAAAGTAACCAAAACTATATTTAAGGGGGGTTTTCCATTAAAAGGAAATAAATCAGCCTTTTAATATAAATTATGCTTAAAATTAGATTCATTAACATTTTAAGCCTTTAACGTTTATTGGATAAGTGTAAATAAATTTAACAAACATGTATAATCATATTATAGTTATTTTTGTTCATTAACTCCAATACAATGGCTACAAGTTAACTACCATTTAAAATAATATTATTATTTTATTAGTGTGCAATGTAAGATTTCAATGAAATCCGTTGTTGCGTATCGGGTATGCTATCGAACATAGCAACCCTTTTAAAGTAAAATTAATATTTAATTAAAAAATATTAATAAGTATAAAAATATCATATTATTCATTTAATTGGGATGTTACACTTAGTCTATTAATAATCTCACCCTCAGGTATTTGATATAATAATACTCTTTTCCCTCAGGCATTTAGTGCCTATAAAACATACCCTAAGATGGTTATTATCACATGTGTCTTCCCCTTAGGTAGTCCATGACCCATGAAGGTTTCCCTCATGTGTGAATGTAACCATTTACTTTTTCCTCAGGCATCATATATAGTTCTCTCCTGCACTCATCACAAGTATATGTCTAAAAATTCAATAATATCAAATAAACATATGACAACACTCCATCAGGAATCCATCATAGGAGATTCAATCGATGATAAAGCTACAAAGAAACAAACATGGCTATAAACCATTTATATCAATAATATTCTCATATCCATAATGGTTAATCATTCAAATATCAATTCAACAAAAAAATTGAATTATATTTATCTATTCAGTTAAAATCATTTAATATTCCAATTAACGAATTCTAATTCAGGTGATTCCAACTAAAGAAAATTCAATACTATTTCAATTCATAAAATTAATAAATTACAAAAATTACTATTTTTAAACCAAAAAAAACATAACTATAGGTCCACTAATAATTTATAGGGTAGGGTCACCCTATTGGTGGTTATAAGCCTTGTCTTAATCCCAAATACCCAATGGGATCCCATGAAAGGTTTAATCAAATTATTTTCCTCTAGTAGTAAATTATACAATTATTTTGGTCTCACACATGGCATGTATGTGAGAATCACAATAATTTTATGTTATTTAAATAAATTAAATAGTACATAGGCATTCATTCTAGAGTACATACCTTGAAATAAAATAAAGAGATGAAAGAATATCATATCTTCAGTACCGATCAGCTTCCCCCTTCCCTTCAACGAGAACCAAAAACTCCATTAATAATTGATAGAGAAGAAAAATAAGAACCATAAGTCTTACCTTAAAAATCATGGTCTGAAACACCTAGATCCAATGTTTTCTAACTTTTGGATTGATTTAGATTATCAAAAAATTCTTCTATAAGGGATGTAATCTAGAAGGAGATCTATGATATAAAATTAAGATGTTGTTTTAGGTTTTAATATTTGGTGGGACTATTTCATGACATGAATATTCCATTCACATCATGAAATAATTGATTCCCTTACTTTCCCCAAAATCTTTCATCTAGGCTTCAAAATGTCATAAAAATACATTTTATGTTATAAAATATATTCAATACCTAAATTTCTTTTTCATGGGATGCATTCATAAGGTGACATAAATTGATGTGGTGAATTAAATTCATGGTTTCTTCCCAAAACCATTCACATAATTAATTGAGAATTCACAGTGTTAATTAGTTTTGTAGCCATAACTCACCACATCATCCTACTGCACCCTTGTAACACTTAACCAAACATTAAACTATTATCGAAAAAGAAGGTTTAAACAAAATAAGACCAAATACAATGTTTTTTACCAAAAAACATAAATAGGGATGTACCTAGAAAAGACTGGATCATATATCCTTTTCCACTGTATAGTATCTCATCCCGGAGCTTCTCCAAGAATCCCTATGGGGTATTTACAAATATGTAGGGAAACTATGTCTATATATAAGATTACCTCTATGAGGTCTCCTCATCCAAACACCCATTCTTTATTTGTACTTGTAAAGCATGCAATGCCTTTCCCCAAAGATTCTTCTCACTACGGTATATGTTAAGGATTAGATTCTCTTCAGAAGATGCATCAACATCCAGCTCAATTCAATCAATATATATCACATGAAAAGGTTTAGAATGATATCTTCAAAGATGTGACATGTGAAAAACATCATTCACGGTGTTTTAATGATATTTAAGGTCCAAAAAGTATGGAAGTTGACCAACCCTATCCACTATCTCTAATGGAACGAAAACCCTGGGTGCTAGCATCCCTTTATTCCGGATACAAAATTTCCCTAGCCTAGTTGAAACTAAAAAAACATGATGACCAAACTCGAACTCCAGAGTTCAACTCTAATTTCCAGCATATGATTTCTTCTAGGTCTATACAATCACCATCCAATTTTTTAAAAAATGAACCTACTCAGATGCCTCTCGCATGGGATAGGGTCCAACAAGTATTGAATCACATACCACTAACTAGTCAAGAGGAGAATGCAATGATCATCTCTATAATTCTGGAGAAGGATCCATTTAGATCGATTTCTGGAAGATTTAATTATATGATAACTCTATGAGTTCTATATGTTGCTACCAAGAACCACTGAAATAAAAAACATAGGCTCACAACATATCCTCCAGAATGATATTCTCTCCCTCAAATTATTTGTCATTCAGAGGGTGATACATTTTACTCAGAAGAAATTATGACACCATTTTCTTCTATATACCCTTCCGAAAATAAGTTGTGAAATGTGGATATAGACCTTAATTGATACTCCTTCGAACACCGAGGGTTTTAAATATATCATGCATGTTGATACTACTGAGATCATCAATGATGAAGGTATCCTTGATAGTCATAAAGTGGGGTACCTTCATCAATTTATCCATGATCAGCTATGCTTCATCATTCGTGTGAGGTGTAATGTGTATTGCTATCATGAAATACATAGTCACATCAACCCACTTCCATTTCCAAAATGGTAAGATGATACAAAAACCCAGATGAAATTTTTATCTTATCCATTACCTGTTGATAATTGAAATATCTTCCCAAAAAACATGATATTTATTTCCTAATTCCTAGACTCCATTATTGCCTATAGATAAAAAGATACCTCATTTTCAAAATAGTGTGTATCCTCAATTTAGTATAATGAAACCCTCTCATCTTCCCCTAATGAAACCTATTGAAACCCATACATAGATATAGAAACAAATAACATCATCTCTTCCATGATATCATTGTACTCATGGATCTCCACCATATAAGATATCCCTTATATATAAGCCCACTAGATAATATAACTTCTCTATCATGATTTTGTCCAAAATAACATATATAAACGATGTCAAATTCCGTGGTACTTTTCCCTGAGACCCCAAAAAATCTAAATGAATGTCCATAAATAGTTCCATCAACTGATACTTGTCACAAGACTTCCACATTGTTTGTATCTTCAAATTTTGGATCAAGTCATCAATAATTATATTTCCATTGATAGGTTTATAATCGAACTTGAGGTTGAGGGACTATAAATTCTTGACCCACCTCCACTAAAAAAGGATTTATGACCTGCTGAGAAAAGATAGACCTAAGTTAATTTGGGTTTGTGTACAAAACACACCTCTCACCCTTCAAATATTGTCTCCAAATTTTCATGGTGTATACTTGTGCTGATAATTCTAGATCATGGGTATGGTTATTCCTCCCATGTGGTCTTAACTATATTGATCCATTAGTAACCACTCAGTCCTCCTACACCAGAACTACTCCATGTATAACTCTAGATGTGTCATTGAACATAATATATTCCTTTCTTTGTATAGGCATGGTGAGAATCAATGATGAGGTCACACTACTCTTTGTGTCCTGGAAAACTACTTCACAAGCATCTTACCAAACAAAATTCACTCTTTCCTTGGTAATCCTAGACATTGAAGATTCTATATTGGATATGTCCAGGATGAAATCATATTAATATCCTACTAGACCTAGAATTATCTAAAAATAGAATAAATTCATATGATATTACCAATAAAAAAAAATTAAACTTTCTATGGTTCCACAACCACTCCATATTATGATTTGGAATCACCCAAGTAGTGCACATTATTAGTCCAAAAACAACAATTAGATCGCTTTACATAAAGTAGATGCTCCCTAAATGTTCTTAATATGATGTCAATATGTTTAGTATGATCATCATATGATTGGGATTACACTAAGATATTGTCAACAAGAGCTACCAAAAACTAATATAGGAAGATATGAAAGATCTAATTCATCATGTAGATGAATACTCACATAGACTTTTTCTCACCAAAAGGAACTAAAAAATCATATAAGACTTATATTCTTCAAAAAGAGGTTTGAGGTATGAAATATGTTATGACCCTCAAGTAATGGTACCCTAAACTCAATTTTATATTGGAAAATATCTTGTCACTAATTAGATGAAAGAAATGATTTTTAATGTGCAAAAGGAGATACCAGTTCCTAACCATCATCAGGTTTAGTCTTAGATAATACACACACAACTGAAAGGTCCCATCAATCATCTTGAAAAAAATTATAGAATAACCCAATGGAAATGTACTAGTCCATTTGAATCCATTTAATTCAAAATATTCCAACTGAACAGTAAACTCATGAAGCTCTGTTGGTGTCATTATACAGGGAAGAATATAAAGTGCCTACTCTACAAAAACTATCTCAATCATGAACATGATATCCTTATTGGGTGGTAATCTAGTTAAATTTTCAAGAAAGACACCCTAAAAATGGTCAAAAATAAAAGGAAATTCATCCTGATATATTCATCAATCATCTTAAACAATGATATCTAGCTAGTCCATCAGACAATACAATCTTAATAAATTTTCCTGTATGACTAGCCTAATGATCCCAATCACCCTATTGAAAATAATTGCCTCCACCTTGTTAGGACCCGTCCTCAGGACCCGTGCCATGACTACCCCAAGCCCACCTCCCATAGGCCAGTGGCTGGCGACTAGAACCAAGGCGTAAATCCCAACAAAAAAGGGGAAGGTATTGCCTTTATAAGTAAAAAAACACCACAGAGTAAGACAACAAAAGAAAACACTGTAAACTGAGTACAAGCCTGTGCGGAAAGTAAATGGGCCAGAATACAATCCCAAACTGAAATTAATGTACAACTGTAAAGATAGTACAATAACTGAAAGTAAAGCAGCAACGTCGAGCCGTCCACTGGTAGTCCCACCTGATGGGTGGGTTCAGATAGCCACCTCAGCTCCTCGGGTCTAGCCGTCCGCTCCGTGTACGTCCCGCCCAGTAGTCCACCTCTAGGTACCGACTACTCCACTAGCCTCTACCATGATCAGCACTGTCCGTCATCTACATCCAACACAATGTAGTGTGGGCATAGTCCATACAAGGGCTAGTATACACTACTCAGTAGGGACCCCGAGACCTCCGAAGGTCTCCCAGAATCCTGAAAGGATAATTTACAAAAGAAAGATACAATCACGAAGTAACAACCAACACTACTTTGGTATATGCCCATACATATACCTAAGTCATCAATTTCAGTTTGACTCCAACATCCGAGCCCATGTTCGATCATGTTCACCCAGGAGAGCACAACACAATCTACATAGGAAAGCAAGTCAATCATATCAAATATAATGATTGAAAGTTTAGACTCAGCTCACACATGTATACTTATTCAGTGATAGAGATGATCAGATAATAGCCACTGATTCATCTATTCTAGGACCCACGTAGGATACCAAACCAGCCAAGCAGCCGAACCCACATAGGATATCAGTGTAGTCTTCATCACCGTCGAACCCACTGAGGATTTCAGAATAGAATTTATCGCTTCCGAACCCACATAGGATTTCAGTACAGTCTTCATCGCTACAGAACCCACATAGGATTTCAATGGAGTCTTCATCGTCATCGAACCCACATAGGATTTCATTCTGGTCTTCATCGCTGCCGAACCCACATAGGATTTCAGTGTAGTCTTCATCATCGTCGAACCCACATAGGATTTTAGTACGGTCTTCATCGCTTCCGAACCCACATAGGATTTCAGTGCAGTCTTCATCGTCGACGAAGCCACATAGGATTTCAGTACGGTCTTCAATGCTGCCGAACCCAAATTGGATTTTAGTGCAGTCTTTATCACCGTTGAACCCACATAGGATTTTAGTACGGTCTTCATCTCTGTCGAACCCACATAAGATTTCAGTGCAGCATTCATCGTCGTCGAACCCACATAGGATTTCAGTATGGTCTTCATTACTGCCGAACCCACATAGGATTTCAGTGCAGTCTTCATCACCGTCGAACCCACATATGATTTTAGTGCGGTCTTCATCGCTACCGAACCCATATAGGATTTCAGTGCAGTCTTCGTCGTCGAACCCACTGAGGATTCCAGTACGAAGGTCTTCATCGTCGAAGTCGCAGTCGCAACTAGCTCTAGGGTTTCCGCACAGAGCACGCTCATTCTGGTAGGGTCCACTCTATGAGCCAAGAGGTCGATACATCAACTGACAAATAGTCCAGAATTTATGTATCCCAAAGTTCCGTCTCGTCAAAAGGAACACAGCGCGACAGACGACGCGTCAATCGGATGCCCGGTTCGTGAGTTATTGGCTTTTTCGTCCTAGAGGCCCGGTTGGTTTTTAAGTTAAAACCAACCCGACCACACTCCAACTGCGTCCAAACCTTGGTCATAGTAAGAAAAAAGGTCCATCTCACTAATAGGAATCCAATAAAGTTGACGGCACGTCAATATGACGTCCGGAACTCAAGTTATAAGCATTTCCGCTCCGAGGGCCTGGTTGGTTTCGTTTTCAAACCAACCCCGATGTACCCAAATGACTTCGAAACTTTGACTGTAATATACCGAAACGACCACCTCGATCCAAGGATCTCTATGCAACTGTCGGTGCATCGATCGAAGGTCTGTAACCCATGATATAGGAAACAGACCGGAAGTTGTCCGCAAATGGGGGGTCTGGGCCTGGACCGACCTGGCCAACCCCCCCCCCCCCCCTCCCCGTGGTCAGCCCGAACCGGGTCCGGGTCTAGCCCATTAGGGCGTGGCCTGAACCGGTCGGCGCGCACTGGCCCGGGGGGGTGGCCCGGCCCAGCCGGCATGGCCCGATCCTGCCTGGGCGGCCCGGCCCTGTACGGCTCGGCGCTAGCCGAGTGGGGTTGGCTCAATGCGGGACCAGGCACCTGCCGCCGTAGCTTCAGCCACGACGGTCCTTCCCGGCAGCACACCGGGCACCGCCGCCTCCTGGCATCTGGCCGGAGCAGGCCGCCACCTCTAGCCGCCGGCGAGGTCATTCGCGGACCACCGAATGCGCTACGGTGGTCCGTTTTGCCTGTCGTCTTCGCCAGCGGTCCTCCCCGGACCGACTCTTCAATGTGAAGTCCTCATTATGCCTTTGTGGCCTGCTTCGTCGTCGCCCTTTGATCCACACCCCAAGAATAAAGAAACGCTGGGTTCAGACATGTTCGTTGGTCCACACCCACCACGTTAGCGGTTCTAGCAACTTCTGACAATTAACACATGTCGAGGATATAATTCACATAGATTTAATTAAACCAAAACCCCATACCTTGAAGAAGTTGTCGAGAGAGGATCGTCCTGGGTAAAGACGTCACGAAAGAGGATCGTCGGCATCGCGGAGAAAAGAATTTTCTGCATCGCGGTACACGGCGTGATGGAGAAGAGGATCATTCATCTCTGAGGAACTTGCGCTCTTCGTTGTCTTCCGTCGGAGGCCGGCGTTCTTCGTCGTTCTTCGCGTTCTTCAACGAGGAATAACGTTCTTTAGAGTGCAAGAGTCTCCTCCTCTTTGATCCACCCAACGAATTCTCCCATTATAAAAAAAGACCTTGTCTTATTTTATTCAAACACACACACACACGCAAACTTTAATTCGAAAATAAAATTGAATTCATGAATTAATTAATGTGCATTGTCTCATTTAATGAGTCGTTTAATTGTCATGTAATTTAAAGAGGGGAGTTGCAAAATTAAATGCTAGAGGGGGGTTTCAAAGGGGTCTTATAGAAATTAAAAGAGGTGGGGGCTCGTGTGGGACCCACACCAACTTCCTAGAATCTTCCTTTTCCACACACTTAACCCACCAGTAAAGAAATAAAAATAAATTGTAAAACAATTTTATTTTTATTCCTCAAATTTTTTAACATCTCCTCCCGAGAAAACACAACTCCAGGAAAGGTCTTCATAATAAATTACCCGCGTTGTGATTCCATCAGTGCCCTCAAGAATTTGATTCTGAGCACCGGTTTAAAAGTTAGCAAAACCCGCTCGTTCGTTCACTGAACGTGCCCGAGCTAAACTTTGGAAGTTTATTCCGGGCACACCGGGCCTCGTAATCAGGTGCTGTCAGAAACTACGCACTCATAAAATTCCAAACAAAATTAAGAAAAAAATTTCCATTGAAATTTACGGGTCTTTACATTACTCCCACCTCAGGGATTTACGTCCCTGTTACGCTACATTAAAAAACTAGGGGAACAAAAGGGGTACTGTGCACACATCTGAGCCTCCCGCACCCATGTGCTCTCTTGGAGGTTCCCGTGCTTCCATCTGATGCGTAATAGAGGAATCGACCATCCACATAGGACCTTCTCCTATCAATCCTTGATCTCCACTGGGACCTCCGCAAAAGTCACACTGTCATAGATGTTCATCTCCCCATGGTCGATGATATGCGTTGGGTCATGCATGTATCTCCTAAACTGAGATACGAGGAAAAACACCGTGCACCTGATGCAACTAAGGTGGATGGGTCCAGCGGTAAACCACCTCGCCTACCCTGTTGAGGACCTAGAAGGGTCCAATGAAGCACAGAGATAACTCGTTGCCCCAACAAAATCTTCATAAACCACGTCGAGGTGAGACCCGCAAGAAGACTTGGTCGCCATCCTAGAACTCTAGTGGTTTCCGCCTCCTGTCAGAACAAGAATTTTGACGGCTTAGGGCTATCCTCATCCACTCCTGGATGACATGGACCTCCTCTGGTCTTACAAGAGCTACTAAGATTTCTTCTTTTCCGATAAGAGAAATTGGGTCTCATCCCCTGGATGAACCATGTTCTTTGCCTAATACACTCAATCCCGACATGGATTATACTAATCCATATAGTGGAATAAGTCGTAAGGCCTCGACGCCACTACCAAGAGATCCAACCTCCACTCTCGCCTCCAAGGGTCGAGTCACACTGTCAGCATCAGTGTGTGGTCACTAGGTCTCCTCCAGTAGGTATCTCAATGTTAGGGTCAACTCAATGGTTTGAACTGGAACATCTTAGTAACAACACAAAGAGAGGACATGAAATTAAATTCCACAAAGAAAGGTGTCTTTTATTACTGTAGCTCAAAGTACAAAGACACAAAGAATCCACAAACAAACATCAAAAAAGCTAAAAGCAACATGAACCAAAGTCTCTAGGTCTGGAGGTAGTCTGGCTTCTGTCCATCTGCTCTCGAAGCTCCTTGATCGTAGGCCTCAGCTTCCTGAAGCTGAGCTCTCCCTGGTCTACCTGTTCCCTGCGGTCGGGGTGGTCTCCCTGGTGGTGGTGGTGGTAGGGCCTCAAAGCCTCGCCCACCACCCGCTGATCAGTCGGCTCCTTAGCCTCACCCGCCTACTCCCTGCAGGCCGCCGTAGTCGAACCTCTGCCTGGGAAGTCCCTCTATCGCCTGCTGCTCATCAGTAGGATGAGTCAGTTAGTCTCGAGCTATGTGACCCTTCCCGTCCCATGCGTAGCATTGCCTGCTCCTCGCGTAGCTTTCTCTCCTTCGTGTGCCATGCACAACCAAATCTACATCCAGAGATTGCCCATCTGATAGCCTGTCCCGCTTAGACCTCTACATCACCTGTCTACTGCCAGCTGCAGAAGACTCCTCTATGGGTCGTCCTGCGGAGGGTCCCGCCACTGGTGACTGGTCAGCGAGAAAACTCTCCACTATAAGGGCACTCTCCAACACCCCTTTCTCCGTCGGAATGTTGAGGGAGATCATTGAAGACCTGATCTCAGGCCTCAGTCCCTGCTCGAAGGTCTGGGCCCATAATAATGGGTCCCATACCGTGTCTCTATAGTAGCGCGAGAGATCAGTAAACCTTGCAGAGTACTGGGCCACGGTCCTGCTGCCCTATCGTAGCTGAAGCAACTCCTGAATGCGCACCGCATGGAGGGTGGCTGGGACGAACTCCATGCGGAAAAAACTCTCAAAGTCCGTCCAAAGGAGTGATGCCTCGTCATGCACCTGGATCATCAAGCTCCACCATATGCCTACTACCGTGTGCAGGAGGCTCGCTGCAAGGATCACCATGAGGTCAGCTGGTGTCCCCACTCACCTGAAAACTCGAACCACAGCCTCCAGCCAATCCTTGGCTTCCTGAGGGTTCGTCTCCCCGTGGAACCTGGGTGGTCTCTGATGCTGAAACTCATGCAGTGCACTATGGCGATGTGCACTCTCAGTGGCTGGGGCTGGTATCATCGGTGGCTCGGCGGGTAGAGGTACCAACGGTGCCTCTGCTAAAAAAGGGGCATGTACCGAGGCCTCGTCGCTCGGTGGGTTGTCGTCTCGCACAATGCTTGGAACCCTACCTGGCTGCCATCGTGGGGCCATCCTAAAAAGAAATAGGTGCGCCACGGTCAAAACAGTATACCTGTTGAGCTGACACAAAGTAAACACAATGAAAACTTTTAAAACACACATGCAATGAATGTTTTTGTGCATTGATTTGGAAATTAGAAGTCAGGGACCTGGTGTACGGATACGTCGGCCGCCGCACCAACACTGGACTCCCTGGATTGATAACCATACAAAATACCCTTAACACTATTTCTTCACATAGAAGAATGATCAGAGTCCTGAGTTCTATGGTAGAACCAAACTCCTCTGATACCAATTTGTCAGGACACGTCCTCGGGACCCGTTCCGTGACTACCCCAAACTCGCCTCCCATTGCCCAGGGGCTGGTGACTAGCACCAAGGCATAAATCCCAAAAACAAGGGGAAGGCATTGCCTTTATAAGTAAACAAACACCAGAGAGTAAGCCAGAATATGTAAACACTAAGTAAACTGAGTACAAGCCAGTGCGGAAAGTAAATGGGCCAGAATACGAACCCAAACTGAAAGTAAATTACAACTAGAAAGATAATACAACAACTAAATATAAAGTAGCAATGTCAAGCCATCCACTGGTAGTCCCACCTGAAGGGTGGGTACAGATAGCCAACTCAGCTCCTCGGGTCCAGCCGTCCGCTCTGTGTATGTCCCTCCTAGTTGTCCACCTCTAGGTACCGACTCCTCCACTAGCCTCTAAGACGATCAACACTGTCCGTCGTCTGCATCCAACACAACATAGTGTGGCATAGCCCTTGTAGGGGTGAGTATATGCTACTCAGTAGGGACCCTGAGACCCCCGATGGTCTCCCAGAATCCCCAATGGATAATCTACAAAAGAAAGATACAATCACAAATTAACAACCAACACTACTTAGGTATATGCCCACACATATACCTAAGTCCTCAATTCCAGTTCGGATCCCACATCCATGCCCAAGTTCGATCACGTCCACACCGGATAGCACAAAACAATCCACATAGGATAGCAAGTCAATCATATCGAAGATAATGATTTAAAGTCAAGACTCAGTTCACACAGCTATACTTCTTTGGTGATAGAGATGATCAGATAATAGCCACTAATTCATCTAAGCTGAGATCCATGTAGGATACCAAACCAGCCAAGCTGCTGAACCCACAAGGGATTTCAGGGTAGTCTTCATTTCCATCGAACCTACTAAGGATTTTAGTGCAGTATTCATCACTGCTGAACCCACATAGGATTTCAGTGCAATCTTCATCGTTGACGAACCCACATAAGATTTCAGTGTAGTCTTCATCGCCGTTGAACCCACATAAGATTTCAGTACGGTCTTCATCACTGCCGAACCCACATAGGATTTCAGTGCAGTCTTCATCGCCGTTGAACCCACATAGGATTTCAGTACAGTCTTCATCGCTGCCAAACCCACATAGGATTTTGGTGCAGTCTTCATCGCCGTCGAACCCACATAAGATTTTAGTAAGGTCTTCATCACTGCCGAACCCAGATAGGATTTCATTGATCTCCATCAAACGCACATAGTATTTCAGTACGGTCTTCGTCGCTGCCGAACCCACATAAGATTTCAGTGCAGTCTTCATCGCCGCCGAACCCACATAGGATTTCAGTATGGTCTTCTTCACTACCTAGCCCACATAGGATTTCAGTCCGGTCTTCATCACCGTCAAACCCACATAGGATTTCAGTACGGTCTTCATAACTGCCGAACCCATATAGTATTTCAGTGCAGTCGTCGTCGTTGAATCCACTGAGGACTCCAGTACGAAGGTCTTCATCGTCGAAGTCGCAGTCGCAACCAGCTCTAGGGTTTCCGCACATAGCACGCTCGTTCCGGGAGGGTCCACTCTACAAGCCAAGAGGTCGATACATCAAAAGACACATAGTCCGGAGTTGATGTATCTCAAAGTTCTATCTTGTCAAAAGGAACACAACGCGAGAGACGTCGTGTCAATCGGACGCTCGGTCCGAGAGTTATTGGATTTTTCGTCCTAGGGGCCCGGTTGGTTTTTAAGTCAAAACCAACCTGACCACACTCCAAAAACATCTAGACCTCGAGCAGAGTAAGCCAAAAGGTCTGTCTCACTAAGAGGAATCCAACAAAGTCAACGACATGTCAATCAGATGTCCAGATCTCAAGTTATAAGTGTTTCTGCTCCGAGGGCCTGGTTGGTTTCGTGTTCGAACCTACCCGGCTGTACCCAAAGTTCTCCGAAACCTTGAGTGTAATATACCAAAACGACCCTCTCGATCCAGATATCGCTACGAAATAGAAGGTGTATTGATCGGAGGACATTAACCCATGATATGGTAAAAATACTATAAGTGGTCCGAAAATGGGGGGTCTGGGCCCGGACCGACCCGGCCCAACCCCCCGGGGTCGGCCCGAACCGGGTCGACCCGAATCGGGTCTGGGTCCGGCCCATTAGGGTGCGGCCCAGCTCGGTGGGCACAGCCTAGCCTAGGGGGTGCGGCTTGGCCCGGCCTGGGCGGCCCGGCCCAGGGCGGCATGGCGCTGGCCGCGCGTGGTCGGCTTGGCGCTGGCCGAGCGGCCGCGCAAAGGGGGCGGTTGTCCCTTTGATTGTCGCTGCAGCCCCTGTGTGGGGGCCGTTCCTTGCCAGCGGATGCGGCCCTGAGCTGCGTCGCCCTCGGTCCCACACGGCCCCGGGACCAGCCACCTGTCGCCGTGGCTTCAGCCACGGTGGTCCTTCCCGGCGGCGCGCCGGGCGCCCCGCCTCCTGGCGGCTGGACAGTGCCGGCCACCACCTCCGGCCGCCGGTGCCACTGTGCCGGCCGGGCGCACCGGCGGGGTCTTCCACGGACCACCGGACGCGCTCTGGTGGTCAGTTTTTCCTACCGTCTTCACCAGCGGTCCTCCCGGGACCAACTCTTCCCTGCGAAGTCCTCATAACGCCTTTGTCGCCTGCTTCGTCGTCGCCCGTCGATCCGCACATCAAGAACAAAAAACACGGTGGGTTAGGACTTGTTTGTTGGTCCTCACCCACTGCATTAGTGGTTCTAATGACTTCCGACAATTAAACACATGTCGAGGATATAATTCACATAGATTTAATTAATCCCAACCCCCTACCTTGAATAAGTTGTCGAGCGAGGATCATCGTGGGAAAAGTCGTCGCGGAAGAATATCGTCGGCGTCGTGGAGATGATAATTGTTGGCGTCGTGGTACATGGTGTCACAGAGAAGAGGATCGTTGATCTCCAAGGAAGTTGCGCTCTTCGTCATCTTCTGTCGGAGGCCGTTGTTCTTCGTCGTTTTTCGCGTTCTTCAACGAGGATTAATTTTCATCAGAGCATAAGATTTTCCTCCTCTTTGATCCACCCAAAAAATTCTCCCACAATAAAATAAGGCCTTGTCTTATTTTATTCACACACACACACACCAACTTTAATTCGAAAATTAAATTGAATTCATGAATTAATTAACGTGTGTTGTCTCATTTAATGAGTCGTTTAATTGGCGTGTAATTTAAAGTGGGGAGTTGCAAAATTAAATGCTAGAGGGGGGTTTTAAATGGATATTGAGGAAATTGAAGGAGGTGGGGGCTCATGTAGGCCCCACCCCAACTTCCTAGCATCTTATTTTTCCACACACTTAACCCACTGGTAATGAAATATAAAATAATTTGTAAAATAATTTTATTTTTATTCCTCACATTTTTTAACATCTCTTCCCGAGAAAACAAAACTCCAGGAAAGGTCTTCATAAGCAATTATCGGCGCTGTGATTCCATCGGTGCCCTCGGAATTTGATTCCGAGCACCGGTTCAAAAGTTAGAAAAACTCACTCGTTCGTTCAGTGAACGTACCCGAGACAATCTTCGGAAATTGATTCCGGGCACACCGGGCTCAGAATTAGGTGCCGTCAGAAACTGTGCAATCATAAAATTACAATGAAAATTATGAAAAAAATATCCCTTGAAATTTACGGGTCTTTACACATCTATAGTTTTAAAGGAACTCTCCTTTAGTAATAGTTGATATGATCCTAGCACAAAACTAGAAAACCTATACAAATAATGTAATTAAACATATCATTTCCAATACAAAGATAACCCAGAGGAAGTGGTTTCCAATAATTTCTAAAGAATGGTCCTTACAACATTTTATACCCTATTACCTCTCTTCCAATGTTGTTTTAATGTTCATGACCCCATATTAGCTCTACATAGTAAAAACCCATTTTCAAAATTTTTAGATATAAAGGAATGTGATTCTCATGTATCAAACAAAAAATAAGGAAAGAATGATGATACAAGAATCATACCTATGAGAGTAGAAGGTCCTGTATCCAAATCGATTAAATGAGACTATATAGCATGCATTTGGCTCATCACCCTATTCTATGATCCATAATAAACCCCGTATATTGTTCCCTATAAGTGGTACTTACACTCCAACACTAGGTTACTACATCTCCTTATATGGCCAAATAATCTCATGGAACTCTTGCTATAAATTCATTGAGGGATAGTTGAGCCCCTCTCAGAATTGGGTACTTTTCCTAATCCCATGACACTACTCTATTATGAAGAGTTTCTATAGAACATCTATAGATGTCCTAACCCACCACAAAACCGATACTACAATACAGGGAAATGACACTATTACTTCTTATTTCCCAACATGAAACAACAAAATCACTCTAACGGAACTTGATTCTTAGATGGGTTCCCAATTCCTTAGTTTCATTGCCCACTACTACACTATAAATAACTACTATAATTACTCAACTAGATATCATAATAAGAACCAATTTATCACTTTACTAATACTATATAGCTGCCACTCAGGGCCACTCTCTGGTTTCCTTCCATGATAAGAGTTTGATTTATCACATCTATTAGTCTACACATATGAAATACATTCACCTGAGACATGATCTCCAATATAATATCATCTAGAAATATCTTTACTTGGAGGCCTAAATATCTTCCATGGTTGGAGGAAGATGATATAGGTCGATGAATCACCCAACATAATCCATCATTGACATGTCTCCCTTTGTCAATTACATGTTCTCATGAGACTTATCAACCCTCAATACATCTTTATAGAGGTAGATCAATATTTTTGCAATGATTTCCTTCTATGAAAACTCCTATTACATATTTTCCTTCTCTAAAATGTCACACAAACACTTGGTTGGTCTATAAATCATATAAGTAAAAAGCCTCACTATACTACACATTAATTTTATGATATTCGTGAAGATAATCTATAATAACATGATCTATAACTCTTACATCTGGTGGACACCCTCCCTAGTGAACATGAGAGGATGCTAAAACTGAAACTCCCTTATAAGATCATAAATGAAGGGTATTGTGTGAATTTTATACTTCTCTATGGATCAAATAACCCTCAAGAAGCTGTCACAGAGATGATCATTCATCGGATTATTCAGAGCTGCATAAATTTTTGAATTAGATACATTAGGATTATGATGATTACTACTATCCTGATTCCCAATTCAAAAATGATAAGGATAAATTTTCTCTACAAATACCAACACAATCATTAGAATATATGATACACAACATGTTCAAACTAACCATTTGAGAGCAATAGAGAACCACTAACTCAAGGTTCCTCTAAACATGTCCTATAAAGTGAATTGGCATAACATATTAGTTCTTCTATTTATTTTTACTAGGAATAATAGTAATTTTATTTAATAGTTCATATGTGCATATATATCACATGTAATAAATATGTCTGTATCATGAATAATGAATGTCAATATCTATCCCTATATGCCTTTAATTATACAATAATACTTATCTCATATTGTACTAGAACATAAATAAGTTCTTAGTAAATAGTAACATCACAAAATAAGTGATTTAGATAAGATAAATTAACAAAAAAACTCTAACATGTGAAAAATATTAACAGCAAACACATCTCCAAGAACTCAGTTTCCCCCCACGCATGTGTTAGCTACTCCCATGCATGGAATAACCAATCCCTGACAAAACATAGTCTCCTTTCTAACTTTCCCAAATACTAAATAAGAATTAACAAACCCAAATCCACTAATTCCACTTTGTAAATTAACTAGCTTGGTACTCCCTTATGTGAATGAGGTGGGTGGTTATGTGACATTAATCATGCCTCCCCATATTCAAGAGTCTTTTAACAAGTAATGGCGGTTTAAAGATCATAGTGGGGAGAATTTACCCCTAGATAAACTGTTTCTATAACATAGCAAATAAATAATAGAGTAGTTGAAATAATAGAAACAATATCAATAATCAATAATCCAATAAATGAATAAAGGAAAAATAAATTATTAAAATAATATATTCATAATTTAATGATAGGTTGAAATAAAAAAATGACATGATGAAAGTTATATAGATAAAAGACTAAATAGACTCAAAAAAAGACTCCAAAAGGCTCAAGTCTCGAAACCCATGTCGGCCTTATCTATAGGATCTAACACATCTATAATGAAATAGAAAACAAGGTCCATTTCCTGTGTCCAAACCTTTATCCATGATATCTATCTAGGTACCAAACAAAAAATCAAATAGGGTGTGAGTAAAACTCATTAGGTGGAAAACACCATTTCAAAACCTATATAATCAAAATAATAGGTGATCATAATAAAGAGATATGATATGAGTATTAATTAATCAATTAATACTATATAAAATGAACGGATGACCCTCAAACTTCATATTGACATCCTAGGTTAGCCAAAATTGCTTCTTCATAATGTCAGGTATCTTTGTCTAAGGATAGATCATCCAAGTTAGGGGAATATTCTCTAGCTGAATTTGAATTCTAGATATAGTATTATATACAAGTATTCAATTCCCATAGGTTATTAATAATCACACCCTCATGCATCTAGTATAATAATACTTCTCACCCTTAAGTATGGAATGACTATACAACTTACTTTTATGTGGTTTGTGTCCCATTCATCTTTCCCTCATGTGTTCTATGACCCATGAATCATTTCCTCAGGTGGGAATGTAAGAATGAACCTTTTACCTATGGAATCACATATAATGTTATCATGTACCCATCACATGTACCTGTCATGACATTCAATAATACGAAACAAACATATGACGACTAGACCTCAAGGATCCATCACAACAAAGTCAATATAAGATAAAGCTAGAAAACAAAAAACACGGCTAATCACCATCCTTATCCAGAATATCTTCATAAGAAAAAAATTTAATTCACCTAATTACCATTTATCTTTGCCAATTAAATTTCATTTATCTATTTTTCAGAATCCATTAAGGTGTAATTTAACTGATTGTGTTCTAGGTGATTCCAACTCAAGAAAACAACAAAATTCCATACTATGCCAATTATAATATAATGAAAATATAAAATATAACATTTTTATTTCAAACCAAAAATTCACAATAGTAGGTTCAGTAGTAGTTTCAATGGTAGGATCACTATATGGGTGGTCGTAAGCCTAGTCTCAATGCCAATATTCCCAATCAGATCCAATATGAGGTCTAATCAAAATATTGTCATCCAGTAATAAATTATCCATTTAGTCAGGTCAAACACATGGTTTGACGAAGTGAGTTTCAGTCATCACACATACTTTGATAATTGAAATTTGACTTAGGGATTCATTCTATACCACTTGCCTCGATATCATAGAGGGTGATGACAATACCTCGTGTATATGGTAGTGGTAATCTCCCCCTTAACTTCAACGAGAACTAGAAATTCCATCAATAATAGATCAAGAATTGGAGGAAGACCATATGTCAAACCTTAAAATTATAAATTCAAAACACCTATATCCATTGCGGTCTTTCTTCTAGATTAAAGAGTGTTATCATAAAATGGTTCTATAAGGGCTACAATTGAGAAAGAGATTTGAATTAGAAAAAATGACGTATCTCCAGGTTTCATGACAATGTGAAGCTTTTTGATGGTGTGAATTGGACTTTCACATCATGAAATCAATGATTAACTTATTTTTCCTAGAATCAAGAACCCATGATTTCAAAAATAAAACAATTAATTTATCATTTTAAATTGTATTCATGACATGAATTTCCTTCACATGGGGTGCATTGACGGGGTGAATTAAATTATTGGGGTGAATTTAGAGGGAGAATTAAAGTAATAGTGTATACTATGAATAATAAAAATCATGAATTGGTAATTCATGGTGTAATTTTACTTTATATATATCTCAAATCCTCTTCCTACTGCACCCCTATGAAACATAACCCAACCCAGACCAAGGATTAAAAAACAACGATTAAATGAAAATAATCCCAAATCAATGAGTTTTACCAAAAAGATTAATGAGATAAATTATTGAAAAAGATATGATAATAAATATATAATATCTAATTTTTGAATAATTTCCATAAATTACTTGAATCATCATAAAGCCACATTAAAATCATTTTTCTCCCAAAAGATAATTCAACCATTATAACTAAGGTAAAATCCATCTTAACAAAAATATTACCATTTACCCTAGTCTTAAAATCATATTAAAATCAACATAATATTTATATTAAAATTAAATTAAATTCATTGAACATATGAAATCATGTAGGGAAATGGTAGGTGTTATAAAGTTTTCTCCCTTTGGTTGTGGGTTCAAGACCAATGGCCTTTCCAGATGTGATGAGTTTTCTCTTAACCTACATGTTTGACTTTGTTTCTATAACTATAGTAGTATAATTCATAAACTGTTCCAAAAAACATGGTGAATAATCTCAAAAGTAACCATAAAATTTAAGAATGATTTAATCTCAATGTTTATCTCATACCCTTCAGCTTATATCTTTAATTTCATTCATCCAAACAAGAATCAGATGTTAAACCTAGGGTTTACTTAAACCTCAACCCAGGGAAACAATAACCAAAATATATATTAATCACCATGATTAATAACAATATAATCATATAATGTAGTGAAAATCCCCCAAATAGTTTGAGTTAAATTTATATAACAACTTGGAAGGTACTCATTAGATTAATCATAAAAATTTCTAAAAAATCTATATGTCAAAGAATTATATTTCAATTGTCAATATTATCTATGTACCTGTATCCAATAAACCATAATTATCTAAAAATTAGATTAATCCAATTTTTATTTAAACCTCAATAGATTATTCTTCTTAAAACCCACCAAACATTCCAAATCATTTAATAATGACATCATATGAAACTTTAAGAATGGGATGATGATTCTATTGAGATTTTGATCAACTTAAACCTCATAAACCCATAGTGGAATCCATAAATTTTAATTTATCTTCACATGGAAATATATATCCTTATAAAAATGAATACAATCATTATTCCACAAATATTGTCATATACTATTGAATATATTCCATAAATCCAAAAAATTAATTAAACATCATCAAAGAGGACTAAAATCAATTATTCATCCAATCATTACCCAATTTAAAGGTCACTAATACATTCAAATTAATTTCATTAGTCTTATAATACCATATAAACATTACCAATTTCAACTAAATATATTTTTTTGGTTATAAAAACCATTAAAATTATGATTTAAAACCTAAAATAAATCTACTATGTAATAATCCTGATATGTTTCATGATTATTAAATTTAAAATATCATTGGTATAATTCTTGAATACCAATGCGTAAAACCTTTATTCTATTCACTTAAACTAGTCAAATTTCATAGTTCCTTCCTTAAACTTGGAGTTAACCCTTGGATTGGAACATTGCTTCTGATAATTCACTTATTCCCCACACATATGACATTGAACTATAATAGTACCTTATAAGGGAATTTATTTTCCTCAAATGAACTTCTCATTTTTTTCCTAGAAATTATATGTTATATTCCCGTCATTTCTAGATAGAAAAAATCTCCATATTCAATGTTGAAATTTACTTTACTGATACTTCCCATATTCTTAAAATACAGGAAGATGAATAATTTTCCCTCTATAGTCTTCATGAAACTCTTTATTTCTCTTATTAAGTGGGTTAAGAAAATCACCCAAGTAGATGTTTTTAATCATATAATGGGATATTTGATTAGGGATAATCATAAGTTTTTTCATTCTATCTACCATTTATTTTTTTTTTCTCATCAAAGCAATTATTTCATTGTTCATTAGTGTTAACATGAATCATACTTGTTCCATCGATTAACTAAAACCCAATTTTATAGTTTGAGCAAAAATTATCATTATGAGGAATCCTAAAAAATAATTTATTGAGTTTCTAAATCATAATATGTCCTTTTAAATATATGAAACCATATAGTTATCCTAGGTAATCCATGATCATTAATATATCATTAGGGTTATATCCTTTATATAGACTTATGCCAAGGGTTACCACTATTGATTCCTTATCCTAGTATCAAAATGTAACTAAACCTTTCTCTAGTACAAAATATATTGACTCATACATTTCATAAATATTTTTATGAAACGACATACATCGGGCCATGAACCTGGTCAACTGAACACATAGGTCTCCTATAATACATTGGTTCCCTTTCTATTATAACACATGGTATTAAAAATAGAGGTCACTTTTCATACCAATGAAATTCCCCAATGACCAACAAATGTTTTTTCAGGGTGTTTTGTCCTCACACACACTCTATGAAATATTACAAGAGGTCACCCATCCTGGTCACCACACTGGACCAAGTACCCTTAATAATTGATATCTAATCAAGAAGTCTCCTAACAATAAATGTACATCTTTTTAACATGGGTAAAAACATCTAGTATTTTTAAGTCTCAAATTTCTAGGGGTGTTGCACTCTCCCCCACCCCTTAAAGCACAACTCACTAATTGTGAACAACAAAAATCAAAACATGGAAGTGCCTTTACACTTATTATTGGGTGTTGGATTCAATACCATTTTTATTAACTGAACTACCTCTAGCCATGATCCTAGTCTACTGACCTCACAGGTCTCCTATAATACCATGATTTCCTTTCCAGCACACCATAGGTTATTACTCACTGAGTTCACATTCAAAACTGATGACTATACCCACAATCCAACACATGTTATTTTAGTGTGTTTTACCACATTCACACACTCACTTGGAAACATCAAAAGAGGTAACCCATCTTCATCAATACACTAATACATACATTCTTAACTGTGTAGATCCAATTAGGTATTCCCTCAAAAAGAAAGGTTCAACTTTTTTCTACCTTTTTAGTAACATTAAGACTTTTAAATTATCACTTTTATAAGGAGTGTTACACATATATTTTACATCTTAATAAGGGAATTATAAATACAAAACATATATATATATATATGACACAATCATTTATGTATTTTATCTTTAGAAACTTTGATACATAAATAACTAGTTCATAATTGTATAACAACATATCACACTAAAATATTCATAACTTGAAAACATATTAGAGATAAAATAATTTGTAACATTCTTTATAATGTAAGAAAAAGAAAATATGAGAAAGGGTGTGATTAAATTCTAAGTAAGGGTAAAAAATGAAGTTATATATGATCAACTGATCATAAAATGACCATAAGGGTTTCCGAACAATATTTTAAAAAAACTAAACACTAGAAATATATGATCACAATCTTGAGTTAAGGAATAAATAATGGAAGATAATAATACATGAGTCTTATAGGAATCAACAAACATGACACTTGAGAGAATAACATTGTCATAAGACATAAGTTTTTAGCATACACAAAATCATAGAAATTCATTTCTATAGTAGTCAAAGATCAGTAACAAGATTATCATAGTGTATAGGGTCCTTTTACCAATCAATAATAGTAGTCAAAGGTCAATCCCAATCCTATCATAGTATATACAGTCCCTTACTGATATCAGATCACACCTAATTCTAGTGCTATTTATCTTATGAGATATCTATATTTACCCAATGCAATGGAAATATATATAATTTTGGGACCACCGGATACATTTTTAAAATAATACAAATTTGTGCGAAAATATAATTAAATATTCATTATTTCATAACCCCTGAAAATAAATTATTTTAAAAAAATTCATTATAGTATTACACATGTAAAATAAATGGGTTTCACTAAAACATAATCATTTAATCAAAGAATAACCCATGGAAAATCAAAGAGTTTCATAAACATATTTTCCACATATATATAAACCATATAGAGAAAGAAAAATGATGATATAATTGGATATATCCCTAATAATAGATAGGATGGATAAAAGGTTTTCATCATGGATGTAAAATTCTTTTAAAGATGGCATGGAAATTTTTAGAGGAAAATATCATTTTTACATTAAAATAATTTATTTGAAATCTAAATATGTCTCAAATATTAACGAAAAAAATGGTTCCTTTTGAATGACATTTCAATAACTGTAAAAGAATATTTAAATTATTGAGTATTAATTATGGAATAAAATTCTATTCATGTTGTGTAAGATAAAAAACACATCTTTTCAACCTTTTCCAAAAATTCAAAAAACACCTCATTCAGAAAATGACATGAATATTCAATTTAAAATATTTTTTCAAATAATAACATTGGTAAAATTAATATAAAAATTCATAGTATACTAATAAAAAAAATTTAAAATATTTTTGAAATACATGAATATGAAAGAAAAAAAGAGTTGCAATGGAAGGGGCAAATAAATTCAGTGTTTCTTTAAAAATATCATGTAAGTCTCTATAGAAAATAGATTTAGGAAAATGAATGGAAAACATATATTCTCAAAATATTACAAGATTATAAGTAAATTAATTAGTTTTCAAATAGATATATAATAATATTTAATAATATAAAACTTCACCTTAAACAATCCTGATAAATAATTATATTGTAACATACAATCCATAGTGGTTTTGTAACATTTGAATGATAATCACTTGGAAATTATAACAACAAATAAAGAATTATATACCCTGAAAATAAGTATAATAATGATATAAAATGTCAAATTATAGTATATAAACCTTATAAAATAAGATTTGTGAATGACATAACATTTCTCCCAAAGAAGATAATTTTAGACGATAATCTCTTACCTCGAGTTCCACTTTCTACGAATGAATTGTAAATTCCTATGTAATAAATTTAAATTTATTATTATTATGTACAAGAATAATACTCTTAGTTATAATATCATATATTATCCCTTTATAACTTTTCAACACCCATTTATTATTAATTCCATATTAAAATCATCATTTCTAAGTGTTTAGTATTTAATTTATCAACAGTATTTAAATTTAGTAGTTCCATTCCATGTAATTTGACCATGGATAAATCATTTAAAGAAATGTAATAATTATATAAATATAATATATATTTATTATATATATATAATCATCCATAAACGTTAGATATCAAAAAATACATCTCATTGTTCATGGAGATGATAGGTTGAAGGTACGAATGAACAAGGTTCTACAATTTTGACGAATTGAATGAAAGAAAAGTAAATAATAATTCACCTTATTAGAATCATTAATATATTATATATATTACATATAAATTAATTTAATTAATCTTTATTAACATCAATGTAAATTAGAAATGAAAAAAAATTACATCGCTTTGTAGATGTGGTAGTCCACACGTACCCAGATGTGATGTTATTATTTTGAAATGGGTTGAAAGGTAAGAAGTTAGATATTTCATTTTAATTAAATAAGAATAAATAATTCATAAATATCACATATAAATATTAAACCAATCATAATACCCTATCCTAAAATACAATGATGAAAAATGAATTGTATATCTACGTGAAGATAGTTGGACCTCTGTACGCATGAGCGATACATTCACATACCTTTTGATGGAAAAGAGGAATAATAGTGGTGTCCCCACAAAAACAAAAAAATTTATTTATATTTATGATATTTAATTTATTATTTTATGAAAACTACCATAAATTTAGAGAATATAAATGAACAATAAAAACAAAGTGATTGTTTAAAGTAATTGCCTCTTCTTTAAAAGAACTCATTTATATATCCGTTTGAGTATCCTTGGATTGTTATTTTTTATAGAATCACGAACCCAAAATCCTTGATATGGTTTATAATACCGTTACATTGGAATTAGATACAAGTAAATTTCATCCCAAAGGTCTGAACAGTTTAGTATTCTAGGTAACCAGATACACACAAGAGTCTTGTATTACAAATTAATACATTAATTACAACGTAAATTTCTTATTTTGAGTATTATAGTTTTATTCCTTGTAATTTATCCTTGAATATCTTTATTAGTACCATTATTTTAATCATAGGGAAAGGAATCAAAATAATTTTGATCTCAAATTATCAGTAATGGTAATGTACATCAAAAGCAATAATGAATCAATGACAATAATAAAATGACAAGGTAAATAAATGAAAAAACATTCCATCAAAATAAATGGATAATTAATAATAAATATTCCATGGTAATAAAATCAAACACATTTTATTTTAAAAATTTACTCAGAATGAAATGAATCTATATATACATCTATGTAAAATATCAAGGATGAATAATAATAAATTAAATCTCAATAAAGGAAATTCTTAATTAATGGTTATCACGTCTTAGGAACATAAAAACTTATATCTTGAGGACCATTTAAAAGATGATTTAAAAATACAGGTAAAACCCCATTTAATTTGGGAATCTTATTTGTATCATGAGACCTTTCGATGCATCTAAGAGTTATATAAATTCTAGAACCCACCCATCATTGTCAATCCAAAAAATTCTTCAAATTTAATCACTGAAATAAATATTATTCCATTTCAAATGTACATATTGAATAAAGAATAATGATTTATCAATATTCCCAAAAACAATCAAATAAAGTTCAATGTTGTCACCATATGTATAATGGAATAAAATTTAGTAAATAGTAATATCCATGATAAATGATATGGAGAATTAAGGGAAATTCAATGTTCAATGATCATAGGAAATTTTAATATTTCTTGGGGACTAATAAAAAAGGAATAAAATAAGATAATTTCAATATTATCATTAGAATAATGAATCATAAACCATATAGTGGAAGAATAAGGATAGTATAAATACTACACATCGTATATGGAGTAAAAATAAGTTTATTCTAATCGTTAAATGGAAATATTAAATTGAAGATCATTTAAAACATTATTTAAGGAAAATACTATTTTTATATTGAAAAATATTTTGAAAATAAATTTCACTGAAAATTACTTTTAAACACATATTATTTAAAAATAATAATTTTAGAAATGTAGAGTAACCTTCAAATAAATTATGATGGGAAAATCTGTGTATGTCATATGAGGTAAAAATATAATTCCTTTAGTAAGGTAAAATTGTAAGAAAAATTCATTGTTCAGAAAAAGAAAAGAAGATTACATTGAGAAAATATTTAAAATAAAAAATGGAAAAAATTTCATTAATCAATCATTTTTGAAGGGTTAAAACATTTTTTAAAAACATTTTTAGTAATTTTTTTTAGAATAAAATAGGGTTTCTAACTAAAGAGAGAATGAAGTCATATTTTCATAAAAACATTTTATAGATCATTTTTTAGTACAAATCAGTTGAGAAATGGTAATAAAACTTGTAAAAGGTCATTAATAACTATATGAGAGGTAGCATACAGGTTTTATTAAAATATTGTTATATAATCTTTTTCAAATGTAAATGAATGTTCATTGAAATTATAAATGAGGAAAATAATCTTTTAACATTCCAAAATGTCCCATACCACTTTGAAATATTTTTACTCATAAGCCTCATGATAGAATAATATTAAATTAATTTTTTTAAAAACGTGAAGATAATAATATTAATGATGTAATATATAAAAATTATAATTATAAAAAAAAATAAAGGAATTAGGTGGTGAATATGTCATTTATATAATATATGTAAAAAGTGATATGAAAATCCCTTACATTGAGTCTCACTTGTCTCTTTTGTATTTATATTCTGGAACAATAAACTTATATTGATTTTTTAATTTCTTCAAAACATTTTTCATTTTTATTATTAATTTTATTTCAATTATTTCTATGTTTTATACAACTACATAAACAATTAAGTTCACATAAGATGTTTTTACCAAATTCGGTTTATTTGTCATAAATATATTGGTAGGTTAACTATGATAAAAAACATCATTATATCACATACCTAGAAAAATTATAATATTATATAATATTTATACATAAATTATAATTTTAAAACAAATAATTAAATATTTTTATTAAAAGGTAACCAATGTACCAGTATAAAGACGATAGGTCGTACGTACGCATGAGTAACTTTCCCATTTTTCAAGGATAATTATGAAAAGAAGGTTAGTAACATTAGTCTTAAAAAATGAAAAAAAAAATACACTATTATTTAATAATATATACCTATATATATAATTCTTGTGATGTAAAAATAATCACATCGTGTTGAGAGGGCTGAAATCCATACTTCCATAAAGACATTATCACTTTTTAAGTATGTGAAGGGGTAACACAAAAAATGATATAAATTATATTTATAGAAATTTAATTATGTCATTAATATCATATATATGTTTTTTATTTCACATATTTTTAATTAAAACCATCCGTTATTAATTCCATGTATCATGTTACTAAATCACATCACTTTTAAGAGGCACTAGTCCACACTTCCACAAACAATGCAATTGTATTTTCAGAAAAGGAAAAGAATTAAGGTATGTTCTATATATAAATTACAAAACCCTAAATATATTATAAATATTATATATATAATATATAAATTTTGATTCCATCATAATTCCCACAATGAGTGGTGGTAAAGGAAGATCGAACAATCATTGTTTTGTGAGGTGGTCGTTCACCGTACAAATAAAGGGTAAGTTTGTTACCAATTAGATTAATGTGCGTTTAATTGTAGGTTAAACCATTAATATAAAAATATATCATTATATTTATGATTTTTATATTGTTATATAATAATGTAATAATTATAAATTGGGTTTGTATAATGGAAATAAAACTAAATAGCTTTAGGGAAGATGTTACTTCTTTATTGGGTAACTTTTTTGTTGTATGCACCAAATGGTTTCCTTGGATGAATTTCATCCCAAAGGCAGAATTATTGGATAAGGGGAGTAATTTTTAGTATATATATGGGTATATCTTGGTCAATAAAAAGTTCATTGATAGGTGTGAGGATGTGGGAGGCTCGAGTTCCACTTTATAGTGGAGGAGGAGTTGCACTCCGGTAATTTAGGAAAAATGGAATTACACCAACATTTTTATCATCAAAAGTGGATAAAATAATAGAAAACATTATATATAAGGGATTATAAGGTATAAATATTACCATAAAATGTATTTTGGACAATTTTTTATGCCATTTTGGCCCTTATGATTATGTTTTAGTCCCTTTTTAGGCTAATTTTTCTCTTAATCATTGTAATTAATTTTAATCACTTTCCCTAAAATTTTTTTCAAAAAATAATTTTAAATTATAATAAATTATATATTATTATTATTCTAAACATTTAATCCATTTTTAAATAAATAAAATTATATTATTGGTAGAAAATAATTTATAATTAATCCCATGACGGGATGACAATGCAGGTTTTAAAAGTAAAAACATTCAAAAGATTACTAACTTTTTATATAAAATTTCAAAGTGAAATTGATTCCTATAACGTAATTTGGATTAATTAAAAATATATTTCCCTAATTTAGCTTTAAAACCAATTTAATATATAATTTAGTCTTAAAAATAAAGTATACAAAAAAGCAGTTTTGAGTTAAAATTCTATATTTTTCACCATTTATCAAAAAAATAAAACACCAGAAAAAATACAAAAAATTCACCCTGAAAAAGTTTTTATGTTATTATTTTAAATAATAAGAATATGTTATGAGATAATATTTATAAAATTTCCAAACAATATCTTTAAAACATGTTCGCTATTAAAAGGCGGTAAAAGTGCCTTAATAAAAATATAGGTTTTTATGTGTAATATTGGGTTTGTTATTATATTATGCCTATAAAATATATTGGATTAATTTAAAAAATATTTTACTGAATAATATATATATATATATATTAATATCACTCAATAATTGAAACTAATTTAATTTATTAGGATAAAACAGCTATGTGAGCATAAAAACAGTTTCTTATAAAAACATCCCTTTATATTAAATAAGTTCTTATATTCATTTATAATTAATTAGTAACAAGTGAATTCATTTCATATTTTTGTAAAACATATATTTTTATAAGTTATTTAATCATATTCAAATCCAATAATCTCAGGGCTATGTTATAGCTTATTATATTAAATAATAATATTTTAATAAAATATTACTCTTTAGGAAAACATGGTCTTGAGTGTATCACAATCCATTGAAGAAACTCTTTCTTACAGGTGAAGTACACTAACATAGTGTCACATCCGTTCAAGTCTATAAAATATATTGAAATTATTTAAAATAGTAAATATATTTTAAATTATTAGGATAATATATTCCTATATGTGTTTATTGTTGTGTATTATACATGTTATCAAATTCAATGTTACCACTTTATATTTTCAGGGCATTAAATTTTATCCACATCAGCTAAATTTCATATTTTCAATTTGAACTCGATCTTTCTGATTGGTTGGTTTATATTTATTTTATTTTAATTTCAAAATAATTGGAAGGGTTTATAATAAATACTCTATAAAAGAAAGAATGAGAATTATAAAGGTCACATAGAAAAAAATATAACTAGGTCTATAAGTATAAGAATATTAGTGGAATTTGTTTGGACCAAGTTGGCTAGAGAAGGTGATGTATTTTATTGAAAAAGAAGATAAATCAATTCACTTTGTAAATGGTATTGGAAACTATGATGATTCTTTTTTTATTTTACAAATATCATAAGTTTGGATAACATATGATGCAAGACTTATGAAGGATAGGAGGAGGAAAAATTGTTTTTGGAAAAGTAAAGAATGTGGCATGCAGGTTAAATATTAGCACGCAAGTAGGAAGTGGTACACAAGTATAATTGGTGCAAAAGTGTTAGTTGTGTGCAAGTCATATTTCAAGATCATCATATAAAAATGTGATAAAAGAATCAAATCTGAACACAAGTTAATGAGTGGCTCACAATAAGGAAGTGGTGCACAAGAATAAGTGGCAGACAAATGTTTGTAGAATGAAAGTCATGGAGTGGAACGCATGCCATGGAATTGCGCACAAGGTAAGTTTCCTGACGGACACATAGGGTCACCAAAATGCCTATAAATATATGGCCACCCTCCTCATTTTAATATTCTCAAAAATTAAGACAAAATTTGACCTCTGATCACATAAGTAGTAAAAATTGGAGCGCAAGCAGAAGTAGCGTGCAAGATGTAGGTTGTGCGCAAGCACGGAGTTGTGCGCAAGAAGTGTGTTGTGTAAAAGAACAAAGTGGCATGAAAATTGTGAGTTGTGGACAATTGTGTCACACAATTAGTTAGTGGTGCACAAGTAGGGAGGCACACAAGTATATTGGCAAGCATGTAGAGTGGAGCGTAAGAAATGAGGCCCAAAAGCGGGGAGGCGAGCAAGTTGGGAGGCAAGAAAGTAGGGAGTGACATGCAAGCTATTTTCACCTGGAGGTTTATACGAGCTTCTGGGTCAGAAAGTGAAGAATGTTTTTGAGATATTTGATTTGTGAAAGGTCATCCAGTAGCCCAGAATCATTGGACTATCCTATTTGTGCTAAGAGGGAGAACACACACTAATGGATTGTTTTAAAAGTGCTACCTAGGTGTTAGGGCATATCCTACTCATTGTATGACACATCAATGGAATGTTTTAAAGTGGATGTGTGGTATTGGATTTTTTTTGTACCATTCCCAGTATTTAAATAATCTTTTTGAGTAGTGGACCTTGTAAATCATGTGTTTTTGTGTTTGTGTGTGTTTAGTTGGGAAGAAACAATTTAAATGGAGGCGAAGGTTGTTTCAAAAATAATGAAAAACAAAAGGAAAAAAGATTTCACTGATTCACCCCTCCCCCTCTCAGTGATACTTAGATCATGTCAGAAAACTACAAAAATTAGTGATACATAGTTAGAGGAAAAATGTAAATATTTATAAGGAGTGATTAAGGTTATCAATCACAGACACATTATTGGTCAATAGAAATTTGAGGCCCTCAAAGCCATAAATATGTAATGATTTATAAGACCATTAGTTCAAAAAAAATCAATGTAATATGTTATCATGTTTCATTATCCTTTTACTCATATTGAGAAATTAATTTACTATATATAAATATATGGAAATTTACATAAAACATAGAGTTTAATTTCATATTAAAATTCCATATTTTGGATGGGATTTGATCAAATTCTAATTAATCCCTTACTTCAAGAAATTGATATACAAAAATTAATATTACTCCTTGAATCACTAAAATTAATATCGAATGGATCATAAGTCCTATAAAAGAGTGAAGAGTCTTTACATTTGTTTATACCTATTCTCCAAATCCAATATGGTTATGAAATTAATCTCTAAACCGAACAGGTTACACTACGAATTCATCAGGAATATTTATTCTTAAAATGTTTTAACTAAAAAAATGACATATTAACCAAGGAATTTCATATTTCACAAGTTTTTTTTGAAACCCTTATCATCTTTCGGTCATGATTTCAAGACCCGCAACCTTATCTTACATGATTGGTTGTCATCTAAAAAATATACCTTTTATTTTCTAAACCAAAGTTAATATAATTTTCAAAATAAATATGGTTTACATACATGATGTTTGATCATTAAATATCATTTTAACTATGTTTTTCAAAACAAAATTAATATATAAATACTTTACTTATGTTTTCCCACATATATTATTCTATAGTCTAGATTTAATCCTCTGGAAGTGGTTATTGACTTATGTAATGTCCAGGTTCCCCACATTTACAACAATGAATTATAAAGGATTATTTAGGATAAATTTCATTTCCTTCCATCACACTCTTCATTTTTCCTCAAGAAATATTTGAATTATTTTTTTTATTTCCGACATATAATTAATTTACTCATTTCATCGAGACACTTTTAATAGGCATCTCCTTCAAAATTTCATACATTAGGGAAATAAAGCCTTCTTTTCTCCAGGGTATCCACCACATGAGCTCTTAAAAAACTATATCATTCTCTTACTTGGTGAGTTTTTTATTTTGTTAAGGTATTTTTTGTAAATCATATTTCAAGAAAACTGATTAGGAATAAACATGATATCATTCAATCCTATCAATGCCTCATTTATTTCTCATTTTCATCAAATTATACTTTATTTTCAATGTTAACTTAACTCCTTTGGGTACCATCCATTGAAAAAATCAGAAATTATAGTGTGAGTAAAAATAGTCATAGAAAAACACATAATTATTTATAGGACATCTAAATCATGACGCATTGTATTCAATCTAAAACACCCTAGGATTAAAATATTTTATCAATTTTCAAAATCCTTCATAGTGGTTTGTAAAGAAAATATGAATTATACTAATTTTATCCCTCAGGATTGTCAAACCCGGTGTGTAGTATAGCACGTTGTCATGTACCAAGGTACTCAGAGTCTGGCCCAACACACCTTCCTAGAGTTTTTACTCCAAGGTAATTTTTTTCCAGAACCATATCCACTTATTGTATCAAGAAATGTATGTATTTCTAGTAAGACCTACATAATCTATACTTCACAAAAAAATTTGGATTTTCTTCTATACTAATTCTCATATTATTCCATATTTTTTGTGTTATATAATCTATTTTTTCTTAAATATTGTCACCATGGTTGCTACTAAACTGTTCTCATACCAACTATATTGACCCTACCCCAGGAAGCTTGGAGATGATGTCTACTACCATTAATTTGTCATAAGATACAATAAAATTGTGTCCTAAAGGACCGAATAGTTTACAGGTCTTGTTAAACCTGATACATACATGATACTTGTGTACCAAATTAAAATAATAATTACAATATTTTTTTTTCTAGGACAACAAATTTATCTCATCTTTCATATACTTTCATATATTTCTTCATACACTTCATGGAATCCTAGGGAAATGAAACAAAAATAAGAGTGATCTCAAATTATTAGTAAGGGTAAAGTAAAACAAAATAAATAATTAATCAATGAGAATAATAAAAAATGATGGTAAATAAATAGAATCAAATTCCATTTATATAAGTTAAAAAGGAAAAATAAATATGGAAAGGTAATTAAATAAAACACATTATTTTTAACCAATGTAATGATAATGAAATTAATATATAGAAATATTGATACACAATAACATTGAAAAATAATAATAAATGAATTCTTAGTAAATCCAATTATTATTTATTAAACGTCATGTCTCAGGAACATGAAAACCTATAACATCAATAACTTTCACAAGACTGATTAAAACTATAGTTAGAAACCAATATAATTTCCACAACATATTTATTTCTATGGGAAACTTTCGATGCATTGAGGGGCTATATAAATTCTAGGCCCCACCCATCATTTATATTCCAAATAATTCCTCATATAAAATAATTAAAATAAATAATATACCCTACCAAATATCTGTATCGAATAAAGAATAAAAATTTATCAATATTTCCCAAAATAAAAAAATATAATTCAAAGAGACACCATATGTAAAATTGAATATATTTATTAAATAATAAGACACATGATAAATTCTATTGATAATTAGGGGAAATTAAATGTTCAGTGACTATAGGAAATTTGAATATTTCAATGGGACTAAGAAAAATGAATCAAAGAAGTGAATGCCAACACAATCCTCGGCCTAGTCAAACATAAAATATCAAGAGGAATAATATAGATGGAATCAATACAATGTATCCCAAGTGGAATAAAAAGAGGGCTTTTGTCATTGATGGATAGAAATATTATAAAAATATAATTTTAAAACATTATTGAGGAAAATATACATTTTATATTGGAATTTTTTTTGAAATAATTTTCATTGAAAATAAATTTTAAAATGTATTCTTTAAAAATTAACCTTTTTATCATGAAAAATAATCTTCATAGAAATGATGATAGGTAAATCTTTACATATTGTATGAGGTGAAAATGAAATTCTTTTTTCATGGTAAAAAGGATAGAAAAAATAATTTATTCAAAAAGATACAAGAAGATTCCTTTGAAAACATTGTTAAAAGGCCAAAATGGTAAAAATGTCTGTAATAAATTATTTTGGAAAGGTTAAAAACATTTTTTGAAATAATTTGCAAAAAATACCATTTTTAAAAGAAAACAGGTTTTCCAAATAAATGGATAATGAAGTCGAGTTTTCATAAAAAAAAATTAAACCATTTTTGAGTACTAAGGAGTGAAAAAATGGTATTAATACTTGAAAAAGGTAATTAATAACTATAGGATATGAAAATTAATGGGTTTATTTAAAATTTTTCATAAAATATCTTAAAATTGAAATGAAATATCATGAAAATTATTCTGGAGGAAAATAATAATTACATGTTCCCAAGTGGCCCATAACACGTTAAAACATTTTATATCATAAGCCTCTTGAAGGAATATCATTAAATGAAAGTTGTAAATACCAGGAAGTTAAAATTATTAATGATATAATTTATTAAAAGTGGAAGTATATACACCAAAAAAAATAATTATGTGGTGAATATGACATTTATCTCATAGATGTTAAAAGTGAGTTTGAAATACCTTACCATGAGTCTCATCTATCTCGTGTGTCTTCATATTCCTAAATAATAAAACAATTTTAAAAATTTTATTTATTTATAACATTCTTTAATGTTTAGAATTATTTTTATTTCACTTATTACTATGTTGTATACAACTACTTGAACAATAAATTTTACGTTTGGGGTTTTGAACATTTTTTGTTTATTTCTCCAAAATAACTTTGGTAGGTTGACTATGGTGAAATGGGCATTATATAACATATATAAATTAATAATAATGATATAATTAAAATATTTATTAATAAATTGTACTTTTATAACCAATAATTAAATATTTTTATAAAAAATTAACCAACATTACAGTCATGGGGATAATATGACATACATAGGCATGAGTAACCTTCCTGTTGTTCAATTATCAATATACAAAAGGTATGTAATATTAATAATTCAAAACATACCATTATACCATTAATAATATGGGATTTAATCATATAGATATTTATAGAATTATTTATATGTAAAAGGAATCACATTATGTCGAGGATACGATATTCCTCACATCCATAAACAACGTTATCACTTTTTAACTGTGTGAAAGGGTAATAAATAATGGAAAAAATATTATATGTATATAAATTTAATAATTTCATGAATATAATATATATTTTTTCTATGTCACATATTCATAATTAAAAACATATTTGATAAATTCCATGTATCGTGTGATCGAATCACATCACTTTGAAGATTCTGTAGTCCACACTAACACAAACAGTGCTATCATATTTAAAAAAATTTAAATCATAATTGTATGTTAAATATAAATATTATATAAGAATAAATATATTATAAATATCATATATATCATATATAAAAATAATGTTGATCATAATTTCCACCGTGAGAGGTGGTGAAGGAAGAACAAACAATCATCGTTTCCAGAGGTGGTAGTTCTCGTACACATAACTAGAATGTTTGTTACCCATTAGATGGAAGTATGTGTAAGTGTGGGTAGAAAACATAACAAAAAAATATAATTATATTTATAATAATGATTATGTTAGAAAAAACCTAGAATAATTATAGTTGAGGGGTGGAGAATGGAAATAACAATAATGAGCCAGATGAAAGATATTACCTCTTCTTTGGGTAACTCTTTTTGGTTTTCACCAAAGATAATCCTTGGACAGATTTATCGAAAGATAGAGGTATATAGGATGAAGTAGTGACACTGATGAGAAATATGGTAAAAGGTTGTTAGAGCTAACGATTCTTGAGAGTTATGAGGAAGTGGGAGGCTTGAGTGCCATTTTATATAGGAGGAAGAGTGACACTATTGCAAATTTTGGAAAAGGGAATTCGATTCACGTTTTCCCATTTAAAGTGGCTACAATAATTGAATATATTTAACCCAATAGAGGGTAGGGTCTAAATACAACCATAAAATTGTTTTTGGAAAAATTTATAGGTTATTGTTTCCCTTATGTTTGGGGTTCAATCCCTTGTTAAGCAAATCTTTCTCTTAATTATTCTAATTAATTTTAATCACATTCACTAATATTTATTTTAAAAAACTATATTGAACTTATTATAAATTATAAATTTTTTCATTATTAAAAATATTCAATCCATTTTTATAAATTTAAATCATATAAGTGGAAAAAATTAATTTAAAACTAATCCTGCAACGGGATGACAATGCGGGTTTTTAAAGAAAAGCGTTCAAAAGATTTCTAAGTTTTTATATCCAAATTCAACTTGAAATTGACGACAATGACATAAATTGGATTAATTCATAGAAAAATTATGTAATTAAGCTTTCAAAAAGTTTTAAAATATAGTTTATCCTTATACATAGATTAGACAAAAAACTGTGTTGAGTTTAAATTTAGTGTTTTCAATATTTATAAAAAATGATACATTACAAAAAAAATACCAAAAATTCAACATAACATAATTTTTATGTTCTGATCTCAATTATTAAGTTTATTTTACCATATAATACTTATACAATTTCCAAAAAAAAGTTTATTTAAAATTGCTTCTCTATTAAAATGATGTAAATGTGCCTTAATAAAAATATAGGCTTTTAGGTGTAATATTGAGTTTGTTCTTATATTATGCCCGTAAAATATATTGGATGAATATAAAAAATATTTAATTTTAATATATAATATATATATATATATATTAAATTTATATAACTCAATAATTATAATTAATATAATTTAATAGGATAATAAAACTTTATAAGCATAAAAATAGTTTTTTATAAAATCATTCCCTTAAAATTTAATTAGATCATATATTCATTTATAAATAATTAATTACTAATGAATCCATTCCATATTTTTGTAAACTATATACTTTCATATGTTAGTTAATCCTATTTATAACCACTAATTTAATGTATAGGTTATATATTATAATATTAAATAATAATATTTTTATAATATATTATCTTTCGGTAAAACTCGATCTTTCATGTAACGCAAGCCATTGATGAAACTCATTTTTTCATGGGACATACACTAACTCGGTGTTTCATGCATTTGAAGCTATAAAATATGTTTAATTTCCTTATAATGTTAAAAAATCTAAATTCTTAGGATATTATATTCCTTTACACGTTTGGTGTTGCATGTCAAACACACTATCGAATACAATGTTCTACTTTAGATTTTTTGGGTGTTACATTTTGGGAAGAATAGAACCACTATAATGTGTATATGAATGTTGGAGAGAGATATTTTGGAAGTTTTTGGTAAAGATAGATGACTCAAAATGTGTGATTAATTGAGGGGATGAGGATCCAATTTATAATTTAGGTTAAGTGCACTTTTTGAATTTTTTAAATGATTAAATTATAATAAATTCACTCTCTATAATAATTGTTCCAAATTTCCATATATTGAAATATAAGGATGTATATAGTTATAATAAAATTAAATAATAAAATTTTTATAGTATTATGTAGTTTTTTAGTCCATATATTTTTGTTTAACCCCTTTATTAACTCATTTTATCTTTAACCACAATTATAACTTTTTTACTCATAAATGGTTATAATTTTACTCATAAAGTAACTAATTACTCATAAATTAATAAAGGAATAAAAATTTGACTATATATTGCTATAATATTAATCATTCATTTTTTTATAAATTTTAAATAATTTTATAAAATATTATTTCAACAATATGACATTAATTTCCTTTCTGACATTATTAATTTAATTTATTTTTTAATGACATCAAGAAAAGATGAAATTAGAATATTAATCTGTCACAAATTCTTAATGAATAATATGTATTTATAAAAAATTTGGTATGCACTGATTTATTCAAACTATATCAAATTTATTTTATTTTTAATCAGTAATATTATTTTTCTGTTAATTTATTAAATAATATGTTATAATTATGTGAACATTTAAGGTAATTATTTTAAAATTAAAAATTATAAATAAATTAAAATAATAAATTAAAATCATGTATATTTAAAATAACCATTCTAAAATGAAAATATACTATTTTCCTTATTTAATATTTTAAGTGATATTAAACATAAGGGAATGACATTTTTTACTTTATCTTTTACTTAAATATTAAAAAAGTCATTATAAAGGAAAAATGGACCAAAATTCTATATATCTGATATTTTTATTTAATTGGACAAAATAATCTCATTCAATAGGATAAATTCATATTTTGGATAGATTTTTAGACCATATTATATTACATCTAACCCAAATTAATCCATTTTATCTTCACCAAGATGATACAAATTTTCTATAGTTATTATTAATTATGAGGAAAAATTAAATTTTTATATTTAAAAAATTTTGAAATTATTTTTTTAAATACAAAATCCATTTTTAATGATTAAATTCATAGTAGTGGAAGAAATTAATTTTACAAAAAAAACATAAAACATAATGGAAAGTAGTTTTTCAAATAAATATTCTTTTATGTATAAAAATGTTTCTACATCAAATTCAAATATAAAATTAATTTTAATTACCATAATTAGATTTATATTAATAAAAAGTAACTAATAATATTTTAAATCGAATTTAGTATAGAATTTTATTTATTAAATAAATAAAAAAGGAATATAGTTTTCAATAAAAAATTAAAATTTTCACTCATCATTGAAAATTAAAACCTTTCAAGAAATTATCAAAAATTCATCATAATATTATTTTGATATGATGAATGAAAAAAATATATCCTTTTTATAATAAAAATATAAGAGTTCTAAAAATTAATTTTATTATTTTCTCACAAAAAGAAATAACAATCATTTAGGACGAAAAAATATTCTTGAATCATAAAATGACTTTACAAAAAATTCAATTCGCATTTACTATGAAATAATAAATAAATTTTTAATGACTAGTTCATTTATATATATTTCATAATTTATAACAGCCTATTCATACCCATTAATTAAAATAATGGGTTATAGTGATAATATTTCATGGTTCGTTTAGGATTGGTTTGAAAGATCTTGTATGTTGTTAGACATAATGTTTTTTCAAAATTTAAGTGTATTAGAAAATGTTTTTTTCATGGAAGTCTATGAATAAAAATTCTATCACACTTATCTCAATAGCCAAAATGTCCAAGAGACATGCACTTTTCTTAATATAATATGAGTATTTTTTTCAATCACAAGATATGGAAAAATGTCAAGGATAATTTTTTGTTTTATATACATGATGGTGAATGTTTCATACTAGTTATTCTAATTTTTTGGGTGAAATCAATTTGATTAAGGATGTGATGAAATATTCAAGAATGAATCATATTGAAATAATTTGACACTTCTTCAAGGAGAATTTGGAGTGTGGAGATCAATTAATTGAATATTTTTTTAACAAATTTAATTCTATGGATATCTTGATAAACTCATTTACAAAGGATTTCTCCCACAACTTGAGTGTGTTTTCTTGGATTGATGTATCTCAAAGAATTCTTATAATAATTCTTGGTTATTTTCATTACTTCATTCCATCTCATGTTTTTAAAAATGGTGATATTAAAAATGGATATCACCAAACAAAATGATATTGGCTCTTTTTTCATTTACTGGTGATCATTAAGGGATGTTTGAGGTATTGGTAGCTAGATATTAGAGAAGCTTTTTGGTGTGTTGACTAACATGCTACAATCAAAATAAAATCGAGATATTTAAGAGACCATAAAGAGAATGAAGAAACCATCATTAAGTTAATTGAAATAGTGTCATCTACGTTGATATAAATTAATTCAAAGTAAATTTGTAAATGATATTACACTAAGGGTTGGACTACTTACACTAACAATATTCTATCTTATAATGTGGATTTTAAATAAAATTTTTATTGGATACAATATATTAATTTATTGCTTAGGATATTCATTCCTTAGTTTGGGATTATTTCCTGGTTTAATTTTTTGAAACATGATTATGGATGAGTTGGAAACTTATTGGAATTTTGTAGATATGCAAAGGAATAAATTTTGTTGAGTATGGTAAAACACAACAATAATGGTGGTAATCTCACGAAAGTAGGATAAATTTAGTATCAAGTAGTAATTTTTTTCTTAATTAAAAATTATCATTTAAGAGTATTTTTTACACGATGATATTACTGATAGAATAATGATTTGATCTTAATTACATGTAATTTGTTTTTACATTACTCTTATGTGAGAATTAAGTTATTATAATGTATGAAAATTTACATTGTAAAAGGAATTGTTTAATTATGAGAGTTCATTTGAGGAATTTATGTGGAGTATACTACACTGTGATGAAAAAAGTGAGATGTTAGATTTGTGATGGATTGAGATCCATGTATTTTCTCATCATAAAGGATAGGATCGTGCCGTATAATCTAGATAAGTGAGAATACCCTAAATCAATAAGAGAAAAAATCCCTATGAGTTGGGAAACAAATTGTGGATTTGTTTGTTTTGGAGATTTTTGGCGTTTCACATTATAGAGACAATTTGATGTTGTAATAAGAAATATTGAAAAAAACTGGTGGTTTTATGGTTCATGAATTATTGAACACTTCACACGATGATGTAGATATCGTAGGGAAAATCCATTAAAATATAATCTAAGAAATTTATGATTTATCTATGAATATCTTTCATTTATGAGGGCCACATGATGGCAAGATATTTCATTTCACAATATAGGATTTTTATATAAATTAATAGTGAACCACCGAGATTAATATGTGATTAATGTATGAGATACACTAATAGATGCATTCATACATTACACGAAGCATTTCAAGATGGATTTAAAATTACATTTATGAACAGAACAAGGGTATACAAAAAACCCAATTTATGGAGGAACATGATATACATGAAGAGAAGACCATTTAGCTTGATGGCTCTAATTATTCATCATGTAATCACAGTTCAAAACAATCATCTTACTCAATTTGTATTCTTTTGATAATAAATTAAAATGTGGGTTATAATACAAAAAATTCTACACACCATGTATTAACCACCTAATTACAAGGTGAAGTGAACTATGTGAAAACCCTTTTATCTATGTGTGTTATTTATTTTTCTATCTTTCATTGTCACTTAGTCACCATAATTATCCAATTTCATTCACGAGTGATGGGAAAATAGATATTGGGAGATGGTTATTTTCATTCCATGGATTCACCCCTCTCTGTAGAGAAAATTTATCTCTTATGATATTAATGAAAAAGGTATAAGTTTATAAAACTATATAAATTATATTGTTTGGGGAAAATTCTATAATAATGAAGAAAATATCATTTTTTACTACCAAATACATTTCACTGATTTTTGGTATTCTATATTCTCATGTGATAAATTATTGGAATGGGTGTGTTGGAGAGAAATAAAGAATGAATAGGGTGATGAATGGAATATAGATTAATGATTAGTGAAAATCACATAAGAGTGTTTTTGTTTTTTATGAATCATGGAAGCTGAATAAAAAATTATCATCTAATTTGATAATCATTTTAAATATACCATGATATTTTTTATAATTGGTATATAATTAATAATTATATGAGACAAATATTATATGGTCAATTATAATTTTAAATGATAAAGGTATATGTAATTGGTGGGATAAATACTCAAGATGAATATTTTCTATGAATATAATTTTTTTGATAGATTGTTTATGGTAAATAATAAAATAATTAAATGAAATATTGTAAATGATGGAAAATATAATTCAATGATAACATAATTTGAATTGTTATTAATAAATGTAAATTAATTTAGAAAATGGTAAAAAAGGATATTAATTTGAAATAGATGAATTTTTTATAATGGTTATTGTAACACCCCGACCCCTCTAGACTGGAGACATTGAATTATATATTAAATTGGACTTATTAGGAGGAATTAAATCCTAAAGGAATGATCAGTTTAGTAGTCATGGAAAAACCAGATACATAGATGTAACTAAAATTACATTGGAAAGGTAACAAAAATACAATACAGAACAAAAACTAATAAACCACATCAATAAAAACCCAAAAAACGATCTCCTCTTAATAACCTATTGAAGAAAAAAAAATATAAGCAGTGAGTTAAAATGCTTTTTAAGGGTTAAATGTAGTGGAAGCATGAATCAATAATAACTGAATAATAAAAAACATGGCATAGTCAATATGGCGCGGTGAATAAATGAGAAACACACTCCATTAATAAACTGGGAATGATACTACATCTATATATTTTGTCATAGTGAAAAAATCAGGGATAGTAATAAATGTAAATGAATAAATAGAATGATTACTAATTGAACTTCATGTATCTGGCACATGATACCATATTACTGTTAAAACAGTTTAGTTCTGTCGGTAAAAACCCGTTTGATTTTTGGAAACAAACTCGAAGGGTTTGTTGCCAACTGATTATATCATGAGACCTGTTGATGCATCGAGAGGATATTTCAGGAAATTCCCAACATTGAATATACAAATCATTCTTTATATATTGATTTAATATAAGAACAATATTCCTTTTCAATATCTGTATAGATATAGGATACAGACTCATCAATATTTCCACAGTTTAAACAACATTCCCAATAAACACCATATAAAAAATGGTATACATTTTATAAAATAAAAATATACATGATATGAGAATATATATATTTAATATAAATATAATTTCAAATGATAAGTGGTCTCAAATGGGTAGTAGGTACACCGCGAAGGTTAATTAGGTGCACAATACGAAGCAAGTCACAATGAAATGGAAGTTGAGACAAAGTCCCTTACCACATTGTAACCAGTCAAATAATATGAGTAAAACATAATAACAATAAAATAAATCATTAAATACCATGAATATTAATGGATTCATGATATTATGTGGAAAATGGTAGAACACATACACCACATACAAAAAATTAGTGGTGAACAATGGAAATCTCATGGAAATGAAAGTGCGATGAGAAAACCCATTACAAAAATTTCAGCATGGTAACTAGTTTTCTTGTTAGGGATTAATGAGAGGTAAAGGGGTATCATATTATTTTTATATCATAAGGTAATTATGGTGTAGGTTCTAAAACTTACACTATAAATAGGGAAAATAAAATGGCATAACATAGGAGGAATTCTTGAACAACAGTGAGAGAGGGGACCCCTTACAACGATCGTATCATTAGTGTGGGGAAAACTCAATGAAATAATTATGTGTATTAAATAAAAATAAAAATATATAAGTGGATATACAATATAATGAAATCATATTTCATTCCCACATATTCTTGAAAAACATAACCAATGACAATGATGTTTAGCTCAATGAATGGAAATTGAGTTAAGATATCCATTACATTGGGTTCGAATTCCTTAAAATTTGTTCAAACCTCCTATAATATGGTTTGAATATAGATAATAAATTAATTAAGAACTAAAATAATGTTTATAATACCATACCTAATTTTATTATACCATTTTCACCCATTTATAAAAAATATTTTGTTTTCCCCATTATTTCAGGTATGTTCTTTCCATGGTTTCAAATGCCAGTTTATTATGGAATTATGTGTAAAAATAAATAATAATCCATAATTGATAACCTATATAAATATATATAAGTAATTTTAAACAATAACATGTGATTTTAAGCTTCTCGTGATTGTGTTAAAGTGAAATGAAATTGAATCTTCCACAAAGGCGGTTAATTGACACATCACAGTCAGTGATTTTGCTTTTTTAAAATAGAAGAAGAAAATAAAAGATTTTATGATGAATATACCATAAAAAACAAAATTAAAGAATATATATGATACTAGAGTTGTCATGAATCATTGGATAATAGGTATGGATAAGTTATACATGGGAATGAATTTGAAAGAGAAGAAGAAGGAATCGTACCTCTTGAAAATATCTCTTTTAAAACCACCTTAAGGATCCTGGAAGTGATATTTTTGTTAGACCAGAAATAAAATAATGTGTTAAGTGATATGGAGGATGGAATTTTACAGAGGTTTGAAGAACAAAAAGGCTCAATGTGATTAAAATTTGTGAAAGAAAGAGTCTCCTTTTATATGTGAGGTGGAGGATAACTTACAAATTACTAAAATTATGAAAATATAATACATATAATATTAGTTTAAAAACATTAAAAAGGACTAAAACTAAATGGGATTAAATTTTATAATTAATATTATCATTTTGGGATTTTTTCCATATTTTTTTTAAATAATTTAATTATATATCTAATTCCTGAAAAATAATTTTTTCAATAGAAAAACTATTCGTAAATACTACTTTAAACACATCAAAAAAAGTTTACAAATCGAATAAAATTATATATTATATCATATAAATCTAATATTCATCTATGGAATCTGTGAATTATCTTGAAAATATATAATTATATTTATTTTATAATTTTTAATATCATTTATTTTATTGATTCATTAATTAAATTAATATTGCATCATCTTTGTGGAAGCCATTATTTTATTTATTAGTTATCTAAAAATTAAAAATAAAATTAAATTAAAAATATAATCTTATTAAGGTTTTAAAAAATAATTTATTTCGAATAAAACTCTCAGAAACCCTAACATTAAAAATTTTATAAAAACTAAACTTTATATTTTGAACACCTTTTCAAAATTTTAAATAAAATATTATAAAAGTCTTTAAGCCTTTCTTGTGGTACCAATGTTTCCAAAAATCTAATGAAAAATAGGTAATAGTAGAAACTTAATTATATAATAAGTTTTATCCAAAATATGGGTCATTTAATAATAATTATAATTTTAGTTAAAAACATTTTATTTATTATTCTTATTTTTTCACAAGCACTACATCAGTGTTTCATAAACATTGATGTTAATTATTTCCTATATAAAATTCAAAAATAAATAAATATCAAAAAATAAATTAATTAATTTGGTTCAAAATAAGTTTCTAAATTCGTTCATTATGTATATTAACTCTTATACATAACAAGACAAATTCATAAATTTGTTATTTTGTCTTTTCCTACCCTGCACATGCATTAGACATACATTTGGATAATACTCATGTAATATAACACATTAATTAGAAATTAAATATAAAGTACATAAATAATAAATTTTAATTAATATATAATTCATGAAAATAATTTTTAGGGCTCAATTATTATATATAAATTACCAATTTTGACTTTGTCAGTGTTACACAGGTTTTACGTCGACATTGAAAAAGATTTTAATACTTATCATGAAAAAGATATACCTTTCTTATTATAAATTTTTTTTAAAATATTAAACATTTAATATAATTATTTATTTATTTCATTGTTTAAATATATTTTTATATCATAATAATTTCATGATGGTGTCATGAAAAATGTCATATTTCATAAAAAACAATATTTTTTACTATTCAAAAAAATTAATTTATTTCATAAAAATCACAAATATTCATCCAACCCTTTCATTGATGTGTAGAATCCAATAATGATTTCATTTTTATGAAAATAATTTTATAATTATGATAAATTTAATCTATAATAAAAATTATCATTTACTAAAAAAATACCAATTTTAATATTATAACTGATTTTATGACACTTTGAAAAATTAACAACGGTCACATAAATTTATATTATAATCATTTGAAAACAAAATATTGATTCATTAATAAATTTTATGAAAAATAATTAACTTTTAAGTTAATATATTAATTATAAAATATCAATTCATTATTTATTGCTCATAAAAATACCAACAATTAATTATTAATTTTTAAAATATTCATTCTCACTTTTAAGGTGCCTAAATTTTATTTTTACTTATATGGGTGTGGATACTATAAAGGTACATTACTACTAAAGTACTATTAATAAAGATATATTTCTATTCTAGAAATATTCATATGGGTATATTACTATTAATAAGGGTCAAGTTACTTGTAACGTCCCGGTTTCGGGTGCCACTCAACGGGTACCCCGAACCCGGTTCGCCACATGACCTCAAGCGCATTTCCCCAAACGCCATAGGCTGCCGACTAGTAGTGAGGGCCCAGGTCTGATAGTGTGGAAACTATGCCCTAATTTGTCAAAGTGAAATGCAGCGGAATGGATAAATAACATACAATAATAGAGGAAGCAGTAATCCATAAATATATAACTGAAATGGATATCTAATAATAACAAGGAATACAAAAGTCATATATATATATATGAAAATGCAGCATGTCACTATTTTATAAAACATCCAAAACATGTTACACTGTAATACAATACAACTCAAGTACAAGTATAGAAAAGCAAAACAGAATAGCCAGTGGCATCGCGAGCCCATGCTCAGTCCCATGCTCCCATACTTCCCATCACCAATCAAGTACCAGTATAAGGACCCTTTCCCTTATCCGCACCTACAGAAATGTGATCTGTTTGGTTTGAAGACATGACCCCAATGGGGTGTGAGAAATAAATCCCAGTAGGTGTAACACACAGAGATTTTATGAAAAATATTTTTTTAATTTCATTAATGTCTTGTGTTGTACGCTACACCAAAAGGAGCTTTCACAACACGCATCCTTGACTTTCCTTTCATTACACGCAATCACGACCTTCCTCGATAGCGTGTGTAGTACGCAATACCGAGTTTCACTAAACAACAATATGCTATTAAAATATTATTAAAACTAGCCGTTATGAATAGTAATAACCACTTTTTGAAATTTTGTAAATTTTATTTTCCAAAATGGACTTCATTTTTGGATTTTTAATATCGAAATTAGCTTAGGGTGAAATTTTGGTACTTTTCGGATAACTTTCATTTTCTGATGAATAGTGAAAATTACAAATTTTTAATTAAAAAAAGCATTTTTAATCGAAATAATTAATTGTCATAAATTATTAATTTGAGTGGTTTTAATTTATATTTAGAATATATTTTAAAAATTTAATACAATGTTGGTCATTGGATGTAATTTCACATTTAAACCAAGCATAAACAAGTGTCAATCTTTTGATAGTTATTATCTCTTAAGAACACACTATTTGTTTTGATGAGGGGAATTAATTATTAAATTAATTAATGCAACTGATATGTATTGAATATGGTAAAATAGACATCATTTTTGAGTTCATAATATCAAATATAGCTTATACCTAATTTTTGGTATTTTTCTGGAAACTTTAATTTTTTGATGAATAGTGAAACCACTAAGTGGTAGTTAAAAAAATGAATTTTTCATAAAACTTAATTTTACCACTTCTGTGAGTGGAATTTCAAAAATCTGAGACACACGGTTTATGTTAGTAAGTAAAATGTGGTTCAATGAGATGAAAATAATTTTTGGTGAATAGTAACTTTTTACTTTTTTTACCACGGTTAAAAGTAAATATGGTAATTAAGGGTAAAAATGATATTATTATTACAATAACACATGTTATAAGTCTATTGGATAAGTATAATTCGACCTAAAACAACCTTAGGAATAACATATGACCATTTAGGCCCACTTGGATTAGATTAGGACATTTATTATTAATTTATTTAAAGAAGGGTTAAAATAGTTAAAATCAATGTTTAATAAGTATATCATTTTTAAAATAAGGATATACATAAGATAAATTAGACTATAAATATTCATTAGAAAGATAAAAATATTTCCTACATAATTATATTTTATTTGTAATTTTTAGACTTTAAATAAGTTAATGTATTAATGACACAAAATGATGCAGTAATTATCTTATTAATGAAATATTGACATAATTGATGTTATAAATAACCAAATAAATGTAATTTGAGACTTTTTATGAATTACACTAATTTAATAGGTTAATATGACATGTTAGTATTGATTTGATTAACTGTTTTTGAACTAATAATTCTGTTATGAATTTCAAAAAAATTCATTTACTAAATATTGTCAAAATTGACTTAAAATAGTTTTTAAAAAAAATATTATATTATTAATTGTTATTTTATTCCTAAAAATCTAATTATCGTCCAAATGACTTAGATAAGGTTATATATCTTAATAATAAACAACTTGTGGTTCGTTTGTCTTGTTATTGTAAGATTATTAACCATATAGTGTAATAACACAAAAAGACACAGTAAAAGTAAAATTATCTAACTTAAAGTTAAAACTAAATGATAAGGTTAAAATAGTAAACTAAACCTCTCCAAATTCTATTTGATGAAATTATTTCAACCTATCCCCACCTTAGATTCGACAGAAATCAATTTGGAGCTATTTAAAACCGAATTTGGCTTTATAATAAAATAATATATTTAGTTATTCCAAAGGTGCCCCTCTCCTCCCTTATAAAAGGGCACTTCCTCCATCTCTTACTCACACCACTTTGATCCTTCAAGATAGTCCAAACCCTGCCAAATACTCTTCTCCACATCCCTAGAAATATCCTAGAGGTCCTGGGCTTCTTCAAAGACCAATTTTAGTGCCCTAAAAGGAGATCTCAAAGAGGCGCTTCAAAGAAGAGGTAATGTCCGTTACCGATTCTTTCAACTTTATTTCTTCTTCCACTTCTTATTCATAGGTTTTTTCATTATGAAGTAATAACATCAGTATCACTCATATAATTAAATTTTATTATAAGTATGAAACAACCCTATTTCACCATCTATCCATCCTACGGAAAACGAAATCACCGCGCGTGCGTACGTACGGAATACCGTCCCCACGCCGTGGTGTAATCTATTTTCCACCACCACCTTACTTGGATGGGTATAATGGTGTACATAATAAATATATATGATTATTGTAAAGTGATATTGATTCTAAAATAGTATACATACACTCCAATACAATTCCATGATCATGAGAATGATATCATCGCTCGTGCGTACGTACGGACTACCGTCTCCACGACGCGATGAGATTCATTCTCCACATTAACCATTCATGAATGATTATAAAGTATATATAATAAGTAATCATGAAATATATGACATAATAATGATACTGGATTTATGTGTATATATATGTATGTCATCTACTTAATTCCATTTAACTCAATAAGGAAACGAAAACAGCGTTCATGCGTACGTACGGTCTACCATCTCCATGAATGGTGTATTTCTTTCCATCTACGGATCTATTATATATTTTTATATTCTAAATATATATTATATATAAACCATGTTTTATATTCTAGAATTATCAAATCATGATCTAATTAATCATATGAATAATTACAAGTCAAAACACAGATGACAAATGAAACGATTTTACCCAAAACGCTCTTTAACATGGAATTTAAAAAACAACTTGTAAAATAAAGTCATAAGTGAACCATATATGATATCATAACAATGAGTATGATTCTGTAATAAGTCAATGAAATTATTTAAATCATTATACAGGAGGTTCGGACACTTACGAAGCAAATCGGACCTAAGGTAAGGGATAATTTTTCAAATCTCATTTTTATCCGAGATTGCTTATTCATAACTATTTATTAGGGTTATTGTTATCGTCCATGTCCATGTTTTCTAAAAGTGTTTTTATGTATTTTTAATGTCCTTTTTACCCATTTTGAATTTTACTATATGGTATGTATGGAATCTTTCTTTTGTTTACGTATGAGGCACTTTTTTTACTTTTCCGACAAAAGTACGAGGAGAATGTTTTTTTAACATATACAGAATGAATAGATTTTTAAAACATTATCTCCAAGAAGCTTTTTTTACAAGTTTTCAATTTTATTTTTAATCAACTTCTTTTAGTTTAGAATTGAATGACATGTTAATAACGGAAAAGTGTTTTTGAAGTAAAAATGATATTTTCCTCAAGAATGGAGTTCAAGTGTTTTATCAAAATTATTTTCCATCTAAGGTAATATAGGGTTCGGTTTCTATCCCTATTATTACATTGATTTGATTATGTTATCTTATATGAATTGTTTTATGATGTCACGATGTTTAAGATTCCCATTTTTAATACATGGGTTATGCTATGATGTATGGTTTATGATTTTGTGGCACACATAAGAATCGTAACATTATGAGATGGGTGGGACCTATATCTCCCTCCAATGCATTGGGTAAAGATTTTATATCTCATGAGATAGACATGGATGCAATGACAGGTTAAACCGGTTCAGTGAAACAGGACTGAAACGAGGAGTGAACTCGGTTCATAAATGGACTTTTACCACTAAGATAGTCTTGGAAATGAGTCGTGACTAATAAGAAATGATTCTCTATGATTATGTGTGTATGCCACAATGTTTCATGTTTTAAGTTATGATTATTGGGATTACATTTCACTACTATGATTTATCCCATGTTATGATATTATGATCACTTTTTAAGGTTAAGATTTCGAAAATGTTATGTTCTTATGAATATGATGTGATTGATATTTCTTTTGTTTACCCTTACTGAGAATTTGAGCTCACCCTTTTATGTTTTCTTTTCTCCAAGATATAAAGAAAGATTTTAGGTAAAAAAAAGGGGAAGATATTTATGGGAGATGTTGAAAGATATTTCACCATGATTAGAAGATTATATTCCGAGTTTCCAAATACACTAAACTATTATGGTCCTTGTGTGTGTGTTTCTGTTATGTACTAAGTATTCTGGAAAAGTATTGTAATGTCCATGTATGCTAAGCTTCGGGTCTCTACAGTCGGTATTAGAGGAAAGGTTCAGTCAACCTTTGGAAACTAGGATGCGAGAACTTTAGTGAGATCCCTAGAGATATTTCTAAGGTATGTATAGGGATGTCTCTAAGGTTAAGTATACGTTATAGTCCTATAATTTCCCTAACCATCTTATAATTAAACCTAAGATGTTAGATATTGAAGGTAATCCCCCATTATTATATTGTTTTCCCTAGCGTGATTTTTACCTCTAACACTATTATTTTTGGGTTTTAGATGATGGATGGAACCCGAAGGAACCGTGTTGATCAATGTAATGGACAATGCAATGATTGTACTTATGAACAAACAAATGTTATGGGAGATGGAGTGAAAAATCTTATTACTATACTTACACAAGCTATAAATCATTCTGGACTTCCAAATGAGCAGAGAAGGGAACAATATTCTATTGAGTCTTTCATGAGGCAACGTCCACCTTCTTTCAGTGGGTTTTCTGATCCACTTGTTGCTGAAAAATGGATCATTACTACTAAAAAGATATTTTTAGTTCTTCAATGTTCTGAACAGGATAAAGTCATCTTAGCAGTGTATCGTTTGGAAGGTGATGCTGATCAATGGTGGAATCTTATCAAGAATACGAGGCCAAGAGATGAAATTGAGTCCATGAAATGGGACGAGTTCAAGAACTTATTTTTCAATAAGTACTTCCCTCGTATTCTTTGAACAAAAATGGAGAAAGATTTTCTTGAACTAAAGAAAAAGGATGATGAATCTGTTGGTATATACGAAGCGAATTTTACAAGGCTTTCAAGGTATGCATCTGGCTTTATCATCCAACCTGAAAGTAAAGTTGATTGATTCTTCAGTGGCTTAAAACCAAATATTCAAAGGGAATTAGCTATAAGAGACTTCAGTAGCTATGAAGAAATTGTGAGTTGTGATATCAAGGTAGAAATGGAAGTTGGTGTTACTTATCAATCTCATAGTTTTGACAAGAAACGAAAGATGGAGTTCAAGGAGAAATCTCAGAATAATGGTGAAAAGATTATGAATGTTTCCTTATGCTCAAAGTGTGGAAGGAATAATGGTGGAGATTGTCTTAAAGGGTCTAGAAATTGTTTTAAGTGTGGAAAAGAAGGTCATCGAGCAGCTGAGTGTCGAAATAATGGAAAAAGCGTTTCTAATGATGTGAATAAAGAAAAGACTGCAGAGAATGCACCACTAACACTTTAATGCTTCATGTTCAAGCAAATGGGGCATTATGCTAATAAATTCCCTAGTCCAAGGGTTAATGATGATCTACATGAGCAACCACTTATGGCAAAGGACAAAGGGAAGTCACACACAATCACTATTGGCGATGTTGAATATGACAACGATGTGGTGGAATGATTAAGTGTTTATTTAATGGGATTCCAAAATAATGTTGCATATAGTATTGTGGAATATTGGAATATTTATGTATTGGTCTATTGTGGTTTTCAATGGTACCAATAACCATGGAATGTGATTGAGATATTTTTGGAAAAAAAAGATGATATGTGCATAATGAAGGGAAATTGAGAAAATGAAATGTTTGACCTTATTCAAGAGCTCATGATTGATATAAGGACTAAGTGATATCATGGTTTGAGTATATAGAATTTTGAGGATTATGGTATGTGGAAAGAGTTAGCTTTTAACAGCATTCATGTTTCCAATAAGGTTCAATGGGTATTCATTTTTTTCAAGAGAATACATGATTAAGGACTTATAATGTTTGGAATGTGACCAATAAGAAATATTTCATGATATTTGGGGATCAATAATGGTATTAACATGCTAGTTGTATGAACTCTATGGTAATCGTTTTCACTATAACATGAGATTAGATAGCATTATTTTGGATAAGCCTAAAGATTGGAATAGATTATGTTGGACATAAGTTAGTATTGTTTAAGGATGGAAGTTTTTTCGATATTATTTATGGGATGTTATAGTAATATAGATTTAGAAAAAGGACAACCTGCAGGATGGGCGACAACCCATCGCATCGGACAAGGTTGTGGGAATCGAACCCACAACCGAAGTGCAACTAGCCTTTATCACCTACCACTAGCCTACAGGAAGAACCTGTTTAGTATAAACTAGTTTTATTTTATTAAGCAACATAATATAAGAAGTATAAGTCCAATTTAGGAACCATATATGATTAATCTCACTATAGATGGACTTATGTATTTTTTCATAACTTTTCTAACCTTTTGTTTGAGACAGATGGAATGACCCATCGTTATATCACATGATCTGCTAACACATCACGAATGAAAAATTCAACTTTATTTCATTAAGAGATGAAGTGGAAATTGTCCATAGAACGACCAACGGTGAGACTATTCCAAAATCACGAAAGTATTTCTTCTAATTCCATTTTCATCAACTTTAGGGAAATGATCTTGAAAACCAAAAATGTTTTCCTAGTGCTCTTATATCTGATGAATCATATGGTACCTTAGATCATCACAAATTTATGGCTTTGTGATTTCTGGATTTTCCATAGACATGTTCTCTACCACTCTCTATCAGAACATGATGGTTAGATTTCTCTTCCATATCCATATTTTCACCTATGTGGAATCCCAATGATTAGTTTATTTGGGTAACCATTACGTTTCATACATTTTTTTTGAAGATTTATTTTGGTATTCCTTTTTACGATGTGAGTTTCTATTAAAAAAACATTCGATTAGTAAACCATTTATAACCCAGACGAATTTTGAGGGCGAAATTCATTTTAAGGGTGGTAGAATGTAACACCCCGAGATTTTATGAAAAATATTATTTTTAATATCATTAATGTCTTGTGTTGTACGCTACACCAAAAGGAGCTTGCACAACACGCATCCTTGACTTGCCTTTCATTACACGCAATCACGACCTTCCTCGATAGCGTGTATAGTACGCAATACCGAGTTTCACTAAACAGTGATATGCTATTAAAATATTATTAAAACAAGACATTATGAATAGTAATAACCACTTTTTGAAATTTTATAAATTTTATTTTCCAAAATGGACTTCATTTTTGGATTCGGAATATCGAAATTATCTTAGGGTGAAATTTTGGTACTTTTCGGATAACTTTCATTTTCTAATGAATAGTGAAAATTACTAAATATTAATTAAAAACAACCTTTTTAATCGAAATAATTAATAGTGATAAATTATTAATTTGAGTTGTTTTAAATTATATTTAGAATATATTTTTACAATTTAATACAATTTAGGTCTTTGGATGTAATTTCACATTTAAACCAAGCATAAACAAGTGTCAATCTTTTGATAGTTATTATCTCTTAAGAACACGCTATTTGTTTTGACGACGGGAATTAACATTTAAATTAATTAATGCAACTGATATGTTTTGAATATGGTAAAGTAGACATCATTTTTGAGTTCATAAATTCAAATATAGCTTAGACCTAATTTTTGGTATTTTTCTGGAAACTTTCATTTTTTGATGAATAGTGAAACCACTAAGTGGTAGTTAAAAAAATGAATTCTTCATAAAACATAATTTTACCGCTTCTGTGAGAGGAATTTCAAAAATCTGAGAGACATGGTTGAAGTCATTAAGTAAAATGTTGTTCAATGAGATGAAAATAATTTTTTGTGAATAGTAACTTTTTACTTTTTTTTACCACGGTTAAAAGTAAATTGGGTAATTAAGGATAAAAATGATATTATTATTACCCTAACACATGTCTTAATTATATTGGATAAGTGTAATTCGACAAAAAACAACCTTAGTAATAAAATATGACCATTTAGGCCCACTTGGATTAGATTAGGACATTTATTATTAATTTATTTAATGAAGGGTTAAAATAGTTAAAATCATTGTTTAATAAGTATATCATTTTGAATATAGGGTTATACATAAGATAAATTCAACTATAAATATTCATTAGAAATATAAAATGATTTCCTACATAATGATATTTTATTTGTAATATTTAGACTTTAAATTAGTTAATTTATTTATGACACAAAGATGATGCAGTAATTATCTTATTAATGAAATATTGACATAATTGATGTTATAAATGACAAAATAAATGTAATTTTAGGCTTTTTATGAATTAAAATAATTTTATTGGTAAATATGACATGTTAGTATTGATTTAAATACCTTTTTTAGAACTAATCATTATGTTATGAATTTCAAAAAAATCAATTACTAAATAGTGTCAAAATTGACAAAAAATAGTTTTTAAAACAAATATTTTATTATTAATTGTTATTTTATTCCTAAAAATCTAAGGTTAGGCAGAATGACTTAGATAAGGTTATATATATTAATAATAAACATCTTGGGGTTCTTTTGGCTTGTTATAGTAATTTTATTAACCTTATAGTGTAAGAACACAAAAAGACACGGTAAAAGTAAAATTATCTAACTTAAAGTTAAAACTAAATGATAAGGTTAAAATATTAAACTAAACTTGTCAAAATTCTATTGGATGAACGAATTTAGACCTATACCCACCTTAGCTTCTAAATAAATCAATTTTGAGCTATTTAAAACCGAATTTGGCTTTATAATAAAATAATATTTTTAGTTATTCCATAGGTGCCCTCTCCTCCCTTATAAAAGGGCACCACCACCCTCTCTTACTCACACCACTTTGAGCCTTCAAGCTCGGACAAACCCTGCCAAATTCTCATCTCCACTTCCCTATAAACTTATTAGAGGTCCTGGTATTCTACAAATACCAATTTTAGTTCCCTAAAAGGAGATCTCAAAGAGGCGCTTCAAAGAAGAGGTAATGTTTATTACCGATTCTTTCAACTTTATTTCTTCTTCCACTTATTCTTCTTAGGTTGTTTCATTATGAAGTAATTACATCAGTATCACTCATATAATTATATGTTATTATAATTATGAAACAACCCTATTTCACCATCTATCTATCCTACAGAAAACTAAATCACCGCACGTGCGTACGCACGAAATACCATCTCCACGCCGTTGTGTAATCTATTTTCCACCACCACCTTACTTGGATGGGTATAATGGTGTATATAATTACTATATATAATTATTTTAAAGTGATATTGATTATAAAATAGTATAAATACACTCCAATACAATTCCACGATCATGAGAATGATATCATCGCTCGTGCGTACGTACGAACTACCGTCTCCACGACGTGATGAGATTTATTCTCCACATCAACCATTTATGAATGATTATAAAGTATATATAATAAGTAATCATGAAATATATGACATAATAATGATACTAGATTTATGTGTATATATATGTATTTTATCCACTTAATTCCATTTAACTCAATAAGGAAACGAAAACAGCGTTCATGCGTACGTACGGTCTACCATATCCATGAACGGTGTTATTCTTTTCATTTAATAATCTATTATATAAATGTATATTCTGAATATATATTATATATAAATCATGTTTTATATTCTGGAATTATGTAATCATGATCTATGTAATAATAAGAATAATTACAAGTCAAAACACGGACGACAACTGAAACGATTTTAACCAAAACACTCTTTAACATGGAATTTAAAAAAGAACGAGTAAAATAAAGTCATAAGTGAACCATATATGATATCATAACAATGAGTATGATTCTGGAATAAGTCAATGAAATTATTTAAATCATTATACAGGAGTTTTAGACACTTACGAAGCAAATCGGACCTAAGGTAAGGGATAATTTTACAAATCTCATTTTTATCCGAGATTGCTTATTCGTAAGTATTTACTGGGGTTATTGTTATCGTCCATGACCATGTTTTCTAAAAGTTTTTTTATGTATTTTTAATGTCCTTTTTACCCATTTTGAACTTTACTACATGGTATGTAAGGAATCATTCTTTTTTTTACATATGAGGCACTTTTTTGACTTTTCCGACAAAAGTACGAGGAGAATGTTCTTTTTAACTTATACGACATGAATGGATTTTTAAAAAATTATTTCCAAGAAGCTTACTTTACAAGTTTTCAAGTTTATTTTTAATCAACTTCTTTTAGTTTATAATTTTATGACATGTTAAGAAAGGAAAAGTGTTTTTGAAGTAGAAAGAATATTTTCCTCAAGAATGGAGTTCAAGTGTTTTATCAAAATTATTTTCCATATATGATAATATAGGGTTCTGTTTCTATCCCTATTATTACATTGATTTGATTATATTATCTTATATGAATTGTTTTATGATGTCATGATGTTTAAGATTCCCATTTTAAATACATGGGTTATGTTATGATGTATGGTTTATGATTTTGTGGCACACATAAGAATGGTATCATTATGAGATGGGTGGGACCAAGATCTCCCTCCAATGCATTGGGTAAAGATTTTATATCTCATGAGATAGACATGGCTGGAACGGCAAGTTAAACCGGTTCAGTGAAACAGGACTGAAACGAGGAGTGAACTCGGTTCAGAAATGGACTTTGTCGACTAAGATAGTATTGGCAATGAGTCTTGACTAATAAGAAATGATTCTCTATGATTATGTGTATATGCCACAAAGTTTCATGTTATAAGTTATGATTATTGGGATTACATTTCACTACTATGATTTATCCCATGTTATGATATTTTGATCTCTTTTGCAGGTTAAGATTTCCAAAATGTTATGTTCTTATGAATATGATGTGATTGATATTTCTTTTGTTTACCCTTACTGAGCATTTGAGCTCACCCTTTTATGTTTTCTTTTCCCCATGATATAATGAAGGTTTTTAGGTAAAAAAAGGGAAGATCTTTATGGGAGATGTTGAAGATATTTCACCATGATTAAAAGATTATATTACGAGTTTCCAAAAACACTAAACTATTACGGTCCTTGTGTGTGTGTTTCTGTTAAGTACTATGTATTCCGCAAAATTAATGTAATATCCATGTACGTTAAGCTTTGGGTCTCTACAGTAGTCACCCACCAAAGGCTCATGACCAACTGTGTGAAAATATGCATCAACAGGGTGCATTAGTAAAATGCAATAAACTAATAAGTACTCAAAAGTAACTAACCTTCCCAGTTAAATTTTCATTTTATTATTCTTTTAAACATTCAATTTAAGATATCACCATAGTGAATATTCTACGTAAAATAGCCAGTGTCCTCAAACACGCAAACCCTTACCCTTAGGTAATTAGAAACTTAACCCACTGGTTATTTCCCATAAGAATAACAGATGTTTCCCGTAGCCGTACGAGGTGTTTCCCATAGGCACAGAGTTAACTCCCCACAGGCACAAAAGAAGTTTCCCACAGGCTAGGTAGTACATTGCCCACAGGCTAATCACAACACTGTCCTTAGGCTAACAAGTAACCGGGCCATTCCCAACATGTAAACAAGAAAAACACATGAAATTCCTCTCAAGGTAATTCTATAATAATTATTATAATGGCATACCCTCAGGTATCCTGGCCAAATGGCTAAACAGAGGAACGCACCCCCTGGGTGGTCCTGGATCCAAGCAGCGATCCCAAAAAACAATTTATTATCACATTAAAATTACCTAAACAATTCTAGGTATTTAATTTAACACTACCTCAGCTATATGACACCCCATTAATGGGTGAGTATCTCAACGGTACACAAAAACACACATCAGTTGGAAATTAAACACCAAGCCTCCTACCTCGATCACCCGTGATCGATATACTCAAACGAAGCCTTATGAAACATTCAATAATGTCATAGATCTGAGCATAAAGAATTCTTGTTCAACCTCAAATAACTTCCATTAGAGTAATAATTGGAAAGAAACACCTAAGGAGAAGGAAGCTCTTACCTGTGTGGTTCCAGCGAGATCAACGGAGGTGGAATTAGATTCCCAGTTCGCGATCGACATATCTCCAAAGTTCCGGCCATCTCCTCGAGATTCCCTCTGGAGTTCTAAGCCTTCCCTGTCAACAGGGGAGGCTACTAGCTGTTTTAAGCAAAAAAAACAAAATACACGGCATGTACTATTGACTACACGTTGTGTATTTTCTCATTTAACTGTTCCTTTGACGGTACCGCCACACTGTTCATCCATCGACATGAGTACACAACATGTATGTCTCTATACACGTCATGTATAGTCACCCAGCTTGCCACCACCTTACTATTCTACTGCCGACTTACTACACAGCATGTACATACCCACTACATGATGTGTAGTCGGTTTGTACACCCTTCGTCTCCAGTATGGCTACACACCCTATGCACTCATCCCACACGGCCAAAGTACACAGCGTGTGGAATAGTACATGATGTGTAGTTCCAAAATTTAGGAATTTCCCCATTTTCATTATTTTCACAAAAATACTTAAAGAAAGGAGAAAAGAAGAAAATTGTACCTCAAGAATAAGAACCAAGTTCTTACAAACATCCCCCCTTAAAGAAATTCTTCCCCGAATTTCCCTTCCAATGGTGGTGAAGACATAACCGTGAATAAATCCGGCCACTAAGCACGTATGTCAGTCTCCCGCTCCCAGGTTTTGTCCTGCACTCATCCATATTGCCATAGCACCCGTACTAGAGGAACTGACCGGCCTCGGAGAACCATTGTGATCCTATCAATAATAAGAATTAGATGCTCCTCAAAGGACACATCATCCTCAAGCTCAACCTCCATGTGCAGAAAGATGTGATATGGGTCTGAATGATAGCGACCCAAATGAGACACACGGAAGATGTCTTGCATTGATCGGTACCTCTGTGGTAACTATAACTGATAGAAAACCGGCCCGACCCTCTCCAAAATCTCAAATGGCCCCACATACCTCGGTGAATGTTTACCCTATCTCCCGATCTGCCTGTGTCCCGACCTCGACGAAAAACGCAAGAAAACCTGATCCCTAACCACGAACTCCAATGGTCATTTGCAGCGAACAACATAGGATTTATAACGAGACTGTGCGGTAGTCATCAGCTTCTGAATCAACTAGGCCCACTCAAAATTATCATGCATGAGACATGGTCCCAATAAATCTGCCTCACCTGCCTCTAACCAGCACAATGATGATCGGAATGGCCTACCATATAAATCATTGTAAGGTCCCATCTCAATAGTTTCCAGAAAACTATTATTATAGGCAAACTTTTCTAGGGGTATATGCTTCTCCCAAGAGCCCCCAAAGTCTAGGATGCATGTACGAAAAATGTACTCATGCACCTATACTGTACGCTCTGACTGACCATCGGTCTGAGGGTGGTAAGTTGTGCTAACAAGAAACTGTGTACCCAGTGAACTCTGAAAACTCTTCAAGAAACGAGACGTAAAATGAGAGTCCCTATCTGAAATGATAGAACGGGGGACCCCCTAAATACGTACTACCTCTCAGATATACAACTTCCCGAGCTCATCAACACTGAAGGTCTCCTTGATCTAAAAAAAGTGAGCTAGATTTGTGAGTCTGTGCACAACAACACACATGACATCATTGCCTTGAGGTGACCTCAGAAAAACAGTCGCGAAGTCCATCGCGACATCATCACATTTCTACTATGGAATAGGTACCTTCTTAACAGTTCGACTGGCCTCTAATGCTTCACCATCACCTATTGATAGGTGGAACACCTCATAACAAAACCAGCTACATCCCTCTTCATTCCAAGCCACCAGTACTGACATCTTAGGACTCTGTACATCTTGGTAACCCCGGGATGAACTTCCCAAGCTGAAGCATGAAACTCCCGCATCAGTTACTCACGTATATCCCATGGAACCCAAAATCATCCATGGAAATGCAATACTTCATAACCGCCTATCGTCCAACCAAGAGAAGTGTCCTCACTCGTCACCGACTCCGGTAGAACTATGACTTTTAAATCAGATAGTTGTCTCATCCTCTCTCTATTTAGGAGGATAGAAGTCATATATAAAGATGAATGATAGGTCTGCCCCTGACTATCTTGCACCTACAAATGCATCTCAAAGAACAAATATGTAAACTTCCATTCACCATTGGCCACATGCACTGCCTGTATTCGAGTATTTCTGCTCAGTGCATCAGCTACTGCATTACCTTTACCTGGAGAAAAGGCAAGCTCAAAATCGACAGACTGAAGATATTCAAACCACCTTTATTGTCTCAGGTTCAATTCAAGCTGTGTAAAGATGTACTTGATACTTTTGTGGTTCGTGAACACCAAAAAATGTTCTCCCAAGAGATAATGTCTCCAACAGCGCAACACATGAACAACTGAAGCTAACCCGAGATCATGCGTCGGGTACTTCCTCTCTTGTGGCCTCAACTGCCGAGACCTGTATGCAACTACTCGATCACCCTTCATCAACACAGCTCCTAGACTAATACCTGATGCATCACAGTAAACAGTATAGATCTTCCCCTGATCTGGGATTATTAGGATCGGTGATGATGTCAAATTTCCCTTCAGCTTCTGGAAGGTTGTCTCGCATGCTTCTGACCAAATGAATTTCACACCCTTCTTAGTCAAACCCGTCAACCGCGCTTCTAAGTGGGAGAATTCCTATATGAAGTGTCTGTAGTCACCAGCCAACCCAAAGAAACTCCGTATTTCAAACAATTTCTTAGGCTTCTCCCAGGGAAGTACAGCTGTCACCCTCTCTAGGTCTACTGCAACTTCTTCCTTTGAGATGATATGACCCATGAAGTGTATCTAGTCCATATAAAAGTGAAACTTTGAGATCTTAGCATATAGCTAATGCTCTCTCATAGTATTCAATACGATATCATGATGGGTGGCATGGTTATGTTGAGTGTGAGAGTACACCAAGATATCGTCCATGAATATTACCACAAAAAAATCCAGAAAAGGATGGAACACACGATTCATCAGAGCCATGAAAACTGTTGGTGCGTTCGTGAGTCTGAATAGAATAACCATATAGTCGTATAGACCATACCTGCTCCTGAAAGTTGTGAGAGGTATATCAGATGGTCTAATGCATAGTTGATGATATCATGATCTCAATTCAATCATCGAGAACACTCGTGCTCCATGAAGTCGATCAAAAAGATCATCAATCCTTGGCAAGGGATATCAGTTCTTAACTATCAACTGGTTAAAATTATGATAATCCACACAGAGTCTGAGGGTATCGTCCACCTTCTTTGCAAAGAGGACTAGCGAACCACAAGGAGAAGTACTGGATCTGATGTACCCCTTTTCCGGTAACTCCTTTAACTGCCTTTGGTGCTCCTGCAACTCTGGTGTGGCCATCCTATAAGGAGGAATGGACACCGGTGCTGCTCCAGGCACATGATCAATAGATAAATCCACCCCACGCTCAAAAGTAAGACCTGAAAATTCATCTGTGAATACATCCCTGAAACGATCAACCACTGGAGGTAAATCCTTATGACAAGTCCCATGGTCGTCCAGATAAATGCTCAAAATCTGGGCTGTGACTCCACCTCTCCCATGATGCTCTGGTCCAGCTCGACTTGCCTGAACATCCCACTTTCCCTTGTATAGATGCTCTCCGCTCTATGGGGATGTGAAACTCACCCTACGATGATAGAAATCAAAAAAGTCTCGAATGGGAACCAACCAGTCCATCCCGAGAATGAAATCATATCTCTTCATCTCTAAGACATAGAGGTACCAAAGGATGTGACACCCAACAACCTCAAGGGGTCACTACTTGAACAGATGCACACTAGCCATTATAGTTCCCAAAGGAGTGTATAACGTCATAACAACAGAAGAAGAAGAAACACAGAGCCCAAGGCTCTCCACAACGAGCACAAATATGAATCTATGTTTATAACACGTATCAAATAGTACTGACGATAAAACAGAAGATACTAGAATAGTACCTCTGATAGTAGAAGATTCGGGATGCTGCTCCTACAGGGTCTGTTGCACTGCATATGTCTGCCCAGTGCCATGGCCCTGCGACACAGCCTGGCTACCCTGAGCTGTCTCACCCTGCTGCCTCTGAGATCCTGGTGTCTGGCTACCACGTCCACGTCCACCATCCCTGCCTACATGCCTTGATGTATTCCAGTTCCCTGATAGGTAAGAAGATGGTGGTCCTACCCCCAAATGTGGAGTCTACACAGAACCCCTCTCACTAGCCACTGGTGGAAACACCCTGCAAAAGCGCTGCAGATGAACCATCATGCGGCATGCCTGACATTCCACAGGGTCACGTGGACACTAGGTCACATGTTCCCCTCCTTACCACACTAGTAACACATGACCTTATCACCTGAAATTTTTTTCTGGCTGGTACTTCCATCCTAAGAGATGTCCATCTGTCTATTTCTCTTACCAGTAGAAATAGTACCAGAAACTAGTGCTGAACCACCCTGGACTACACCAATATCTTCTCATAGGTTCCTCTTTGTAATCAGTTCCTGGTTCACAATAGTATGTACTGAACGAAACCTGAAAACATTCACCAGTGCTCGGATGTCATATCGAAGATCATCCTCAAAACATCTGGCTCTCAGCATCTCATCTCCCACCAGAACGGGTGCAAAATGATGAATCTCGGTGAAGCGAACAGAATAATACATCACTGACATAGCGCCTTACTGTAGATTCATGAACTCTCAAGCTCGATCTTCCCTCAGCATATTTGGGAAGGTGAATCCATAGAAGGCTGTCTGGAAATCTTCCCACGCCATGTCTCTGTGATGCTCTGACTAGGTGGCAACATCCCACCACCTCTTGGTGTAATCACACAACATATAATTCACGAGCATGACCATCCACCCTGGAGGCGTATTTAGGTGCTCGAAAATAGTCTGCATCGACCCTAGCCAAGACTCTGCAGCCTGTGGTCTTCCATCCCCTAAAAACGTAGGTGGATACTACTGCACGAAGATACGAGTCAGCTCGGACATAGATGTGGCAGCCGGTGGTGCTCCCTGAAAGGTCTTCATGAACCACATAAAGCCTTCAGGGAACTGCACCTCTACGCCTGTGTCTGATATTATGGCCGGCGCTGTATTTGTCTTTGCTGGAGGATCAACTAGTAGCCCATGGCCCACAATCTCCAGAGTAAACTCGTTTCCACTCTCCTGGCAAACACTGTGTGATCGTCTCGGCGGCATGACACTACAAGGTCAATTGCACACCTTAGATCAAGATTATCACAGTCTGAAAACGAAGGACCCAAAAGAGGAGCAGGATGAAGAAGGCATTTAAGATTGAACAACAACACTAAACGATGTGTATACTAACTACACGGCATGTACCTGACTTCTCTTCCCCTACCCGGGTCATTCTACATGGCCAAGCCACATGTCTCCCGTTAAACAAAACTACACGGCATGTATATAGTCTACACGGTGTGTATGTTGTAATTTTCCAACTTATAGTGTCGTTTGTGACACGGCCGAGTACTCGGCTTGATACTACATGGCGTGTTTTCACCCACACACGACATGTACACTACCCCATTTCTTGGCCACACAGTCAGGTCCACACAGTCTGTCACTGGTCAAACTACACGGTGTGTCCCATAGGTACACGATGTGTACTATACGTGTTGTTAGTTACACGACTGGATACATGGATCCAACTACACGGCGTGTTCAATTTACACACGGCGTGTATAAAAAAAGATTACATCGACTCGTGTTATTAGTTACATGGCCGGATCCCAGGTCAGACTACACGGTGTGTTCCATAGTGGACACAACGTGTATATATTAAGGTCTCCCCCGTCCGTATAGTTAGTTACACGAGCGGACTCCGGGTCAACACTATATGGCGTGTAATTCCGATACACGATGTGTCCACCCCTAGCATTTACCTTTCCTGTGTCCTTTCCCACACGGTCTATGACACGGGAAGGACTATACAACATGTACTTATGGTACACGATGTGTAATCAAAAAATTTTCCTGTCTTCCTGAACAGAAGAATATTCACGGCATCTTTAAGGTACTACATGGTGTGTATACTGGGTTTCCGGACAGTATGCCTCATAAACTTTTCCGGAACCTAGAAAATACTAAAAAAACACCTAAGTGCCAAATTCTGATCCCTGAGGGCCCATACTCCCCTCGAATCAAAGTCTGGAATCTTATATGTGTTATAACCAGATAAACAAACAATGATCCACAAAATTTCAGTCAATGATGGCCCATACTCCCCAAAAACTAAAGTTCAACATCCATTCAATAAATAGGCCCACATAATAATACCCTATAAAACAATAGGTATCTATCAAAGCAGCTAACACAACAGCATGCTTTTACCAGCACAACATCTATCACAACAACATGAAATTTCTAATGAACCTATATGGCATATAAACTATGCATGGCATGTGATTTCTATCATGTGCCTAATGACGCATGAGATGTAATACCCTCATCTAATCAGGTTGCAACTATAGAGAACCCTTGAATAAAATATAAACAACACAATCACAAGTGCATCACCCTTCGGTGAAAATCAATTCAACTCTAAAATTGCAAAATCAGAAAAATTTCAACACGAGGTCAATTGGCTTTTCCTTGTACATGGGTTAGCTACACCCAGAATCAACTTATTACCAACTACCATTCACTTCCTATCCCTAACTAAGGCTCCAAATAGTGAGTCAAAGAAAATAACTCCTTTGATAGCACTTTGTAACATACCAGTTCTGGGTGCCACTCAACAGGTGCCCTGAACCCGGTTCGCCACATGACCTCAAGCGCATTTCCCCAAACACCAGAGGCAGCCGACTAGTAGCAAAGGCCCAAGTCTGATAGTAGGGAAACTATGCCCTCATTTGTCAAAGTGCAACGCATCAGAATGGATAAATAGCATACAACAATAACAGAAGAAGTAAACAATAAATATATAACAGAAATGGATAACTGATAATAACAAGGATACCAACAGTCAAATATATATAAAAATGCATCATGTCACTACTCTATAAAACGACCAAAACTTGTTACACTACAATACAATACAACAGAAGTACAAGTACGGAAAAGAAAAACAGAATAGCCAGCGGCATCGCGATCCCAAGCCCGGTCCCATGATCCCCTACATCCCATCATCTATCAAGTACCTGTATAAGGACCCTTTCCTTTATCCACACCTGCAGAAATGTAATCTATTTGGGCGGAAGACATGACCCAAACAGGGTGTGAGAAATAAATCCCAATAGGCACCCACCAAAGGCCCGTTCCCAATTGTGTGAGAATATGAAACAATAGTGTGCAGTAGTAAAATGAAATAAACAAAGAAGTACTAAAAAGTAACTAACATTACGAGTTAAATTTCCATTTTATTATTCTCTTAGAGATTCAATTTAAGATATCAGCATAGTGAGTATTCTATGTAAAACAACTAGTGTACTCAAACATGCAAACCCTTACCCTCAGGTAATCAGAAACGTAACCCGCAGGTAATTGCTCATAGACATAACATATATTTCCCACAGGCATACATGGTGTCTCCCACAGGCACATAGTCAACTGCCCATAGGCATTGAAGTAGTTTCCCACAGGATAAGAAGTACATTACCCATAGGCTAATCACAACACTGCCTTTAGGCTAACAAGTAACCTGGCCATTCCCAACATGTAAAGAATAAATACACATGAAATTACTCTAAACGAAATTCTATAATTATTATTATAAATGAATATGATCAGGTATCCTGTCTAAAAATCTAAACAGAGGAACGCACCCCCCGGGGTGGTCCTTGATCCAAGCAGTGATCCCAAACAACAGTTTATTATCACATTTACATTACCTAAATAATTCTAGGTATTTAATTCAACATGGACTCAGCCATAAGACACCCCATTCATGGGCGTGTATCTCAAAGGTACACAAAAACGGACATCAGTTAATAATTAAACACCAAGGCACCTACCCCGATCACCCGTGATCAATATACCATAACAACGCCTTCTGAAATTTCCAAGATTGTCATAGATCCGAGGTAAAATAATTCTCGTTCAACCTCAAATAACTTCCCTTAGAGTATGAATTGGAAAGAAACACCCAAGGAGAAGGAAGCTATTACCAGCGCGGTTCCAACAACATCGACAGAGGTGGAATCAGATTCTCAGTTCGTGATCGGCAGATCTCCAAAGCTCTTGTCATCTCCTCGAGCTTCCCTCAAATGATTGTAGCCTTACCAGTGAAAAGGGGAGGCTACTGCCCATTTTATGCAAAAAAAAACAAAATACACGGCATGAACTATCTACTACACATCATGTATTTTCTCATTTAACTATTTGTTTGGCGGCACCGCTGCACTGTTCATCCGTCGACATGAGTACACGGCATGTATGTCTCTATACACGGCATGTACTGTCACCCAGCTGGACACCGCCTTACTATTCACCTGCCAAATGACTACACGGCGTGTACGTACCGACTACACGGCGTGTAGTCTGTTTTTACACCCTTCGTCTTTGGTAGGGCTACACACCATGTGTACTCATCCCACACGGCCAAACTACAAGGCGTGTGGAATAGTACACTGTGTGTAGTTCCAAAATTAAATAATTTTCCCCTTTTTCTTTATTTTCTCAAAAACACTTAAGGAAAGAAGAAAAGAAGAAACATGTACCTCAAGAATAAAAATAGGGTCCTTACATTACTATTCGTAAGGGTACACTACTATTTATAAGGGTCTAGTTACTATTCATAAGGGTACATTGTTATTCAAGTTACTATTCATAAGAATGCATTATTATTTAAAAAAATATGTCTTCATATCAGACTCTAAATATCATTTATAACCCAATCGTGTATGTTATTTTTTCAAAATTCAAATCACATAGGTGGGAAAAATTATGTTTACTAGATAGTTTATAACTATCTCCAATAACCATGTGTTTCACAATAACTCAATGTTGTATGCATAATAAATTATGTAATGAATTATTCATACCATAAAATATTGGGGTGTTATATTACTCCCACCATCAGAAATTTTGTCCTCAAGAATTTTCATGTAAAATGAACTCAAAATTGATGTGGGTGGTTCTTCTATTATTTTCCTCTAAGTTAATCATAGGGTTATGTTCCCTAAAAAATGTTTTCTAAATCTAGTTCCCAAGGTTTCTATGAAACTTCCTATGATACCATCTGTAACACCCCGACCCCTCTAGACTAGAGAAAATTCCTTACCTATTAAATTGGTATGATTAAGTGGAATGAAATCCTGAAGGAAAAATAAGTTCATTATTCTTGAAATAAATAGATATATAGATGTAACTCAAATTACACTGGAAAGGTAACAAAAACACAAAACATAACAAAAACTAATAAATTGTTTCAATGAAATCCCCAAAAATGATTTTCTCTACATAACCCATTGAAGAAAAAAAGGGGGTGAGATAAAATGATCAGTAAGGGTTATAAGTAGTGAAAACATGAATCGATAATAATTGAATCATAAACAACTCTGCATAGTCACTAAGGCGTGGTGAATAAATGAAAAACACATTACATTAATAAACCGATAATGAAACTGTATCCATAGATTTTTTTCATAGTGAAAAACTCATGGATAGTAATAACTCAAAATGAATAAAGACAATTCTTACTAATTGTACTTCATGTATCTATCACATGATTCCATTATACCTTTATAAAAGTTTAGTTCTGTGTGTAGAAACCCATTTGATTTTTTGAAACAAACTTGAAGGGTTTGTCACCAACGAATTGTCTCATGGGACACGTCGATGCATCAATGGGCTATAAAAGGCCATTACCATCACTAAATTTCAAAATAATTATTTATGAATTTATTTAATATGATATAAATATTCCTTTTCAATATCCATATAGAGTAGAGGATACATATTCAGCAATTTTTGTACAATAAAAAAAACATTCCTAATAAACCCCATATGTATAATTGTTTACAATTTAGAAAATAAACATATAAATGATATGAGAATATATATATTTAATTGAAATATTCAAATGAAAATTGATCTCAAAAGGGTAGTAGGTACATCACAAAAGGTTAATTAGGTGCATAATAAAAAGAAAGTCACAACAAAATGGATGTCGAGACAAAGTATCTTACCACATTATTATCAGTCGAATCATATGACCAAAAATTAATAAACATAAAATGAACCATTTAATACCATGAATATAAATGGAATCAAGATATTATTTGAAAAATGGTAGTACACCACATACAAGAAATAAGTGGAAAGCAATGGAAATCTAACGGAAATGAATGTGCGATGAGAAGACCCCTTACAAAATTTTGGCATGGTAACATATGTTCTTGTGAGGGATTAATGAGAGGTAAAGGGGTATCCCATTATTTATATATCATAAGGGCAGTATGGGGGAGGTTTGAAAACAAACCCTATAATTACGGAAAAACAAAATGGCATAACATAAGGGGAATTCTTGAAAAAAAGTGAGAGGGGGGATCCCTTAAAAAGAACGTATCATTAGTGTGGGGACAAATCAATGACAAAATTATGTGTGAAAAATATAAATCCAGAAAATATAAGTGGATATACAATATAAAACAATCATATTTCATTCACACGTATTCTTGGAAAAACATAACCAATGACAATGATGTTTAACTCAACGAATGTAAATTGAGTTAAGATATCCCATACCTCGGGTTCAAATTCCATAAAATTTGTTCAAACCTTCTATAATATAGTTTGAATAGTGTTATTAAATTAATACAGAACTGAACTAATGTTTATAATCCCATATATAATTTTATTATACCATTTTTCTCCCATTTATTAACAATATTTTGTTTTTCCCATTATTTCAGGTTTGTTTTTCTCATGGTTTCAAATGTTTGTTAATTATGGAATTCCTTTTAAAAATAAATAATAATTAAGAATTGATAACATATATATATAGGTAATTTTAAAAAAATTACATTTTATTTGAAACATCCCACGATTGTGTTAAATAGAAACAAAAATGTATTATACACAATGGCGGTTAATTGAAACACTACAAAAGTCAATTTTGTTATTTAAGAATAAAAAAAGAAAATAATAGCTTTTATGAGGAATATATCATAAAAAAATTTACAATATATATAAGACATTGGAGTTATCATGAAACATTTGATAATAGATAGGGATAAGTTATATATGAGAAAAAATTTGAAAGAGAAGAGGAAAAAATATTACATATTGGAAATATCTCTTTTAAAACCTCTTTATTAATATTATAAGCGGTATTTTTGTAGATGATAAATAGAATAATATGTTAAAGTATATGAAGGATAGAATTTGACAGAGTTTTTCAAAACAAAAAGGCTAAAGTTGATTAATATTTGTAAATGAAAGAGTCTCATTTGAAAATTGAGGTGGAGGATAACATAATAATTACTAAAATTGTTAAATTATAATAAATATATTATATATTTCAAGCCTTTTAAAAAGGCCTAAAAATAAAGGGTATTACATTTTTGAATTAATCATATCATTTTTAGCATTTTTCAATATTATTTGTATTTTTGAATTATTTAATAAAATATTTTATTCATGAAAAACAATTTGTTCAATATAAAAACTATTCATAAAAAAGACATTAAACACATTAAAAAAAGTTTCAAAATCAAATAAAATTTTATAATATATAATATAAATGTAATATTAATATATTTAATCAATGAATTAAATTAAAAATATAAAAATATATATATTTTAATACCATTTATTTTATTTATTCATTAATTAAATTGATACTGCATCATATTTTGTGGAAGCAATTATTTTATTTATTTTTTATCTACAAATTAAAAATAAAATTATAATAGAAATATAATCTTATTAGTTTTCCAAAAACTAATTTTTTTAAATAAAAATCATGGAAAACGATATATTAAAAATGTAAAAAAACTAAACATTATAATGTGAACACCTTTTCTTACTTTTAAATAAAATATTCTAAAATTCTTAATGTGATTCATGTGAGTCCAAAGTGTCCCCAAATCAAATAAAAAACTTAAAATATTCTAAAATTACTGATATAATATGTTTTATCCAAAATATAGTTCATTTAGTAATTCTTATAACTTTATTTAAAAACATTTTGTTTATTTTTCTTATTCTTGCACAAGCACTGAATCATGGTTTCATAATCATTAATGTTAATTATTTCATATATAAAACATAAAAATAAATTACAATCATAATAATTATTTAATTAGGATCAAAATAAAATTCTAAATTCATTCATTATGTATATTCACTCGTATACATAACAAGACATCTTCTTAAATTTGTTATTTTGTTTTTTCTTTCCTTGCTTATGCATTGCACATATAGTTCAGTAATAGTCATGTAATATAACACTATAATTAGAAATTAATAATAAAATACATAACTAAGACATTCTAATTAACTAATAATTCATTAAAATTATTTTTAGCACTCAATTTTTACATATAAATTACCAATTTTGACTTTGTCAGTGCTGCACAGGCAATGCATTGACATTGATAATGATTTTTATACATACCATGAAAAATATATAATTTAATATTCTAAATTAATTTTGTAAAATATTACACTTTTAATATTATTTTTTAGTTATTAAATATTTTCAATAAATTTTTATATCAAAATAATTTTATGATGATGTCATGAAAAATGTAGTATTTCATAAAAAAACTGTATTTTCTAAAATTCAACAAAAATTAAACTATTTCATAAAAATCACAAAAATTCTACCAAATTTTTTTCAATGTGTTGAATCCAAAAAGAAACTCAATTTTATGAAAATAATTTTCTAAATATGAGAAATTTAATTTTTAATTAAAATCATCATTTACTCAAAAAATACCAATTTTAATATTATAACTGATTTTATGAAACTTTGAAAAATTAACTAGGGTCTCATAAAAGTATCTTATAATCATTGGACTAAATATTGATTCATGTATAGATTTTATAAAAAATAATTAGTTTTTAAGATAATATATTAATTATAATATTGAAATTCATTATTTATTGCTCATAAAATACCAACAATAAATTATTAATTTTTAAAATATTTACTATCAATAATAAGGCACCTAAATTGGATTTTTACTTATATGTGTTTGGTTACTATAAGGGTACATAACTATTCATGTACTATTCATATGGGTATATTACTATTCATGTGCTATTCATAAGGTTATAGTACTATTCACAAGGGTTAAGTTACTGTTCATAAGGGTACATTGCTATTTATATGGGTCAAGTTACTATTTCTAATGTTACATTACTATTCACGTTACTATTCATAAGGGTACATTACTCTTCAACAAAAATTATGTCTGCCTTATCAAACTCTAAATATATTACAAAACGCAACAGTGTATGTAAGTTTTTCAAAATTCATATCATAGAGGTGGAAAAAATTATATTCACTAGCTAGTTTATAACTATCTCAAATAACCAAGTGTTGTTTCACAATGACTCAATGTTGTATTAATAATAAGTTATCTAATGAATTATTCACACCATAAAAATTTTGGATGTTATAGGTATATAATTTATAATTTTATGGGACAAATATTATATGGAAAATTATAATTGAAAATGATAAATGTATATACAATTGGCGGGATAAATACATGAGATGAAAATCTTCCATAAATTTAATTTGTTTGATAGATTATTTATAAAAAATAAAAATAGAAGTAAATGAAATGTATTAAAGGATGGAAAATATGATTCTATGATAACATAATTTGGATTTTTATTGATAAAATTAAATTATGTTATAAATTGATAAAAAATGGATATTAATATGAAATATATGAATTGTGGTCGATTATCTCTTATTAATCACATCTGAATTATTGGATAGGTTCTTTATGATGAAATTTTGATGTAACGAACCAACCTTTTTTTAATGAAAATTCATATTGATCTAATTAAATGTATTATTATGTAAAATGATCATATAAAACATTTTTATTTATTTGGTTTTATGTTTTTGGATATTTAACCGTTAATAATTCTTACCATTTCTAATATATTCTTTGAACAATGATCACATGATTAGTATAAATATAGGGTTTTAACAAATCCAATTTACTCAGAAAAAGGAAATGATTTCCTCATTCAGAAGAATTACATCATATCAATCCCATTTTTCAGATCTTCGAAAGTAGGTAGTGTCACGTGGCTTCGCTCTTGACCAGTCCCAAGCTGAGCCTCAACACGTTAAGCTTGAACAGAACTACCTATGATAGAAGTGCAAGTTAATAGATATTACCACCTAAGTGATGTTAGCTGAGCCTCCCCATGAGTTTTTCACCATTGAACACCATACCCTTAGGTCTTATGTGAGTGTTATAAGGGGTTACAAAACAAGACCCTATCACAATGATTATGGGAATTAATTTTTATGAGGAATATACATTCATTTTATTATTGTTACTTTGTAAATGGTTTTTAAATCATAAATAATATATTCAGTTAATAATAAATTAAGAAATATATTTTGATGAAATAATGGATTGTTGAATTAAATAATACTATAATAAAATATTATTACTATATTAATTTTTATTATATATATTTGATCGTATAACTTTTTATGGATAGAATTGAAATTTTTATTGTGTTTCAAAAACAATTTTTGTAAAAACCCATGAATTTTCAATAAATATCAGTTTTTATTATAAAAATTAAAAATTAAAATATTTATAAAAATATTTATATAAATTGAATATAATTTTTTAATTTAGTAAGCCTAAATTATCTAACGGTGAATTTTTCATAATTTTCTGAGACTGTCGAATTTTTGGGTAAAAATTAAATACTTTTAAAATATATAATGTGTTTTATGACATCATAAAGTCTTAAAAGTGATATAATAATATACAATAAAAAGTTTTTTTGGCCAAAATATGTTTTATATTGAAAATTATGTGAATTTATATTTGTTTGATTAATTGTTTGGTTCCCTAGTGGACCCTCTATGACTTGTAAGATATTTTAACTTTTTTAAAATGATTTCTCTGAGCGTGTGACTCACCTCCACATAATTAAGACTAATATTTTAATAATTTGTGTCATTGGCTTATAAAATAATTTTTTCCACTCCCATTTGGAATAAACCATGGGAAAAACATGGGATGGTTTGTGGTTTTGAGTAGTTTAATGTGTAGTGTCCAAAACCAAAATAATAAAGAAATCCCTCTCATTTACAATATAAAACCACTTAATCTTCCATTAATCTTCACTCAAACCATTTGGAGTTTGAAAACCCCCTACCCTCCTCTCTCTAAAATCCACCCATGGTGCCCCAATATCCTAAGAATCCTCTCTTAAGCATCTCCCAACCCTTTGGGATCACACTTCCAAGTATGGGATTTCCTCTTTTCTCAGTTTTCTCCAGATTTCATAATGTTGTTAAACACTTTTATTTTCAATTAAAAATGTTGGGATATGATTATGAACCTCCCCCATACTACCCTAATTATTTTTAAATTATGAGATAACTTTTTATCTCTCATTAATTCATCCCATGTACACCTATTAGCATGACAAATTCTATATGGAATTTATCTCTCCTCATTCACATTCGAGCAATTATTTTATATTAGGCATCTAAATTCCATTAAATATGTTGGGATATTATTGTTCCATGACCCCCTTAATGTAAATTTCATGTATAAATGATGATATACCCATTTTACTCTCATCAACGCATTTTACAATTTCTATTTGACGTCTTTATTCTAACAAAGTCACACCAAAATTTCCCATGCCAAAATGATTGTGTAATTGAATACCATACCCATTTCTCTATCAAGGTTATTAACCTTTATGCCCATGTACTTGTTGATTGATGAATTACATTTTATTTATTCCACATCTCTTTTCATGGAATAAATTATGATTTTTAATGAATCCATGTTGTATGATCCATGGGGCACACTTATGCATGAAATGAAATATTTTTGAAGGGTGTGCCCAGTTAGCGCTCCAATGAATTGGGTAAAGATTAGTATAATTATAAGTCAAGTGAAATGAGTTTTTAATAATGATAATTAAAGTTAAATGAGGGTTTTATCATGATGAATCATGTGCAGTGAGGGTTTACTCATGCTCCATGTGAAATGATCCTTGGCTCATGCTAATGTCATGATAAATCTTGTTGCCACATTTCCATGTTTTGATAATCATTCTATATCATGAATTTATGTTCATGTTTCTCTTTTGCTCCATTTATAATACTATTTCATAACATGTACTATATAATTCAAGTTATTCTTTGTATACTCCCTTATTGGGCTCTATAGCTCACCTTTTTCTTATGGGTGTCCTCAGGTTATCCCGTGTAATGCTTAATACGAAGGAATATTGTGGTAATGTAAAAGACAATTTTCAATAAACATGTTGTGTTTTATGTTATATGTTATTATGTAATGTTCTTTATTTCACAATACACTAGACCTATCGATCCTCATAGTTGTCCTTAGTGAATGTTTATATAATAAATTATGTTTTCGTGTGTAATAAAGACAAGGGTTGATATAGTTAGTATCAGAGGATAGGTTTAGTTTTTTTGGGATTAAGATTAGAAAACCATAGTGAATGCCTTCGAGATAAAACTAAATATAATAAAATCTTCCCTATATTTTGGTGAGTATAGCGTAAGTGTTTTTTTATGAAAATACATCCCTGTTTTGATATGAACAAGTCGAGGTGGATTTAGAACAGATGTATCTAGGGGTAAGCTAGACTTGAATAGGAACTGGTGCATGATAATGGGACTTGCTGCATTCTTGGTTACAATCCTCTCAGGGGATATGTTTTAGAAACTTCATAAGATTATTATGAACCATTATTAAGGAAAAAATTCCTCAAAGAATATATATTGGTATGTAGATCAGGGATAACATAGATTGAAACCTATTAATTTATAAGTTAAGAAAATAAATGTAATTTATAATTTATCTATTTTTTCATTAGATCCCCCTTTATGTGTTACCCTTAAATTTACTTTTATTCAAGTCAGTGGATGGTAATTAGAGGAATCATGCTTACAACCGATGTAAAGATCAATGTGATGATTGTTCTAATGAAATTCCCAATCCAATGGGTGCGAGAATCACAAACTTTGTCAGGATACTCTCTTAGTTAACTCAAGTTTTGAATAGAAACATTGGTCAAGAGAAACGTTCAACCCCCCTAATAAATAACAAGCTGCAATCTAGAGATTCATGAGACAAAGGCCTCCTACTTTTAATGGGTCATCTAATTCCTCAATCACTAAAAAATGTATCGACTCCATTGAGAAGATATTATTCAACATTCAATGTTCTGAACTAGAAAATGTTCTTCTTTATACTTAACATATGGAGGGATAATCCGGTTAATAGTGTCTATTGATCAAAAATAAAAATCATGAGGAAGAGTTTGAGGCGTTGGAATAGAAGGATTTATAGAAAATGTTTTTTGATAAATATTTTCGTCACAGCCTCCGACTTAGGATAGAAAGGGACTTCTTTTCCCTGAAGAAAAAAGAAGATGAATTCATCAGAGCATATGAGGTAAGTATTACAAGGGTTTCACAATACGCCTTCATCTTTATTGTTACCCCTAAATTAAAGGTTGACCACTTCATTGGTGGGATAAAAAAAGCCTACATAAATAGTTAGTGATCCATTACATTGATAGCTATGAGGAAATTTTTTGATGTGCCCTAACAGTTTAAATAGAGATCATAGAATCTCAAAGGTATCATGGTGATAAGAAGTAGAAAGTGGACTTTAATTCTAGTGGTCCAGTGGATAAATGCAATGGTGCTATGAAATTCAAGCACCCCACTTGCCAAAGGTGAAGAATAAAGAACCCTTAGAAGTTAAATGAAGGGGATAATAAAATGATTTAGGTGTGAGGGATAATGGAACATAGACATTAACTATCAAAAATAATAACCCTACTACTGAAAAATAGGATAGGAACACTTCATTCGACCATAAAAGTATTTTTTATTACTTCAACTACAAAGTACCATGGCACTTTGTAAACCAGTTCCCTAAGAAAAGGTATTTCAGGGGCAACCAACAACCTCCAAGGTAGCACGGGTGAGGTTTTTCCATCACTAACTCCAAAGAAAACCCCAAAAACAAAGTGGTGATAGGTACGCCAGTTATTCATTCATGAATAGAAAACATAACTTTTTATTTTGAATCTATGAATATCTCTAATGTTTAGTATAATAATCCCAAAACCACCACAAATCATGGAAGTAGAGATGTCTATGAGAATGAAAAATGGGGCAATCATTGAATCCCATGAATATAACTCCTCCCCTGTCATAAATTGTGGTTTGAACTTCCTGATAAACCTCTTCACACACCCTCTGGTGAAATTTGATAGAATTCTTGGCATGGATTGGGTTTCTTTATATAGATCCAAAATAAATTTACATGAAGGGGAAATCGATTTTCATACGGCAAATAGTCCCCCGATTCTATACATGTGAAAGGAGGAGGATGAATCTTCTTTAGCACCATAATCTCAGGTGTTTATATTACTGACTTATGATCACCAGTATATTAATCAGATGATTGAGTCAAAGGATGAAACCATCCTTGAATATATGCCTATTATGAGGTAATTTTATGAATTTTATCTTGATTAATTTCATCATCTTCCTCCTAGAAGATATGTTGAATTATCAATTGATCTTATACATGGGGATTTTACAATATACAGGACTCTGTATATAATGGCTATTGAAGAGGTCGAGGAGCTAAAAAACTATAGAAGAATCTAGATAAAGGGTTTATACGCCCATGTTCATCACCATGGGGGTGAACTAGTCCTCTTTATCAAGAGGATGGATAGGTCAATGCGTCTTTGTATTAATTATCATGATCCCAACAAAATCGTGATAAAAAACAAGTATCATCTTCCATGAATTGATGAACTATTTGATCAGCTATGTGGAGCACAATACTTCTCCAAGGTGGATCTGCAGTCAGGATATTACCATGTAAGGATGAAGAAGGATTATATCCCAAAGACAACTCTTCGTACAAGTTATGGGTACAATTAATTCCTAGTAATGTTTTTCATACTAAAAAATTCTCAAGAAATCTCCATGAACTTGATGAATAGAGTCTTTAGATATTTCCTCAAACAATTTCTAGTAGTCTTTATTGACGATATTATAATATACTTCAAAACCATGGAGGATCATGAGGAGAATCTAAGAACAATACTAGAGACCTTGTGAATGGATAATCTCTATGAAAAGTACAACAAGTGTGAGTTCTATTTGAAAGAGGTCTCATTCTTGGGTCATATCATCAAATGTAATGGATATTTATGGGTCTTTCTAAGACAACTGTAATTGAGGGATGTTCCAGGCCAACATCGGTGTTGTATATCCATATATTCTTGGGGTTAGTAGGATATTATTTCTAATTTGTGAGAAATTTCTCTAGATTGTAAATCCCTCTTAACAATATAACTTGGACGGGAGTCACGTTTTCTTGGAGTGATTAATGTGAAGAGATCTTCAAGGAATTGAAAAGGAGGATTATCACTACACCTATTCTCACACTACCCACAAGTGGTGAACTTTTTGTGGTATTTAATGATGCTTAGAAGAAGGAACAAGTTTGTGTGTTGATGAAAAATGAAAAATTCATTCCCTATGCTTCAAGTAAATTGAAAGTTCATGAGAAAAACTATCCAACACATGATCTGGATTTGGCTGTAGTAATATTCACTTTAAAATTTGGAAACATTACATCTTTGGGTAGACGTGTGAAATATATATGGATCATAAAATCCTAAAGTATATATTCACATAGAAAGAGATGAATATGCTCTAAAGAAGATGGTTATATATGATCAAAGGATATGACTACTCAATCCATTACCTCCCAAGGAAAGCGAACAAGGTAGAAGATGATCTATGTAAAAAGGACCCAGTGAGTCTATCATTGATGTGAATTTAAGAGGATACAATATTCTATAGTTTGATGAATATGGAGATGGGAATCATAAATAAGGGAACATCATCAACCCTTTCACAAATTATTTCTCATCCGTATCTTTTGGAAAGGTTAATGGATGCTCAAAAGGATTGCTTGGGAATTTAGAGGAAAGTGGAAGCTATCAAAAAAGGGAAATACTTGGAGTTCAGTGTTAATGAAGAAGGAGTTGGGAGATTTGGGTCCAGACTATGAGTTTCATCAAATCAAGAGTTAAAGAAAGAACTTTTAGATGATGCACATAGATTGAATTTCTCCATTCACCTAGGAAACAAATTTTTTTTGAGATCTCCAAGAGAATTATTAGTTGGATAACAAGAAGAAGGAGATCACCGAGTATACATCAAAGTGCCTGATGTGTCAGTAAGTGAAGGCCGAGTGGAAGAAGTATAAGGGGATGATGCAACCTTTACCCATACCAACATGGAAATAAAATAACATTACTATAGACTTTTTCATCAGAATTCCGATGAAATTCAAAGGAAACAATGCTATCTGGGTTGTTGTGGATCATTTTACAAATAATGCACACTTCATTGAAATTAGATAGGATTTATCATTGGATCAACTGGAAATGATATATTTCATAAAATTGGTATGACTTCATGGAGTACCACTATCTATTATATCCGATCAAGATCCAATATTCACCTTTATGTTCCGAAAGAGTCTCGAACATGATCTAAATACTGAGCTGAACTTCCGTATGGATTATCATCTTCAAAACGATAGTCAATCTGAGAGGACTATACAAACACTTGAGGAAATGTTGGTACCATGCTAAATAGACTTCGATGGAGGATGATATCAATATCTTCCTCATGTTGAGTTATCTTACAATAACAATTTCCACTCAAGAATCCAAATAGATCCTTATGAATCCCTTTGTGAGAAGACGTGCAGATCACCAACATGCTGGGATGAATTTGGGAGTGAAAACTCCTTGGATCAGAAATGGTTGACGAAATGGTGGAGAATGCTAAGACAATCCAGCAACACATTAAAGGTTCTCATAGTTGATAAAATAGATATGCTAATAATCATCGATGAGACCTAGATTTTGATGTTAGAGACATGATATTCCTCCGCATATCACCATGGAAGAAGTTATGAGATTTGGGAAGAAGATAAATCTTAGTCTAAGGTACGTCGACCCTTTTAAGTCCTTTGATCTGATTAGATTACTGGCCTATCGACTAGAACTACCAACGAACCTATGTCAAGTAAATGGTGTATTCCAAGTATCACCCTTGAGGAAGTACATACCTGACCCATCATATGTACTCAATTCAGAGGTTTTACCATTGAAGAATGACATCTATTTTGAAGAGATGCTAGTGAAGATCTTAGATCGTAGGACAAAATTTCTATGAAATAAGACAATGCCTCTAGCCAAGGTGTTGTGGTGAAACCACAAGTTTGATGAAGAAATGTAGGAATTAGAAAAAGTGATGAAGAAGATTTACCCTCATCTGTTTTAGTGTGGGAAAAGGAAATTTTGGGGGTGAAATTTATTAAGTGGGAAGATTGTAGCAACCCAGACTTTTATTAATGAAAATTAATCATGATCTAATTAAATGTCTTGTTATGTAAAAAGGTTATATAAATCTTATGAACTTCTATGGTTTTATGATTTTGGATTTTAAAATACAATTAATAATTTTTACCATTTCTAATATAGTTGATGATCAGTGATCACATGATTATTATGAATATAGGGCTTTAACAAATCCAATTTACTCAGACAAAGGAAGCGATGACCTCATTTAATAGAATTGCACCATATGGAGCCCATTTGTCAGAGCTCAAAAAGGAGGTAACTTCAAAAAGATTTTCTCTTGACCAAGCCCAAGATGATCTTCAACATGTTAATCTGGAACAGAATAACCTATAGAAGGTGTGAAAGTTAGTAGAGATTACCACTCGAACGATGTTATTCGAGCCTCCCCAAGAGTCTTCCACCATCTCACATCGTACCCTTATGTCTTATAAATTTTTTATAACGGGTTACTTAACAAGAACCTAACTCTATTATTATGTTAATTAATTTTTTATAAATAATATACATTAATTTTATTGTTTTTACTTTATATATGGTTTTTAAAGCACAAATAGTATTTTTAGTTAATATTCAATTAAGAAATATATTTTGATGAATTGATGGATTTTTGAAATACATAATATTTTAATATGATATTATTAAAAAATTAATTTTTACTAAATATAGATGACCACATAATTTTGTATGAATACAATTGATATTTTTTACATTTTGAAAAATGTTTTTTTCAAAACCCAAAAATTTTCAATAAATATCAGTTATTAATTTAAAAATAACAAATTCACATATTTATAAAATTATTTATATAAAATGATTTTTATTTTTGGACTCAGGATGTGGAAATTATCTAACAATGAACTTTTCATAATTTTCTGAGATAGTCAAATTTTTGGGTAAAAATTAAACACCGTTTACATTTATAATGTGTTTTATGACATCATAATGAACTAATACTGATATAATAAAATAATATAAAAAGGATGTTCAGACAATATACATTCTATATTTAAAATAATGTGATTTTATATTTGTTTGATAAATTTTATGGTGCCTTAAAGGACCCTCCATGACTTAAAATTGTTTTTAACTTTTTTAAAATGTTTTCTCTAAGGGTGTGACTCATCACCACCTAAAAAAGGATAATAATTTAATAATTTCGGCCATTGGAATTATAAAATATATTTTTCCACTAACCATTTGAAAAAACCATGGGAAAAAACAATTGGATGGTTTGTATTTTTGATTAGTTAATGTGTAGTGTCCAAAACCTAAATAATAAATAATTCCATCTCCTTTCCTATATAAAACCACTCAATATCCCATACCTATTCTGTCAAAACAATTGGAGATCAATTGACCCATTCCTTAATCTCTATATAATCCTCCAACGACACCCTAATCTCCCAAGAAGCCTCTATAAATCCTCTCCCAAGCCTTCATGATCACACTTCCAAGTAAGGGATTTCTTCCTTTCTCACATTTGTCAAAATTTCTTTATGTTGTTATACCCATTTATTTTCAATTAATAATTTTGGGGTATCATTTTTAACCTCCCCTATACATACCTACTTATGTTTGAATGATTGAAGACCTCCATATCTCTCATTAATTCCTTGCATGTGCACCCATTACCATTCCAAAATCCCATAAGGAATTTATCTCTTCTCATTCACATTGAAACAATTATTTTATATTATGCATCTAAAATCCATTGAATATGTTAGGATATTATGTTCCATTACCACATTACAGTCCATTTCATGTATAAATTATAAGAGACCCCTTTATATCTCATCAACATATTTTATGATTTCTATTTTTTGACATTATGACACCGAATTTACAACGAAATTTGTCATGCCAAAATCATCATGTAAGTGTATACCATACCCATTTCTCTATCAAGGGTATTCACCTTTATGAATATGTAATTGTTTATTGATGAATTAAATTTTTTTATTCTACATATCTTATTCATGGAATAAATTATGATGTTCAATTAATCTATATTGTATGATCCATGTGGCACACTTATGCATGAAATGAAATGTTTATAAAGGGTGAGCCCCGATAGCACTCCAATGCATTGGGTAATGAATAATATCATGATACATCAAGTACAATGAGGGTTTAATAATTATAATTAAAGTGTAATGAGGTTTTAATTATTCCAATTCAAGTGAAATGATGGTTTACTAATTCTCCACGTGTAATGACCATTGGCTCATGATAATGTTATGTTAAATGTTGTTGCCACATTTCCATGTTATGATAATCATTGTATATCATGAATTTATGTTCATGTTTCTATTATGCTCAATTGATATTCCTATTAACTAACATGGACTATATTATTCATGTTATACTTTCTTTACTCCCTTATTGGGCTTTATAGCTCACCGTTTTCTTATACATGTCCTCAGGATATCCCATATAATGATAAGTACGAAGGAATGTTATGGTCATGTAAAAAAAGTTTTCAATAAAGATGTGGTGTTTTATGTTCTATGTTGTTATGTAATGTTCTTAATTTACCAAGACACTAGTCCTATTGATCCTCCACATTTTTTTAAGTGCATGTTTAAGTAATTAATCATGTTTATGTGTGTAATAATGACCAGGGTTGTTATATTTGTATTGATAATTATTTATGGATAATTTTTTAAAAAATAATCCCACATATTGAATCTTTAAAATAAAAAGATGAAAACATAGTGGAAAATATATTTACTAGTTAAAGGTGAGATTTTTTTACTAAGAGAACATGCCATTCTAATTCTATATGAAGTTTATTACACTTTTATGGGAAAAAATTCCAAACTATTTTTAACGACATGATATTTTGGAATATAATTTCCTCTAAATTGCTATTATATTTGATAATTTGTTCCATGTATAGCGTAGAACCAAAAAACTATGCAACATTTTAAATGAGCATTAGTAAGATTTCATAAAGATGAATTATACATCTTATAAATGAAAATATAGTAATCAATTAAAATTTCGTACTTTTAGAGGATTAATAATTAATATGATTTAATTCTTCTTTCTCAAATAAATATATAAGTTCATAATAAATTAATTAATAAACTTTTAAATGATCCTTATGGTAATATAATAAATTAAAATATTTAAAAATGTATTTAAAATCTCAAAATTAAAAATCGATGTTAAATAATATTAAGAACTCTTAATGTTTAAAAACATGAATATTTAATAAAACTATTTTTTGTTTTATAATTTAAATTTTCATTTAAAAGATAAATTCTATAATTTTATAATTTTAATTTTAAAAAATTATATTCATTTTTTAATTAAAAATAATAATATTATCCTATGGTGTTTTTTGTATTTTTATAAAATGATTAAATTTAATGTGAATGGTGAAAAATATATTCTTTAAAAAAATTATAAATTTTTAAACCTTATCAATTTATGAGAAAAACCCAAAGGTTTATTAATTTATTAAATTTATCAAATATTTATTTAAAAATTAAAACAATAAATTTTAAACATAATACTTTTAATTTATAAGACGTCTGGCTAACATTTTAAGAACACAAATAATATTTTATGATAAAAAATATTTTTGGCCTTTTGTTTTTATTAATTATAATTCTATTAAATTCTAGTATCGACTTGATTTTAAGGCCACATAAATTTTACTATAAAAACATTTATATAAGTAAAATCAAAGACATGTATACTTTTAACCTACATACAAATTTGATACTTCAAAATAAAATTTTTCTTAAAATGGGTTTTTACGTATTACATTTATTATTTTTTTAAATTGACTTTTTTGATTAATAGACATTTTATATAGTAAAATTTAATTGATATTCAGAATCGGTAGTTATAAATTATTGAATAAGGTGGTTTTTTAGTAATTAAAATTAAATTACACAAGCATAAAACAATTACCATAGTAGAATAAAAAATTGTAAAATTGAAAATTCTAATACTAAAGGTCATAAAAAATTTTAAAACATGTTTGGAAAATAATTTTATTGTGATTTTATACCTTATATCATCAACCAATCAATTATTTTCCCATTTTTTCTGTGACGTGATAGGTAAAACATATGCTTCATTTATATTATGTTGAAATATTTACAAGAATTAAATTCTCACCACATATAAAATGGTCCTCCAAAAAAACCCTTCAGGACCCCTAAAAGAACTAGATTTAATCTTGAAACATTGCTATTATTCATTACCCTATAATATTATTCATTTTCCATTAAACTATGTTCACAAGGTACTGGATTAATAATTCCATTTCCAGATAATCTTCCAAGCTTAAAAAAAATATTTGAACATGAGTACTCATTTTTCAGAAGTCATATTTTCTTTGTATATTTAGTTTTCAATTTTAATTTTATAATTCATATATATTGAAATATGTATAGTTTTTCTGATGACTGTTAATATTCTAAGGAAAAAACTATTATCCACCTTTTACCTTTTTTATTAATAAAAATGAAATCACCATTCATGCATTGTACTGACTATTACCTCTACTAAGCAACAAATTCTGTTTTCACTATCATTTATCTCCACTAATTATAATGGAGAAATTGAATTATTAATAAAAAATAAGTACTATAATTATTATTATGAAGGGAAAAATTATAATCTATCTTCTTTCAATCTTATTCTTGAAGACATGAAATCGTTAATTGTGTGTTCTGCAGACTACTACATCTATTATGAAATGAATCTCATTTTTAATTTTTTTTATTAATAATTTATTAAAATCTATTAAAATATTATTAAAATCCATAAAAGTATATACTTAATTTTTTATTCTTATCTTATAAGGATCTCATTTCAAAACTAACAACTTTCACAATCATAATCAGGAATTAATTACGGTATGTTAATGTTTGGGGTGGTCTAATAACCATGTTGAACCACACATTAAAATAATATCATGGATGACTACATGAACATAATTATAGAAAATATATGTTATAAATAAATAAATACATATATCATTTTGGTGATGTAGTGTTAAAGTTAATATTATACTCAATAATTATGAATCCAACATCCATTCATTAAAAATGAATTAAACATTCACAATGATAATTTTATCATTAAGGATTGTAAGAAAAACTCAGATAGAAATAAATTATAAAAATATGAGTAATTATTAAAAAAATTGGTTCTAGAACACTTTATAATTTGAAAATTATTAACTTTGGGGGAATAATGAAGAACAAAAGAGTTATTATGAAACTAGTTCAAAATGATCAAGACTACTCACACCCGATATTGAAAATAGATAATAACCATCAAATATACATTTAGAGAATAATTTTAAATTAGTTGTATTTTTATTTATTAATAAGGTTATGAAATATAATATTAATATAGTTATGTTCTATTTACATGATGTTACATGGAATTTTCTTATGTAGTGAAACACGGTGGATTTTTCTCCTCCTCTTCAGTGAAGGGCTCACATTCATGTCCATATTTTTCTTTCCTATCAATATTATCCTTTATAATTGGTAACCAAATTACATGTTATAACATGTGACCTATATATTTTTAGTATCCACTCTTATAAAACATATTTTTACTCGTTTTATGATGTTGTTTTTCATTAAATATATTTCAAAATATTAAAAATCTTTTTATATCCTTTCAAATAAAATGTTATAGATTATATCACACATTTATTTTTATATCCTTTAAATATTTTTAGAGATACAACATTGATGTTTAATTTTTTTAAAAAAATTGTGTTTCCAATGATTTTACTACACCTATTTAAAAATAACTTTTGTGAAGACCCATAACTTATTTGTTTTGTGAAATGTTAAAATTGTTTTCTAAATTACCCATTTATGTTTTTTTCCATAGAACAAATAATTTCCCCACTTAAATGATTTTATATGAATATTTATCTCTATGAATTTATAGTTTCCTAAAAGAATTATTTTTTATCATATATTAATAAAATATTTCTTTTAAAATTATTTTAAAAGGTCATGTATATTTGTTTTTCCTAAATTTATTTTCCTAAAACTACTAAAAACGTAGTTTTATTCTAGACATTTAATTTTAACATATATTAATCTTTATCGAGGATATTATTAAAATTTTTTCATCCACATTTTTTTTCTACATGGATTATGTAATTTTATTTTATATCAAAGAATTGATTTATCAATGCCTTTTTATTATTAACCATAAATTGTAAATAAGAATTACTTTATATCCAATTAGTTCATTTTGTGAACTCTCTATATTTACTTATTTTGAATTAAAATTGTTCACCTAGATTCCATATGTATATTGATTGGGAATGTTTTTGACTTAACTATATACACTTTATCTATATAGTATAAATACCATATTTTTATTATCTTGATTGAATTTTTTTCATAGAATGTTACTTTATATCTTTGGATACCTTTTTATTCTCTATGGGATTCTCATTTTATAATTATTGATGAAATTATGAATTATTTCATTATTTTAATATATTATAAAATGATATGGAACCCATTTTATTCCATGGGTTATTTTTAATGGGATTAATTAAACCCATTTTCTTTTCTGGAGTTCTTTACGATGTGTTGAATAAATCCCATTTTACTACACTAGTTTCTTTATAAAATATGGATTGCTGATTTCATATAGAACACATAATTATGGATGAATGATGGGGTATTCATATATATCCCCCAAATATATCATTTAAATATATATATCGCATGAGAACATTTTTTTTGAGTACATTTTTGTAGATCATAAGTTTTATAACTAATGATATGGATCATGAAAGTGAGGATCTATATACTGATGTATATTCTATTTTTTGAATTATGTGTTACATTATTATTTTCTGATATAATGGTGTGTATAATTAAATAATCATTCCATAAAAATGTGTTTGTTCTAGAATTTTATGAATATCTTTATTCTTATGTCATGATCTTATGGAACGTTTTTGACTAATATTTACATAATTTTTTTATCCAAGTCTTATCTTATTCCATGACATATACCATGTTTTATTATCTATGTTTTTTTGGTGTGATTTTCATATGTATCATGATAATTCTAATACATTCAACTTCTTATCACTTATATTCATTTATTTTTATCACGTATTTTTACCCTTAATAAGAATTTGAACTAATTCATTCTTATGTTTCCATTTAAAAAGGTTATAAATAAAATTATTACATAATATAATTCTTGGAGTAGTGTGTTGTGTAGGATTTTTTTGGTGAAATTGAATAATTTTTATGGATTAATTAGTGTTTTATTTGGTTATTTTTTTCATTTGATACAAATAACATTGGTTATAAAAGTAAAATATCCTTTTTAACTGTCTAAAAATATAATCCTAAGAAGATACTTGGATTTTAAATGTTACATTGTGTGTTAATGATATTTAAATTAAGGATGTGTATCAAATACATAGTGTTAGGTATGTTTTTTTATGTACTATATCCCAGAGTATGGATATGAGATTCTTAAATTAGTATCAAAGAATGGTTTAGATAACTTTAGAGGGTAGGATGCTATTATTTAAAGATAAATTAAGTGTTCTAAAGGTCATTCATTCTTTATAAGTTAAGTTTGATCATATTTTAAAAGGTATAGATAATCAATTAAGTTTTTTATACTAAGTATTTTATATTTTTGGGGATTAATAGGAGAGAAAATTATTAAAATATCTAAGGATAAAATTTATTATAGGAAAACAACCTAATGTTTTGGTACATCTGATTTTTAAGGCTTCTATGATTAATTATATAACAATTGGGATAATAAAACTAGATGAAGGAATTAGTACTGATGTACCTAGGGGTAATAACACGGAAATGGGAAAATTGAGTATTAACATGACTATCACGTAGTACACAAGAATGAGGCTAAACTGCACAGATTTTTCAAAAACTGTAGATGGTATTCCATGGTTAATTCACATTCTATAGAATAATAAATTATAGAGGATTCAAGTATGAGGTTATCTAATTAGGTTAGATAACCTAATAAGAAAACTCCCCTGGATAAGTGAAAATTGAACAAAGTGATTCATAGGTTGAACTGATAGAACCGTATTTTAAAATAAAATGTCTCAATGGGGACGACATCATCAAATTATTATTTTTTATATTCATATTTTTGATATTATCATAACAATTATGTTTTAGTGTTTGGTTAAAATAGGATAAAAATGAATTTTGGAAAGGTATATATCTAAAAACCACTACAACTTGTAACAAAATAAGGGAGCATACTTAAAAGGTTGAGAATCTTTTTATATGTATAATATGATATAAAATAATAGTTTCCTAGTCATACATAAGTTAGTGAGGATTATGTCTTGATAAAAATTAAATCATGAATATATTAGATATTTTCTTTAGTGAGTGATATTTATCAATGATATTCAAGAATATTCTAAAAATTAGGAGGATTATGTGAAACATTTATGCATTTATCTTTAGTATTTTCCCTTAAATGTTTATAAAAACAGATTAAATTATATCAATAACCATTAAAATTGATTTTATAATTAAGATATATATTTTCGGGAAGAAATTCATGAAATCGTGATTGAGGGTTGGATAGACCTTAGGATAAAGAGGTTGATTAATGTTATGAAAATTGGGTTAGATAGTATTAATAACACTAGAAATTATTATTCATTTAATAAAAAAGTTATCCATGATATTTTTGGTGAAGTTTATCACATTTTGGATTATTTTATATAATAACTAGTGAGTGACCATATGAACTACATGTTAATTATATTTGATTGTTAAAGAGAGAGTTAATTTTTGGAAGAATATATTATTTGGTTGTGGTCTAAGGAATTGGAGATTCAAATTGTTTTGTTAAAGGTATGTTATAGATATTATATGATATATACTAACTTGGGTATATGATTATATTAATGATTAATATTATTTGAGAAAATATGTGTAACTTGATATAGGCAAAGAGCATTAGGTAGATTTCATATTAGAAGATATATACAAAATGATGAATTTGTTTGAATATCATCACCTATTTTCATTGGTCATTAAAAATAAAATTGTGAGAAAATATTTTATTTAAGAATGTAGAATTAAAGGACCAAATATTTTGGAATTTCTTTTTCTCTAAATTAATATTATTAAAGATAAATTACTCCATAGGGAACACCAAACATGAATGATCCAAAACATATAACATAAAAATTATTAAAAATTTATAAGAAAAATGAAAACTCAAGTGAATAAAAATACAGTAATAAATTAATATATTTTATTTTTAGAGGATAAATAATTAATATTATTTGATTTTTTTTCTTAAATAATATTTTATGAAATTAATAAATTAAGTAACTCATGTATAAATTATTATTCTGATGATATATGATATTAAAACATATTCAAAATATATTAACATTCTTTAAATTATAATATTAATTGAAATAATATCAATAAAATTAAATGACTAAAAACATAAATTTTAAATCAAAGTAATTTGACTTTATATTTTGAATTTTCATTTAAAAGATAAATTTAAATTTTTTTCACTTTAATTTAAATAAATTACTTCATTTTTTAATTAATAAAGTCAATTTTATCCTATTTTTTTCAAATATAATTATTTTTAATGAGGATAGTTAAAAAATTTGTTTCTATGAAAAATGTAAATTTTAAGACATCATAAATATATGAGAAGGACCTATAAGTTTATAAAAATGATTTATTGATAAAAAAATATTCATGAATTAAAACTACTAAATTTTAAAATAATATTTTTAATTTAGAAAAACTGTGATTAATATTTTAGAAACATAAGTAATATCTTTCATTAAAAAATTGCTTTTGGACTTTTATTAAAAAAATTAATATTTTGGTAAAACAAAAAAATTGGATTCCATTTAAGGAAAAACAAATTTTATTATTATACAATTTAAATAATGAAAATCAAATACAAGAATAATTTTACTAAACATGTAAATTTTAAAAATAAAAATACATTTTTTCTAAAAATAGTCAATTACACATTATGTGTGCTAATGTTAAAATTTATTTTTCATAAACATGAATATACTATATAATAAAATAGTTTTTTTATTTTGGGTCATTATTTACATGTTATTTGATTATTTATATTTTGTTTTAATGTATTAAAATTAAATTAAATAGTTAAAAAAAGTTTCCATGGTAAAAACAAAAATGTTAAAAATTAAAAAATTTAAGAGTAATGTTTTTAAAAATGTTTAAATAATGTGTGAAAATGAATGGTTGAAGTATTATCAACCATATATCATCACCAAATCTATTATTTTCCATTTTTTATACACTTTATAGGTGAAATATGTGCTCTCTTTTTATTAAGTTGATATATTCACAAAAATTACATTCTAATCACTTCTAATAGTGGCCTATGACCACCCATTCAAGACTACTTATAGAATCATATTTCTTCAACAAAATATTCCTTTTCTTCATTACCCTAAAATCTTATTCCTTTTCATTTTTTCTATTTTGAGAATATATTTTCTTATGACCCTAATTTTTTAGAAGTACTCTGAGGGAAACGAAAATATTTCTACTTAAGTACTCATTTTCTCAATCTTATTTTCCTCTATATCTTATGTTTTCAATTTCATGATTATATTTAATATATATATTAATTTTAATTATTTGTATTATTAAAGTTATTTTTATTGAGAAACTAATATTTATCACATTTCCCCACTTCTATTAAGAAAAATGAAATTTTTATTCATGTATTGTGCAGACTACCGCCTCCATGAAGCAATGAATTTCATTTTTCAAAACTACTTATATTTTATAATTATATGGTGGAAATTTAAAGAATAAGATTAAAAATAAAAAATAAAAAATATTTATTATTATAATGAGAAATTACTATTCATTTACTTTCCCTCTCTTTCTTCAATGAATGAAAATGTAAATCTTGTTTTGTGAGGAATACTTCTTCTACGAAGTATTATATTCTATTTTTCAACTAGTTTTATTATTCTGAATTGATCTATTTTAAAGTATGATTCACCGACTTAAATTTATCTAACTGATATCATTATTATCCTATAATAATGATATTATGTCAAAATAAAGTAATTTCCTAACGATAATCAACCATTAATTATTGTATGTTCTTGTTAGTGTTTATATAATGACTTACTTGGATAGTGCTATAAAATAATATCATGGGTTAATATAAAAAGATAATTTATAATAATATATGAATTAAATATATAAATATTTGTTTTATGTTGGGTCTGGTTTTGGAGTGGAAAAAAATATTAAAATCATTAACTAAGATACCAATGTTCCTTCATTAAAAAACACCCAAACATACACATTGCTAATATCATATTTAAGGATCATAACCAAAGGTCCAAAAAAAGAATTTATAACATTATAAATAATAATAATAATAATCCAATACCTTGTATGATATATGAATGTTTAAATTCGGGAGAATAAAGAAAAAATTATTATTAAAAAACTAGTTCAAAACAAAACAGAATATTCACACTCGATATTGAAAATAGATAATAATAGACTAAAATACATTTATATAATAAGTTTAAATTAAATTTTTTTTCAAATTTTATAGAAACGAAAAGGATTATAAAATTGAAAATTATGATATTTATGTTTATTGTACAACAAGTTTGAGTGCATATGATTAATCAAAGAAACAAGGAGGGGGGTTATTATCTCAAAATTTTACCCATTGAGACGCATTTAGAATTATACACCATGTTTTATTTAGAATTTTCAATAAATTTAATCCTTAACATTTTGTATCTTTATTATATTATATTTAATAATATTAAATTTTCTACTCTATGTTCTTTCCCACAAGGATTTTTACTCAAATGTTTCTATGGTTGTAAGTGGTTCATTGTCACAAATTTAATTTTCCAAGACATATATCATTTTATATAACATGGTATATTTAATATAGTATTATTTTCATATAATTAATGAATTTTAAAATATTCATTATATTTTACGATCCATGTATTATTGTTTCGTTAATTTTTTTTATGATTCCAATGATTCTAGCTAGTTGTAAATTTTTTGATAACATATCACCCTCCAATATGTTATAATGTTTCATCTTGACCTTTTTTAATATATTATTGGTTTCTACCACCAATGGTCTATATGAAAATAATTTATCTTAATATATATTAGAGAATTAACTTCTAATTCATACCATTTACCTAGATGCAATTTTATTTAAAAAGTGTATATCATTATTGAGATTAATTCTCATCCTATTTAATGAAGGTACCCCCTTTCCAAATTTTAATTTCTCATCAATGACCTCATTTATAATTGGAAATATAATTATGTTTTATATTAGGTGGAATATATATTTTTATTATCTTATATTAAAAATTAATATTTTTACTCTTTTTATGATATGTTTTTTCAACAAAGATATTTAAAAATATTAAAAAATGTTTTTTATCTTTTCAAATTAGATGTTTCATTTTCCACAAAAAATTTCCATCAATTATCTTCACATACTTTCATGGTTATATTATTTAGGTTTTATTCACAACATTTTGTCTCTAAATATTTCACATCACCTTTTCTGAAAATAATTTTTAATAAGACCAATATCTTTATCATTTTATAATAATATTAAAAATGTTTTATAAAATCAATCTTTTTTTTCTTCTATGAGAATACATATTTCCAATACCCATTTCAGTTTACAAATAGTATTTTCTTTATGTTCACATTTTTTATAAAAGAAAATTTTTTCTATCTAATATTTATAAAATATTTTTTATAATTCATTTTAAAAATCAATGATATTTTTTTTGAAGTGATTTTTCTAAAACTCTTAAAAATTATTTATCATCAAAGTAATTGTCTTTTACAGTGTCTTATTATTGATCGGGTATATACATTAAATCTTACCATCCAACGTCTTAATCTTTGTGTAATATTTAATGATATTTTCTATAAAATATTTCATCCCTCACAACATTTGTTTTGGTAGTGTTCCACTGTGAATATGCATAACTTCTATTCTTATGTATTTTATTTGTGAACACATTATACTTACTTAAATTGAATGAATGGTGTTTACCTAGATTATATACATATATTTTTGGGGAAATTATTAACTTAATTGTACACCCTTTATTTTTATATTGTAAATAGTATATTCTTTATTATCTTTATTAAACGGTATTTACTTAGAATGTTACATATTATATTTTTATAATCATTAATTTCCCCTAGGTTTATCATTTTATGAATATTTATATGATTATAAACAATTTAATTATCTTAATACCATTTAAAATGATATGAAACATGTTTTCATTCATGGTTTCTTTTTGATTTGGAGATTTCATCCCATTTCCCTTCCATGAGGACATTATGATGTGATGAATGATTTGATTCGTGTTCCACTTATAAGTATGGATGAATGATGGGTGGGGTCCTATATCAGCCACCAATTCATTGGATAATAGTTTATACCTTATGAGATAAATTATTTACAAGAGAATTTTTGTTTCTTATAATTATGGGAACTGATTGTATGGATCATGAAGTTAATGTTCCCTATAATAATTTATGTTCCATTTTTGAACAATGTTGTCCATTATTATCTTATGATCTCATTTCATGGTTCATCAATGTAATGTTCCTTATACTTCTGTATTTCTATTTTATACTTAGAATTAATATTCTGTTATTATCTCATGGATCATGTTTCTTGACTCATGGTTCCCCACTATTTTTATTCTTATCTTATGTTATTTTATTCCTTTAATAGCCTGAGATTTTATGATATATCTATCATTAAATAAATTTCATTGTAAACATAATTTAAATAACCAACTGATTTTAAATTATCCGTGAAAAATATTATTATATGAAACATATATCATTTTGTAAATCAAAATTATTTTAGGATGTTTTTTGGATTGTTATAAAATGACTTATTTTTCAGTGAATATTAAAAATATAGATGTTTATTAATTATCCATTTTTTAATTTCACTTAAGTAATTAAAAAATCTACTATATTTTTGGTTTTGTATTAAATTGGTAAAATATTCAATTAATTTATATTAAGATAATTATTTTAAAAAAATTCATATAAGTCTATTTTCAAGCTTTAAAATGCATTTTTTATGGAAATTGTTTTTCATATCATTTTGAAAGTTTATTTTTAAATTAATTAAACAATTTTTAGGAATTAAAATTCATTTAATTTATTCCATATTGGAAAACATTAGGTTCAAATTTTCTTAATATATAACTTTTATTTTTTAAAAATTATGAATAGTCACCTGGATAAAATTTATCACTTCAGTTAAGGGTAAAAACAATATATGATTTCTTATAAATGGTTATTTCGAAATTTAAATGGAATATTTTTTTCATGGTAATAAATTTTTAATATTTAGTAATTTAATATTTTCTTTAAATTATTATATAATAATAAAGCAATATCTCTTTAATTAAATAAAAAAAGGATTATAAAAATATTAAAATTAATGTAAGTGAGATTTATTATTAGATTCAAAGTATTTTATAAACAAATATATCATATTTGTGATGTTTTTTTGGGATTATATTTTAATTAAATATTTAGATTTATGTTTTCATGGTCAAATTAAATGAATAGTGTCCAAAATTACAATAATGATATTTTATGAAAATAATAGTTTATTAAATTATTTAAAATATTAAAAAAAATTAACAAGGAAAATAGGGGTTATATATGGTAAAAAATGTTATCCATTTCCATTTATAAGCTTATTTTCTTATTATCATAACTTTCTAGGCTCCTATAGTATAAAAACGTTTTTATTTTGTCAATTTTCAAAAGGGTCAATGGGCAGTTAAAACAAAGAGATAAGGAGATAACAAAACCTAAACATGTCCAATTATTATTTCATGAGAGAATTTATAATCATATAAAATTATAAATTTCTATCTATTTTTACCTTAAAAACATTTCATATTAATTTGATACATTAACAAATTCAAAGTCTGCACCTCCCCTCACTTATAAAAGGACACCCATTCAAAATTTTAATTATACCTCTTTGAGTGACCAATATTGATAAAATACTATTTTATTCATATTTAGAAATAATTAAATATAATTTATAGGTTATGATATTCTAAAAATTCAAACCCTAGTGTCCCAAAGAAAAGATCCATATGGCGTTTTTTTAAGAGAGGGTAATCGTTATAATAAAGATATTCATTTGTTTATATCTTCATTAACACATTCAATTATGTACAAATATAATAATATAAAAATACCGTAATATTCACTATAAATAGATATTACGTTATATATAAAATTATATTTACTCATCTTCATATCCATCAAATGGGAAACAAAACCATCACATGTATGTATAGAGGATTACAACTACGTGAACTGATGAAATTTGTTTTCCATCACCACTACAAACAAATTGTCAAAATAATTTAAATAATAAATATATAATATATTTATGACATAATTTTTTAATTACAACATCTTATTTATGTTTTTACTTTTCAATCCTTTAGAATATTATAACATCACTCATATGTACATGGGGACTACCACCTCCACCAAGCGTTATGATCCGTTTTTCATTTCCACTTTATATGGATATTAATAAGGATATATTTAATGAATATTTATTCTATATATGATATAAAAATGATTTTATAAAGGTGAATTATAATTTACCTTTCTTGCATTCCATTAGTCAAAAAGTAAATATAGTGTTCATGAGAACGTATGGGTAACCATCTCCCTGAATGAAATAATTAATTTTTCTATATATATATATTATAGACGTATTAATTATATATTTAATATATAAGATATTTATATATTAAATATATTTATTTATATGATGGAATATTAATCAAGATCCAAGTACCAAGACTACTGAATCAAAACATATGTGAAAAAAAAGTAGTTAATACCATAAATATAGATAATAATAAAATATTTTTATCATATGAGTGATAAAAGGTTATAAATTGATCATATATGATATTTAAAATATGAATATGGTTTTTTATATATTTATGATAAATTTGTGTCTATTATACAGGATTTTAGAGAACCTATGAGACAATTTGAACTTGAGGTAAGATATTTCATCTCAATTTTTGCATGTTTTATAAAATTACCCATTTAAATATTTTACAGGAATATATATTTGTTCCTGAGGAATAATGTTTCATTTAATGTTGTCTCTTTTAAGGGGTTACAATTTGAATGTCACCTAAGAGGTAAGGATTTATATTATAATCTCATTTTTTGTGGATTTCACTTAGTTATTCATTTATTAAATCCTTTAATATATCCTTCAAACATGACATATACTTTCTAATCCTATGAGTATTTAATGATTTTCCATGTTTTCATAAAAACAATTATCACAATGAATCTTGAGTCAAATAAAAAACATTTAAAAGGAAATCCCATCATATTTATATTCAAATCAAGAATATTTTATATCCATGTCCATATTCCAAAAAAATGTTTTAAAAAAGTTTTATTAAATCACTATAAAGTCTAATGAATGCAATTTTCTATTATAATTTAATTTTTATAAAGTTTTAATGTTATATTTCTATTCTTTTATAAAAAATAATTTCGGACTTTCTGTTATAAAAATCGTAAAGGAATGTTTTATTAACATATAAAATGATAATGAATTTTACCTATACCATAGTTATTTTATGTTATTTATCTTATTATAAATATTTTAAATTGTTTTACAATGAAAACTCTATAATTAAATCTATTATAATAATTTACCTAAAATTAAAAAAGGTCATGATTTTATTATGAAACATATATTTATGATGAAATGATGTTCAAATTTTGTCTCTGATTAATTTTGTGGCCATTAACATTCCCTTCAAACATTATCAGTATTTAGATCATATTTCATTAGAAATTACCTTTCTCTTAAATATACATATTAATTTTATCATGGATATGATTATTTCCTAAACTATATACCATTTATACATAATTTCTTTTACTATTAATGTTATTTGATTGACTATGAAAATCATAAAATTCCATATTCTTAATGAAATAATGTTATTCTTTGATAAGTAATAATATTTATGAGTTAAATTTATCATTTAATATATGAGGATTGCCTTGAACATGAAGTGAAGGGTGGGTCTCGGTTATATATCACCTCAAAATGCATTGATAGATCACATTAGAAAATATATAGGCCAAATTAAATGGGTTTATAGTGTGTACCTACACATCGATTTAATGGACTGAGAACAAGGCATTGAAAATATAGAGAGAATAATGTTTGAGATCATGAATTCCAATATTAATCATCTATTTTATTGAGACTTCATTTATTATTATCCTTGATATTAAAGCATTGAAATTTTCAATGGATGCATTTTGTACTCAAGTTATTGATTAAATCGGCTATTTAATGTTCTATGTTGATTATTCCTTATTGATTTATAATAGAGACCACTATACATTACCCAAATTGAGCATCTAAGATCAGCCAATATTAGTTTTCTTTCCCTTGGTATATTAAAAAGATTATTATGAATAATATCAAGGACGTGAGAATGTTTTTTTTATGAATTCTATTTTTTATATCTATTGTAATATTGAAATCATGTAAGTATCTAGTTCTTAAAGAATACTAAACTAATCAATCCCACATGGTGAGATCTCTTGCATCATTTAATTATGTTAACACCAACCCTGGGATATTGGAGTTGGAGTTTCTATGGTTTTCATTTGATTATTCTTTGTAGAAGCGATGAGATGTAAATTTTAAATGAACATATATAATATGGGAAATATGATAATCCCTTATAGTATTCATGAAATTTTACCATTAAAGGGATTTCTATTTTATGGATTAATATTCATGATGATTATGAGCTAACTCAAGGTGTGTCATTATTTAGTGGTGGATCCAAATGGAAGAAGGCTAAATAATAGTGATAGACAATTTAGGGATTTACCTACTGAGTAAGCTAATATAGATAGTGTTGGAATTGGGATGATCATGTCCATATTAGGGTAGCTGACTCAAGTTATGATGAATAATATTTCCTTTAGAGAGTAACCTATTGTAATACATAATGATTCACCCATGTTGCATTATTTCATGTGATTGAAGCCTCAATATTTTATTAAAACTACTAATCCATTGGTAGCTGAACAATAGATTTGGTCTCTCAAAAAAATATTCCGAGAAGTCTGTTATTTAAGTGGATATTACTATAAATATTGGTAATTTAGTAATAATTATAAATAGTTTAATTAAATAAAAAATAATTAAATAGAGTCCTTTTAAGTTGATATTCTTTGATAAATACTTCCATTGAGAAAAGTAAGCTAAAATGAGAGGAAGTTACTCACAATAGAGTAGAAGTAAAAAAGAATTTGTGGAATATTATAAGGAAAACTTTGCAATATTTTCCAGGAATTCATTATACTAAATATATAATATGAAATTAAGACTGACCATTTATTTGATATACTTATGTAGAGTATCTGTAGGTTACTAGTTTTGTAAACATTTTCATAATATGATATTATAGAATAATGATCCATTAATATAGACAATGAATTTTTTAAATATTATGTCTTAAAAAGAAATCAATAGAATAAGAAGTAAAATGAGGGCCAATAAAGAGGGAACAAATTAATAAATACTATGGAAATTAAGTAATTTTTCATGTAATAATTGTGAAAAGAAACATCATAGGAAAAACCTGAAGGACATAATAATTTTTTACATGTTTGGAGGGAAGTTTTATCAAGAAAATAAATGTAAGAAAATAAAATAAACCACTACTATTAAATGATTCAACTGTAAGGAGATAGGAAGAGATGGAACTGTGCACTCTGGGATCCTTGAAACCTCTCATCTTTTTATACACATTCTCTAGGTTTTTTCATTTAAGCTTCTCGCAGTGGTGGCAACTTGATTTTCACCCTTTACCTTTCGCGGTTTTAGATTATGATTTGGAAGCATTTTACCTAGAATTAGAGTTTATTTTAATTAGGTTTTTTATCTTCAACCTTTCCACTAATCTCTTCCTCCTTATGCGTTCGGGTTCTTCCATGCCTTCCCTAATTACATGGATGCCTTTCAGTTGGGTACCTTTTTGTGGTCCCTTTTTCTACTTCTTGTGGATCTCAATGGATCGATGGTGGTTGAGCTATATCTATCTTAGATATACCTATATATGAACCCTCCAATGGGATTCAATGATCACTGGATGAGTCTGTCTCATCAAGTGTTTTCACAATTGGGGCTGAGGATTAGGTTTCAAATGGTTCCATGTCGGGTTTCCTCTTACTTGGTTCTCCTCAGATTCAGTCATCCTTGGTTGATTCAGTGCTTGAGCATGGGATTATATTTGTGCATCGTAAATAAAATATATAGGTGGTGGATACCTAGATGTGAGGCATTTGTCATACATCTAACTCAATTAGTGTAGAATGATGTCCATGCGGTGGTTTCGTTTCAATCTTATGGGTTCTTTTAGATATCATTAAGGTGTTTTTCGGGTGCAACAATTATTTCCTGGGTCACACAGCAGATGGACCTAGTGGATGAAATTGGATGGTTCACGGTGTCACTGATCATAAGGGTGTTTTTTCTTTGGTTTATGGAAGACAATAGATATTGACGATGATTCATTTGTAGTATGGTATTTTTTGTGAATGTTTTGTATGATGTTTAATTATTGTTTACTAATTTGGTAGGTTGATGGGTTGAATTTTTTTTATATGGGTTTTAAATTTTTTTTCATCGCATTTGGTTGGTAGTGCAACTTCTTGCTTGTAATATAGGGTGGGAGGCCTCAAAATAGGGATGGGTGTGTGGACACCTATCATCCATCTGTTTGTCCATATTATTTGATGGATGAGTGCCTTGATGTAATTATGTATAGTGTTTTTGGTCTTGAGTTGTGTTATATCAGGTTGAATTTCTTTGATATCATCGCATGCATTGTCATATGGTATTCTCTAAAGAGAGATATATGTTCAAACATCTATTATCCTATCCTCTATTAACATTCTTATATGTATGGGGAGTTCTCTATATCCTTGCATTGCCAGAATGGTGTAACTTCTTGGTAGGGGGAGACACTTTCTCTATGAACATTATCATTATGGAATTATCATTCAGGGGGTGATAAAACCTTTTCCATTTCATATATTTAAATTTTCTCTCGGTTTATTACATTGGGTTTCTTCTATCCCTTTTGGTCAGGATTTCTATGGCATTGTTTCCAATATGATTATCATGGGCTTCCCCTTTTCCCTTACTTCAAAAGAGTATTTTATATTTATAAAAAATGGGGGATATTCTATTTACCTATTAAAAATCTAATCATACATGTAATTATTCCTTCCAATTCCCCAAACATCTAGGTAACTTACCAACAAACAATCAAAAGGTAGAAGGCCAAATATATGTAATTAATACAAGTGGAGTGGACTTTTCAAGTGATGTGATGAAAGGTATACTTATCATCCATTGTAGAATTGAAAATGATTTATTTGATTCATTTTTTACTCAATATTTTAGAAATGAATAATTCTATTATGGTATCACATATCCACCTCAATGACTAGATGTTGGGTTAGAAGTGAAAAATCACAAAGATAGAATGATCACATCTCATGTTTGTAACTCCTCTATGATAAAATATTGTGGTAAATTGCTTCCAGAAAATATTGTTATAATCCCTCTAGTTAAATTTGTTTTAATTTTGTCCAGGGATTGTCTCTTTCACTAAAGAACCCATATCAATTACTGGGGAAGAGAAAATACATTTGATATTCTAAATCAACATACAATAGTCTTTTAGTGATAGGATGAACATAGATTCCTAATTGAAATTACTTATAACATATGGGTTTTATTATATACTCATGATAGATATTTATGTTATATGGTTGTGGAGAAACTGAATATTGAGGATATTAATATTTTATTAATATTCATTGATGTATTTACTGAATAGTTTTATATTCTTCCATTGAATTGTGAAGTTGAGTTTTCAATATTACTCACACGTGGTGCTATGCCTATTTAAAAATAATCCATATATAATGGACCCGATTGAGTTGTAGGAATTGGATAAAGAAAAATATAAGAATCTAAATACTGGATTCATTCTGCCAAGCCCTTTACCTAGGGGTGTACATATTGTTTTTTTCAAGAAGAAAGATGTTTCAATGTATCATTATATTGACATTCAGAAACATAAAAAGATCAGTATCAGGAAAAAGTATCATCTAACACATATAAAGGATATATTTAATCAATAATAAAGAGCTCAATATATTTCTAATATTTATCATTGACATGAATATCATCTGCTAATGGTCACGAAATAGGATATACCCAAGAAAAACTTTCATGTGTGGTATGGTCATTAGGAATTTATCATAATTCCATTTTTAATTACTAATGGTCTTGATATCTTCATGGATTTAAAGGATAGAGTCTTTACTGAATACCAAGATTATTTTTTGGCTGTATTTATAGATTATATTCTTATATTTTCAATGAGAAAGAAATAACTTGAATATCATTTAATAATTGTGTTGAATACCATGAGGAATGAGAAGTTGTATGATAAATTTACCAAGTGATAACTTTGTCTTAAGAATGTTTCATTCATAGATTATTTAATCTCAAGTGAGTGTATATTAGGGGATCCTCCAATGATGGATGTTATTGAAAAATGGATTAGATCATCCATATTAACTAATATATGTAGTTTTCTTGGGATTAATTGATACTAATGACATTTTGAGATACATTTATAAATAACCTTCAATACAATCACCATGTTAACATAGAAGGGGTATAGGTTCTTGTGGATTGATGAATGTGAGGATAATTTTAATGAAATGATTATAAAATTGGTAAATGTGAATGAGATTACACTGCCCTAAAGTGGAGAAGGGTTTGTGACCTATAGTGATATATCAAAAAATGGTTTGAGATGTATCATCATACAAAATGACATGGTGATAGAATATGCCTCTTGATATTTAAAAAATCATGAAAAAAATTACCTAACTCATGATTTGGAGGTATCATTAGAAATTTTTTCAGTAAAGATAAAGAAACAATAACTCTATGATTAATGGTGTGCTATATACATGGACTAAAAAAGTTTAAAAAACATATTTATAAAAAATAGTTGAATATGATCCACAAAAGATGGTTAGAGTTGATTAAGGATTATTAATGCTAAAAATATTACCACCTTGGGAAGGTGAACAAGGTGGATGATACTCAGAGTTAAAGACATATAGATTTTTTTCCATGATGATGATTGAAAGTGATCCAATATTTTTGTGTTTTTAGAATCTGGATCTTGAAATCATGAGGAAAAGGGATGGATATTACCTATATTAGATGAATATAAAACCATCTATCCATGAGTGAATTAAGAAGGAGTAGATGGAAGATGTAGAATTATAGAAAAAGGTGAGGAATGTTCCTAATTTCCACCATGATCATGATTGAGTATTGATGTTTAGGAATTGATTATGTGACCCATAATTACAATATTTCAGGAATGAATTATTGGAAAAAGCTCATATTTGATCATTCCATTTTCATTATATAAGTAAAAAATATTTATAGTGATATTAGGGAATAGTTTCAATGGGATAACATGAAATGGGATATTACCAAGTATGTATCATGATGTCTGGTGTGTCAGCAAGATAAGGAAGAGAGATAGAATTATAAGTGATTTTATAACTATTACCCATAACATAATGGAGATAGGAAAACTTTACCATTTATTTAATCATCATACACCTACAAAACATCTAATGTACAACATTATATTTGGATTTTAGTTGAAAAAATTAAAAATCAATGCATTTTATCTCTATTTGAGAAGATTTACCTATTGATCAGCATATACCGTTATACATTAAGATGTTTGTGAGTATTCATGGAGTACCAAAATCAATCATATCTGATCAGGATTATAGATTTACCTTGATGTTCTAGAGAAGTTATTAATAGGAACATAATACAGAGTTGAGTTTTATTACTTCTTAAGACAATCAAGAAACATTTCCAGAATAAAATGACCATTAAAATTATTGAACAGATGTTGAAATATTTATTTATGTTTTTCAATGTCGAATGGGATTGAAACCTTCATTTGGATTAATTTTCATAAAATAAAATATTTCACTTGATAATTTTTATGCGTACTTATAAATCCCTCTATTTAAGGAAGTGAAAAACTCCATCATTTTTTGAACAAAGTTGGAGGAAGAAATTAATTGGGACATGAACTTACTGGGGAAATGGTAGATACGGATATATCCATTCAAAAACTCATATGGGTGTATCAAAGTCAAAATAAAATACTACGAGTATTGTTTTTGATATTAAAGTTCGTATTTGGTGATATGGTACTTATATGGATATCTTCTTGTAATGAAGTTATGATCTTTGGAAAGAGGGCAGAGTTCAGCCCTAGATATATCATTACCTTCAAAATTAATGATTATATTGAGCATTTATATTATCAATAATTGATTCAATCATTTATCTCTCAATTTATGATGTGTTCCATGTATCTCTCTGAAGGACGAATATACTTGATGATTTTCTTGTAATGAAATCTGAGGTCATACTGCTAGATCAAGATCATTCTTTTGTGTAAAAATTAATTGAAATTATTTATAATATTGAGAATTTTATATGAAATATGAACACTCACCAGGTAATTTTGTTGATAAATCATATATTTTAAGAATCATTGTAGAAACCTAAAAATTTTATGGGGAAAATTTTTCTTTATTTTTTATATCAAATTGGTAGAATTTTGAGAGATAAATTCTTATAAGGGGTGTAGAGTGTAACGAACCAATATTTTTTGATATTGTTCTCTTTAAATAAATTTCATTGATAAATTTCATTTCATGAAACACAAAGTTTAAATAAACCATCAAAATATATTATTATTTAAAAATTATATCATTTTTTGAATAAAATTGTCTTAGGTTAGATTATTGGTATTTTTTAACATATTTATTTTCCAGTGAATAGTGAAAATACCTTTTTTTATAAAACGTTCATTTTATTTATTTGTATCAAGTAATTTAAAAAATATAAAATCTATTTTTTAATTGGTATTAATGTGATATAATATCCCTTTTATTAAAATTTGGATCATTATTTTATATAATTTTTATATAAGTCTATTTTTAGATTTAAAACATATTTTTCTCGAAATCAATTTTTCATTTCATTTTATAGAATCTTTTTCAAATAATTTCTTACAATTAAAGATTTAGAATTTGATAAAATTTATTCATTATTTTAAATTATTAGGATCAAATTTGGAAAAAAATACACTTTAATATTTAGACATTATGAATAGTAACTGTGGAAAAACTTATTACCTTAATGAAAGGTATATCAGGTAATTAGTGTTTAAAATAATGTGAAAAGAAATTATAAATATATCTAAAATTTGTTTTTATTTATTCTAATGAGTATATTTCATCCATAATCAGCCAAAATTTTATAATATGAACATTTTTCATTTAGATTTGATTTTGAACATTATAATATTTAAGTAATGGATAATTAAAAAAATGTCACTCTTTTGCTTTTAATATATATAATATTTTTTTATTGGGATAAGAACAAATTATTTTATATTCCATATTATTATTTGAAATATGAATGATTTTTTAATGGTAATTTTTTAATTCTTATTAATTTAATAATTAATTTAAATTTTTTTGCAACACGTGTGTTTTTTATTAAACTAATAAAAAAATAAAATAAATGGTTTTAAAAATATAAAAAGTAAAAAATTTGGATTATTTATTGAATTAAAAAAATTTATAGAAAAATATAACATATTATAGATGTTTTCAAGGATTATATTTTAATTGTATATTTTCATCAATTTTATTAAAGTCAAATTAAATTAATAGTGTCAGAAATTACATTAATGACATTTTATGAAAATATTATTTTAATATAAAATTTAAAAATAATAAAAATATTAAAATAGGAAAATAGGGATAATATGTGGTTGAAAAAATCATCCTTTTTTCATTTATGGTCCAATTTTTCATTTATGGTAACATTCTTGGATACAATATGGTAACAAATATTTTTATTATAGTAATTGTCAAAAGCGTTAACAAAGGTATAAAATAAAGGGATGTGGGTGAAGGCATCAACCAAATATGTCTAATTTTTATTATATCTTTTTATTTGAAATCTTCCTCATATATTATTTTAGATATATCAATTTGGATCCATTTTTTAGTTAAAAAATAATAAATATTAATATAATACATTAAAAAATTCAGTGAATGGCCCTACCATTACTTATTAAAGGACGTCTCTACTATATTTTATTTATACTACTTTAAGAAAAATATATTGGACAAACTATATCCAATTATCTTCCCAACATCCTTATCCAAGTTTTATAGGTTATGGTATTCTTAAAATACCAACACTAGTTTCCTTAAGAATAGATCTAAAGGAGGTTTCTCTAAGAGAAAGTAATCATCATAACGAAGATTTTTCATTCATTAATTCTTATTTTACCAAGATTAATTATTCCCTAAAATTTATGTAATAACAACAACAGTGAATTTTATAAATATATATGTTATTGTTTTGATTATATAATATTTATCTATCTTATTCTCAATCAAATGGGAAATAAAACCATTGCTTGTGTGTACAGTGGAAGGCAACCTCATGAAGAAATGTAATTTATTTTCCATCATTCCCTCATATGGATCATCACAAGGTAGGAAATAATAAATATATAAGATATTTATGATATAATTCTTATAGAATTATAATATCATATCTAACATCTTACTCTAAAATCTTTTGGAAATGATAACGTCTCTTATGCGTACGTTTGTACTACTAGTTCCACAAAGCGATACGATCTGTTTTCTATTTCCAATTAATGTGGATAATGATAATTATAGATATAATGGATATATATTATATATATTATATAAAAATTAAATTTTAAATGATAATTATTATTTTAATTTCTTTTTTTCCCATCCATCAAAAAGTGAAATAATCATTCTTTCGTGCGTACAACCTACCACCTCCACGAACATTGTAATTCATCTTTGTACTTGTTTATTTTAGGGATAACATTATATATTGAATATATATTATATTTATATATTGAATATATATTTTCTAATTATGTAACCATGATAAATATGCAAGTAATGAGACTAATGAATCAAAACATACATGAAAAACAAACGATTTAACACATGAAATAATGAAAAATATAAAAAACTATTAATAAACAGGTGATGAGTTGCATTAAATGGGTCATACCGAATATTATATATATTAATATTATTCTGTTATGAATATATAATAAATTAAAATCTATTATAAATGATTTTATAGAACCTAATGCAATGTAGAATATGTGGTAAGGTATTTCTTACCAATTTCCACTTTATTGAGGCATATTTGGTAATATCCATTATTTATTTTTATGTAGAGTTATACTACCCTTTCGATTTATTTAATATAAATATATGTTTATAAATGATTTTTACTGTTTCATTTCATGTTTAATAATTCAAGGAGTAGATATATAAAAGTTATCAATGAGGTAAGGATATATTTTAAAACCTCATTTTATTTGGATTTCTCTTATATCCCTTAATGGAGTATTATAATATAACCCTCATAAAATCCAATTATTATATATTCCATAGAACATTTATGGATTTTCCATATTTTATTCCTTCATTTACACACTTTTTATCTTTAATGAAGTAAATAAATTCTCCAAATAAAAGTCATCCATTTTGCACATTTGATCGGGTATATTTTTCATCCATGTCTGTATTATGGTTTTTTTATAGTCTTATTAATTCACAAAAAAAATATCAAATATTATTTTATATTTAGTATTCAATTTTTTAAATGAATATTTATAATGATTTCTGAAAACATCATTTTTCAAATTATTTTATAAAAGGTCAAAAATAATAATTCATTTTAACTTATATGATGTTAACTAATTTCCCACATCTATAACTATTTTACACTATTTAGCATCTTCTTTATGTTTTCAATGTGTTTAAAAAGAAGACGATTTAATGAAATATATTTTAATATTTCACTTATAGTTATTAAAATGATGTTTTATTATTTTTAAAGCTATATTTCTGATGAATTAATGCCCATCAGTTATCCCTTATAAATTTTTTAGAAATTAATTTTATCTTGAAACATTCACTTTAATGGGATTTTATTTCATTCGAAATTACATTTCTATTAGATATCTGTATTCTTTTTATAATGGTTACAATTATTTCCTAATATATATACTATTTATATATAATTTATTTTACTATAATTGTTATTTTATTGACTAGGGAAATATCAATAATTATGTTCATTTAATAAATACAAATATTTGTTAATAAATAATATTATTTATGAATAAAAATGATCAATTTAAATATGATGAATATATTAGACCTATAGTTAGGGGTGGATCCCTATGATAGATATCACATTGATTCATTGACATGTATCATGTAAAAATTCTGTTGGCCAAATTTAATGGGTTTTTGTTGTATAACTATCCATCGTTTAAAGTGTATTAGCAGAAGAATTTTATCGTATTTATATCATGATGTATAAGATCAGGAATTATAATATTAAGAATTTAAATAATTTATAATTTATTTATTTTTATCCATGAAATTAATGCATTATCATTATCCATGAATTCTTTTATTACTCATGTTATTTATTAAATGGAATGTGTTTTCAATTATTTTCTTTTCCATGTTGATAATGTCATCAAAATTCACAAAAGATTATTATATAAACTAAATATTATATTGATAAATATCACATCTTTTTAGATTAATATTCAATAAATTTTATACACACACATGAGGACTATAATTTTTTAGTGTCTTTAAAGACTAGAAACACAATCATTTTATTTTTTGAATGATCTTTAACATATTCCAAAAACATATTCTCATGTTGTACTCCTCCTAGGAATAACATACCTAAACATTTCTTCATAACCAAGGGAAAGAAACATAAGAAATAGTGAGATCATATTATCAATAAGGGTATATATAAGTGATATCAATCTATCATTATATGAAATCATCAGATAATAATACTGATATGAGATCAATAAAATAACTTATAATTTTCATAAACAACCTATAATGGATTATAAACATGAGTCATAGAATAAAAATTTATCATATCAGAAATCATGGGTCATAATAGTGATAAATCATCACATATAAATGATTAATGATAATCTCATTTCATAAAATGTATGGCACCATCATAGATATAGAAAGCAGTACTTAATATTTAATGTTAAACTTCTATTACCATCAATATACTGGATTGGAATTTATAACATGTTTCCCATTATTGATTAGGATTCACCTATTTACAATAGTGGATCAGGGCATAACTATTTCCTATAGTGGATCAATCCCATCAACTTGTTACCCATTTTTATCACAGGAGATTTAAATAATTACCCAATGAATTGGAGGTAGGTATTGGTCTCACCAATATCATAATGAAAAACACACTTATGTGTTCCACAATGTCATAAAACAATCATAATATCAATAAACCATATCCATTGTAATGAAAATGAGACTCATTAACATTTTATAAATTCACCATAGCATAACCCATAAAAGATAAATGGATTTAATAAACATTTCATCAATATAAAAAATTAACCATCTAAAGAAGGAATTAGGATGATATCATTCAATCTTATCCCTAGTAAAGCATAAGTAACATTAATGTATTTCATCGTAGATTTAAAATGATTTTGATAGTTCGCTAGAATCATTTATTGAGTAATATTTCCATTACAATTTGAAAATATATTTTTAAAACTTGACATTATCAAAATAATTTTCTTTAAAAATAACCCTGGAATATTAAAAATTAATATTTAAAATAATTTTAAAAAATTTATTGAGAAAAACATCCTTTATTCTTGGAAAAAATAGATTTTAAACATAAATAATTTTGAAAATACTTTTCTTTTAAAATAAAATTTAAACCATATAAAGTAATCTTCAAATAAATTAATGTTCATGACAATGGGAAGATAAATTATTTCCATACATGTTAAACCAAATATTTCCTTCATATTTTTGTAAAATCCAAATGGGAATTATTTGGAAAATGGAAAGAATATTTCATTCAATTTTTTTTAAATTAAAATATGTGTAAAATTTCATTTAATAAACCTTTTGAAATGTTTTTAAAACATTTTTAAAAGCATATTTTAGAAATCTATTTTTAGAAAAATAAAATTGGTTTCCATCGAAGACAGAAAAAAAGATTATTTTTACAAAAAACATTAATTTGAAATATTAATTTCATTAAGAATGGAAAATGAATAAAAACCACCTATTCTCAGAACATAACCATAGGATAATAAATTTCATTTTCATCTTCAAAGATTGATCATAATATTTCATAATCGGAAGTATAAACATAAAAAATCCATATAAATACCGTGACTGTATTATAAAACCCTTACCATATTGGTAATATTTTTATTTTAAACACCACTAATAAAATATATACTCAAATGGATATGAAAATACCATTAATTTTATGAATAATAATAACAAAAAATAAATTCATGGGAAGTATATAAATTACATAAAAGAAACACACGGTGAATATGGAAGTGTCTCATAAAAAATAAAAGTGAAACAAAACTCACATACGATAATTCTCTAATTCCTTCGTATAGATTTGAAAGGATCTTTCATTGTCCCACTCCAACGATGTGGGGTTTTTGGATAATTTAGTGAAGCAATGTGTCTATCCAATGTCATCTCTCAAATAGGTGTTCAATAAAATGACATGTGAATGTTATTATGAAAATAATGATAAAATAAATACACAACTTATAAGGATGGAGGGGTTTAAGGTTTAAAAATCAATAATAATTATGTTAGAAGAATATTACATTTTTTAAATGAGATTGAGAAAATGAATTGAGAATATGGTTTTTAGAAACTATATTTAGAATGAATCATAAATCTAACTCTACCTCTTCACATACTTATTAATAATTAAAATTAATATAAAACATTACTTGATTATGATCCACCAAAATCTTAAACCCCAAACCCTATGATAATTAAATTAACCACAAATATTAAATGAATTAAACCCTAGGCTATCTCGAGAACATGAAATCATAGCACTATACTTTTAATATTTTTATAAGGATTTCTTATGGTCATTGGTAAATTAGGGTATGTATTATTTTATAAAATGATTTTGAATTGATTTTTGAGATTTTTATGAACTCTAAAAATTGATCTTACATTGTTTTGTTTTACCGATTATGATCTTTCTCTCTCCATTCACACATTACTGGACCTCATGAGTTTTGTGGTAGTTGTTAAATTTATTTATTAGATTATTTTAAGTTTAAAAACCAATTCTTTTATCATATCGTATGAATAAATTCATCTCATTGAGTTAGAATAAATAAATGAATAATGTGAGAATTAAATCAATTACTATGAATAACTACTCTTTCATGGGAGGTGTAGTCATCATTTAAACATTTTTCATGTGAAAATGATTAGAAAGGGTATAAACCTATCATGTTTATAATCATGATTCACAACCCCAATTAGATAAGTAGTGGAGAAGAAAATTGAACAAAATAGAATAAATGGAAGAGAAACTAAGAATTTAACTATGAAAACACAAGCATTACAACATGAAGAGTAAGAATAAGTATTTGATGAAGGGATCATTTCTTAAAGAGATACCCCTCCATAAATACTTCAATAATTAGAGTGGAACAACTTATAATCTTCTGTAAACGTTTTAATGCACATCTAAACCCACTCTAAACGAAGAAACCACATATTTATAAAGTGAAGGGTGGATATGGTTATAAGAGGATACATGTATGAAGGTGGAAATTCAGAAAAATATTTTAATCCAATATACAATCCTTATCATCCTCAAAAACACATGAACAATCATTAATTTTATAAATATGATTTTTGAGGAATTGGGTGTTCTATATACTATTTTAATTTGAGCCCAATCTAAGAAAAAATAAAGAATATATGTCTCAAATAGTGATGTGGTGTAGAATATAGAGAATCCAGACTATATTTGACATCAAGACCTATTTACAACAATCAAATACATGATCTAAAATATATGGTATGAATGAAAATTATATCCAATTAAGTGAGGAATTATGTTAGAAGTTCAAATATTCAATATATATATATATATGACTACAATAAAATAGTGCACTTTAATGGGTAAAAACTTTAATTTTCATGAAATTATTAAATGAAGGATCTAATCTGTAACACCCCAAGCTTCTACGGTACGTTTCCCTTCGAATAATGCGATAGCGTGTGTTGTACGCAACCTCGAGTTCTAACACACACCACAACTAATTAAACTAGCCGTTGTGAATAGTAATACCTACTTTTTGAAATCATATATATTCTATATTTCAAAATGGACTTCATTTTTGGATTCGGAATATCAAAATTAGCCTAGGGTGAAATTTTGGTACATTTCGGATAACTTTCATATTTTGATGAATAGTGAAAATTTCTAAATTTTAATTAAAAACAACTTTTTTAATCAAAATAATTAATAGTGATAAATTATGAATTTGAGTGGTTTTAAAGTATATTTAGAATATATTTTTACCATTCAATTTAATGTTTATCATTGGACATAATTTTACAATTAAACCGAACATAAACAAGTGTCAATCTTTTGATAGTTATTATCTCTTAAAAACACGCTTTTTGTTTTGACAGCGGGAATTAATTTTAAATTAATTTCTGCCACTTCTGTGTTTTGAATTTAGGAAAATGGATTCCATATTTGGAATCAGGATGTTCAAATTGTGTAAATAGGTAACTTTTATTTTTAAACATTTTGAATAGTTACTGTGGTAAATATTTTATTTACCATGGTTAAAGGGTAAATCCGGTAAATAAGGGTTAAAAAAATAATATTATAATAATACAAAATTACCCTAAAACGTGTCCTAACCTAATTGGTGGACACATACCCGACCATGGGCATCCTTTGGTCAATTTGGGGACCCCTTGGAGCCACTTGTATGTGGTAGGGACACTTTATATTAATAAAGTTAAAATAAAAATAAAAATGGCATAAGCTTACATCTTTTAGAAGAACAATTTTTACATAGGGTTATACATGTTGGATTTTCGATTATAAATATTCATTAGAAAGATAAAAAGATTTCCTACATAATGATATTTTATTTATAATTTTTAGACATTATATAATTTATTTTATTTATGACACAATGATGATGCAGTAATTACTAAAATAGTGAAAAATAAAAATAATTGATCTTATAAATACCCAAATAATTATAATATGAAACTTTTAATGAATTAAACTAATTTTATATGATAATATGATATATTAGGATTGATTTAATTGACTTTTTTCGAAGTAATCAATCTTTTAGGAGTTTCACAAAAATAAACTATTGAATAGTGTCAAAATTGACATAAAAGAGTTCTTAAAACAAATATTATATTATTAATTGATATTAAATTCCTAAAAATCTAAGGTTCGGCCAAGAGACTTATATTATGATAGGTTAATCATTAATGGACCACTTGGGGGTCTCTTGGATGTATATAGTAAGTTTATTAACCATATTATATAAAAATACAAAGAGACATTGTAAAAGTGAAACTAATTAACTTAGAGTTAATACTTAAAGATAAGGTTAATATAAGTACCCAAACCTGTCTAAATTCTATTTTATGAGTTGTTTTCGACCTATCCCCACCTCATCCTTTGAATAGTCAACTTTGGAGCCTTTAGAAACCGAATATGAATTTATTATAAATTAATATTTCTAGCTTTTCCAAAGGTGCCCCTCACCCCTCTTATAAAAGGGCACTCCTCCTTCTCATTTCTTCACACCTCTAAAGCCTTTTGGTTCGGCCAAACTCTGCCCAAATACTCTCCCAACATCCCTCAATACAACCTAGAGGCCTTAGTTTGATCAGAAAGCCAACCTAAGGAGCCCTTTTGATCAAATCAAAAGGAAGAACCCGAAGAAGAGGTAATGATTTCACCACCCTTTTCTAAGTTCATTTCTTCTTCCACTTCTTCTTCCTTTGTTCTTACCATTCTGAAATAATAACTCCAGTATCTCACATATACTGTGATGTTATTATAAATATGGTACAATCATATTCAGTATTCTATCCACCCTTTGAATAACATGTCACCATACGTGCGTACGTACGGCTTACCGTCTCCACGTCGTGGTGTAATTGTTATTCAATATAATATTATTTGGATGGGTATAATAATGATGTGTAACTCATGTAAATAATAAATATAACATGTTAATGATTCTGTATATATGATATACCATCCATTTATATATTATTTTAATATCAAAAGAATGATATTGTCGCTCGTGCGTACGTACGGACTACCGTCTCCACGAACGCGATGAGATTCATTCTCCATCGTATCCATTCAAGTATAATTATCATTTGACGATTTAAAAATGATGTTTAAGGACTGTATATCATTCTGGATATGAATAAGATACAACAACCATGGCTTATGTAACAAAACATATAAAAGAAAATGAGTAAGTTAACTCCCGAAACAACGATAATTCTAAGATATTATTAACAAATCAATGTTAAAAGATCATATATGATATCATATTAATGTATATGATTCTTGTATAATTTAATAACAATTATTTCACCATTATACAGGAGGTTAACCTACCACAACCAAGGAAAAGTACAAGGTAAGGGTTATTTCACAATCTCTTCTTTATCCGAGGTTGTTTATACGTAATAATCTACTGGGATCTCGTTATCATCCACATCCATGTTTCTTCAAAATGTATTTCAAAACATTTTTACTATTTACAAGAATATGGGTTAAAGTCATTTATACCCTTGTTTGAATTTTTATAAGAGGTTTATAAAGGAATCTTTCCTTCGTTTTCAAAACAAGGTCCTTTTTAACCTTTTCGACAGAATTGAGGTAAGAATGTTTTTTTTAACTTATACGGCGGGTGCGGTTATTTTCCGCCGTTATAAAATCGTCGAAGCTTCCCATACAAGCTTATAAGAATATTTTCAAAGAAAATGTTTTATTTTATATGTATCTTAAATGATTTCAAAATAAAAGGAGATATTTCTTTTAAAAGAATTTTGATTTCATCTATGTCAACATCCTTTGATGGATTTTAAGATTATTTGAAGTTGATTTATTATGATACAAAACTTCTATATTGTATTGAAGGTTTTGTGATATGTTTGACTGTGGATGTGCTATTTTTATTCCATTCATAGTTTATTGTGAAAGTATTGACATTTCGTATGCTAGTTTTAATACGAATGTTTATGTTATGTTTAAACCTTTTCATATGGGAATGCATTGGACTTAATAAGTGACGGGTGGAGCCCGCTATAGCTCCTCGATGCATCGGTAGGTCTCATGAGACAAACTAGTGTCTTGGCAGAAGGCCTTGACAAAATCTTATTTGTAGTCTTGGCACGAGGCCTTGGCTATGTGGTTATGATAGTCTGGCATTATGCATTCCAACATTATGAAAGTGGTTATTGATTTTTGCATGTGATTATTCGATTAGTAGAATATCCATGTGAATAAGTAAATGGCATTATTTCATTTTACTTTTGACATACCATGTTGAAGTTCAATTTTAAAAGGCTTTTGTTTTAGTAATGCATTGCCTTAAATGTTTATTCTTATTTATGAAAGTTTCCGCTATATTGTTATCCTTACTGGGCATTTGAGCTCACCCCTTTTCTATGTTTTATTTTTCCCCAGGATGTGAAGAAGTAAATTATGAATGACCTGCAGGGATATTATGAGGGGATAGTAGTGTGGATTATGGAGACATTATGTTGTTGTAGTAGTTTTTCATTTTATGATGTAATGTAAAACTTATGAATATATCTAGTGTTTCCAAGGCTACTAAACCAATCGGTCTTTCGAGATTTGATCTTTCTTGTGATCATGCCAATGTTATGTAATTAATGCACCGACTCTAGGCAACTAGGGTCGGGGCGTTACAGTTGGTATCAGAGGAAGTTTAGTACAAACCTTGGAAGCTAGATTTAGATAAACTCTGATTAGAGCACATAGACCTAAGATGAACTTTGAGGATTAGTATAGAAGAACTTCCTAGAATTTTGGTATTGTAGAGATTTTGTGAGTTTTTCGAGCAATACATCCCTGTCTGGATACGAGCAGGTAGAGGCGGCTCTGGCACAGATGTACCTAGGGGTAAAACCCAAAAACACCGCTTTGAGCTAGACTCGAACGGGAACTGGTGCACGACAACGGGCCTTGCTGCACTCTTGGTTACGACACTCCCGGGGGATATGCTTAGGATAACTCTCACTATCTTTACAAATCATTATGAAGGGTTTATGAGTATATACTTCCTCAAAGAAAACATTTTTATGATTATGGATTATATCCATAAATAGTTCAATTTATGTTAAGTGTTTTATAAGTATGGGATTATGTATTTTGATGCATAAACTGATCTAGTTTATGCCATTTTTTTAGAAATGGCGCCTAGTGGAAGAAATGGAAACCGTATCAATGCACGCACTCCATGTAGGGATTGCCCTCCTACTCAAGATAATTATAGTGGGGCTGGTGATGCAACTGGTGCTGATCAGCTAATCACCATACTGGGACAACTTACTCAGGTTATGAATAATAACCTTACCCGTATGGAGCACCCTGATCCGCAGCGTGGAGGATCAATGTTAGATCGATTCATGAGACAACAACCACCAACGTTCAATGGGAGTACAAATCCCTTAGTAGCTGAGCAATGGATATTTTCCCTAGAGAAAATATTTCAGGCTTTGGGGAGTAGTGAAAGGGAAAAAGTTACCATGGCAGTTTACCGCCTCACTGGAGATGCTGATCAATGGTGGTCATTGATTCAAAACATGAAGGAAGATGATGAAGTATCAAACATGGAATGGAGGGAGTTCAAAGATCTGTTTTTAGAAAAATACTTTCCTCGCGACCATCGAGCAGATATGGAAAGGCAATTTCTGAGTCTGAGACAAAAGGAGGATGAGAATGTCACAAAGTATGAGGCTAACTTTACAAGGTTAGCGAGGTACGCTGGTGATTATATTCGCAACCCAAGAATTAAGATTGATCGTTTCTTTGATGGGTTAAAACCATTTCTCCATCGAGCATTAGTCTCACAATCCTTTTCATCGTACGAAGACATTGTCTCATGTGCTATCAAGACCGAAAAGGAATTCTCTAAGTCTTATGACTTTAAAGCAAAGCAAGAGAAGAAGAGACCTTCTGATCAATCTGGGAATGGAAATAAGGGGAAGAAGGGAAAGGTTGAATATCCATCTTGTGGTAAGTGCGGGAAGAAACACCCCGGTTCTTGCCTGAAGGGAATGGGAGTCTGTTACAAGTGTGGTGAAAAAGGCCACCAAGCTCATGATTGCAAGGGGAAGAAGGAAGCTACCAACGTTCAGTGCTACAATTGCAGGGAGATGGGGCATTATGCAAATGCATGTCCTAAGCGTCAGGAGAACTTACCTCAGAAAAGGCCAAGGGATCAAGGTCAGGCTTATGCTATCACTACTGCTGAGGTAGAAGCTCCGAAAGACGTGGTGGCAGGTAATTTAATGGTTTCCTCAAGTTTAGCAAATGCATTATTTGATTCTGGATCATCGCATTGTTTCATATCTTCCCAGTTTGCTAAGAAAATTAGATATTTCCAATTTGATTTAATAAGGGAGTTGTCAGTTAAAACTCTTAAGGGAAGTATCGTTGCAACAAAGTTTTGTGAATCAGTCCCCATTAGAGCACATAAATTTTCTTTATCTGCTGATTTCATCGTCATACCTATGATTGAGTTTGATATAATCCTCGGTATGGACTGGCTTTCGGACTATGATGCGAAGATTTATTGTAAGAAGAAAGAGGTTACGATTCTTGATGATAATGATAAGGAGCACCTTATTTTTAGAGCAGAATCGTCACCACCTAATTCTTATTTAGATCCACCCCCTGTAGCTCAACTTAATTCAATTATCGGGGAGGAATAGAATTAAATAACTATCGGTGAGGAAAGAAATGTTCAAATAGAGGATGTACCTATTGTGAAAGAGTTTGTAGATGTATTTCCGGAAGATTTACCTGGACATCCTCCAGAACGAGAAGTAGAGTTTTCCATTGATTTAATTCCTGGATCAAGGCCTATATCGAAGACCCCTTATAGAATGGCCACTGTAGAGATAGTCGAACTAAAGAAACAACTAGAGGAATTGAGTAATAAGGGATTTATTCGCCCTAGTGTTTCTCCATGGGGAGCCCCTGTTCTTTTTGTTAAAAAGAAAGATGGATCTATGAGGTTATGTATCGACTACAGGGAGATCAATGCTATAACGATAAAGAACAAGTATCCCCTACCTCGTATTGATGATTTATTTGACCAACTACATGGAGCTCAATACTTTTCAAAGATTGACCTTCGATCTGGATACCATCAGTTGTGTGTGAAGAAGGAAGACATTCCGAAGACAGCATTTCGAACCAGGTACGGGCATTACGAGTTTACTGTAATGCCGTTTGGATTGACTAATGCACCCTCTGTATTCATGGATCTGATGAATAGAGTTTTCAAGGAGTATCTCGATGAATTTGTGGTGGTATTTATTGATGATATCTTGGTATACTCCAAAACCTACAAAGATCATGAAAATCACTTGCGCATTATCTTGAAGACTCTGAGGAGGCATGAATTATATGGAAAGTTTAGCAAGTGTGAATTCTGGCTTCAGGAGATTTCTTTTCTTGGCCATATTGTCTCTAAAGATGGAATCTCTGTTGATCCTTCTAAGACCAAGGCAATCCAAGAATGGCCAGCACCTACGAATATAACTGAGGTACGTAGTTTTATTGGTTTGGCAGGTTATTATCGACGTTTCGTCCAGAATTTTGCCCGATTGGCTAACCCATTAACGAAGCTCACACGTAAAGGGGTTAAATTTGTTTGGACAAAAGAGTGTGAAGAATGTTTCGAAGAACTGAATAGAAGATTAGTCAATGCTCCTATATTGACTCTACCATCGGGGAATGATGGGTTCGTTATTTATAGTGATGCATCGAAGAAAGGACTTGGCTGTGTCCTTATGCAGAATGATGGAGTTATTGCCTATGCATCACGACAGTTGAAAATTCATGAACAAAACTATCCTACTCATGATCTTGAGTTAGCAGCTGTGATCTTTGATTTGAAGATATGGAGGCACTACCTCTATGGTGAAAAATGTGAGATTTATACTGATCACAAGAGTTTGAAGTATATTTTCTCACAAAAAGAACTCAACATGAGGCAAAGGAGATGGCTTGAATTACTCAAGGATTATGATTGTACGATACACTACCACCCGGGGAAGGCAAACAAGGTGGCAGATGCTTTGAGCAGAAAAGACCATGGAGTTCTGAACATGATGAGAATTGAAAGGGATCCAATTTTCATGGATCTAGTGAAGATGGACATGGGAATAACCAGGGAAGGTGAAACATCAATGCTTTTTCAAATGGTTGCCAAACCATCTTTACTAGAAAGGATTAAGAGTTCTCAGACCGATGATGAAGAATTTCAGAAGAAGATTAAAGCTGTGAATGATGGGAGATTGAGAGACTTTGCGTATGAAGGTGGAATTTTGAAATTCGGGAAGAGACTTTGTGTTCCCAATATACCTGATCTAAAAAGGGAATTGCTGGATGATGCTCATAGTTCCAATTTCTCTATACACCCTGGGAGCACCAAAATGTATAGAGATTTGAAGGAACATTTTTGGTGGGACAACATGAAGAGGGAGACTGCTGATTTTGTGTCAAGATGTATGGTTTGTCAACAAGTGAAAGCTGGAAGGCAACAGCCTGGAGGAGTCATGCAACCTCTTCCCATACCGGAGTGGAAATGGGACAATATTACGATGGACTTTGTCATGGGGCTACCAAAGACTCCTAGAAGGAACGATGCAATATGGGTTATTGTTGATCGTCTTACCAAGTCAGCACATTTTCTTGCTATAAGAGAAGATCTACCCCTGGAACGTCTAGAAAGACTATATATTAATGAAGTTGTGAGACTTCATGGAGTACCCCTATCGATTGTTTCTGATCGTGATCCCCGTTTTACTTCAAGATTTTGGAAAAGTCTTCAGAAATCCCTGGATACTGAACTTCATTTGAGCACTGCTTACCACCCTCAGACAGACGGACAATCAGAACGGACTATTCAGACCTTAGAAGACATGTTGAGATCTTGCTCACTTGATTTTCAGGGTATGTGGGATCAATATTTACCACTAGTAGAATTTTCCTATAACAATAGCTTCCATTCGAGTATACAGATGGCACCATATGAAGCGTTATAAGGAAAGAGATGTCGTACACCAACCTGTTGGGATGACGTTGGTGAAAGAAAACTTGTAGGCCCAGAGCTGGTGGAGGAAACGGTGGAAAAGGTGAAAGTAATCCAAAATCACATTAAAGCAGCTCAAAGTAGGCAGAAGAGCTATGCCGATAATCGAAGGAAGGATTTGGAATTTCAAGTCAGTGATCATGTTTTCCTGAAGGTATCTCCATGGAAGGGAGTCATACGTTTTGGTAAGAAAGGTAAATTGAGTCCCAGGTACATCGGACCTTTCGAAATTCTAGAACGAATTGGGGCTGTAGTTTACCGATTGGCAATGCCGCCAAGTCTCTCCAAAGTTCACGATGTGTTCCACGTATCTCTGTTGAGGAAATACATGCCTGACCCAACGCATGTACTCACCTATGAGGAATTAGAACTGGAACCCGATCTGTCTTATTGCGAAGAGCCCGTCAGGATTCTTGATACAAGAGAACAAGTACTGAGAAACCGGACGACGCGTCTGGTAAAAGTTTTGTGGAGAAATCATAAAATGGAAGAGGCAACGTGGGAACCCGAGGAACTTATGATGAAGAACCACCCGAGTCTTTTTATGCAGTAATACCCTAGAAATTGCGAGGACGCAATTATTTGAAGGAGGGGAGAATGTAACACCCCAAGCTTCTACGGTACGTTTCCCTTCGAATAATGCGATAGCATGTGTTGTACGCAACCTCGAGTTCTAACACACACCACAACTAATTAAACTAGCCGTTGTGAATAGTAATACCTACTTTTTGAAATCATATATATTCTATATTTCAAAATGGACTTCATTTTTGGATTTGGAATATCAAAATTAGCCTAGGGTGAAATTTTGGTACATTTCGGATAACTTTCATATTTTGATGAATAGTGAAAATTTCTAAATTTTAATTAAAAACAACTTTTTTAATCAAAATAATTAATAGTGATAAATTATGAATTTGAGTGGTTTTAAAGTATATTTAGAATATATTTTTACCATTCAATTTAATGTTTATCATTGGACATAATTTTACAATTAAACCTAACATAAACAAGTGTCAATCTTTTGATAGTTATTATCTCTTAAAAACACGCTTTTTGTTTTGACAGCGGGAATTAATTTTAAATTAATTTCTGCCACTTCTGTGTTTTGAATTTAGGAAAATGGATTCCATATTTGGAATCAGGATGTTCAAATTGTGTAAATAGGTAACTTTTATTTTTAGACATTTTGAATAGTTACTGTGGTAAATATTTTATTTACCATGGTTAAAGGGTAAATCCGGTAAATAAGGGTTAAAAAAATAATATTATAATAATATAAAATTACCCTAAAACGTGTCCTAACCTTATTGGTGGACACATACCCGACCATGGGCATCCTTTGGTCAATTTGGGGACCCCTTGGAGCCACTTGTATGTGGTAGGGACACTTTATATTAATAAAGTTAAAATAAAAATAAAAATGGCATAAGCTTACATCTTTTAGAAGAACAATTTTTACATAGGGTTATACATGTTGTATTTTCGATTATAAATATTCATTAGAAAGATAAAAAGATTTCCTACATAATGATATTTTATTTATAATTTTTAGACATTATATAATTTATTTTATTTATGACACAATGATGATGCAGTAATTACTAAAATAGTGAAAAATAAAAATAATTGATCTTATAAATACCCAAATAATTATAATATGAAACTTTTAATGAATTAAACTAATTTTCTATGATAATATGATATATTAGGATTGATTTAATTGACTTTGTTCGAAGTAATCAATCTGTTAGGAGTTTCACAAAAATCAACTATTGAATAGTGTCAAAATTGACATAAAAGAGTTCTTAAAACAAATATTATATTATTAATTGATATTAAATTCCTAAAAATCTAAGGTTCGGCCAAGAGACTTATATTATGATAGGTTAATCATTAATGGACCACTTGGGGGTCTCTTGGATGTATATAGTAAGTTTATTAACCATATTATATAAAAATACAAAGAGACATTGTAAAAGTGAAACTAATTAACTTAGAGTTAATACTTAAAGATAAGGTTAATATAAGTACCCAAACCTGTCTAAATTCTATTGGATGAGTTGTTTTCGACCTATCCCCACCTCATCCTTTGAATAGTCAACTTTGGAGCCTTTAGAAACCGAATATGAATTTATTATAAATTAATATTTCTAGCTTTTCCAAAGGTGCCCCTCACCCCTCTTATAAAAGGGCACTCCTCCTTCTCATTTCTTCACACCTCTAAAGCCTTTTGGTTCGGCCAAACTCTGCCCAAATACTCTCCCAACATCCCTCAATACAACCTAGAGGCCTTAGTTTGATCAGAAAGCCAACCTAAGGAGCCCTTTTGATCAAATCAAAAGGAAGAACCCGAAGAAGAGGTAATGATTTCACCACCCTTTTCTAAGTTCATTTCTTCTTCCACTTCTTCTTCCTTTGTTCTTACCATTCTGAAATAATAACTCCAGTATCTCACATATACTGTGATGTTATTATAAATATGGTACAATCATATTCAGTATTCTATCCACCCTTTGAATAACATGTCACCATACGTGCGTACGTACGGCTTACCGTCTCCACGTCGTGGTGTAATTGTTATTCAATATAATATTATTTGGATGGGTATAATAATGATGTGTAACTCATGTAAATAATAAATATAACATGTTAATGATTCTGTATATATGATATACCATCCATTTATATATTATTTTAATATCAAAAGAATGATATTGTCGCTCGTGCGTACGTACGGACTACCGTCTCCACGAACGCGATGAGATTCATTCTCCATCGTATCCATTCAAGTATAATTATCATTTGACGATTTAAAAATGATGTTTAAGGACTGTATATCATTCTGGATATGAATAAGATACAACAACCATGGCTTATGTAACAAAACATATAAAAGAAAATGAGTAAGTTAACTCCCGAAACGACGATAATTCTAAGATATTATTAACAAATCAATGTTAAAAGATCATATATGATATCATATTAATGTATATGATTCTTGTATAATTTAATAACAATTATTTCACCATTATACAGGAGGTTAACCTACCACAACCAAGGAAAAGTACAAGGTAAGGGTTATTTCACAATCTCTTCTTTATCCGAGGTTGTTTATACGTAATAATCTACTGGGATCTCGTTATCATCCACATCCATGTTTCTTCAAAATGTATTTCAAAACATTTTTACTATTTACAAGAATATGGGTTAAAGTCATTTATACCCTTGTTTGAATTTTTATAAGAGGTTTATAAAGGAATCTTTCCGTCGTTTTCAAAACAAGGTCCTTTTTAACCTTTTCGACAGAATTGAGGTAAGAATGTTTTTTTTAACTTATACGGCGGGTGCGGTTATTTTCCGCCGTTATAAAATCGTCGAAGCTTCCCATACAAGCTTATAAGAATATTTTCAAAGAAAATGTTTTATTTTATATGTATCTTAAATGATTTCAAAATAAAAGGAGATATTTCTTTTAAAAGAATTTTGATTTCATCTATGTCAACATCCTTTGATGGATTTTAAGATTATTTGAAGTTGATTTATTATGATACAAAACTTCTATATTGTATTGAAGGTTTTGTGATATGTTTGACTGTGGATGTGCTATTTTTATTCCATTCATAGTTTATTGTGAAAGTATTGACATTTCGTATGCTAGTTTTAATACGAATGTTTATGTTATGTTTAAACCTTTTCATATGGGAATGCATTGGACTTAATAAGTGACGGGTGGAGCCCGCTATAGCTCCTCGATTCATCGGTAGGTCTCATGAGACAAACTAGTGTCTTGGCACAAGGCCTTGACAAAATCTTATTTGTAGTCTTGGCACGAGGCCTTGGCTATGTGGTTATGATAGTCTGGCATTATGCATTCCAACATTATGAAAGTGGTTATTGATTTTTGCATGTGATTATTCGATTAGTAGAATATCCATGTGAATAAGTAAATGGCATTATTTCATTTTACTTTTGCCATACCATGTTGAAGTTCAATTTTAAAAGGCTTTTGTTTTAGTAATGCATTGCCTTAAATGTTTATTCTTATTTATGAAAGTTTCCGCTATATTGTTATCCTTACTGGGCATTTGAGCTCACCCCTTTTCTATGTTTTATTTTTCCCCAGGATGTGAAGAAGTAAATTATGAATGACCTGCAGGGATATTATGAGGGGATAGTAGTGTGGATTATGGAGACATTATTTTGTTGTAGTAGTTTTTCATTTTATGATGTAATGTAAAACTTATGAATATATCTAGTGTTTCCAAGGCTACTAAACCAATCGGTCTTTCGAGATTTGATCTTTCTTGTGATCATGCCAATGTTATGTAATTAATGCACCGACTCTAGGCAACTAGGGTCGGGGCGTTACATAATCCAAAATATTATATAAAAAACATATTTAACATAATGTTAATAAATTATGACATTTATAATCAATAAAATATTCAATAAAAATATTTTTTATCAACTCCCCCAGACTTACCCTTTCCTGTAATTGATAAAATTATGACAATATAACAATGTTGATATTTCCTAATCCATAGTAGTGTTATGGGAAAAGTAATAATCTCACAAATAAGTCATTCACAATAAAGTTGAAATCTCTTTTCTATTAAATTTTTTCACAAAAATCCAATGAGATTAATGACTATAATTATAGAGAAACATTTTATGTGTCTACTATGACATTAATTATCCTTGTCTGTGTGTTCTAAGCATTTCAACCTCATATATCCACTTTTTATTCAGTATATTATAGTCAAGTAAAACAATTCTTCTTCCCTAGTATAATTCCACTCAACCCATTCTACAATATATTGTACTAAAATTTCAAAACCCACTCACTTAAGCATACCCAAAATTCAAAACTTAATCTCTTGACCAAGATATCATCACATGTTGTACATTTCATAACTCCCCTATTTATTATGGAAATATTTTTTTATTTAATTTTTTAGGGTGTGGAACTTTTGAATATGAAGTACATATGCATAGGTCAATTTGGTACGGTAATGAAATTGACCAAAAGAGAAATGAACGTATATATCAACCATAGATATATGATGACTTTTTACAGAACATTTCTATATCTTTAATTGAGTAAGAAAAGTTACACAAGTTATAGTTGAGAGAAATATTGTGTTAATAAATCACTAAAAAAACCTAAAATGAAACAATATTATAAATTAAGGTGTCACGCTTTAAAAGGGTCTATAATTACACAACCAATCAAATTATTGATGACATATATTATTATAGAAATAAACCATTTATGATGAAATATTGATCATGTTTATCATTCTATGGGTGAATTTTTAAACCATAAATTTTCCATATTTTCCATGTTTAAATCAATATGTTACAAGATCTATTTTTTATTATATGAATTTATTTATTTATTTATTTTTATTTTTTCAAAATTGAAAAAAAATACACACACAAATGAAAAACTTAAAGAATATAACCCAAAATATTTCTCCGCCACCGAATTAAAATATTTCATTGTCTAAAATGTAAACCTATTATCTGATAAATGCTTATGAAATATATAATTTTAAATAGGAAACATAATATGTATGTTAAAGGGTTAGGGATATCCAGATAATTTCACATGATGATGGGATCATGTAGTGTGATGGAAAAAACTATATTATTGGGGATTCCCTAAACCTACTACTTCAATCACTACCAATTTACTATATATATCCTTCATGTAGACTATTGTGTATATCCACTACAGCATAAGGAAGAAAATTATATACAACATAAAGACCTAACCATTTGGAACGCAACTTACAAGGCATAAGATTCAGTAATGAACTACAGATAAAGATTTTTTAAACTACATAAAACTCCTTGTTTGGGTAATTTCATAAAGATATGAATTTTATATTTCTTTATAGAGCCTTTATTTTTTGTATTATGATAATATAATCTCCTATATATCTTTAATTTGTTTCTTCTTTTCATCTACATCTCGTGTTAAATCCATGTCTCTTTTTTTTATCCCAAAATGAATGGTGCTCAACTTCCATTGGGATGTGACATGAATTCACAAAAATAATCTGAAATGGGGATATACTGATGGGAGTCTTATATGTAGTCTTATAATATAAAATCACATCATTCAATTTGTTTCTCAAATCCTTATTATTTGTCTGCAAGTTTTTCTCTAAAAGTTGTTTTAACTCATGATTTGAATCCTTGGACCGACCATTTATTTGGGGTCATTATGGAGTATAATTGTTTTGAATCACCGTAGACTGCCAAATTATGAAATAAAAATTTCAGTTGAAAAAGTCTATCCCATGGTCACTAACTATATCCTTTTCAACTCCAAACATATTGAAGATTTGAACTTAAACAATTCCACTACAATAAGAGAATGATCAGTCCTGATGCCCTTAGAATCCACCAATATGGTAAAAAATCAACAGAGACAAGAATATAAAAGAAACCCTATGATCTTTGAAAATGTCCCATAAAACTAATTCCCCATACATCTAAATTCTAAAAAATAAATGGGCTGTTTGGGGATCTCGTGTCTCCTGAAATTGTTTCTAGTGTTTTGGAAATGAGATCATGAACTCTAAAAATCAGGGGCATCATGAAACAATATAGGAAAATATAATACATATTCTAAGACTATCCTATATATCATTTTGGGTGAATAGTGCCAAATACAATCAAGTTAACAACAAATATTAAAAATAGAATTAAACTCATGATCAGACACACATCTCATAATTACATAGTCCCCACACATGCTCCAAAGGTAAGGATCATACCAGTCATAAAACCTTCATTCACTCTTCAATTAGTCAGATTGGAGTTTCTTTTATTTTGAAGTAATTTAAAAGTAATCCAAGTAATTCACTAAATCAACATTCTAGGTATTCATTCATGAAACGTCATCTAGATGCTCATCACGTAAAGTGTCTTAAAGTGGTACCTAGTTTTTAAAATTATGCTCAATCGTGTGAATGATCATACTCACGTGGTCAGTCAACAAGTTCACTGAACCCACCTTATCACATATCTCAATTTAATATTCATGATAATGGAATATACAATAAATCATGTGTGTATTTGAATCTATATTCTTTAGTTGGTTCCTCAAATCAACATGATCAGAGAAAATAATCACTTTAGATCCAAAAAACAAGATCAAAATTTTTCTATAGAAAATATAATATAAATAAAATCCTTTTCCTTTTTGGTTTAATTTTATTGGGTTGAATCCAATGTCCTAGAGACATAAGGAATCACATGGGACATCCCTTTCTCCCTTTGAGATAATATATCTCCCACTATAATGTTTGAAGCATCACACATAAGCTCAAATGGGAGGTCTCACCATGGGGGTTTTATGTTCGGTGAAGTGGTAATAATCTTATATAGTTCCTTGAATCATACACTATATTAATCATCAAAAAAATTATCCAATACATTTTTTATGCAATCGATATAATTGTAGATAAATCTTACTAAAATCCTTGAGGAAGTGTCGATAAAAACATCCATGTCCAAGAAATGATCTAACATCGCAAAAACAAATATAATATGGAAAGGATGAAATAATACCTGCCATATATTAATCAACATCAACAACATGTGGTGACACTACATGAATTAGTAAAATTATATTCTCTACTATGAAATAAACATTTTCAATGTTCAAACTAATATTTTTATTAATACAATGAATCAACACATTACCCAAACTCCAGAGAAACTCATTAAATGATAAACTATATATAGTAAAATCATCCATAATATCTCCATTAATGTATCAAGTAAATCTGAAAATATAAATACCATGCATCTGTGGAAGGTACCATGGGCATTATAATGTCCAAACAACATCCTTTAGAATGAAAATTTACTGAATAAGTAGGTGAATGTCTTCCCCTCATGGTCCTCTAGTACAATGGGAACCTAAAAATATACATATAAATCATCCAATAATAAATAGTGCGTATAAACTACATGTCTCTCAAGATTTTTTTTTCAAAGAATGTAATTGGGAAATGGTCCTTACATGTTGATTGATTCAGTTTCCTATAATTTATGCACAATTGTAACACTTCTTACTCTCACAATAACTAACTCATCATTTTATTTCTTTATAACATTGAACCCATTTCTCATAGGTATAACCTAGATAGGGAAAATCCAATGAGTCAAAAAACAGGTTAAATGATACCTACTACAATAAATTTTCCATCCCTATTTCAAAACATTTGATAGTGTGGCATTATGTTTCCTTTGACGGTTCATAACTAGTTTGGCCCCATCCTCTAAAAGATTATTATTCTTGAAAATAGAGGGATTAATACCTTGTATGTCTGCTATGTTCTACACAATTTCCCTAATATTCTCCATAAAATATTTAAATGTTTTATTTATTATTTAGGTAGTTTATTATGAAAAAATATTATAGGAAATTTTTCATCAATTAGAAAATATGATTATTTTATGTTTGTTGGAAATTGTTTGAGTTCCAGTTTGGGTGGTTTATTTATTGATTTAAGTGATACATGAAATGACATACCAACTCAATGAATTTTTTTATTTGAATATACATCATCAACATCAGTGAATAATGAGTCAAATCAATCTGAAAAAATTAATATCCATGTCACAATAATATGGTATATTCCTATAATCAGAGTAAAAACCCACATCAAAATCAGAAATAAGTGGGGTTTTATCATGAATAATATGTTTCATACTATTTTTCAAAATAAATCTAGAACCAGTCCTGATGATCTCTCTATGAATTTAATGATTCCCATTTGGAAAATATTGAAAATAAAAATTTTTATATTCATTAAAAGATGGGTTATAATAGGAGATCAATAAAGAATAATGTACCTTAAATGTGTACTTAATAGATACTAAAATATAAAATTGTGTTATCTCATCTCTAAAATCCATAGAAAGTTTTCTGTTGAGGACATTAATAACTATCTTGGTAGTTTTGAGGAAGTTTATTCCAAGAATAATGGGTTTATGAAAACTTATATGATCATCATCCATATTCAGCAAATAGAAATCCACAATAAAGAACATGATACATACCCAAAAAACGGAATCCTTGATGACTCATATGGGGTAGGTTGTGGCCATATTTTCCATTTTCATTACCACCCTTGTCAATTTTAGCTCACCAACCTATGAAGAACAGAAAAATTATTGAGGCATCGTATTAATAGTGGAACCCAAATCAGACAAAGCTTCAGTGAATTGAAACTTTTATATAGTATATAGAATGGTGAATATCTCAGGTTCCATTAACTTTGTAGGAATCACCAAGGTTTTATTGATGATTTCAGATACATTCCTACCAAGGTTGATCTAGTCATTTCCTTTTATCTATCTTCTATTTGTACATAATTTATTAAAAATATAAGCATAAATTGGAATTTTCATGATTGATTCAATTAGAGGGATGTTGATATCAACATGCTTGAATGTGTCCAAAGCATATTTTTACATCAGCACTTCAATCATATTATTGGGTTGTAAAGATCTATTTGGAAAATAAATTGGATTATGAGTAATATAATTAATATTTATCTTAACCTTTCTTTTCACCTTGGGTTTCAAATTTGATGGTATTGAATGGTGATTCTCCATGGTTGAGATGAATCACAGTGGAATAATAGATGTATATTTTTCCATAATTTACATCCCACTTTTCAATGTGATGGCATTGAAATTCCCCATGGAATTTTTTAGTAGGTTGGGAAGGACTATTTTCAGTGTTCTTGCTCACCAATTCATGGAGGCCGGTGGAAATCAGGATGATTTCTATTTTCAACTCCCCAAATTCAGAACCTTGAATATTTAGCACATTTTATTGATTAGAAATAATTTGTTTCAAATTTTCATTATTTATAGAATCTATCATTATTTTAGAATTGCCTTTTTTGGCTTTTTGATGCTTGGGCACAAAATCACCTTTGGTGTTCTTGAAAACCATATTAGTAAGGTGGAGGATGTTGGGAGCGTTGTAAAAAATAAATCCCTTGTCGTTGTCTAAAGACATAAATTATTTCTGATTGATCATTCCACCATTTTTTATATATTAATTAAAAGGAATCATACTTTTCTAGTGATTTTGTGTGTGTGCTGATATTGTCTTACAAGGAATAAAGTTTTTCAATCCTCTATTTATTGTAATTGGGGGAAATAGTCAGTTGGATGGTCTATTTCAGTGAACATTATACAATGCCTAATTGGAGTGGGTTGGGATGTATTTTAATCGAATTTAATTTGACTCACCATAGTGGTTGACTAATCTAACATGGAATCTATAAAACCCAGATATTTTGTGAATTATTTTTTTCAAATTAATTTAATATTTTTATGTTTTTCATTTCACCCAACTCGAAAAATAGTGTTTTTATAATGAAATCAATAATGGAAACATTCCATTCACATGAAACCAACATGACATATGTTATATGTTACCAAATAATAGTATGATACCAAGAACATAAACTTAGAATATATTACATGTATCCATGACTCGGTGTACATTACATGAATCACTAATGTTTCTATGAAACATTTTTTTACACTTCTACTTTTATAAATGAGAAAATTATAACCTAGAAATTAAAATTAGAAATATTAATAGTTATAAATAATTTTCATATATTTTTTATAATGGTTTTATATAAATACAAAAAATTGATAATGAAATATATAATTTTGGGTAAATACCTTATATGTTTAAAAATACTATTTTGTTAAATAAAATATAATTCATGACCTTATATGAAAATTAATAAAAATAATTTTAGAAACATATAGAAATTAAATTTCATAAAATGAAATCAATTTTTGAATTTAGAAATACAAAATTATCTTAGGGTGAAATTTTCATATTTTTCTGAGAAACATAATAGTTTTGAAGAATAGTTAAAAATATAAAATTTTAGTGAAAACTGCATTTTCATTTAACTAATTATTAATTACAAATTATATGTTAAATTGGGTTTAAGGAGAAATTAGATAAATTTGAAATATATTTATACTATTTTGGCCATTATAATCATTTTAACTTTGAAATTGAATATAAAAACATAACAATCAATTGATCATTTTTCTTTTTAAAAAATAAGTTATTTTATACTGTCTTTTGGATTAGCATTAATATTAAATTTTTCGTATCTATGAGTTGAATTTTAAAAAATGGAAATACACCATTTTTATCATTATAATATTTAAATTATATTTATATCTTGATTATTTTTAACCAAAAAGATTTGTAAAAGTGATTAAAATTAATCACTGCGATTAAGGTCAAATTAAGCTTAATTAGTGACTAAAACTTAATATTAGGGACCAAAATGTCCTAGAACCTTGTCCAACAACCATTTTATAGCCATTAATTTTCCATGAACTTTATATTATTTATTTTAATCTGTTTTTTATGATTTTCCTTATAAAAAACCATGGGTACACAAAACTTGTTTTCACAAATACCAAGTGATTCCATTCCCTTCCTTATAAAAGGACACTATCTATCCCTATTCATCACACCTATCAAACCACTTTTTTCCCCATATATGTCTAATCCACTTTACGACATCCATATACTCCCCCATGATGACTCCCTTAAGAAAAAAATCAACCCAAGAATTTTTTTGGCACAATCCAAAAAGTGTTACCCGATTAAGAGGGAATAATTTCCCTCAAGATCCTTTCTTTTATTTTATTTCTCCACTTCATAAACTATATTTATTATATTATGGTATAAAAATTTCATTATCCTTAATATAATATTAATTTTTTATGATAATTTATTGACATAAAATTACACAAACAACTATCTAATTGGTAATGAACTATCTGTTTACAGTTATGTGAAACTTCCACCTCACTAAACAGTGATTGTTAATTTTTTTACTTTACCACCTATCATGGTTGAAATTATGATGGAAATATATTTATATATGTTGTATATTATATTTATTATGTTGTTATGCTTCAGTATTCCTTTTAAAACACACATATTTTTACCTTCCATTTAGTGTTAATACAATGATTTCATTTGAGGAAGTGTTGACTACCACCCCCTCAGAGCGATATGATGCGTTCAAACACTAAATGGAATGTATTAATGAATTTGTTAGTGAAATTATATGATATATGTAACATTTTAATGATAATTTAATGATATTATATGCATATATACATATATACATATATTCCAATTTATTTCTTGAATTGAATACAATAATAAAAACGGAAACAATATTCATGTGTACGTACGACTTACTGTCTCCATGACTAGTGTATTATATTTAATACATATATATTATATTGATTCTTATAATAAATATATAATGAATATAAATGATATCTATATCATGGTTTACATTCTTGAATAATGATATATGTATACGGACTAAAGATATAACAAATTAAGACACATGTGAAGAACAAATTGAATATTACCTCAACCGTAACCATAACATGAAATTACTAACAAGTGGGTAATATAAAGAAATAATGATTCCATATATGGTATTATAAATAATAATATGGTTATATGAAATATTTATAACAAATTTATATATATTATAAATTATTTATGAATGATTAGGACGAGAGTAAAGACAAAATGTAGAATAATTTCATGCTACTTTTTTATTTCTATGAGATACATGCATTATTAACCAAACAATACTTTTTTGTGGTGTGTATACATAAAATATATATATTGAGTGATTATTATAAATAAATTTATGGGTATTTAAAAATTCATTTTATGATCTCTCCTTCATGGGGTTTATGTTTAAAAATTTACTAAATCAGTAAAATAGTTTTATCTCAATTTTCCATCTTGGAGACTCATATTTTGTTATGGACCTGAATTCATTTTCAAGGTGTATATACTTATATTTTATATACTATACCATTAATCTCATTATTTTCATGATATTTTATGCTTCTTGTAATTTCATTTTGTTACATAAAGAGTATGATCCCATGTAACCAAGTGGTAATAGTTTATTGAAACAATCTCATCACTTTTTGAGATTGTAAATGATTATTATTATTATAGTAAAACATATGATACATATCTTAGGAACACTCACGAGTTTCCATATCCTTTATTTTTAAAGATATATCCATGTATTAGTTATATTTTCACCATATTTAGTACATAATATAGTTAAGAAAGAGTTTTTAACAAATATTGACATTACCATATATTCAATAATAAAAATTTATTCCATTAAAATATTGTTTTATAAAAGGGTTTCCAGGAATATTCTAGAAATATCTTATGATAAATAAATAAATTTTTAACCTGTTTTTCTTTTGACAATTTTTTCAAAGGAATTTTCTTTGTCGCTTTCTGAATGAGGCATTTTTATAACCTTTTTTTACTATACAAAAGCAATGTTATTTTTATCTCATATTACATTTATGGATTTATCCAATGTAAATAATTTGAAGCTACCTCTTCATTTTTAATGGTTAACTTTTAAGAAAATTTTATTAAAATATATTTTTAAAGAAATGGTTTTCAAATGTTTTTGGAGCTTCTTTTATATGTTTTCATGGAAAAATGTTATCAAAATTGTTTCAAGATGTTTTTATAAGTTTTCAAAGAAAATGACTTTCAAAATGATTTCAAGCATAATTTATATTATTTAAAATTATTCTCAAAGAAAATTTTTTCAAAACAATTTAAAAAATTCATTCAATGTTTAAATTTATTTTTAAAGGAAATGGTTTTCCAAAGGTTTATGTTTTATTGAGTGTTTTCCAAGAATATATATTATTTTAATCAAGAAATATTTTCGAAATATTCTTCCAAGTTATTTTCATTCTAATATGACAACGGTTGATATTAGTTGTGTAATTTCTTAGAACTCACTGATCCATTCGTTTTCAAAATATAGTGTCTGAGGTGTTCTGAAAGGTTAAGAGGACTTATCCCCAAATCTTTTCCAAATTTTTAGTTTGGTGAACAGTGTCATAGGTATCCTTCGGTGAACAGTACAATAGTAGACTACTGTGAATAGTTCCAACGGTAGATTGTTGTGAACATTTCCAACAGTAGCCTTGTGAATAGTCCAGTAGTAGGCTTATGTGAACAATGTCTGCGGTATCCTTCTATGAATTGTGTAATGGTAGGATTATGTGAACATTGCCATCGGTAGCTTTATGTGAACAGTTCCAATAGTATCATCCTTCCTTTTCCAAATTTCATGTTCGTGAACAGTGTTTTCAGAATGGTTAGGATCTATCAGTAGCCTCTTTCCTTTGCCAAATTTTGAGTTCATAAACACTGTTTCTAGAATAGTGAGGTTCCAATGATAGCCTTTTTCTATTTCCAAATGTTGAGTTCGTAAACAGTGTTTCAAGAATGGTGAGGTTCCAATGTTAGCCTCATTTATATTCAAAATTTGAAGTTCATGAACAGTGTTTCCACAATATTAAGGTTCCAATGGGAGCGTCTTTCCTTTTCCAAATTTCTGGTTTGTGAACAGTGTTTTTAGAATAGCGAGGTTCTAATGGTAGCTTATTTCCTTGGAAAAAATTTGAGTTCATGTATAGTGTTTACAGAACGTTGAGGTTCCAACAGTAGCCTATTTCCATTGCCAAATTTTAAGTTCATGAATAATTTTTTCAGAACGGTGAGGTTCCAACGGTAGCCTCTTTTCTTTTCCAAAATTTGAGTTCATGAATTGTGTTTCTCAAATGGTGAGGTTTTAGTGGTATCCTCTTACCTTTTCCCAATTTTGTGTTCATGATCATTGTTTTCATCTTCCTACAGTTTCTCCCCTTTGACATTTCCTTTAACGTAAAATGCATTTAAAGCCTTGTTTTAAAGACTTTAAGGCCTATTCAAAGGCCATAACTCCTATATTAATTATTCTTAAGGCTCAAGATGCTTTTACATGGTCAAAATGTATGGGTTAATGTGATCCAATTTTAATGGAAAATCTAGTGTATCATAAACTGCAACTCTATTAAATCTTCTAAAAGAACGGGATATCTTCCTCCCTAATTCTTCCTCCTCATTCTCAGGTGTGAGATGCTTGACCCATTTATTCATTCCAATAGGATTTTTACGATCAAAATTTTCTCGTTGGATTCGTTCCCCTCTTTTTTTGATGCAACCAAGAAGTATCGATCAATATTCGATATAAGGTATGATCTATCTTCATTCCTTTGTGTTCATATCCATCTATTTCTTCTTACCCTTTTATGGAATGTTATATCCATGTTCCTAATGAGAATTTAATGGGTTTTTACTGGTGTGGTGGTGTCTCTGCATCCTCGAGTGGATACAGTTGTCATGGGGGGAAGAGATCATAACCCGTTTTGTGGCTTGTTTTCCTATAAAGAACGTCAAGAACCGTTTAAGGTAGGGGATTCATTGCTTCACTTTTCATTTAAGTTCAACTGTATTTTCAGCATGTTTTATCCCACTATATCATAATGGAATTGACATATTAATATTTTAAATTGATAAATAAATTGATATTGATTGAATGTTATTGCCTCTTGTTTTTCTAGATACTGTGATATCTATGCATTATTTTTTTTAGCTTTTCATTCTTGATGGAAATTGGTAAAGAGCATAAAGATGGAATTAATTGATAATTGTTTCAATAAAGATAAAGGGGCATGTAAATGAATCCTTTTCTTATTATTTTAATTTTATGTTAATAAAATCGGTGCAGTAAGCATGTTTAATTATTTCTGATAGCTTACTCTTTATGATTCCTGTAGTTGGAACCTATGAATAATAAATTAGTTAATTCATGAAAGATTAAAGAACTAGTTGTTTGATAAAAGATAATTCCTTTTAGGGTTTTGATATTCCCTATTGCTTGTTTAAGGTCCAAGACCCCAATTGATATGATGTTTGTTCCTGCTTCTTGTGTTGTGATTTGAGCCTGGATGGCTGTTGTGATATATGGGGGTAGGGAGGCCTATTGGTTGTGGCAGTAGTTTATGCCTAGAGTGGTGAGATTCGTCGATTTATGCATGTGGGTGTCGGGAAGGACACATGGAATTATGGAACATCTTGGATGTGAATGTTTGGATTCTTGCGGATCTTATTAGTTTTTTATCTGCTTTACATTCCCAACTACTCAATGTTGCTGGTTTTTCTTAACCTCTTTCCGGAAGGGGCGAAGAGGTGTGGGTTATGCCATATGCTTTCTGTGTTTATCTTCCTGAGGGAGGATGTGCTTATACTCTTACTATAGGTGGAAAAGAATCAATGGGTAGTTTTTCTACTCACCGTGTTGATCCCCCTTGTGTATAGTAGATTAGAATTTATTTATATAATTCATGGGAATATGGGAAATTAATGCTATAAATAAATGATTGAATAAATAATGTTAACCCAAGGGGTTGGAGCTTGCTGGGACATAATGGAGAGGTTAAAATTTAAAGGGACAATTGACTTTGGGTGTTACCCTAATGAAATGTAATGTGGAATTGTTAATGGTTAATTAATATTTAAATAATTATTTAAAGTAAAGTGCAACTGAAAAAAATGGAATGAATTAATGTAATAAAGATCTTTAAATGGTAGTGTGATTATAAAAACCTAGTCCTAGAAGTGGAATCTAGGAGTCTGAGAGTTTTTAGCTTCAGTTGAGACTAAGAATAGGTTATTCCCATGGTGTGGTTGTGATATATAGTATATTCCGTACTTTTTGGGTTTCTATACGCTACTCCACCGCCTCAATTAGGGCAACTAAAACCCTATGGATTCTAAGCCCTGGGGGGTTTTTTCCCCAACATTCTAGTGGGAGGATGGATGGCTAACTACCCCCTTTGGCCCCACTCTCTTATCTTGGTAGTTACTTGTCCTGGTAAGCACCCCATTTATTTTTCCCCATATATGTGTTTCAAGGGATGTAATGTCTTGTGGTTATTCACACAAATATATTCTTGATATATTTTTAATGGACTACTATAGGCATAACATTTATAGGCTGTGATGGATTGAGGATCTATACTCGGTGTGTGGGATATAATGGCTTGAGGTATAATGCCTGACGTATGATATATGTTATTTGATCTATGGTGACTCCAATAAACTACCTGGTTACTTTTCTTACATGGACGTGGTGGTTTTGTTTCATGAGGTGCATGTTGTGGTGCTTCGCCCAAGTGGCTATAAGAAATCCTTTTTGGAGAGAGATTCTTAGGACGTGAGACATTGGGGAAAAGTGGAAAACCAATGGGGAATTAGTATTGGGGTACCTTTGTTATTTTTTATAATATTATATCCTCTTTTATGCAATACTTGGTGAGAGTAGCCATGGTTAGGTTGGGAACATAGTATACCTATTTAAGTGTTGAGTTAGTTTCACTTGTTCTTCACTGTGCTTTAGCATGATTTCTTTACTTTTTCTCAAGAGGCTCCGAGGAGGATCCTACTGAGTATATTTTTATACTCACTCTATGTTTATAAACATTTTTTCAGGTCACATGGAGCAGGTTGAAGATCCATCTTGTTTCTACTAGCTTGGGGTTGCAGGAGCTGTTTGGGCTTGTGGTGGTTATTGTTTTTACTTTTTTTGGGTACTTGTAGTTTTCTCCTTTCAGTTGTAGTATTTTTTCATGAAATTACATATGTGTACTTGGGATTTCTTATATATTTCAGTCTGAGTCAGAGTTGGTTGGTTTCCGTCTTATCTCTCTCATTCACATGTGTTCTTTTAGAGGGTAATGCCTCCAATTTCTGTGTTTACTATACCCTCGGTGCTAGTCTCCAACCCGTGGCCTACTAGAGGTGGGACTCAGGGGTCATTATCTCCCTTATCACATTTCCAGCCTAGGAGGGGTACACCTTGTGGGGAGGGGGTTCTGACATAGTATAATCAATGTTCTGGTTGAGAGACAGGATGGAGTTTGGTGTTAGGAATAGGAGAGGTTGCATGGGTTGGTTGGAAAAAAAATTTATTCATGATTAGAAAGTGATGTAAAACCTGGAGACCAGCTAAGACATAGGTATTTATGCCCCCCTATGATCTGATGTGGGGAACTTTAAGTTTACAAAGGCTAATAAACATGAAGATACTACTTGTAGGGTAGAGACCTAGGAAATGATCATGCATCATTTTTCTCTATGCTTGTGTTTGAATGCATAGAAAATGGGATAAGTTAACCTAAAATGAATAAAAGAAAAAAATTAATCAAATAATATTGAGTCTTCCATAATCTAGGATTAGAAGCTCTAACTATTTGTTATTTTATAGGTATTGATCCAGGTCTCCGTCCTCAGCAGGATCGCAGAGAAGATATCTAGCAGGTTATGCCAGCAGATCACCATAGGGTAGAGGTTGACGACAACGACACATGGAGGAGGACACTACAAGAGTTACAATGCCAGATTCTATAGATGTATGAGGGATCTGTTTCAGATGTAGTCACAGAATACGGGTTATACGATGTAAATATAGGATTTAGTTCGATCCGTTCTCAAAAATAGCATTGGGTGTCCTTGGTTGTGATGATGCTGTATGGAGTAGCAAGGAATTGGAGGTTCTGGTTCATCTAGGATCATGAGGAGTCGGTGATCTCATGGGAGGAGTTCCAAGATAGGTTTAGGGTTGAGTTTTTACTTTGAACGTGAAGGTGTCTAGTCACCTAGATCTTCTTACACATTTACAAGAGAACCCCGGTGTGCGAGAGTTTGGAATCCATTTCAAGAACCATTTATGATATGATTTGGACCTATTTTTAGATGAGGAGGCCAGGGAGAGGCATTTCGAGGAGGCTTTGCATCCAGAGATCCAGCACCAGGTCAACCTAGTTATGCTAAACACATCTCTTGAGGTGTTAGCAAGGGAATAGATCGTCGAGAGGAAATTGTCTAGAACCAGATCATCATGATTTGGGAGTCTTCATGACTCCTCATAATGAAAATATGTTGTCCGGGGTTCCCAATTTTTAGGGAAAAAGAGTTTTTGTTTAGCCGAGGGTAGGTCCTAGCCCTTCGCATCTTGATTCTATAGAGGAAGCAGCTCTCATGACTATTCCAAGGGATCATGTGCTTGTTTTTCTTATGGTGGTCAAGGTCATCAATAGAGAGAGTGCTCGACCATTTAGAGAAGTCATTGTGCACCAGGTGTTCCACTCTAGGTTCCACCGTTGAGGATGATCTAGATGAGGCAACATCCGTTGGATGAACCAGATTTGATTTAGTAGAAGTTAGATTAGGAAGGTAGAAGACAACCCTGTGATGCACCCCATCCTCAGAGAGAACAGTGTGACTGTGGTGGTGTTCATCTTCAGGGTCAGAGACGCTGTGGAAGAAGGTCATGGTCAGCTTCATGCTTTAGCGTTGCCAGCTCTAGGAGAGCCAGACATCATTTTAGGTACCCTTTGATCATTTTCTACCTTGGTGTATTTTTTGTTTGATTTAGTAGTGACACACTCTTTCATATCACCTTCCCTTGTCCCTGCTTTGTGACTTGAGGTAGAGAGGATTCTAGTTTCCTTAGCGTTGACAACACCAATTGGAGTTCGAGATGACTTGTTTGAAGTATATAGAGAATGCGAGCTAGTATTGGGGTGACACCACAATTGGGGAGATTTTATATGCTTATGGATACAACCATATGATGTCATCCCCGACATGAATTTGTTGTATTCTATGTAGTCTACCATGGATTGCTTCAAGAGGAAAGTTGTGTTCCTCGATGTCGATGGAGAGATGATGGTGTTTATTGGTGAGAGAGGCCCTCAAATGGGTCATAGGCGTGTTGCATCCTTATCATCCATAATGGTTGAACTGATGCTGAGTTCTTCAGAGGTTCATTAGTTGATATTCTCTAGGGTTGTAGAAGAGTACCCTGATGTATTTTCAGAAGAGGTTGTAGCGTCACCCCCTCGAAGAGTGATCATTTTTGGGGTTGAGATACAACCAAAATCATGTCCTATCTCGATTTCTCCATATAGGATGGCCCCTTCTGATTTATGAGAGCTATGTATATAGCTTGATGGTCTGTTATAGTGTGGTTTTGTTCAGCCGAGTGTGTCACCATGGGGTGCACCAGTTTTGTTCATAAACAAGGCTGATGGCCGTTTGCGGTTTTGTATCAATTATCATCACTTAAATAACGTGACAGTAATGAATCACTAACCTATTCCATGGATTGATGATTTATTTGATCAACTGAAGGATGCATGTTGGTTATCAAAGACCGACATGTGGTCAGGGTATCATCGTATGCGTGTGAAGAATGAGGATATCCCGAAGACTACGTTCTGTTGTCGTCATGCGCATTATGAGTTCATTGTAATGCTGTGAGGTGTGATGAATGATCCAGTTGTATTCATGAGATTTATGAACCCTGTGTTCTATGAGTTATTTGACAAGTTCTTGGTGGTTTTCATCTATAACATCCTTGTGTACTGCACATCTGCAGAGGAGAATACAAAGCATCTACATGACATTTTGGGAGTTCTTTGTCAACATCAGTTTTTTGGGAAGTTTTCAAAGTGTATGTTTTGGGATCGAGAAGTTTGTTTCCTAGGGATTTTTGTGTCCCAGTAGGTATTAGCTATGGATCCATCTATGATAGAAGAATTTGTGTCTTTGGCATCCCCCATGACAGTGTTAGAGGTGGAATGATTCTGTGGTCTTGCTGGCTACTACAGGAGGTTTGTACCCGATTTTTCTTGATTTGTGACTCCTCTGATAGCTTTGATCATGAAGGATCAGGCACTCATATGGACTGATAAGTGTCAGGAAGCATTCGAGTATGTAAATGTGAATTTAGTAAGGGCTACATTTCTTTGTCTTCTAGTTGAGGGTGTTCAATTTTATGTTTTCTATAATGCTTCACATATGGGGTTAGGCTGTGTTCTGATGTAGTAGAGATCAGTTGTTTCTTATGGGTCTCAGTAGTTGAGTCCCCATGAACATAACTATTCCACCCATGATCTTGAGTTGGTAGTCGTGGTGTTTTATCTAATGTTGTGGAGACATTACATCATTGGAAAATACTTTGTGGTTTTCACTGATCATAAGAGTTTGAGGTATTTTTCTCCTAGTGTGACTATAATATATTACAGTGTCGGTGGATGGAGTTCTTATAGGAATACGACATCAAAATATCATATACACCTAGAAAGGGTAATTTTGTAGCTGATGTGCTAATTCCGAAGTCACGTAGTGATGTAGTGTGTGAATCTGGTGATTCCTGGAGAGTAATGGATGAACGGTCAGCATTACATCTTGATATGGTAGAAGTTGGGGGAAGAGGTTGTCTTTTTCAGATGATGGTGCAGTAATCTATGGTGTAGAAGGTGGAAGATTCCAAGTTGGGGGATCTTAAGGTGGAGGTCTGTAGAGACCGAGTTATTTTTGGCAAGCCCCAGATGAATGGTCTGAGGATGAATAACACCAAGTGTTGTATCACGGAAGGCTATTTGTTCCTTTGGCCATGTGCGAGACTGTTCTCATATAGTTTCATAGTTTGAATTTAGCGGTGCATCCTAGTTTGAAAAAGATGTATAGAGAATTGAGGAGTCATTTTTTGTGGCTTGGGCTAAAGCGTGCAGTTGTATAATTTGTGTCTCGATGTTTGGTCTACCTGAAGGTGAAGGCCAAACACCATGTTCCTGGTGGACTTCTCCAGTCGTTAGATGTTCTTCAGTGGATGTGGGAGGATATCTAAATGGAATTTGTTACTAGTTTACCTTGATCTCTGGGATGAAATAACGCTATTTGGGTTGTATTATAATGTTTAACAAAATTTTCCTACTTCATAGCGATCATGGAGTCGTGCTTAGTAGATGTTTTGTCAAGGCAGAATCTGGAAGAGGTGGCGAGACTCCACAGATTCACAAGGATAATCATTTCTGGTTGATATCCTCATTTTACCTCTAGGGTGTGTAGAGCTCTCTAGCATGATTTTGGTTCTCATATATGCCTTAGTACTTCTTTTCATCCTCAAATAGATGGTCAGATAGAGCGAACCATCCAGACTCTTAAAGACATGATACACTCTTTTGTTTTGGATTTTGGAGGTTCATGGATGAGGAACATACCTTAGGTGAAATTCACTTACAACAATAGTTTTCATTCCACAATTAGTATGGTTCCATTTGAAGCCTTGTATGGACGACCTTTCTGTTTTCCATTATGATGAATTGGGGTACAAGAGTCCGCAATTCTCAGACCAGAACTAGTGCAAAATACAACAGAGATGGTTCATGTGATTCATTAGAGCATGAAGATAACACATTATTGTCAGAAATAATATACCAGTCAAATGAGGAGACCATTAGAATTTGATATTTGGAATCACATGTTTTTGAAGGTGACTCCCAATCATGGGCAGTGATGGTTTGGTCATAGGAGTAAAATTTCCCTCTGATTTTTTGGGCCTTTCGAGGTGTTATCTCATGTTAGAGCTGTGGAATATCAGGTAGCACATCCCCCACAAATGGGATGAATAAATTATTTTTTCCATGTATCACATATCTGTTTTTATCTTTATCATGACTCACAAATCATCTATTGGGGAGAGATCAATGTTGATGACGATGCGACCTTTGAGGAGTGGCCTGGGGAGATCCAAGATCGCAAAGAGAAGGTGTTACATGGGAGTTCTATCCCATTGGTTCATGAATTATGGCAACATAGAGGCGTGGAGGAGATAACCTAGGATTGTGAGTCACATATACGTGCTCAGTACCTAATGTTGTTTTTTGTTTAACACTTTTCATGTAACGAAACTCGCTTTGTGGTTTCATACCATTCATGTTTATGAGATGGATTTCATTGGTTTCTTCTTCTAGATTGATTTCTTTTGAGAGGTACCTCATTGGGTGGTTGTTTGGAAATATTTTTTGTTTCCGTTTAGGTTGGTTTTGAATTCTCTCGGATTAGAATGTTTTGAGAGGCATCTGATGTAATGGCTTGGACCACTCTAGTCCATTCCATTAAAAAATCTAGTGTCTGAGGTGTTCCGGGAGTTTATGGTGACTTATCCCCAACACTTGTCCAAATTTCTATTTATTTGAATAGTGCGATCGGTAGCCGTAGGTGAATAGTGAAATGGTAGACCACTATGAACAGTTCCAATGGTAGACTGCTGTGAACAGTTACAATGTTAAACCGCTATGAACAGTTCCAACGACAACCTTGTAAACCGTTCCAGGGGTAGGCTTATTTGAACAGTGTCAGCAGTAGCCATCTGTGAATAGTAAAATGGTAGGCTTATGTGAACAATTTCATCAGTATCCTTATGTGAACAGTTCTAATGGTAGCCTCATTCCTTTTCCAAATTTCATGTTCATGAATAGTGTTTCCAGAATGGTGAGGTTCCAACAGTAGCCTTTTTCCTTTTCCAAATTTTGAGTTCATGAATAGTGTTTCCAGAATGGTGATGTTCCAATGGTAGCCTCTTTCCATTTCCAAAGTTTTAGTTTATGAATAGTGTTTCCAGAATGGTGAGGTTCCAACGGTAGCCTCTTTCTTTTTCAAAATTTTGAGTTCATGAACAGTGATTCTAGAATGATGAGGTGCCAACGGTAGACTCTTTCGTTTTCCAAATTTTAGGTTCAAGAATAGTGTTTCCAAAATGGTTAGATTCTAACGGTGTCGACTTTCCTTTTCCAAATTTTTAGTTCATGAACACTGTTTCCAGAACGGTGTGGTTCCAACAGTAGCCTCTTTACATTGCCAAATTTTGAGTCCATGAACAATGTTTCCAGAATGGTTTGGTTCCAACGGTATCCTCTTTCATTTTAAAAATTTTATTTCACGAATAGTGTTTTTAGGATGGTGATGTTCCAATGGTAGCCACTTTCCTTTTCCAAATTTTGTTTTCATGAACTGTGCTTCCATCTTCCTACAGTTTCTCCCCTTTGACATTTCCTTTGATGTAAAATGAATTTAAAGCCTTGTTTTATGAACTCTAAGGCCGATTCAAAGGCCATAACTCCTAAATTAATAATTCTGAAGGCTAAGGATGATTTTACTTGGTCAAACCGCGTGGGTTAATTCTATCCGATTTTAATGGAAAATCTAGTGTATCTTAAACTACTACTATGTTAATTCTTTTGAAGGGATGAGATATATTCCTCTCTAGTTCTTCCTCCTTGTTCATGGGTGTGAGGCAGTCAAACATTCCATTCCTTCATGTAGTAGTTGTGTAATCAAACATTCTTACTTGTATTGGTTCCCCTCTATTTTTGATGCAACCAAGTAGTATCAATCACTATTCTATATAAGGTATGATCTATCATCATTTTTTGGGGTTCATATCCTTATGTTTCTTCATTCCCTTTTATGGAATTCTATTTTCATGTTCCTAATAGGCTTTTCATGGGTGTTGATTGGTGTCATGGTGTCTTAGTATTCTTGGGTGGATACAAATGTCATGAGGGGGGGATTGTAACTGGTAGTGTGGATCATACTCATATAAAAAGAATCAAGAACTGTTTGTGGTAAGGGATTCATTGCTTCTATTTTTTTTCCTGAAACTATATAGTTAGCATGTTTTATCCCACATAATCACACTAGAATTGACATAATAAATATTTTAACTGGATAAATAAATTGATATCGATCTCATGTTATTACATCTTGTTCTTCTAGATATTGTTATATCTATGCTTTATTTGTTTATATTTTCTTTGTTGAAGGAAATTTGTAAAGAACGTAATGCCGGAATTAATTGATAATTGTTTGTGTAAAGATAAAGAGGCATGCAAACTAATCTAGTTCTTCTTGTTGCAATTTGATGTTAATCAAATTGGTGTAGTATGCATGATTAATTATTTTCAATAGCTTACTTTTTAGTTCTCCTATAGTTGGATCTTGCGAACAATAAATTTGTTAATTCATAATAGATTGAAGAACTAGTTGTTTGATAAAAGATAATTATTTGTAGGGTTATGAGTTACCATCTTGATTGTTTAAGGGACAAGAGCCCAATTGATATGATGTTTGTTTTCCGGATTCTCTTGTTGTGATGTGATCCTATATGTATGTTGTGATATTTGGGGGTAGGGATGTATATTGGTTGTGGTAGTAGTTGACACCTAGAGTGGCGAGATGCATCGGTTTATGCATGTGGGTGTCAGGGAGGACACTGGGAATAATGGAATGAGTTGGATGTGAATGTTTGGGTGCTTTCTAATGTTTTTGGTTTTTTATCTACTTTATGTTCCCCACTTCTCAAGGAAGATGGTTTTGATTACCCTCCTTCCAAAAGGGGCAAGATGCGCAGGGTATGCCACTTGATTTCCGTGTTTAGATTCCTGAGGGAGGATGTGTCTATGATCTTGCTATATGTGGAAATGACTTGACAAGCAGTTCATCTAGTCACCGTGTTGACCCCCCTTATGTATAGTAGTTTATAATGTTTTTTATCGAATTATTGGGAGTATGGGAAAGTAATTCTATAAATAAATGATTGAATAAATAATGTTAACCCAAGGGGTTGGAGCTTGCTAGGATGCAATGCTAAGGTTACAATTTAAAGGGGATGTGGAATTTGGGAGTTATGCTAATGAAATGTAATGTGGAATTGTTAATGGTTAATTAATTTTTAAATAATTAATTAAAAAAAGTGAAAATTATAAAAAGGGAATGAACTAATCTAATAAATATCTTTATATGATTGTCTTCTTATAGGATACCTAGTCTTAGAAGTGGCATTCGGGAGTCCGAGAGACGTTATCTGCTGTTGAGTACATAACTATGTTATGACATAGTGTGGTTGTGAGTTTGAGAATATTCTCTGCCTTTTGTGTTTCTATATGCCACTCCACCCTGTCAATTAGGGAAACTGACACCCTGAGGATTCTGGGCCCTAGAGGGGGTGTTTTCACCAACATTCTAGTGGGAGGATGGATGGCTGACTACCCCCTTTGGGTCTGCTCTCTTATCTCGGTAGTTACTTGTCCTGGTAGGCAAAATAGTTATTTTTCCCCATATATGTGTGTATAGGGCTGTAATGGATTGTGGTTATTCACACACATATATTCTGGATATTGTTTCCTATATAATACTATAAGAATAACGTGTATTGGATATGATGGCTTGAGGATCCATACTCAGTGTGTGGGATGTAATGGCTTGAGGTATAATCCCCGACCTATGATACACACTATGTGATATGTGGTGACTCCCTGAAACTACCTAGTTACTTTTCTTACATAGATGTGGTGGTTTTTTTGCACAAGGTTCATGTTGTGGCACTTCACCCTGGTGTCTCCAGGAAATCCTTTTTGGAGAGAGATGCTTAGGATGTGCGACATTAGGGAAAATAAGAAAAATAGTGGGGAAGTTGTAGAGGGTTACCCTTGATATTCTTTATTATATTATATACTATTGTATGTGATAATTGGTGACAGTATCCATAGTAATGTTGGGAACTTAGTATACATATTTAAGTGATGAGTTTGTTTCACTTGTTGTTCACTGGACTTCAGAATGCTTTCTTTACTTTTTCACGAGAGGCTCTAGGTAAGATACTACTTAGAATACTATTACAATCACCCTATGTATATAAATTTTTTTATGTCACTCGAAGAAGGTTGGATATCCAACAGGTTTCTACTAGAATGGGGATGTAATGGCTATTTGGGCTAGTGGTTGCAGTTGTTTTTACTTTCTTTTGGTTACATGTAGTTTTCCTCTTTTAGGTTTAGTAGTTTTTCACGAAATTACATATGTATACCGAGGATTTATTTTATATTTCAGTTTGAGTTCTTGTTGGTTGGGTTATGTCTTATCTCTCTCATTCCCATGTGTTCTTTCTATTGGTAATGCCTCCAGTTGGTGTGTTTACTATACCCTCGATGCTAGTCGCCAACCTGGGGCCAACTGGAGGTGGGACTCAGGGGGTCATTATCTCCCTTATCACATTTCTAGGCCAAGAGGGGTAAACCTTGTGTGGAGGGGGTCGTGACAACTCATTATTGTCTATGAAATGATCCAAAGGTTCTATTCATATTATTTTTTTAATCGTTTATGTTTTGATAGAATGACTCTTATGACATCCATTTCACTTCCATGAGTTTTATTATTTTGAAACCCACTTTTTATTACATGTTATGCTTCCAGGAAGTGATTATGAAACCTGTCTCATTCATAGGTTATGATGTGTTGAAATGTTAATCATACCCATTTAATTTCATGGGTTATGATTTGATGTTTATAAAAACTATTTCTTTTTATGGGTCATGATATGATGAATGTTTTATTATCTTGTGGAACATGTATGAATGATTTTATTATAAGATGGGTGAGACCTATATATCCCTCTAATTAATTGGTTAATGCTAAGTTGAATTTTATATCAATGGATGCATGGGTTGTAACCCAATATCTAAAATACGAAGGTTCATGGGTAGTAGCCTAAACCTAAAAAAAGGGGGCATGGGTTGTAGCCCATTACCGAAAGCAAGAAGGTGCATGGGTTTTAGCCAAAGACTAAAAGAAAGAGGGAATGTGAGTTTTATCCCAAATCCCGAAATGAAAAGGGTACAGGGGTTTTAGCCAAAGGCTAAAAGAATTAGGGTACATCGGTTGTATCCCAATCCTAAAAACAAGAATATGCATGGGTTATAGTCAAAGCCTAAATGCAAGAGGGTACATGGGTTGTTAGCCCTAGATTGTAGTAGGTACACGGGTTGAACCGCAAGCCTAAAATTTTATAAATATCTTGGTAGGTAGCCTTGAAATAAAAATTTCTATCATTATTCCACAAATACTATGTATTATTCCAATATTATGATTTCATGTCTCATAATTTTTATTACATTATTATTAATGTCTTATGAATTGCTATTATTTATCCCATAATTCATGTTTATGATTATTGATATGTAGGGTATGATCTCCTAATGTTGAAATCATGTTCTCATACCCATATTTTCATGTTTATACTTATATGTCTCCCCTGTTTAACCTTACTGAAAATATTATCTCACCCATTTTTATGCTTCCATTCCCCTGGTTATGAAGAAATGTTTTTGGTAGATTTACTAAAGGTGAAGATCTTTATGGGATATGTTGAGTCACATTCACTAGGGTAAAATAGTTTTTCCTATGATTCCAAAGACACTAAACTATTATCGTCCTCGAGCATATATTTTTGTAACATACCAAATATTCATCTAAAATGATGTAATATCCATGTATGATAATATTGGGTCACTATAGTTGAGATCAAGGTAAATATTTTTTCAACCTTTGGAAACTAGGATATGAAAATTTTAGTGAGATCCCTAGGTATATTTATAAGGATATGTCTAGGGATGTCTCTATGGAAGACTATAAGGTTGGGTAAACATTTAGGAAAATGTCTTGGAATTTTGGTAAATGATACAACTATTGGTTTCTTGTAAATAAATATCTTTTTGGATACTACAAGTGGATGTGGTTCTGTTATAGATATACCTAGGGGTAACAACTAAGATAGTATGTTTCAAGCCTGACTCAGGGTAATCTAGTATATAAAAATGGGTCTTGCTGCAGACATGGTTTGACACTTCTAGGGTATATGCTTTGGGATTTCATAAAATCTATATTAACTATCATAAAGTATTTAAACTATCGATGACTATGAATAACCTAGGATAAACCTAAGATTTCCTAGATTAAATAAAAAGTATCCATGATTTGAGAACCCTGTATGTAATTTTTCATGATTATATGGTATCCAAATTTGATAAATGTTTATCACCCAATTCTTTATAGTATTATTCAATGGAGATAACTAGATGGATCATGGTTAAATTTTAATTTTTCATATAAGGAATGCATGAACATTATGTTAGTTGATTACCCAATTAGAAATCTCATAAATATAATTAAGAAGGTGGTACGAGGATTGGATATACTTCTGAAGGTAAAGAGACCACAAATGGCATGTGAAAGGTATGTGATATTCTTCAAGTATTGTTTACATTGATCATAATAATCATGATTAGATTAAGGATGATCAACCTTACGAAACGATTCATATGTAATATTCTATGAAAGTGGTATTAAAGAATTTTTTTATGATTTATGAGTAATGGTTTAAGAATAAAGTTGGATTAATGAAGTATTTATGTTTTCGAATTCAACGATTATTTCACATAAATCATGAAATGTAAAATTATTTTTAGATTATGTTTTCATTACGGAATGAAAAGGACATGTTTAATGGTAATGAAAACACAGAAAAGTGAATTCATATAAATGTGATATTTTGATTAAGGGGAGGTATCCCTTAATTAATTTCTGATATTGAGATTATGATATTTGGATAATGATATTTTGGATATGAATACGTAAATAGGAAGGTATAGATTAACATGGAATTTATAATTAAGAAAATCGTCCATGTCATCGAGGATAATATTTACAACTCTTTGATTTAAATAATATATCCATTAATCATTAGAATATGGAAACATTCATGTTTTCCAAAACAGATTTATGGTAATTAAGGGTTTTACCATCTTTCAAGGGAATATACAATCTATTTATTCACATGTCTGGAATGTGAGAACTAAGTGGTTAATTTTGATATATTGGGTATTAATTTTAGTATGATTTCATGAATTTATTTCGAAAATTTGAATTTTCATCTTTCAAAATGGTTATGAGGTTAAAAAAATAAGGAAGTATTAAGTTAAAATTTAGATGAAGTTCGTGAGAATAAACTATTACCATACCACATGAGGATTTATAAATATTTGATAACCTATTGCAAAAAGGTAGTGTTGATTATAACTAAAGATATATGGGAGAAAATATCATAGATCTAAAGATCTGTTACTGCTTAGGGATGAAAAAATAACATTTTTTGTGATATACATGTGATTTGGATAAATGAAAAACAAAGGGTGTGGTTTTCCATTAAAATTCATTAAATTTAGGAAAAATGATCTTGGAAGAAAATGTTGTATCGTTGTACCATCATTTCTGATGAATCGGATGGTCCCTTATTTATATGAGAAAATTATAACCTGGGAATTAAACGTAGTAATATGAACAGTAGTAAATAATTTTAAAATATTTTTTATAATGGTTTTATACAAATAAAACATGTTTTATAATGAAACATATATTATTTTTAAAGACCTTAAGTTTTTGAAAATTCAATTTTTTCAAATAAACTGTATTTCATGTCCTTCTTTGAAAAATAATTAAATTAATTTTAAACACATGTAGAAATTTAATTTGATAAAATAAAATTCATTTTTGAATTTGGTATTCCGAAATTATCTTAGGAAGAGTTTTTGAGATTTTTTAAGAAACATTATTTTTTTAACGAATAGCGAAAAATTCTAAATTTTATCTAATAACTAATTTTTCATTTAAGTAATTATTAATGTTAATTTATACTTTAAATTTGTTTTATGGCCACATTTGAAAAATAATACATATATTAACACCATTTATTTCTTTATAATCCATTTTAAATTGAAATTGAATATAAAAACATAATAACACTGTGAACATTTTTCTACTTTAAAAATCAGTTAGTTCTTCTCATCCATGGGATTGAAATTAATATTAATTTTTCCGAATCTGTGAATTTAATTTAAAAAAATGTAAATAAACCATTTTAATCAGTATAATATTTAGAGTCTAATTAGATCAGGATTATTTTTTACCAAAATAATTAGAACAAGTAAATAAAATTAATCATACAGATTAATATCAAATTAAGCTTAATTCATGATTCAACCTTAATATTAGGGTCCCAAATGAGCTATCCACTTGTAAAACATCCCTTTTATGGCCATTACTTTTTCATTAACTTTATATTATTGAGTTTTATTTTTTTGAATTTAATTAGGTAAAAACTTTGTTGCACCTAACTTGATTTCAAAAATACCATGTGAGTCCCTTCCCTTCCCTATAATAGGCCACCACCTCTACCTATTCTTCAAACCTCTCAAAACACTTATGATAATCCAATATCTTCCCAATAAACTTTCAAGAATCTCTAAAATCTTCCTTGAAGCCTCCATTTGTGATAAAATAATCCCAAGGAAGCCTTTTGTTACAAACAAAAGGAGTTATCCGATTAAGAGGTAACATCTTCTCTCAAGATACTTTATGCAATTTTCAGTATCCTCCCCCTACACTCTCTTTATTAAATTATGGTATAACCAAAAATGTTTCCTAAATATACTAGGATGTTTTTATGGAAAATATTTTACCTACACTTACACACACTTCCATATAATGGGTAATGATTATACTATTTATGTGTACGACAAACTACCTCCCCACTAAACGATTATTGTTCATTTTTCCTTTATCGCCTCTCATAGAATAAATTATAATGGAAACTATGTTTATATATGTCATATATTATATATATTTTTTAATCATTTTTTACTTATATAGAACATATATATTTTTACTTTCCATTTTGTGTAAATACGATAATTTCATTTGAGGAAGTGTGGATTACCACCCCCTCAAAATGATATGATTCGTTCACCCAGTACATGGAATGTTTTAAAGATGAGTTTAGAGAAATTGTAATATATATATATATATAATTCTAATTCTAATTTAATGATATTATATACATATATAAATATATTTTCTTTTCTTTCTTTTATACAATACGATAAAAAAAACAGAAACAATGTTCATGTGTACGTATGGCTTACCGTCTCTATGAACGGTGTATTATATTTCCTTATTATATATTTTATATAATTTTATATTTAAATTATTAATATAAATTATATTTATATCATTTAGTACATTATTTAAAAAATATATATTTATAAGGACCTGTGATATAACAAATTAAGACAGATGTGAAGAACAAAGCGAATATTACACAAAGCGTAACCACAACGTGAAATTACTAACAAGTGTGTAATATAAAGTCATAATAAATATATTTATGTTATCAGAAATAATAATATTATAATTTAAAAGATTTATAATAAATTATATTTGTTATAAAATAGTTTTAAATGATTATGATGAGAGTAGAGACACATGGTAAAGGAATTTCTTGACAGTTTTTATTTATATGAGATACATGCTTCATTCACCACCCATTCATTTTTTAGTGTGTACACATCCCATGAATGTATTTTATAATTATTATAATTAAATTTATCGGTATTTAAATATAAACTTTATGATCTTTCTTTCATGGGGTTTAGGTTTAAAATGTTACCAAATCGCTAAAATAGTTTTGTCTCAATTTTCCTTTAGAGAGACTCATATTTTGTTATGGACCTATTTTTTGTAAGGTGTATATAATTTCGTTTCACCTATTGTACCATGAATGTAATCTTTTCAGGACACTTTAAACATCAAGTAATTTAATTTTCTTCATGGTGATTATGATTCTAGGTAACCAAGTGGTAATATTGTATTAAAACAATCTCATCACTTTTTGAGATTGTTAATGATTATTATTATTTGAGGAAATATTATGATCCATACCTAAATAAAACTCAGGAAATTCTTTATCATATGTTTATTTAAGATATTTAAATGTATTATTACCATTTTTCAACTCATTGGTACATAAGTTAGTTAAGAAAGTGATTTTATGAAATCCCATATTTACCCTCTCTTTGGTTGGAATTCTATGTTTTTTTAAAACCATGTTTTATAAAAAGGGTTTACAAGAATATTAGAATAATATCCTTTTATTATTAAATTTCATTTTAACCATTTTTTCTTTTGAAAATGTTTTAAAATTAATATTTCTATCACGTTCTAAGAAATTTATTATTCTTAACTCTTTATTACCATGAAAAAGTAATGTTCTATTTACCTATTATGACATGTAAGGATTTTTGAACCTCCAATCCTTTGAATCTTTATTTTCAGGTTTAATGGTTAATTTTTAAGAATATTTATAAATATAATTTCAAAAAAATGGTTTTAAAAATACTTTCATGAATATTTTATAAGTTTTCAAGGAAAATTGTTTTCAAAATTTTTTATGATTCTTTTATATGTTTCCAAGGAAACGGTTATCAAAATGATTTTAAGAATCAATTATAAATTTGAAAATTATTTTCAAAGAAATGGTTTTAAAAATTTATACATATTTCTACGTTTTAAAATTATTTTCAAAGTAAATGGGTTTCAAATGGTTTTATGTTTTAAAGTGTGTTTTCAAAGAAGAAATGATATTTTCCTTGACAAATGTTATCAAATTATCTTTTCAAGTTATTTTCCTTATAATATGACATATATTGATGTTACTAAATCCTTTATAGGAAATGATCCAATGGTACCATTAATATTTTCTCTTCAATGATTTATGTTTTGATATAATGAATCTTTTGACACCAATTTCACTTCAATGAGTTTTATCTTTTGAAACCTGCTTCTTCTCATAGGTTATACATCCATGATGTGATTATGAAACATATCTCTTTAATAGGTTATGATGTGATGGAATGTTAATGCTACCCATTAAATTTCATGGGTTATGATTGGATGGTTATAAACCTATCTCTTTTATGGGTCACGATATGATGAAGGTTTTATTATATTATGGAACATGTATGAATTATTTTATTATGAGATGGGTGGGGCTTATAGCTCTATAAAATTCATTAGGTAATGGTTAGTTATATTTCATCTCATTGTGTACATGGGTTGTTTCCCAAGTCCTAAAAAATTAAGTTTCAAGGGTCATAGCCTAAACCTAAAAGAAATAGGGTACGAAAGTTGTATCCCAAGCACCAAAACAATAAGTCACATGGTTTGTAGCCCAAAACCTAAAAGAAAGAGGGTACAAGGGTTGTAACTCAAGACTGAAAACAAGAAGGTACGTGGGTTGTAGCTTAAACCTAAAAGAGATAGGGGACACGAGTTTTATCCGAATCTAGAAAATAAGAAGGTACATAGGTTGAAGCCCAATACAAAAAGTAAGAGGGTACACAAGTTGTTAGAAAAATCCCAAAGGAGGTGCACAGGTCGTAGACCGAACCAAAATGTTATAAAGGTCTTGGTAGGTAGCCTTAACATTAAAGTTTCTATTATTATGAAACAATTACTATGTGTTAATCCTATATTTGGATTTTATATTTGATTATGTTAATTTCCTTATGATTCAAGTCTTATGAGTAGCCTAGCCTTATCCCATAACCTGTGTTTAAGCTATTCGATATAAAGGGCATGATATACTAATGTTACGATCATATTCTCATACACTTATGTTCATGTAAATTCTTACATGTATACCATGTTTACCCTTACAGATAATCTGTTCTCACCCCTTTTTATATTTCATTTCCCCAAGTTTTGAAAAAAGGTTTTACGTATAAGTACTAAAGGTGGATATATTTATGAGAGATGTTGAAGATCTTTCACTAGGATAGAATATTATATTTTAAATGTTTACAGACACTAAAATATTAAGGTTCTCGGGAATTTAATTTTTTTAATTTGTGAATATTCAACTAAAATTATGTAGTATCTATGTATGCTAATCCAGGATTGCTATAGTATCAAATAAATGATTTTCAAGAAAATATGGACTTACTGGATGTACGCCTCTATCATGTGGTGTACCTCGAAAAAAAAATTCCAGAGTTTTCTACAATATTTTCAAACAATTCATGTGAATCTACTGGTGTTTTATGCACCAATTGTCTTCCATTGATAGTATCAACCATACTCCTTCCCATAGGTGTGAATACTTCATAAAAGTACTGGATGATGATTTTATCATTGGTTTGGTGATACAATAATCTTTCACAAAACTTCTTAAAACACTCAATGTATTCATAAATTTAATCTCATTATTCCTATGACATTTTTACAAATTATTGTGTTCGTGTGATGTTGAAACAAATATTTGAATGAAATTTATTTTCAAATCATTATAACAAGTTACATTTTCTTTTTAAAGTTATACATAAATTACATTATAATTCCATCTAGTGAAAATGGGAATGAACATAGTTTGATATAATCTTAATATAAATTTCATGGTTTCATTCTTGAGAAAATCACATTAAATTATTGATGGTGTTTTTATTATCCTTATAAAACAGGTTCTGACATTTTGGTAAAATGTGTATCAATCCATATTTTCATTAAATGTGTGATTCAATATTTTGGAATGCAATACAATTTGGTTTATAGTTAATGTCTAGTGAAACCAATTCTAAAATAGTTCTATTAAGTTCATTGTTATTATATTCAACCACTGGATCTAGTTTTATGTTTGATTTATAAGTGTTCCAATTATAGAAGAATTAAACAATTTAGTTAATGTTGAAACTTTCCATAGACTGAGGCAGTTTCGTTAAATCATTAGGTTTATAGTCAATCTCAGGGTAGAGATCTAATAGATCATTGATATTATTTAATGTCATAAATCAATGAAAAATGAAATGATGAAAATTGGATCATACAAAAATATAATTAGTTTGAGTTTATGGTCGAATGAAATAAGAAAAAGAAGAAGAAAATTTGACAAAGAGTAAAAAGGAAGAAAAAATAGAAGGATATAATAAAATGAAATTTTAAATAATACCTATAATTAGTTGAGATAAGTACATTAATTCCTGGTAACAGAGCCCATGTAAAAGGATTTTTCATGGTTTCTCTCTAATGATGTGTGGTTTTGGGTAATTAGGTGTAGCATTGTAGCTAACCAAGATCATCTCTCAAAGAGACAACAATTAAAACAACTTATTAATGGAAATATTAAAAAAACATAGACAGATGGAGGGATTGAGGTTTAAAAAGAAATAATATATATGTTGTAAGAAAATTATTTTTTTAAATTAGATTGAGAAAGAGTAATAATAACATGTTTTTTAGAAACTATTTTTAGAAGGTGAAATCGATCAAACTCAAAATCTTAATTTACATATTATCGTTATGCTTTATATTAAAATAATTATATTTATGATCCCTGAATTTGATATCCCCATAACCCTATGTTAATTTACTTAACCATAAAGATGAAATGAATTAAAACATACACTAGCATCAGAACATGCAATGGTAATTCCCGACATTATTGTTATTAAAGGTATAGCTTATGGTCAGTGGAAATAAAGAAAATTATCCATTTTATAATTGAGGATTAATTGAGTTTTGGGATTGCTATTGAACTCTACAAATTGATCCTACGTTTTTTTATTTTAAAAATTAAGATCAAGCACTCACACTTTACACAGTACTCAACCTCACAAGATTTTTGTTAAATGTATAATTTATTTCTTAGTTTCTTTTAAAATGAAATATAAAATCATGGATATTATTATTTTAATTTTAGTAGATCATTAATTCAAAAAAATAATTGAAGAATATGGGAATTATATTAATTACTAAGACAAAATAATCTTTCATGGGTGGTGTAGTAATTACAGAAACTTTTTTCATGTGTAAAGGTTTAGAAGGGGAATAACTCAATCACATTTCTACTCTTGATTTCTAACCCCAATAAGAAGAGTATAAGAAAATGGAAATTAAAAAATATAAGAAATATAAGAGAAAATAAGAAGTTAATTTTGAAAACACAAGAACTACAACATGAAGAAGAAGAAGAAGGCTTCGATGAAGGGATCCTTGCTTCAAGATCTAAACCTCCCAAAATTCAAAGATAACTAGAGTGGGATCACTTATAATTTACCCTCAACATAATAATTTATGTCCCAACCCCCTAAAAATGAGAATAAAACACATTTATAGACTTTATGGGAGACTAGGGTTATAATAGGTTTCAAATGTGAATGTGAAAATTCAACAAATATTTTAATCTAAATTGAGTCTCCTTGTTTACCTATAAAATTTGTGAATTGTCTATCAATCCAGAAGTATGATTCATGGGGAAGATGATCCTCTATCTACTATCCATTTGAGAGTCAAATACACGACCTCATGTATAATATATGGCTCAAATTGTGTAGTGATGTTCTTTTTGGTGATTCTAGTTTAATTTGACTTCATTGATCAATTTCACAAATCAAATGCACGATATAGCTCACATGGTTTGAATGAAAATTCTATCCCATTGAGTGTTGGATACTCTTATAAACATCACATTCAAATAATCTATAAAAAAATTATGAATAAAATAAAACATTTCACTTCAAAGGGAAAAAATGAAATATTCATTAAATTTGAAAATGAGTTATTTAATCCCAAATATTCTATAAATAAACATATTTATCATAATATAAAGAAATTATATCAATTATTATCAACAAAATATTCTATAAAAATGGGTTTTATCAATGTTTTATCATCATAAATAATAAATAAAATTTTACTAACCATATATTATAGAACCATAATTATATATATCATACAATATATGATTTACTTTTGACCTTTAATTATCTATTTATTAACAATTCCATGTTAATGTAACATTTTGAGAAATAGCTGCATTGTTTTTCATATATATTTTGACTTTTAATATTTTTCATTATACTTTGATCATGGTTCCATAATATCTATAATTTAAAACATGATATAAATATCATATATATTAAATATATATGTATTTTTTGTGTTCCATTAAAGTTATAGATAAACAATGAAATACACTATTCTTGAAGATGGTAGGTCATACGTATGCATGAAAACTGTTTCTGTTTTCCTTATAAGAAGAATGAAATAAAGGTAAATAATTTATTCATATTAAATTATTATCTTTATTTCATATATTCATTAAAATTATCCTTATTATTAACCATGTAAACTATGAACAAATCCCCTCACTTCGTGTAGTGGTAATCCATTATAAACACAAATAATGTTTTCATATTCCCATGGAACAGAAGGTAAAATTATGATGTCCTATCATGATTCTAGATTTATAATAATATTATAAATATCATATATAAAAAACAAATCTCCATTATATCTTTCCAAGTGAGGTGGTGATGGAAAATGAATAACACCGATTCGTGAGGAGATAGTCTACCATACACATGAATGATGATTAAATAAACCATTTGATGGAATAGGGGAATGATGTAGGTTATTAAATTATTATAATGACGTCTCAATATCTGTAATATTACTAGGTTACTATATAATAATTGTTAAATAGTAATTGAATGAGGTGGAATAATAAATAAAATAAAATTCTCGGTTAGAGACCTTACCTCTTCTTCATGAAATTTCTTTTTTTTCATCAATATAATTTTTAGGGTAGATTTATGTCCAAAATGAGTATTATAGGATGATAGGATGGAATTAAGGAATTTATTTGGGATGTTATTGTTTGAACTTGAGTTATTTGGAACTGTGAAGAGGAGAGGAGAGGGGGTGGGCTTTTGTAAGTGAGGTGAGTGACACACCTATAATTTCTAAAATAAAAAAGTGTACCAATGTAAATCACATTCCAAAAGGATAAAAATGGTCCATTAGAGATCTTAGAAGTAATATGGTAGAAATATATCATCCAATGGATATTGTAAAAGTTTCAATTATTTTTAACCTTTATCTTTTTATTTCAAACCCTAATAAACTCAATTTTACATTAACCATGGAAAAAAAAATTTATTGTTTTTACTATTCATTATAGTTAAACATTTAGATGAAATTATTTTATAATATAAATTATGATGATTAAAAATATGGAAGAAATTTTTCCAAATTATTCTGGTATAATATTAAATTTTTAATTGAAAATAAATCACACATACGTGACAAGAAAGCAGTTTTCCAAATAGTAAAAGATCAAATATTTAAAAAATATTATTTAAAAATTAAATATAATATTGATTAAAAGGTCATAAAATATATTAATATATATATATTATTGAACTAATTTTATATTTAAAACCATCTAATGAAATTTGGATTCTATTAAGTACTTTTAAATAAATAACAATTCAAAATAAAAACCATTATGTTTTACTATTCATAAATAATTTATCTTCTTATAGAAATATTAAAAAAACACACTAAGAAAATTATTACCTGCTGATTTCAAAAATGAATTCAATTTTAAAAAAATTAAACATAGTAAAATTTAATTATCAAATAACTTTTTCAAAGGTAAAAAAATTATTTTAGAAAAATAATGTTTTCTGTGTAAATTTTGATTAATTATTAAGATTTTTCAAAAAAACACATAATATAATATTTAATCCTTTGATTAAATTTTTTTATATGTATTTCATTAAAATCATTCACCAAAGTGATTTAATTAATTAATTGAGAAAAAACATGTTTTTGTGCAAAAAAAATAGTTCTTTAGAAAAAGATTCTGTTTATTTCCAAAGGCATTTTATTTTCATTTATAATTAATTATCCACCAAGAATTTAATTATAAATATATATATTCATAATTTAGTTGATAATATTCATTCCCACCATTCTAATTTAATTTTGATAACTATCTTATTAAATAATAATATTATAATAATACGTCACATTTCGTTTAAACTTGGTACTGAGTGTAATGCAGTCTAAACATAGTATTGTGTGTAACACATGTTAAAATAAGTGTTCATGTAACACAATAAAAACTCAGTGTTTCATGTATCTTAAGATATCGAAAAATAATGTTTTTCAAAAAAAATTGTTTTTCAAAATCATAGGGTGTAAAATTATAACCCTTTTAAATGAATTTATCCCTCAAAATTGATCAATTTTGTACCAAAAATTGAGGATACATCTTCCTTATTACATCTTTAGGTTCCCACATAGCTTCCTCAAGATGGTGGTTTTTCTAAAAAATATTTACATTGTGATTGGTCTTGTTTGGAATCACATTCTTAGTATGACCAAGAATTTAAACTGATTTCTCTTTATAAGAATGATCATGCTCTAGTGGTTTGACCTATATATTCAGTAAAACTAATGTATCAGGCATTTATTTCCTTTATAAAGATACATGGAACAAATTTTGAACCTAATAGAGGTTTAGTTCATGTTCCAAGAAATAATCTATAGTTCACATATGATCAAATATTTCAAAGGGACCGATATACCAAATACTTAGTTTTCCATTATTTATTTCATGGAAGAATTCATAAAAATACCTTATCATAAACTTAAAATTATATCTTATGTCTATGATTATTAGAAAAACATTTATATAAACATTATGTTGTCCTTACATGATGATGAATGGATTTAACCTTATCTACCATATCATATTCTTTCTCAGGTCCCAATAGCATTATTTCTCAAAATTAATTTTCGTTTGTTGGATTACTATATTTATTTCTCTAAAGGTATTCATAAGGAACCATCACAATGGTTGAGTGAATGCTATAGTTTCAGGAAAACTAAACTAGATTAATGTTTTAATCCTAAACACCTTTGAAAACCATTAAAAATGATCTTAGCATATCCTTTAGGGTTTTAATTTTTTTTCTCAAACTGACCATCTAAGTGAGGATGATAAACAATGATGAAACTCAACTCTATAACAATATATTTATGCATACTTTGAAAAAACATGAAGGGAAACATAAAACCTCGATTAGATATAATTGAATGTGGTACTCCATAAAACCATACCACTTCATTAATGTATATTCTATAAAGATGATCTAAATAGAAATATTATATATTAGCAATAAAGTGGGATGACTTCATTAGGTGATTGACTACATTGCATAATCACTGCAACATCCATGATAAGATAAACCGTAAAGGTTACCATTAACTTTAATCATATGTCCACAAAGTGTGAATGCATTCCACCTTAAATAAAATTTTAACTAAATCATACACAAAACCAAAGGGTTTTACTTCCATAATTGTCTCTTACAATATCATTAATCATGTTAAAATTCCATTAAAAAACTTCAACATTGGTTTCAATGAATTTGAACTTATGATCAACCATAAACTCTTAAACTCATTATGGTATCCATAACTCTTACATTAATCTTACATGGTGACATATAAACATCCAAAAGTTAATTCACCCTTTATTCCTTATACAATCTCTTATCATATAAAAAATTTCATTGGAATCATGGATTCATCATTTTACTGATAAAATATAAAATTTGATTTCATTATTCTAGAATCCTTTTATAGAGATATAACCACATGATATTTCACACAATGATAAACAATAATACTTTCATAGTGATCATTTGTACAAAATAAAACATGAAATACCCCACTAAGTAGGAGAGGTTTAGTGTGCCCAAATTATCATGATTCACTTTTATCCATTATGATATATTTTGATTTCTAATTTTTCCTTTGTATTTACAGGTACTTGTTTCTTATCATATATATTATACCTTGGATAAGGGTATGGAATCACATTATTCATAAGTTACCTAAACATGAAACATTAGAGTTTGGATGCTTAATTTTTTTCATCATCTTCTCCTATATGGAATTAAAAGACTAATTAATATTATTTCAAAGTCCATGGGATTTACGACCCACCATTCGACATTAAAAGAACCTATCAGTTTCTATCATTAAATTCCCTAGATTCTTCTTACCACAATTCTATCACGTAGATGGTTGGGATTTTTATCCACCATTAGAGTTTTCAAAATACTCAATATAACTTTTCTAATCGAAATTGTATTAATAAAGAGAACATCCATGTTCTATTTATACCATCAATGTACATTGAAAAAATTCTTTGTAGATTTTAATGTATTTTTTTGAAAAGACATATCAAAGAATTAGTCTCAAGCCACTAAATAATATATCAACTCTTATTTTACGGTTTATGATTAAACCATAAGTGTAATATTCAGGTATTTTAAAATTATCTTTGTATATACCAATAGATTCATAATCTTTTTTATTATGATCAGGGGATTCCTTCTTGATATTTTTTTAGAATATAAGGATTGTAGTTACTTCTAAATATCCCTTAAAATATTCCCATTACATAGTTTAATTTTATTCTTGTTCTCCAATTTTCTTAATAATATTCCACCACTAATCTACTTCACCTCCTAAATGATAAACAATGAAAATGAAATTATTATGATCCAAATAGTAATGAATGTATATTATCTTTTCATTGGTTCCAATCCATTACTTAGAAATTAGTAAATTATTGGAACCCCTAAAAGAAGGTGAATGTTACATCATAATTGACATAATAAAATGTTATTCCCTCATTCTGTCATTTGGAAGTTTAGCATGATTCATAGATTGAGGATATTGTGTGAGCATAAAAATATAATTTTTTGATCCAACTCTCATAAAATTATGCTTCTTGAGATGAAAAACATTTAATTTTCAGTCTCATTTAGAATTAACATGGGGTTTTTGGGTTCCATCCATTGAACAAAACCATAAATAATAGTTTGAGAAACACTAATCATTGTGGAAAATCAGATAATCATGAAAAATCATTTATCAGATCTTTAAATCATGAAACATTATTTTAAATACATGACACATTATGATAAACATATGTTATTATTTTAATGTTTCATGATATGCTTTATGTAGTTTATGAATTGAAAAATAATATCCTCTAGGATTATAAAAATAGGTGTTCAATAAGGACCATTGTTAGGAAGCAAGTGATGATCAATTTCATCTAATGGCACCCTTTTTAGAGTAATTATCCTGAGGTACATCTGTTCTAGATTCAAGTCCACTTGTAGTGTCCAGAAAGGGTTATAATTTCTTGGAAACACATTTCTCTATCATTAACAAATTCTAGGGTATTTTCCTATAATTTTAATTTTCCTTAGAATTATCCTTATAGATATCAGTAGACATTTCCCTAGACACATTCTTAGGTGTATTTATAGGGTTCTCAATAAAGTTTTTCTAATCCTAATATCCAAATACTGACTAAACCAATCCTTTGATTCCAAAATGTAAATATGAGATTTTATATGTAAGAATAAAATATATTTTGAATAATATTAAAAACATTTCGTGACCCACCTATCATATTTCATAAACAATGTTCATAGAATAAAACTTTATCATTTCACAAATTATTGGTTATAAGAGTGAGAAATGATCAAAAATAAATCATTAAAGATAAGTTAATTTCATATAAGTGTGGAACCATTATAAATATATAAAATATAATTTCATATTTATAGGTTAAATACCAAGACCATAAATATAATGGATCATGAATTATAACATATTTACCATTATTGATCAAGATGTAGTTGATCCCATAGTGGGTCAAGAAACACCCATTTCCAATAGTATATCAAGCATGTTTATTTGTTTAACATTGTTATCCCGTGATTGAAAAAGATTTACCCTATTAATTAAAGGGAGATATATGTCCCATACATATCATAATAAAAACCATACTTATGTGTGCCATAATATCATAAAAAAATATATCATATCATACCATAATAACCCGAGTAAAGAAAATGAGTTTCATAAAAATTTCCTAAATTTTCCATAGCATAAACCATGATAAATAAAATGGCTTAAGAAACATTTAATCATCATAAACATTAACCATCTAAGGAAATAATATGGATGTTATCATTTATTCTTATCCTAAGTATATAATAAGTAAAATTAAAATATTCCATCTTAGATGGAAAATTATTTTGAAAGAACACATTGACCATTTATTGAGGAATATATCCTTTAAACTATGAAAGAAACATTTTAAAAAATAAATAATTTTAAAAACTATTATAATTAAAAATTACTTTGATAACTTATAAAGAAATATTTAAAAATATTTTAAAATGATTTTTTATGAAAATATCATTTCGGATTTAAAATAAACAATTTTTAAACCATACAGATTTTAAAAAAATGTTTTCTTTGAAAATAACCATGAAATAGTAAAATAGAATCACCAATTAAAATAAATGTCATGATGGAAGGAAATTATTTTCAATTTTTACTTGTAAAATAAATATTCCTCTTTCATTTTTGGTAAAATCTAAATGTGTAATTTTTGAAAAAAGACCTGAATATTTTATTCAAAAAAATATAAATGTCAAACATGGGTAAAATTTTATTTTATAAATTATTTCAATACTTTTAAAAATATATTTTATTTTTATTAGAAGACATTGGTTTTGGAAAAAAGGGGTTTTCTATGGAACAAAAATATCACGCTAGTTTTTCAAAAAAACACTATATTGAACACGAGAGTACATAAGGGAGTAAAATGATTGTAAAAATTGTATTATAATTATATAAACATATGAGAATAACTTTCATGAGTTTCATCATATATGGATCAAAATATTTAATCAATAGATTTATAAACATAAACATTCATGATAAACAATGAGATTATATCAAAAAACCCTTACCAATTCTATAATTTTTTTTATCAAAAACCAAGAGAAATAGTGACACTGAAATGTATATTTAAATCCCCATAATTATTTTTATAGTAATAAAAAATATATCTCTAATAATTATATACACCAAATAAATTAAACAAATGGTGAATATGTGATGTGTCTCCCAGAAAATAAAAGCACGATGGAAATCTCAGTCCACAAGTCTCAAATTCCTTCATAAAATTTAAAACCTCATGTAAAATAAATGTGTGTTTATTAAAAATATATTACAGAACCATAATTATATATATAATATAGTATATTATATACATCTGACCTTTTATTACCTGTTAATTACAATTCCATGTCAATGTCACGTTTCAGATAATAACTACTTTGTTTTTTCTATTAGTTTTGATTTTTTATTATTGGTCTTATTACTTTTATCATAGATAAATAATATACATAATGTTTAACCTAAAATAAATATCATATATATTCAGTATATATGTATTTATATTTATCTATTAATGTTATAGATAAAAAATTAAATACACCATTTATGGGGATGGTAGGTCATACATACAGATTACTGTTATTTCCATTTTTAGGATAAAAAGAATGGAATAATGATAAATAATAAATTTCATTTATAGAATTCATTTATTTTCATATATATAAAATATAATCATTAATCCCAATTTTATTACCATCCATGTAAATCATGAAAAAATCATATCGTTTCACGAGGTGGTAGTCTTATGTACACAAGAATGATGTTATCATATTCTAATATAATAGAAGGTAAGAAGTAACATGGGATATCATGATTCGATAACCATAATAATATCATATATGAATAATAAATCCATCATTATATCATTATGTGTGTATTGGAGATGGAAAATTAAAAGCATTAGTTTGTTAGTCGATAGTCCTCCAAACACACGAATCATGATTTTGTAATGCATTTGATGGAAGAGGAGAATGATTTAGGTTATTAAATAAACATAATAACATATTATTATTTTAAAGATATTTTTATTATTATATAATCATGATTTAATAATAACATAAGGATATGGTTAAAGAAACAAATTAAAATTCTCGACCAGGAATGTCACCTATTATTCATACAACAACTATTGGTTTTCACTAGAAGGAAACTTTGGTTTGATTTATTACCAAAATAAGACATATAAGATAGTATTATATAAGTAATGAATTTATTTGGGTAGTTATTGGCTATAAATTTTTTTTGGATGTGTGAAGAGGAGAGGATAAAGGACTTATGTTTACAAGTGAGGTGAGTGGATCACTTGTAATTTTTGAACTGAAAAGGTGTACCCACATTTTTCACATGAAATTAGATATAAAAACAAAACCATAGATAAAATAGAATAAATAATGTCTAAATATTTCCATAAAATTTCAATTTTACATGTTTGGGTCATTTTTAACCCATATCTTTTTCTGTTTAACCCCCAAAAAACCCTTTTTTACCCCAACAACAATAAATAATTTTAACTATTTTTAGAGTTAAATAAGGTAAAAATTAATGTTGAACTTATTATATAATATTAATTTTTATTATTACATTTATTTTTTCCATTTTATCAAATTCCACTCTCATAAGTGAAATTTTAAATTTTAAATTAATCCTACATATGCATTGAAAAATTTGTCTTCTAAATGATAAAATAGTCAAAAGTTTAAAAATTATTTATTTAAAAATATAAAGTTAAATTTATTACAATGAAATAAATTATATTAATATATATATAAATATGTATTTGAACTAATGTATCATTTAAAACCATCTCAATACAAATTTTATGTTTCAAAATGCTTTAAATGAAATTAAAATCCTTAATAAAAACCATTATTTTTTACTATTTATCAATAAGCTTATCTCCATAGAAAACTATCAAAAATTCATCATAAGAAAATTTTGAAATAAAAATTTTAAACATGATTTATCATTTTTAAAATAGATTTTATAATATTGGGAAAACATTATTCCAAAATAAGTGTGAACGTGAAAATACAACTTTTAAACGTATATATGGATTTATTTATATCACTTGTCTCACATAAAAAAAGTTAAATTTAAATTTTATTTAATATATAATATATAAAATTCGAGAAAATCATTCAAATAAAGTGATTTATTTAATTTATAGATAGAAAACATATTTGTAGGCATAACAATTGTTTTTCAAAAAAATATTCCTTTTATTTTCAAAAGGTTTTTATTTTAATTTATAATAAATTTTTCAATAGTCAATACAATATATACACATTTTTGAATCACATATTTTCATAATTTGTTAAATTTTATTCATGACCACCATTCCAATGGCTAGGTGATAACTATCATATTAAATAATAATATTTTTATAGTATATTATGTTTTGTTTAAACATAGTTATGTATGTAACGCATACTAAACTCAGTATTGCGTGTCATGAAAGATAAAATCAGTTTTTTATGTAATGAAAGATAAACTTAGTTTTTTGTTTAAATAAATATTTTAAAAATATTAAATTTTTTTTAAAAAATACATTTCTCAAAATCTCAGTGTGTTGCACTTCTAATATATATAACCCTTCTAAGCATCTGAGATCACCTTTTATCTTTATTCTCTTCCCCAAGATATAGGGAAGCATATTATGAATAATATAATTGATGTGATAATTTTTTTATGATATGTATTTTAAAATTTTAATTTAATATATATATCATATATGTATTTGTTTCATCATGGCGACTAAACTAATTGATCATTCTTGGTGAGATCCTCTATATCATGTACAATTGTAATAAAATGAAACCACCCTCAAGGTTACTAAATTTTGGGCTTATACAATTCTTAAGAAATTTTATATGATATATGTGTTTATTATTGTTAGTTTTATCTTATGAATCTTTATTATACCCATATTATCATTATATATTCACTTATGATCATTGATTATTAATGCTAATGTTTACCGTTATAGAGTGTGTGAGTTAACCTTTTATTATATTTTTATTTACATATGATATGTACAATCATAATAAGATAGATTCTTCTATAAGATTATATTATGTGGGGGTATTTCTATGATATATATAGGACTATTTATAGATTATGTAGTTTCTTATATACTGGTAAAAATGTAAATTTGATGCAATTAAAAAGGTATATACTAGTTAAATTGTTTTTCCTAACCCTTTAAAGCTTTAAACCTAAAGGTTCTTTGAATTGTAAATGTTACACTCTGTATAAAAGATATTATAATTAAATATGTGTATTGAATCTACAGTGTAAATTTTGTTTATTTTAGCACTAGATATGGGGGTGTGTGTCTAGGGTACCTTATTGTTCATGATGTTTGAGTAAAAAGTTGTAGTGAGTTTCAGAAGAGTTATAGCAATTATCCATAGGTCCATGAAGTATTCTGTTATTGGAATATTTTTAAATTTAATTTACATAAGGGTGTTCTAATTTCAAGATAATCCATTACACTTTTTAATGAGGTCTTTCCATATATGATATTGGCTATAATGACAGATTCTTTTAGGATGAGTTGAAAGTGGGATGAGTTGACTATAATAGAAACACTTAAATCAGGTATAAACTCTGAAAAAAACCTCTCTAATTTAAATAAACAGAGGTGTGAATGTGTAATGGTGTGGTTGATTATATGGAATAGTGAATAAAGTTCTTGTTATGAGAGACTAAATCGATTGCATGGGTCTGAATCCAATTTTTATATTTGTTAGTGACATGAAATTTGTGACTAGTTATGTGGTAGTGGTTTGTGATACATGATAATGATGGTGATTATTATTATAACGATGATGATATGAATGATAGTGATTATTATTTTAATGACATGGATAAATATAGTGGATATTTAATTTGTGATATTAATGATTTATGTTAAATATTTTGGAGTCTTTAGTTATTTGAGTCTCATATACATAAAAATTATATGAATTTTAACAAAACATTATTTAAAACACCACCCATAAATCTAGAGGTCTAGTGTCTTTGGGTGATTATATACATAAAAAATAAATATTAAAAACTGATTAAACTATATTTTTATCTTTATATGGAGCTTTTATGTCCCTTTTTTCTTTTATTACTTTAATGGATACCAATATGAAAAATTCAATGAAAATAGTGAGTTATAAATATCATATAGGGAACAAAATGGTAATAAAATATAACATAATTGGCAAGCAGGATAACATGATATCATTAAATAGGATAATACTCTTAGAATAATAGAATAAATATTTTGATATCAAAGGATATTATAATCATGTGACTGTGGAAACAGAATAAAACAAGACATCATAATAACAAGTCAAGGAACACTTCCAAAATAGTGTAACATAGTATGACATGCTTATTGCACATGCATCTTACATGGTATGTTATGAAATGAAAATACTAAATAATTAATTAGGAATTGTAAAATATTAGTAATACATATCATGTTTTAATATGTACACTCATAGATGTACCACATAGACAATTCATACATAAGATATAAGTATAAGAAAAATACATGAAAAAGAGATTTTCTATATAATAATATCTAACAACATAACCGAAGGATATATCATAAGTATTTAATATAGATGAAGGAATTATATTTTTTTGGATATTAATATTTGAATAATTAGGAATAGGTATTCAATATAATATTAAAATAAATAAAATTCATAATAATGGAGTGGAGAAGTTGGTTTGAAATTGAACCGCTTAAATAATGTTGTAATGGAATGTAATGAACCTATGAAGAAGGCGGGAACACGGTTTTTTATGTTAAACCATTAATTAAATATAAATTTTTCCCATAAAATATTTATTTTTTTGTAAATTATATATGAATAAAAACTTTAAAAGGGTAAAATAGTAAAATGAATAATGAATTAGAAACTCCTTTTACATAGTTTTGTTTTTAATGAAATATTGAGAAGGGAACTAGAAAAACATGTAAACCCCATAAAATAAAGATATAATAAAATATTTAAATATAAGAAATAATATATATAAATAATGTATAATAATTACATGACATGATTCATGAGATTATGTGAAGTAGAGAGAGAATTTACAACCCAAAGGAAAAGTGGTTTCTTCCAGAGTTTTATTAACTTGGTCAATGAATCACTTGGTATGTGCATATAGCCTCCCAAATAACCAAAAAAAAATTATTACAAAATTATTACAAAAATATTTTCATGAATATTTCATTTTTTACATCCATTAATTATCATATGTTATTCATTTATTATACAGTTTCTAATCTTATTGGCTTATTGGTTGTTTAGTCAATTTCAACAAAATTAATATGGTATGTGGGACATGGTCAATGATGTTATAATATTATTCCATAATATCCATAATTTCACTATTATAGAGTATTTATAATTCTATTAATATAATAGTAATACAACTCAATATATTGTCTAAAATAGATTCAACATAGGGAAGATGTCCCTAATTCTCATTTCAGATGTTAAATTAAATATAATCATTTATTTTTAATATCTTCAATATAATTAAAATTTTATTTTTTCATAATTTTAATCATGTCTTAAATAATATAATTTTTCATAAAATAAATTTATGAGATCTTCTATGTAATGCAAGGATGAAAATTGAATTATGTCATCCATGAAGGCGGTGAGCCAGTCGTAATACAGGGGAAGTTCTTATTTTAAAATGTATAAGAGAAGGTAGATAATAGTTATCATATTAAAATAAAAAAATTTAAATATACTAGTATTAATGATGTCAATACATAAAGATGAGTTTAAGAACATAAAGGATGTATAAAAATAAAAGTAAAAGGAATATAAATAGGAATGTGGATAAGAGTTATTACTTTACTTCTATAGATGACTCCTTTTCTAATTGGATTATTTCTTATAATGGTTTTATTTAGATGAGGAAATTACTACTAGGATATATAAAACATAGCTTGGGTAGGATTTTGGAAAATCTTGGTAGAGATAAAAATCTTAATGTGTGAGGAAAGGTGAGGCGTTTCGGGGTGGTATTTATATGGAAAAGAGAGGGGTATTTTAGAATAGAATATTGATTATTTAATAATTTATGAAAAATAATATGAATCATGTTACAATAATTTGTTTAAAAATAAAAATGAAGGTTTATCTGACTTATAATCTATGAAAAAACTGAATATAATCATATAAATACTTGATTATAGGAAATTGATGATGATTGGTTTTTTATTAGAATAAATAAATATAGGGACAATAATTTCAAACACAGGTCTCTAAATAAATATTATTATTTATAATTGAATTATTTTACTCCTTTTTTATGTAATTTTTTGAGATAAGGTTTTATTAATTATTAAATATTTCTTATATCATGTTGATGTCATAATATTTTTGGTATTAGTTAAAACTGTATTTTCAATACTCAAAAAAATTTATTTTCTTGAAAGAAAAACAAAATTGTAATATATCAATATTTTAAAATAAACAATATATTCAAATGTGTACAATATATGCAACACCATGTTAAAAAAATCACAAAATATTATTATTTAATTGTGATCGTAGTTACCTTGCAATTTCATTGGATGGAACAAATATGATTGAACAAATTTTAATATATATATATATAAATATATTTCATAATGAATAAAAAATTCAATATTAATCTTGAGTAAATAAACAATCAATACTTTAATAAAGTCATTTTATTCATTAAAAATACATTTTCATCAAAAATTATTTCCATTACATATCATGAGAAAATATTATAATTAATTTGTATAAATTTAAATAAATTTATTTTATAAAACTAATTTAATTTATTTAATCATCATATCAATGTTATATTAATGAGAAATTTTGATAATTTTTTGAATATATGGATTTTTTGATTAATAGTGAAAAGTAATGATTTTTTATGAAAATTTTATTTTTTAAAAATAATTTATAAATTAAAATTTTATTTTTTTGATTAATTTAAAATTTTAATTAGTAATTTATTATTAAAAATAATTTTATTGTGGTTTAATAATTTAATTTTATACTTGAATTTACTATAAAAAAAATTTATACTTAAAAAAGTAATTTTAATGTAAAACTGTTTCTCATCACCTTTTTCAAGATTAATATTAAATTAAATTCTGTCATTTATATGTTATTATTATTGAAAATGGATTGAATATTTTGAATCTAGAGATCCAAATTTAATTAATTATTCAGTTTCATTTTTAAACATTATGGATATTTACATTAGTAATATTTATTACCGTGTTAAAGGGTAAATGAGTTAATTTAAGTAAAATATTATATGTTATGAATAAGAAAATGATCCTAAAACTTATCTTAATGTTATTATATGAGTTCATTTTGTCCATACTCATCCAATTTTTTTTTATATGACCTATTTCCATTTTAATGTGGTTATTATGTTTATAATATTTTATGTAACGAAAATTAAAAAAAATATCACACTATGGTTTTAATAATTATAATATTCTTCACATTTTGATAAATAGGGGATGTGTCTAGTTATAAATATTAATTTTAAATATAAATGGTTTATCTTCATCCTCAAATTTTGTTTTAAATTTCAATTTAAAAAATAATTAAATTAAATAAGTATGCAACGTTGACACATTAATTATTCTATAATAGGAAAAATAAAAAATATTTTTTTACAATATTAAATGTAATATAATTTGAAATAATTAATATGATCCACAAGTTTTATAGATAAATATAATAACTTAGGGATGTATTAAAAGTATTTATTTTAATTTTATTTGTATTATTGATGTTATTAATGTCAATGTAAATGAATATATCTAAAATTGACATTAAAGATATTTTAGAAAATAAAAAATTTATTAAATGATATAAAATTTATAAAAATAATGGATTTATCCAAGTGAATGGTATATGGTTTTTTACATCATACGTGGTCCACTTATGGGATTTTTTTCTTTTATATAAGCAATCATGACCCTCAAAGTGTAAGACCCCTTATTATCTCGGTAAGTCTGAAAAGGGTTAACAGTGCATTAAAACCAAAAGATAAGTCTTAATATGTGATACAAACATGTAAAAATTTAATTATATTATATGATTTTGACTCATACTCATCATATATTGTAATACTATATATCTTTATTCATTTGTACATCACAATTAATTTATATTAATTTATTATTTTAAGAAGTTTAAAATGTTATCATCCTCTCTCTTATAAAATGGAACCACTTATTCTATATTTTTCAAACATAAAAACCAATATTTTTTGACAATATATAAAAAATCAATTTCTAACAACAGTAACTATGCTTCTCAGTTCTTATTTTCTGTATAATACCAAATTTAGATGTATTAAGTTATAAATCAAAGGAGGTTGTCTAAAGAAGAGGTATAGTTCATAACCAATCGGTATAATTTTATTTCTTCTTACAAATAGTTAAAATATTATACACCCTGTTAGGATGGTATGCTTGAGTATGACATAATCTATAATACCAAACGTGGGATTGAAATAAGAATGAGATTCTCAGTTACAAGAGGGGTGGGGGGTGAATTGTACCTTTTAAAAATTCCTTAGGAACTTTTAAAGATGTTTATGTTTAACAAGGTTAAATAAGATAATTCAAAAGACCTCTATAAGTTCTAATTACTCGCTAAATTCTGGAAAAGAGATTCTAAAATGGAAATTAGATAATGTTTACAAAGATGAATATTTTACCTTAAAGCATATAGAATTTAACCATATCAGAGTACTAGAGTAAGGAAGTACAATATAGTTATACTTTTCTTAACAACACAAATGCAGTGGAAAAACTTGTAACAAAACAAGTAACATGTAATAATCCTTTTAACCCAAAGAGAAGGGTATCCAGTAACCATGGATAAGGGTCCCTTGATTTATAATTTCATGAAAGTATATCTTACCCACACATGGGTAAGCCCTCGATACGAAGATCAGAGTCTATCTTGTTGTTCCCGCAAGCCCTCAACTTTCAGGTAGTCGGCACCTCTATCTTTTTCAGCAAGGAAGCACTCAACTTCAAGGTGTTGGAACCTCTATCGTCATATCCCCGGAAGCCCTCGATTGTACATAGAAAAAATCGGATTCACACAAAGAAATGTTTGCACAAGCTGTTCAAACTTTCTGTATGAAGCTTAAGAGTTTATAAGAGACTCTCTCTCTCTTGAAATCACTTCAACAACTTGTAGGCACAGATGCCAATGTTGTGTTCTCTTTTCAAATGAGATCCTATTTATAGGCATGGCTGCAATGGTTGGATACCTCCTCCAACAGCCATATTTTTCCTTGAATTTCTTAGGGACCTGTACCCATGTCACTCGATCAACGGTTAGTTGATAACTGAAGGCACGAAACTATTTTATAAAATATCAAGTGAAAGCATAACTAAAACTAAAATTCGGAATGTATACAGATATGAAAGTTTGGAATGCAAGAAAATAAAATTTTGGAGTCTAACCATGAATAAATTCAGAGTCTATAATACCAGGATATTAAAATTCTATTCATCGTAAGAATTCTGAGTCAAACATCATACAAGTTCGTACCCATAATTCGTAATAAGAATTCAAATATAGAATTCGTAATGAGAATTTGTAATCAGAATTCATCATCGGAATTCGTAATGATAATTCGTAATCAGAATTCAGCATTAGAATTTGTAATGAGAATTTGTAATCAGAATTCGTCATCAGAATTCGTAATGAGAATTCGTAATCCTAATTAATCATCATAATTCATATTTAGAACTTTATATAAGTTCGTAATCAGAATTCAGAGTTGAACTTTAAAAAAGTTTGTAATAAGGAATTCGGAGTAGAACATCATTAAAGTTTGTAATAGGAATTCAGATCCAAAAATAGAATGCTTCATATCTAAGTATTATATGATTATGAGGTTTTAGATATGAATCCGATTTATATACTTACGAAAAATATTGATATGAACGATGAAAACAAGGTAGGGGTAAATTTCCTTGGGTAAGGAAATTTTCCTAATAGAAGTAAAATAGGTTAAAAAAGTGTTTTTCCTTGAAATATGGTGTTTTTGATTTTCAAAACAAGAGGAATGATCAAGTCATAAGGAATCCTTGATGACATAAAAATATCCCCCTTATATGAAGGACTGTAAAAGTCATAAGGAAAACCCTTATTGACTCAACAATCTCCTCTTTTTTGGAAAGCACAAACATCTTTCTGAAAAACAATGTTGTCACTTTGAATAAATTTCTAGACTTTGAAATTAAATCTTATCTCCTTTTTTTTATGGGCAATGGTGAATATTACTAACCCCCCTTTAGGTTTTGGAACTCCAAGGATCGTATTATAGATTTGTGGATTAGGATTTTCATTATGAATATGGAATTTTTTTTAATGAGCACTCCCCCTTAGATAAACTCCCCCTTACTTAGGGATACTTCTTCTATACTTATAAATATTTTTCCTTCTCTTATTTAGAATTATTTTTCCTTCTCTCCCTTCGTGATTTTCAAAAAGTGTTTAGGGAATGGAAAACAATATTGTACCTGAAATATTAGTACAAAATAAAACAAAAGACAAGCAACCAGAGTTTTCATTAAGATTGAATGGATTTTTACAAGGAAATACATTACAACAAAAGATCGGCTTGGTCTATTTGTCTCATTTTTTCTTGGGGATTAGATTCTTCAGAAGGGTTTTTAGCTTCTTTAACTCTTTTTGGTCCTCCCAGGCTTGATTTTCTAAGGATTTAATCATGTCATCTTGAGCCTTCAGAGCCTCAGACTGAGCCTTAAGAACTTCATCCCGATTTACAAGATTCTCTTCAATCTCAATACAGATATCTCCTTCCCCATTACAGCTTTGAGAAATAGAGTAAATCTTCCCATTCAGATCCTTCAGCAGTTGATTCCAAGTATTTTGATCAAGGGTCAGCTTTTCCTGAAAACTGTATGTAAGATCCTTGATCTTGGAATCTTTGGTATCAAAAGACTCTTTTACTTCCTCTTGAAATTCCTCAAGATTTTCCATATTCTAGATGATCATCTTTGACAAAGTGGTCATTTTATTGTAGGAATTCTTGTGATCTTCATATCCTATAAGAAAAAGTTGTAAATCTGATTCTATCTATACACACTTTTTTCATCACCATGGACACCGAATCTGACATCTGATTAAGAGTGTGTTAGAGCATCTGACATCTAGATTCTATGTTTGTAAAATTTGGAATGGAACTAACTAGATTCATCAAAGACTGCTCCACAAAATCATGTCCAAGTGAAGATGACTCTGAATCTGAGACATTACTTTGTGAGAGTGGTTTTTCAAGCTAAAAAATCCTACCTTTTGAAGTTCCCACAACTTCCTTCCTCTTCAATGAATATTTTCTTTCAGAATCACCAACCACTTGATTTCCCTTATAAACCGTCGGTATGACTTGATCATCAGGAGATTTATGCTCACTATCGGATAATTGAACAACTCTGTCATCATCAAATATCTCTTTTTCTAATCCTTCCTCAATAAAGTGATCTTCATAGCTTTATTCCTTAGATTATTCATTTACTTCTTATTCTTCCTTGTCTTCATATTTCTTTCCATTATTCTCTTCTTCCTCCCCAGGAGTGACAAGCTATGAGGACTCGGCCTCAGTTGTTCGTAGTAGTAATTTGTCTAATAGATTTTCTTTATGTTGATATTATTGAACTTGTTTAATCAGATCATCTAAATCACCAATTTCTTCTTCTTCTTCTTCTTCTTCTTCTACTTCTTCTACTTCCTCCTCTTACACTTCTTCAACAAATTCTTTCTCTTTAGATTTTTCTGGAGTGAAGAAATTATTCCCCGGGTTCTCAGGTAATGGCTCGACTATGAAAGTTTTCAGTACTGGAATATTCTTCGAAGCTACTTCTGTGGCTTTCAAAATAGATTATACAACTTTATACTCAGACATTATTTTCTTAAACATCTTCTCTTTTTTCTTCCTTCTCAAGGTATTCATCAATATTCTCCCTTAATGAATTATCTTTAGCAGGGTCCAAGACGAACTGTGGTTCCTCTTCTTTCCTCTTTTCTTTATCTTCACTCCATTTTGTAACTACCTCATCCAAATACGCTTTCCGTTTCATCGGTTAAGGAGGTGTGGCAAGGACTTATTTAACTTTAGGGGTTTTATCTTAAGCTTCCACGTCTTTCAACTTCCTTTTCTTTCCAACCTTTTTCGATGGATTATATTTTTCAATATTTCCTGGATTTTCTTCTGCCACTTCCTATAGAAGAACATAAAACTCTTATGTCTCCTTAAAATTCCCTATATTCATTCTTTTCACAGTGCCATCACTAAAAAGAATAACTTTTCAATTCCAAGACTGGATTTGCATGCAATATTGAAATATTCAAGACACCAAACTATTAGTTTTGAAATTAAGGCAAGATACAAGATAATTTGGGCTCTTATATTTCTATTCTTGATGTTCTGGATTGTAACAAGAACATGCCTCATAAAATTGATTTTCCATAGGTTTACCAATAAATCTAAGAAATATATGTCACTTTTCTTAAGGCTATATTTTTCACCTTTTCTCTGTACTAAAAAAACTTGTACCCATAACTGAAGAATCTGGTTGTTAGAAGATAGATGAACAATTGTTTCTATCTTGACATCAGAAAGTCCAAGACATTGCAAGGGAATTACCTTAATGAAACTCCCTTGAACATCCGGGAGTTTGTGGGGAAAAAATTCTGCCTCCCTTAGTATGATAATCCCACCAAGCTGGCTGCCTTGGTATAATAATGTTTGTAGGTTCTTTTCATAAGACATGAATGAAAATATTTCTCTATCATCTTCCTTAAAGAATCACAGTAACTCATAAAACTCTATGAGTAAATCCAGATACACCATGTCTTAAACACCTATCATAGACAAGAAGACATCTTCTCAACCATTTAACATGATATTCTTATAAATGATATAATCGTCCATGAAAAAGATCAGATGCACCAACCTTTCCTTGTATACTTTCCATTTTGATATTGGCTTCACAGAAGACATTTCTTGGGAAGAAGCTTCCACAGACAATTGGACTGGAAGAACATTGAGAGATTCAGAATGAGATTAAGAACTATGGCAGATCTTCGAGATGCGAGACCTTGGAAACTGATGTGGGACACTATCGTGGGTCACCTTTATATAGGCGATGGAGGTGACCTTTCATCATCTAGAACTAATCTAATGGTTGGGAAACTCTCTGATCTAATTTGACGGTTGAAAAAATACCCGCAATAAAATCTTGAATCCGATTAGTCATATTCTGGGAATATCAACTATCCATGTACCATGTATTACTGTTGGTACTTTCCATACTTTACTAAAAATAAGAAAAAGTTAGGTTTTTGGAATCCAGACTTGCTTGGATCAAGAAATCTCAGAAAGTAATATTTTGGGAACCCACATCTTCTTTAAAAAATAAGGTGTATTGAATCCTAAAGACTGGGTTTTGTTTAGATAAAAATTCTTTTCCCAATGACCACCACATTGACACTAAGTGCAGAATGGGGAAAATTGAATAAAAAAAGTAATTGTTGCTAAAAATTGGTTTAGAACTTGTGTAACCCAAACCAGAAGTATTATTTTGAAGTTGGATATGTGAATACATTTTATCAAAAATTTTCTTACCTAGGGTAAAGTTTTACAAACACTTCCTCAAGGATAATATTTCAGATTTGAGTTTTATAACTATGTTCTTGTCTTTGAAAACATTTTATCTAGAGCTAGGCTCAAAAACATTTTTCTTAGAAATTACTTTTTCTAGATATTTAAAATGTTTATTTTTCTCAGAACTTACTTCTTCAAGATTTTTTTGTAATAATTTCAGGATCATCATTTTTCTTATCAACATCATTAGAAAGATCTGATATTTCAATAGTAGGAATATTTTTCAAAGAATTTTCCTTATCAAGTTTTTTCATGAGTTTTGAATTCTCATTCTCAAGGAGTTTCGAAAACCTAGAAACATCTTCAAAGGTATGTAAAGCATTATCTTCATCAGAAAACTATTCTTCATCCAAAGAGTTATAATATTTACTATCATTAGAATTTGAGGAAAAATTGGTAATTGATTCAGTATTGTGTACCTAATCCATGAGGAAATGATTATCAATAGATATCCTGGTTAAAGGCCAAGATTCCTCTGTCCAGAAGATTCATAATCTGAAGATTCATCTGGGGAATCTCCACCACTGTCACTCCATGTGTCATTGGATTTCAACAATTCTTAGATTTGGAATTGTAATACTTCTTTCTATTTTTCTCAGAATTATTTTCCATTATTTCTTTTCTCTTGAGCATAGGGCAATCAGGTCTTATGTGTCCATCTCTCTTGCATTTATAGAATGCAACTTTAGAATCGTTATTGTCTTTCTTTTACTTCTTATTGTATTTGGATTGAAAGTTCCTATGTCCAGATATCTTGTTCACCCTTCGAGAAATATTTGCTAATTTATTTTTTGAGGATTCACTTCCACTATATTCGGAATGGATAACAATTTTCTTAGATCTAGATCTAGTAACTCTCTTAGGAGTCTTGGATTTCATATGATTAGAAGTAGTAGTAATAGATACACTGCCATTTCCATTCTTCTTCTTCACAATATCAGCATCTCCTCTCATTCTAGTCTTATGATGAAGAATAGTTCCAAATAGCACATCAATTGTAATCTAAGTGGCCTTTTTATTCTCATCAATTACAGTCCTTTTAGATTCCCACTCATTTGGCATGATGTCGATGATCTTATCAACAAGGGCTTTTTCATCAAATCCTTTTTCACCCATTGATTGTATACAATTCACAATAGTCATGAATCCATGTTACACCATGCATATGGGTTCACCATAAGGAAAAATAAAACCCTGATATTCAGCTCTAAGATGGATCTTCTTGTCACATTACATTGGAAGTTCAAGTTTGAGTAACTTCTAGTTTATTCCATATAGAATTTGCTGCTTCACAAGATGAAATTTGTCTATATATATTTCTAGTCATTGAACTATGTAATGCATCGCGTACCTTATAATTGAGTTGATATTCATTATTTTCATGATCTGTAAAGGCACTTACTTCTTTATAAGTAATTGTTTATCCACCGGTAAGCATAACAAAATTATCAACCCCAATGTTGATAATGAAAGTCTTTATGCGATCTCTCCAATATTCGTAATCACTACCATCGAAGATAGGTGTTCTGGTTGGATTAAGATTATCTATGGAACCAACATTGATTCCTTCCATTCTTAAGAAAACTATTCCCTCAAAAACCTCTTAGTAGAAAAATTTTGTAAATAAGGAAAATATTCTTTGAAATAAAATATAGAGTAAAATTATCTCTAAAGAAATGTGAATCCAAACTATGAGTCCAAAAAACAGATTCCAAAAAATATATGAATCCGAAATTGTGAATTCGAATATGTGAATCCGAAAATTCTATTCCGAGAATTAATTCTCTTTTGAATCTAATCGTGACATTAATTCATATTGAACCAAATCCACTAATACCAATTGTTAAGATGGTATATCTGAATATGATATACTCTATAAGACCAAACATATGATCAAAATAAGAATGAGATTCTCAGATTCAAGAGGGGGGGTGAATTGTACCTTTTAAAAATTACTTTGGAACTTTGAAAGATGGTAATGTTTAAAAAAGGATAAAAAAGATAATTTACAAGACCTCTATAAGTTCTAATCACTTGCTAAATTTTGGAAAAGAGATTTTGAAAATGGAACATAGATAATGTTTACAAAGATGAAGATTCTACCTTAAAGCGTATAGAATCTAACTGTATTAGAGTACAGTAGTAAGGAAGTACATGATTGTTAAACGTTACTTAACAATAAAAATGCACCAGAAAAACTTGTAACAAAACAAGTAACAAGTAATAAGTCTTTTAAACCAAAGAGAAGGGTCTCCAACAACCTTGGATTAAGGTCCCTTGATTTATACTTTCATGAAAGTATGTCTTACCCACACTAGGGTGATCCCTCGATACGAAGATTGATGTCCGTCTTGCTATCCTTGCAAGCCCTCAACTATCAGGTAGTCGGCACCTTTTTCCTCCTCAGCAAGGAAGCCCTCAACTTCAAGTTGTTGGAACCTCCGTCTTCTTATCTCCAGAAGCCCTCGATTGTATACAGCAGCAATCGGAGTCGCACGAAGAAAATCTGCATGAAGAAAAGTTTAAAAAATCCTTTCAAACATTCAGCACGAAGCATGAGAGTTTATAAGAGCCTCTCTATCTACATATCACTTCAACAGCATGTAGGAACAAATGTCAAAGTTGTGAGCTCTTTTCAAATGAACTCCTATGTATAGGCACGACTGCAATGGTCAGATCCCTCCTCCAACGGTCATATTTTTCCTTGAATTTTGGAGGGACCTGTACACGTGTCACTCAAACAACAGTTAATTGATTACTAAAGGCACGATACCATTTTATAAAAGAACAAGTGAATGCATAACTAAAACTAATATTCGGAATGTATACAAATATGAAAATTCGGAATGTAAGCAAATAAAAGGTTTTAGTCCAACCAAGAATAAATTCAGAGTATATAATATAAGGTTTTTTGGATTCTGTTTATCGGAAGAATTCAGAGTCGAACATCATACGAGTTCGTATCCATAATTCATAATCATAATTCATAGTCAGAATTCGTAATGAGAATTCATAACCAAAATTCATCATCAGAATTCATAATGAGAATTCGTAATCAGAATTCTTCATCAGAATTTGTAATGATTATTCATAATCAGAATTATTCATTAGAATTCTGAATGACAATTTGTAATCAGAATTCATCAATAGAATTCGTAGTTATAACTTTATATAAGATCAAAATCAGATTTCAGAGTTGAACTTCAGAAATGTTCGTAATAGGGAATTCAGAGTAGAACTTCATAAAAGTTCGTAATGGAAATTTGGATCCTAAAACCAAATGCTTAATATCTAAGTATTATATGATTCTGAGGTTTTATATATGAATCCGATTTTTATAGTTAAGAAAAATATTGATATGAACAATGAAAACAAGGTAGGGGTAAATTTTCTTGGGTAAGGAAATTTTCCTTATATAAGTAAAACAGCAGTAAAAAGTTTTTTTCCTTGAAATAAGGTGTTTGTGATTTTCAAAACAATAGTAATGGTCAAGTCATAAGGGAACCTTGATGACCTAATAATCTCCGCCGTATATGATGGAATGGAAAAATCATAAGGAGAAACCTTTTTGACTCAACACACCCATTATAATGTAAAAAATAATTATATAACATATATTTATATATTATTTTTTAATGTAATAACATATATCCATCTCAAACAAACATTAAAAAAGGAACAAAATATATTGTTCGTTTGTTTGGCGGACTATCATCTCATAGACCAATGTAATTAGTTTTCTAGAAGAACATCTAAATAATGGTAACAATGATTTAATTAATTTATATACATTTGATTCAATACATATTTGTAATTTTAAAAAATAATATATCATTTATATTCTTACCATTTCATTTACTAAAAAATGATAGCATCGTTCATGCGTACATGTGGACTACCACCTCCATGAAGCGATGTGGTTCATTTTTTTCAGCACATCACATGGATGATATATATAAGTATATTTTAATAATTAATAACATATGGTTATATTATTATAAATTTTTGAAGAAAAAATTGAAATATTATTCATGCCCAGATACAACATGCCATCTCTATAATTATTAAATAGTTTATTTAAAAAAATATATTTTATGTTGGGTTTTAAAAGAATAACTTCTATAGGAAAATGGTAATTATATCATTATAATTATTTTTGAGATGATGAAATAATGAAAACATTGGACATAGTCAACTCAACTAACCCATTTTAGATTTATGAACTAAATATCCTCAAAACGTCATATGTGAAAAAAAATAAGTAACTAAATATAGCATGTTAAGAGATAAAATAAATGGAAAAAAATATGAAAAAGGTTATTAATAAAGTATAAATTTATCCTATGTTTATTATTCATGAAGATAAATAAAGTACATGATGATTTTCACTCAAATAAAGGGACTTTATTAGAGTAAAAGTTTTCACATAAAATGATTTTACTTTTCATTCCATATTTATTGAAAGAAGTTATGGATGTATTGAAATGTAAATAAAATATTTATATATGAGATTTTATAACTTTTTTACTTTATTTAAGTGGTTCTCAAAAGAAATATTTTTTACATATTTTATATAGAACATTTTGACAATATTTTTAAAAGAGAATGTTATATTGTAACATTTATGAAGAAAAAGAATTTTCCCACCACCATATCCATTATTTAATGTTTTCAATACTTTATAACATTATATGCTTTATTAAATGAAAAAATCATCATTCCCTTTATTCTGGTTATTTTGAAAAGAGGATTTTAAATGGATTTTTTGTTATTCAGAAATGTTTTCATATGGGTGGAAAGAGTATTTTTTATGATTATAATGATAAAAATTAATGAATTCATATATTATAAATATTTTATAGTTCACGGTCATTATTTATGAGGATAGATTGTTTCAATATAAACCACCATAGAGTGATCCCATTGTAGTTCTCCAATGCATTGGGTAAATGTACTATGTTTACTGATTAGGCTTCTCCTAAAAGAATATTGGAATATGCTTTGATGGTTATTCAAAGTGTAACTTTGATGGTTATCTTATGTCTAACCATGAATGTGTTTTATGAGTAACCATGATGGTTATTTTATGAGTTACCATTTTTATTATTTTATGTATTATCATGATGGTTTTTTTATGTGTAAGAATGAATTTTATTCTGTTTATAAGAGTGATATGAAAGTGATTCTTCAAATTACTTTTGTGTTTTATTTAAAAAATCTATTGGTTTTTATAGAAATATATTTATTTAAAAGAGATTATTTTAAAAATAAAATATATGATAATTATAAAAGGAAAAAAATAACAATTTTGAAAAGGTTTTCATGTGTTTTTATGATAGAAAAAAACCATTATGAGTTTTTTTCCCTTTATGAAATATTTTGAAATGGTTTATGAAACTATTTGAGCAAGGAAGGTGATTTATTATGTAACAAAATTCTTATTTTGAGGAAAAATGTTATTTTGATAAAGTAATATTTTCATGAGTATTCATGGAATAATAGGTTTCTTTTATACCATTAATAAATATTGTTCAATGATTATGGTTTCAATATAAAGGGGTTCCAAAGTTATGATGTAGGGCTATATTTAAGGCTGATTATAATTACAAATGCCTATACACCCCTTGTTAGGTTTTATGTGATGGGAATACTTTGGGAGACATTTATATAGTTTTGGTATATATTTGAGTTATATGTAATCATTAATATGAACACATGAAAGTGTCATTTAAGGAAGAATTATCTTTTCATTATGTGAACATAACCTTGATGTTATTGAGGACCTATAGGGTTTATTTGATCATTTAGGATTACGGTTTTTTTTGTATGATCATCATATTTATATGAATTTTATAATAATTATAATAATATATTTTTATAAAATTGATAACCCATAGGAAGGGTGACAACCCGTTACATCCAGTAAGGTCGTGGGGCCTAATCCAACAACTGAAGGGTGACATGGGTGCAACACCTACCAAAAATCCTATTTGATTTACAATTTTTTCTGAAATTGTTGTTTTATTAATTTTATTTTGGGGATATATGTTCTATAGTAGGGATTACCATGATATTGAAAAGTTATTTTTTTATTAGGATATTAATTTTATTTTCGAAGTAGTCCACTATTTTGGGAACCTTTTTTGATGATGGTAAACTAAATCTTATGGGATTTTATTTCAAGATTAAAGATTGAATTATCTTTTAGAAGCATATAATACATTAATGTTTCTTTATGGTGATTTAAATTATTTATATAAATTATTTCAATACATTGGAGATTATATTACTAGGGAATATACATTTTTGGGGATATGAATTTATGTTGATTTGAGAAAAATGATACATTTATTTTGGAAGATTATGTGATATAATATTAATAATTATTTTGTTGAAATCCTAGTTAGGAATATTTTAAACTATTTAAAGGTTATTAATTTAATGAATGATCTAACTTGAAATTATCTTAGTCTTCAGAGATTAATGTGTTATTTCATCATAATAAGGTTTATTCATATTGAAAAATACCTTACACTGGGCTAGCTAATTTGGATTTTGTTAATGTATAAATATAGGAGGAATAGTTGTTCATTGTCTTATGGTTTATGTTATTTATTGAAAGATGATTTTAATTCATCATGAGTTAAAACATCATCTTGAGTATTCATCATTTGGAGTAAAAGATGAGATTGGGGTGGAAATTGATTAAAGGATGAAATTCGACATGTTATGTACGTAAAATTCCATAAAATATTATTCTATATGGTTAAGGAATTACAATACCCTAGTTAAAATGATCTTAAAAGAATTTTATATCATATTACCTTCATTTCTAATGAATTAATGGTCTTTTAATCCATTATATATTTATAGTTTTTTGGTCATTGACTTTCTCAAGATCATTCACTTTATTACAATCAATGATCTATATCACCCACCATCATTATTCAGACATTAAATTTAATTTTATTTCTATATATTCACATCCAACTAGTGTTCTACCAATTTTAATCCTTGTATGTAACACTCCATATGACCTTCTTACATCCCATTTCATCTTTTCAAAAGGAATTTTTATTAACCATTTTTTATGAAATGGGATTTTAAGAAAATTATATTAAAATTTGAAACCATTCATTACCAAGATCATGTTAAAATTGTAAATGAAAAATTCATTAAATGCGTAGAATTTAATATCCTGATTTTTTAAAATAAAAATTATTCAGTAGTGTTAAAGGTACACAACCCCGTGTTTTGACGAATAATGAAATATTATTACTTAAATGTTATCGTTACAACCTAGTCGTTGGATTCATGGATGTGAATACTATTATACTAATTTTGATATATATAGGCCCTAATAAAAAAATTGCTGATTAATTCTTTGAATTTGATAAATCAATTTCTTAGTAAAGTAATTTAATTCAGCAAAAATAAGTTTTCTCCTAAATGGGTTTTATTTCTAATTATGGGAAGATATTATTATTATTTCTATAAAATTTAGAAATATTATTTGTTAAAATGTAATTAGTTTTTGAAATCAACATATCCAAATTATACTAAGGTGAAATTTTTACAATTTTCTAAAAATATTGATTTTTCAATGAATAGTGAAAAATACTCATGTTTATTGAAAATTTTATTTTCATATCCATTAAATACAAAATAAAAATTTAAATTAGTATTATTTTAAAAATTAAATTAGTTATCATTTATTTAATGTAATTTAATTATGGTTTTTGAAATTAATTTCATACTAAAATTTAGTGTAAAATCATTGTATACTTAGAAAATATTTTTTTCTAAAATAACTATTTTTCCTTAATTTTTTTCAATTTAATTTTAAATTAAATTATGCCACTTGTATTTTTAGAATATTAAAAAATGAATTCATTATTTTTAAAAATTATTTATAAAATTTTTACATAGGTCACTTTTATTTCTTGGATATTTTGAATTGTAACATTATTAATTTTATGTTACCAGGGTTAACAGAAAATATGTTAATTAAAGATAAAAATAATATTATAAGAACAATAAAATAACCATAAAGCATTAATTAATTTTATTTAATGATCCCATTTCATCTATAATACAACCATATTTTTAAAATGACATTTTTTTCAACTTATATATGATTATGATCATTATAATATTTTATGTAAATAATTTTAAAAAATGTCACACTGTCTTTTAAATAAATATAATATTTTAAACATTGAGATAAACATATGATATTTTAAATTATAAATCATAATTTATTAAAATTATTTATCTTCATCAAGGTAATTTTTTAAAATTTTATTTTAGAAATTATTACCTCAATTGCTTATGGAACGACGATGTAGTAATTATTCAATTAAATGAATAGAATAAAAGAATATGAAAATATTAAAAGTAATATAATTTAGAATCATTAATGTTGTCCATTAATTTTATATATTCATATAACATTTTAAGTATTTATTAAAAGATTTTATTTTAATTTAATTTGTAATCATGGTTTTATTAGATTCAAAGTAATTGAAGAGTTCTAAAATTGAAATTATTGGTATTTTAAGAAAATACTAATTAATTAAATGATATAAAATTCCGAATTTTTTTTCATAAAATTAAATTTTAAATGTTTTATGATATCAAACATTGTATATTTATGGGTTTCTTAACTTTTATAGAAACTTTCAAGACCCTCAATGATTAAAAAACCTTTTTGTCACAATTATTGTGAAAAAGGTTAATGGGGGTTAAAGCTAAAAGATAATCATGAATATGTGATCCAAACATGAAAAAAAATTATGAGATTATTTATACTCAAATTAATCTTTTTTTCAAATATTATTAATTTGGTTCAATTTTTACAACACAATTTATTTATACTAATTTAATATTTTAAGAAATTCTAAAAGTGTACCCCCCCTTTCATCCAATAAGACCACTTATTATCATTTATTTAACTTTTAAAAACACATTTTTTATACAATATCAACTGAAATCCATTAATAAATACCAAATGTTTTCATATAGTCCTTATTTTTTGTAAAATACCAACTTATAGGTCTTAACGTGTAAAGAGAAAGAGGCTTCCTAAAGAAGAGGCATAGTTCTTAATTGAAAAATTTCATTTTATTTCTTCTTCCAACTTGGAAAAATATTCTCCAACCACTATAAGGTTTTAAAATTAGTCTCTATAATATACCAATATGTTATTATGTTAATTTCATTACCTATATCCTTCTCTAACTTCCATTAAATGGGAAATGAATCCATCATTTATGTTTGTGGAGGACTGCCGCCTCACAGACTAGTGTAATTTGTTTTCAATCACCACCTCTCATGGGTAGTTATAATGAGGGAATCAATGTTTACATATTTTATTCATGAAATATTCATAAATCTGAAAAAAAATATCATTTATCTTCATACATTTCCATTCAATGAAAAATAGTAACATACCTGTGGACTAACACATCCATGATGTGATCAGATATCTTTTTCATCACCATGTCACATGGGTCATATATATATAAGAATATTTAAAGAATTAATAAAATATTTACAATATTATTATCATTATGTAAAGGAAAAATAATAATTACCTTATTTCAATAATGATCTTTTGAAAATAGAAACGTAACTCATGAGTACGTACGACCTATCATCCTGTTGATTATAACATAGTTCATTTTTCATAACTATATTTGATTTTTAGTTTTAAAAGTAAAATTGATATATAACAATTTTAATTATTTAATTATTATTATTCTAAATAATAGGTAGTTATAGCCTCTTTTATAATAGTCATGTCACTAAATCCATTTTATACATATGAACTTAATATCAGGAAAACACCCAACATGAATTTAATAGATTAAGTAATTAAATATATCATGGTAAGAGATAATAAAAAATGAATAATAAAAATAAAATATGTTCTTAATTATAACAGAATGATTTTTCACAATGGTATATAATGTTACTTTTTAGTTCTGATCCCATTTAATGGCCATAAACATGATTCCGAAAAGGTTTTGGGAGGTCTTCGATTCATGTAGATATTGTTTGGAGCCTGTAGCCCCGAAATGGGAAGAAAATACTAGGTCATAAGGTTAAGAGAAACCATATTTCCCATCCCGCATAGTTTCCCTAAACCATGTGGCTACAGACAATGGGATTTATGGGGCACATGGTTTTCCAACAATTATTTGACCCCAGGTGCAATGCTATGTGAGATTACTTTGTTATGGGATAGAGAAAATTCATATTTTTTTGTGCATGGTTAGAGAAGCCATGAATATAACCTTGTGAGGTGCCCCATTGAAAAAGATAATTCTGCACAGTTAGCACATGATTTGTCCAACCATGTGGCCAAAAGATGTGCAACTATTTTTTTATTGAATTTACATTTTATCCCTCCAATGATTTTAAACCCTTTGTTTTATCCTTTTACCTCATTCCAATAGATTTCTCTTCTCCTCTCTCGCATATGAGATATCCATATTCTAGACCTTGGGATCAAGGAAGATCCTCCATTCATCATGAATTTCTTTCACCTTCGATCCAAAAAATATATATGTGATACCTTCAATCCTCTCCAATCTATTTCATGTTCATCTCATGTTTTGAGCTATCACGATACAGTCTCATTTTCCCCATTTTTAGGGCATTTGATGGTTTTGTCTTTTTCATCCACCATAGCTCAAATCAACGGCCATGAATAGATTAGAGAACCTATTTGGGGATATGGTATGTTGTATAGGCTCTTTCACTTTACTTCCTTTTATTATATAAATTCTGTCATTTTTCCTCAAGATGAACTTATCTGGAATCACATCTAATTTATCAAATTAAATTAAAATGGATGTTTTACCTAGCCTTTAAGAAATATATATTTTCTTGAATCAACCCCTTAGGTTGATATTCATATTTTATTCTATCCTAATGGGTTAACTAAACCATATATCATTATTTACTCTTTGTTCTAAAATAGTTTAACACCCCCATGAGGTGTGTTTTCATATAATCAATGTTGTGAGTTGTTAACTGAATTTTTTATGGTGATAAACCACGTGAATTTTTTTTTACCATGCCACTTCTGAATGATATAGATAATTAAATGGGCTAAGTGCTTAATGACTTATACATTGTAATTTAAATGTATTTTTCTAAAGTGTTTCACTTGACCAATATGTCTATTTAATTATGAATGCTTGAATTAATGAAATGTATCTTCACTAGAAATGCGATATGTATGTATTTATTGTGATTTAGTTTCACCTTAGTGAGAAAGGACAAACACAGGGTTTCAACTTTAGTACCCCTTAGATAGACTCTCACACCTTTTCTATATATTTTTTAATTCTGTTTAAACATGTCGGGGGTGACATCACCTATGCCCGAGTAATGATCCCCACGCATTATCTATTTTTTCCTCCAGACAAGTGACACCAGTTTCCAAGGGGAGACCCCTTGGATGAACTTGATAGAATGATTTCTCAAACTATTCCATGAGATAGGCTTCAGAACCAACATGCAATACTAGGTATGGACTCAAAGGTCTATCAGTATTATACATTCTCATACCATTATTAGAGTGACATGTTGGACCTCATCCTTGGGTCACTCGGGATAAAATTCTTGTTATTGGTCATATGATTTGACCCTTGAGTGACAGAAATAAAAAATAACTCAATTTACGTGGATGGGATCATGGTGTATAATCCTATTTTATAAATGTATTATTAAAATTAATTCCAAGGTAATTATTATTATTTCAAATGACAATTGATCTGTTGGTTTTTAGAATATAGGGACATTCCCTCTAAGCCCAATCATAAGCTTATAGACACTCCATACTCTATCAAATGATGTCACCCCCTTCACTTCTGTAAGATCATTTGGTTCAGACTCATTGAATTATTCTTTAGTAGGTAGAATTGGTCATGTGTCCAAATAGAAACCACCCTAGTTATTTATTTATTGTATCTTTCATTTAATTATTAAGACACATTGCTCATTTTATATTGCATGAAATAGAATAGCCTAGACCCCCTGGTTGATAGCCTATATATATTATATCTCACACCCATCATGGGTGTCTTTGGTACCTAAGTAGACTTTATGGTTGCAGGTCTATACAAATGGAAACAACCAACTTTCAGTAATTGATTGACTAGTATTACTAGGATGGATTTTGGAGGAGGGGACTGAGCCTATGCTTGAGATACTAGTTTTCTCAGTTTTTTGTCATTTATTTTTTTAGTATGTGATATATGCCTATTTCCCATTCCCATTATCTGTTCATTTTTTTATAACATGATCATCATCTGTTACCATCTTTTTATTAATCTTCTGTAGTTTATTTATGCATATTTCATTAATTCATATTTTACTTCCATTATTGTCTACTGTTACTTCTGTTTTTATAGTTTTATATTGTATAAATATATACATATTTTTTTGATCCACTCTTACCAATGACGGAAGAGTCTCCCCACACACATACCCAATGCCCTCACTACTAGTCGGCAGTCTATGGAATTCAGGGAGGCACGCTTGAGGTCTTGGGGATAACCGTCTCGGGGAACCGGTAAATGGAATCCAAAGTGGGTTGCTAAAATGCTATATTAAAGGTTTTTTCCCATTTTTATTAATTTTTTGGTTATACATTAGACTTGGATAGAGTAATTTGGTTATGAGCTTGTGATTAGGAGTAGCTACCCCACATATAGGGTAATCTCAAATTAACTGGGCTGAGTAAAAAGTTGTTACTTCTTATGTCATTACTATTTCATATGAATTCACTATTGGGTGATGCACATGGTTTTAATTGTTATTAATGTTGATATTATTTAATTGGGTTGTTTAACCTTATCCCAAAGGTATGACGGGACATTGAAGAATCATACTATCCATAATATGACTTATATATCCATTCATTATGCCATGAAATATGTATTTCTATGTGCAGTACATGTTGTTCATGTAATTATTGTACGAGCCTTGTTAGTTATGATTTGTAGTGTGATATTATTACTAATGATTGAATTATTTAATTAATTAACAAATAATTCCACATTGGGTGGTTTGATTAGTATGTTTCAATGGAAGCTCATCTGATCGAACCACAACCATCTCCTATTACACTTGTTATATAGTGTAAAGTTCAGGATACAATTAGTTGACATGCCATTTTCAATTTATAAGGTCTATGGCCCCTTCTGAATTGGAATTTTTTACGAAATTAAATGGACCATGATGATAATAACATATTAAATAAGAATGAATCTAAACAATTTAAAATTAATACAAAATTTAAAAAAGAAGGGGGTCTAATATATGTGAATCCTGAGACATTATCATGACCCAACCTTGGTAGTCTGTTTTAGGGAGTGTATCCTATCATCCTTATATTTATTGTTCTTCTCACCCGGACCTGATTCTAGGATCATGAAGAGCGTGTGTATATTTATATCGATATCCCTATGTCTGTCCTTACTTTTTTAAATTCCATATCTAGTATAAATTCTATCTTAGGCATGCACATGGAATTTGTAGAGCTATTCCACCGCGATAAAAAAGTGATTTATTCCAGGAAACTGGTGATGAGCACACTATTGAGGTGGTGGGAGTGGTTTCACCCATGATGCCTCTTGTAGTGTCACACGTGGAACCTCACATATAAATTATATTGGGTACCGTTGATCAGTTATGGGATAGTTTCGTTCACTTTTTGAAATTAGTTTAGGTCACTCGAAGACATGCCCCTTCTATAGAAGTGATGAATAGGGAGTTCCAACAGTAGAATCCTTACAGCTTCCTGAGGGAGGATGGACAATATGATTCAAAATCATGGTTAGAGGAAATTATGTCAATCCTAGAGCATATCAAGATGCCTCTATAGTGAAGGGTCAAACTCACAACCTACATGTTACGTGATTCAGCCAAATGTTGGTGGGATATTCTGACTCAGGCTGGTTGTCATTATGCTATGGTTTGGGTATAATTATAAAAATCTTTCATCGACTACATATTCCCCCAGACTCTACTAATGGATCAAGTTTGGGAGTCCTGACACCTTGAGAAAGGTGACTTTCCATTGATAGAATATTCATATCGCTTAACTAAATTATAGTGCTTTTCACCGAACATGACAAAGTGATGAGATGAATATAGTGAGGCACTTCAAGGATGGTATTAATTACATGATCCACTAATATGTGAAAATATTTTGGCTAACCAAAATTTCATAGATCATAAACCATGCCCTTATTATGGAGTGGAACATGAGGGAATCTGTCGACATGAAATAGTGTAGTTCAGCTACCTCGAAGAGAAGTGGTTTATCTTGCGGAATCATGCGATTCTTTGAGGATAAATGTGGGGGGATTAATATCATTGTGGAGTGAAAAGATATCAGGGTGGTTTGTCACTAGTTTGGTAGGCTAGACCATAAAAACCCTAGTGTACTATGAACCAAATCGAATGATGGTATTGCAGAATTTTGGGTCACCTCGATAACATATGTCTATCCTTTCAATCAGTTCCAAGTGATTGGTGTTCCATGTTAGCACCACCTTAAGGTATAGGTTTAATGAATCCCCATTAGAAAAGAATCTAGTATTCTATAGGGCTTTTTGGATGAATAGTTTGTTGAGGTTTAGGTATACAAGATTCATAGTTTCTTCATTAGTAGAGTGGACCTGCTCTGGTAAATCAGGTAGTATCTTAGGGATTTGGTTTATCACATATCTATATAGTGAAACCTAAACCTAAGGAGAAAAGTACAGGGCTATCTACAGTGAGAGTTAATATCCTATTATCCTATAATTTAGTATCAGCCTTATTTTATATAGCTGGATCACTTTATTTACTATATGTTTCAACTATAAGAATGATGGTCCTTTTGATAAAATACTCCAATGTTTTTTTTACCATTGACATATTGTTAGGACTCTGAGATGATGATACACTCCAGTGTAAGGAATTCCTCTAGAAATATGTTAGTATCATTTTACGTGGAGTTTTTCTATCCTCAAGATGATTATTTTTTATTTCCTTCTTGTTATGGACTATAGTGTGAATTACCAAACCCAAGTGGATTGTTATCACCTTGATCATTCATTCACATAACTTGAGCATAGTACGTATATCAATAATATAGAATGAGATATCCATGAAAGATGAGATGAAACCAAACATACTTGGAAATGAAGAGTGATTACTTATTTGTCTATCCACTTTATGAGAAATCAAGGAATGTATCTTGTGTAATTTCCTATAGTAGTCGACCATTTCATGGATTTCACCCTTGACGATTTCTCCTGCATACTTTTTATGAGAGAAGTTGAGTTCACTATCGAGCGTGTACCAGGTGCAGCACCAGTGTCAATTCACCCCACATATGATGGAACCTATATAGATCAAATAACTCAAGAAACAAATTTAATATCTAGAGTCTAAGGTATTTATCATACCCAACACATCACCATGGGGGTCACTAGTATTTTTCTCCAATAAGATGGATGGTACCCTTAGATTGTGTATGTATTACCATCAACTGAATAATATTATGAGGAAGAACCAATAACCACTTCCCTAGAATGAAAAACTCATCAACTAACTCCAAGGATAAATTGTTGTATTCAATATTAATTTGAGTTTAGGATAACCTCAGTTCCATGTGAGGCAATCAGACATATTGCGTACAACATCCCAAAAAAGTATGACTTGTATGAGTATTCAGCTGTTTTTTTCAGTCTGAGGAAAACACCGAAGATCATCACATCTTTGATGAATTGGGTTTTGCACCCATATATTTATTCTATTGTGGTAGCATTCATAGATGTCAATTTAGTGTATTCATGCAACAGACACTGCCCTGTGAATCATCTTGAGATTTTGTTGAGTATATTGAGAGGGAACTAGCTATATACAAAGCTCAGTAATTCCTATTTTGGCTTAAGATGGTTCACTTATTGTTTCATACAATATATGAGACATTAAAATCTATTATCCTAGAGAAAGAGTACATCATTATTTCCTAGGAGTATCAAAGAATGTGTTCGATATACACATATTTTTTGGGTTAGGTGGACATTACATGTGATTCATCCATGAATTATGACACCTAGTAGCACCGATTATGGGATTGACTAAGAAGGGTGTCAGATTTAAATGGGATAATTCTTATGAGATTTATTATTTGTAGTTAAAGGGAAGGTTGTATTTAATACTACTCCTAATTATACCTAATCCTAGAAAAAAGATATATTGTTTATTGTGATGCATTGGGGATTGGGTTAGGTGTAGTTTTGAAGAAAGATGATTGGGCTGTAGAGTACAGATCTCACTATATGTGGCCTTATGAGTGGAACTATCCTATACATGACCTCAATCAATAATTTTTGGTTCTTTCTCTATGTTATTAGAGTAATAATTATTGGTTGATTTTTTTTATTCATTTATATGGGCCATAGAAGTATCAAATATATCTCCACTCTGTGTGACTTGAATATGAGGCAGTGTAGGTTGGTCGAATACCGACAATACTTCAAATTGATCTTGATTATATACCCAAAAAGTAAAATTTCATATATGATGCCTTGATCAAAAAAACATAGATTCAATATTTCAAAGATGTAAATAGTGATTGGATGTTGATGGCTCTGTCCTCTGATATGCATCCGGGGCTTCAGGAATAGCATGAGAATCCAGTTCTATTCACTCTAGTAGTGATATACTCACATTTAGAGATGGTTCATTGGTAGTAGTTATAAAATTATTAGGTATTTTTTTAGGGAGAGTATCACAAGAGAGAACCCACCTACAGGTTGGGTTGTCAATAAAAGTGAAACCTACTCTTGCTTAAATATGTATGGGTTCCTTTAGATATACGAGAATAGTTTATGAGGGAATCACATGTATCTATTTGGGAAGTTCAACTTGGTCTCACTAATATATACATAGATATACATCGTTATTATTTGTGGCCATGTTTTAAGAGGCAGATAGTAGGTTTCATAACTCTGTACTACACCTGTCACTAGGTGAAGGTAGGGTAGCAGCGGCCTTTTAGACATCTACAACCTCTTTCCCTTACTGATTGGTTGTATAATGACATTACCATTGATTTTTTAAACTTATTTCCATTATCCACTTGAAGCATATATGAAATATGGGAGATCCTCGATAGGTAAACCAAGGTTTTACAATTTATGCTGATTTAGGAAACCTTCTCCGTTGATGAGAAAGAAATTCTTTACATCTGGGAGAGAGTGAGTCTTCATGGTGTTCTTTATTCTACCATTTTGAAAAGAGAATAAATTTTTACCTCTTTATTTTGGAAACGATTGAAAAGGTTTATGGCTTCGTAAGGGTTTTTGAGTACTACATATCACCCTCAGACTGAAGGGTATTCCGAGTGGACCATGAAAGTGTTAAAAGATATGATTTGGGCTTGACTTCTTGATTTTGAAGGTTAAAAGAAAAATAGTATTCCTATGGTTGAGTTTTCACACAACATGTGTTTTTTGGAGAAAACCTAGATTAATCCATATGATTCCCACTATGATAGTTTGTTTCATTTACCACTTTGATGGTTAGAGGTAGGTGAGACAACTCTATTGGGTCATCATATCATTAAGGAGACTTCAGAGAAAGCTTAACTGATTTGGAAGCATATGGATACATCACCGTTTAGGTATAAGTTTGTTACTGATTGTCACGACATACCTCTAGAGTTCCAGGTTGGATATTGGGTACTTATGTATGTGTCAACTAGATTGTTTTATAGATGAATTAGGATATAAGGAATGTTATTGCCTCAATATGTTACGATTTTTGAAAAATGGAGAGATTTGGGATTGTCTCCTATCGGTTGTAGTTACCTCAGAAGTATTGTGCCTTTCATTACATTTTCCACATTTCTCAGCATTGAAATCATCATCATGAACCCTCTCATTCAAGTGACCCTGAGGATATTGGGTTATAGAAGGATGCGTCCTTCGGGGAGCATCTGATCTGTATCATTTATCAGATCATGAAGGCTCTTCGATGTAGGTCAGTTATTATAGTTTGGTTTCTATCTAAATGTAGATGTATACATGACAAAACATGGGTGCTGAAAGCTGATGTGCATGCATAGTGGACAAAACTCTTCTATGAAGATGTTCTCTCACCCTCGGAAGGGAAATTCAGGGATGTGCTATAATATGAAGGGAAAGTTGTAAAGCACCAAATTACCTCAAATTTATGGACCATCAATGTTTTGTTATAATTCCTTTAAATGATCCTAAATATGATTCCTAAAATGTATAAAGATCTATTCAGTGATTTTGGGGCTTTTTTGAAGCTCATATCCCTAAAATTTGAAGAAAAGACTTGGTTGTATGGTTAGAAAAAAACTATGCCAGACAGCTTGCACAGTTTCCTGAAACCATGCCACATTAGACAGTGGGGTCTAAGGGGGAACATCTTTCTTCTACAGTTTTCCAACTCTAGGTACATATCCTTGCGAGATTGGGGAGTTTTGGTATAGATAAAATTCATACAGTTTGGGCACTATGAGATAATCAATGCACCTAACCATACAAGGTGCCCCTTTGAAGAAGATAATAGCGTATGGTTGGCATACAGTTTTTCCAACTATGCAGCAAAACCATTAGCATCTATGTTTGATAGTGAATTTAGTTTTTTTCAATCGTTTATTGATTTTTGATCCTTTATTTTTTCCTTTTTCCTCATTTTAGTGGATTTCTATTCTCCTCCCTCACGTATGGGATCTACTCTTTCAAGATATAGGGATCAATGTTTCTCTTCCATCCATCATATATTTCTTTCAACGTCGGATCCAATATAATGAAATAGCTGATATGTTTTATCCTCTTAGATCTATTTCTTATTCTTCATTGAATATGTTGCTCTATCTTGTTGCATGATCATTTTCCCCATTCTATGGAATTTAATGTTTTTGTTGTTTTCTTCCATCATATCTCAAATCAATGTCCAAGACAAGATGAGGGAATATATAAGAGGACAAGGTCGGTGGTTTAGGCTCTTTATCTTCATTTAGTTGCCTTTTATAAATTGTGATGTTTTCTTGTAAGGTAAACATATCCGAATTCACCTTTAATTTGAAAAATTAAATAAAAATGAATATCTTAAAAAGCCTCTAGAAACACAATTTAGCGTATAATCAACCACTTGGGTTGATTTACTTTTCTTGTGCCACATTAGTGGGGGAACTATACCCAAGAGGCATATTCCCCAATTTTTATAATTTTTTTAACACCCCTTTGAGGTGTGTTGTCAAATATTCAATTTCATTAGTTGTTCATTGAATTGTATAGGGTGATGAACCTAGAGATAAGCCTTTTCCCCATGACAGAAATGAATGGTTGAGAAAATTTAATGGTTTAATAATTCAATGCCTTATTCCTTCTGATTTAAATGGTATTTACAAATATTTTCTCCTTGAGAAATAGGTCTATTTATATATAAATTAATAAATTAATTAAATATTTATTCTCTATACATATTATATGTATTTATTTCTTTTGTAGATATTTCACATTACTTTCAAGGGTGTTACAAGGGGTTTTGACTTAAAGACCCCTTGGACAGACTCTCATGCCATAGATACATTTTTTAAATTCCTTGTAAATAAGTTGGTGACAACATCAGTTAATCCTAAGATGGCCTCACCCTGCAATATATATTTTTCCATCCAAATAAGTGACATATGTTCCCTAGGGGAGACCCCTTGTATAGAATTGATGACATGATTGGTTGTACCTTGACACAAGAGAGACTTGGGCCCCTATATGTGATAATAGGTATGGACTCAGATTTTTGTTAGTATTTTACATTCTCCCACCATGATTGGAGTGACACATGGGACTTCATTCTTGGGTCACTATGGACAGACTCCTTATCATTTCTCATTTGATAGTCCCCTCGAGTAATAAAATGAAAGTCTCTCTAGATTCCCATGGATGGGCTAAAGGTGTGTCTATATATATAAAAATGGTTTTTGAAAATTAATTTAAAGGTAATTTAATGTTTTCAATGGAGAATTGATCTATTGGTTTCGAAAATGTAGCGACATGTACTCCAAGGATAATAACAATCTTTGGGAAAGTCTATCCTCTGTAATATGATTTCAATAACTTCACTATTGTAGGATCCTTTTTTTTCAAACTCACTATATTAGGCAGAATTAGGTATAATTGGGTGTGTTTTCTAATTAAACCTACCCAGAAAATTTATTTATTTATTTATTATGTATAGAATTTAATTATTAATACACACATCTCATTTTATATTTCATGAAATGGAATGGACGAGACACCATGGCTGACACTCCACTGATAATGTATCTCAAAACTTGCTCGAGCAACTTTGGTACCTGAGTAGACAATATGGTTACAAGTATACCCAATGAAAAGTAGTCATCATCCAATTATTGATTGAACTGCATTATTATGATGGTGTTCGGAGTAGGGTACTGAACCTTTTCTAGAGATACTAGTCTTAGATGTTTTTACTCTATTGTATGTTATTAATAGAATTTTTTATATTCATGTATCCCCTTCCCATTGAATGTTTATTATTTATAACATGATTATCATCTTGTACCATCTTTTTATTTATCTTAAACATTTTATTCCTTTAACTTTCAAGACAATCAATTTTTCTTCCACTATTGTCAATTATTTATTCTCTTTTCATTGTTTCATATTGTATAAATATTTACATATTATTGTGATAAACTTTGGTAAATTAAGGAATATTCCATCAAAAGACATACCAAAGGCCCGTTATGCTAGTCATAAGCATCTAGAATTTAGGGAGTCACACTTGAGGCCTTGTAGCCAACTGTGTTAGGGCACTAGTGAACGGAATCTGGGGTGGGGAAATACATTAATAACGTAAATAATTATTGTAATCATATTATTAAAGAAGATGAATAACATATATGATGATTCTGACTGAAGGTAAGGGACTATTTTTTTGATAAATCATTTTTTATGTTTCCATTAAAACGGTTTTTCAAAAATGTATATATTCAAGAAATTGATTTATCAAAGTATTTTTATAGATTTGAAATAATTATAAAGGAAATTTTATTTCTATTATAACTATTTTAAAAGCTTTTAAAAAGAAATATTTTTTTATATTTTACACAGAATTTTTTGACTTTCTTTACAAATGTTAAAATGAATTACAAATTTTAACAAAAATAGCGACAATTCATTTTCCCACATCCATAAAAATTATTTTATGGTGGGATTCTGTTACAATAGAACATGTTTTCTTCAAAGAAAAACAATCCTTCCACTTAGTCTAGATGTTTTGAAAAAAAAATCAATTGATATTTTCATATCAATTTTTATTCTTATGGGTGCAAAGAATATTTTAATGAGTGTTATGATAAAAATTTAAGATTTCATATATTATGATAATATTATTATTCTAGTAAATTAGTTATAAGGATTGGTGGTTCCATTATAAACCAAATGGGGTGAGCATATTATATCTATTAAATGAATTGGGTATAGGGTTAGAGATAACTGATTTGGTTTCACCTAATAGATGGTGGAAATATAATATGATGATTATTTCTAGTGCAACCATGCAAATAATTTTATATTTTATAGTGTTGGTTATTTTTTATGTAATTATTATTATTATTTTGTCAAAGATATAGTTATTTATGTGTAACCATGATGATTATTTTATATATAATTATTAATGTTATTCTATTTGTCATTGTTACATGATAATTATGCCTCAATATATCTATATGTTTTATTTATTTTTATTGGATTTTATTTAATTATTATGATTGAAATGAGATTACATTAAAAAGAAATTATATGATACCTCTCAATGGTGAAAAGTATGAATTTATGAAAAAGGAATGTGTTTTTTATGATTTTAATGAAACCATTATGATTTTTATTTTTCCATTTAAATTTATTAGGAAATTTTTAATTAAAATATTTTGGTAGAGGAGGTCATTTTTTTGTAAGAAAAAATTTATTTTGATACCAAATTTTATTTTCATAAAGGAAAATGTTCATGAGTTTTCATGTACTAACATGTTTCTTTTATTCATTTTATTCTCATTCTATAGGTCTTTCTTCTCATCCCATGTTTTAAAAAAATCCAAGGATTCAGGATGGGTACGGGATTGTATGTTTCCACTTTGTGAAATACAATTTTTTCTGTAAGATTTATGAAATAATTCTCTAAAAATATAAACTAAAAAACTATTTTTGAATGAAATAAGGTGAATTATATTTCAAAGACATTATATTATGTTATTTTTTTTATGATTCCTTATAGTTTTTTCCATATTTGGGTTTAGATAAGTTTAGAAGTTATGATGTTATTTAATAATAACTTCAAAGTCTTCTATAAACAAATATACTAGGTTTTTGGAAGAATTATGGTTATTTGGATTCACAAAAATAATTTAAGATAATTTGGTTAAGGATATCTTAATTTTTTTCATCCTCATAAAATGGTTAAGTATTATTTAATTGATATTCTCACGATAACCATTTTTGGTTTTAGAAAATGGTTGGATCTGGTAGGAACCAAAGTAACAGTTGATGTGATAAAAAAGGTGATCATTTTAGGAATGAGAAACCAAATGAAATTGGATATATACTGAAAACTAGTATGGTTATACTTAACAGTATATCCCATGTTATGATTAAAGATATAATTATTAATGATTTACCCAACTCATAAAATAAGATACAAATGATGATCAATGGAATTTCAGGTGATAAATACTTTAAGGTAAAAATATTCAATGACTTATGTGTCAATAATGTGGGAAGAAGCACCCAAGAAAATGACTTAAAATAAAAATAAACATTATTTCACGTGCTAAAGAAAGTAAGGAAGAAATAATATTCTAAGGAAAAATGAAACATTTAGTTGACAACATAAAGAAGAAAAATTTTATCCCCAACACATCCTTTTAATGCTTTAAATTTTTGGGTATAGAATGTATGAAAATTTATTTTCTAGGTGGAAATATCAAGAATGAGATAATCTTGACCATAAAGATGAATTTTTAGTAATGCATAATTCCATTATTATTGAAAATTAAGAAACATAAAATAAAATATGAAAGGTATTGAATATATCTTGGATTATTGTTTGATACATTTGAATATTATGACAAGATTAATATTTTATTATAGGAATGAAGTTTGAGGAATAGAATGTAAGATCACGGTTTATAAGGAAATTTGAATTGATGAGGTTTCTACATTCCACTCCCCACCATAGAGCCACAAAACTGGTACATTCCAAAATTCATAGGATTCCAATAATTAGTGAGGGTCTAACGAATCATTAAGGGAGATTATACCCTATTTATTATAGTAATACATATACGATAGAATAATAAAGAATGATTCAATATAATCAATACAAAAGAAATAGAAATCCATTTCCCAAAACTAGGTACATTCCAAAAACAGTAGTAAATTTTCCATGTCATGTCATATAGTTACTAATGAAAAGGAAAACCAAAAATAAAAACAAGACATGGAATCCTAAAATCAGGTCCCAAAAATAGGCTTATTTCGGTCATCTATTCATATATTTGAGCCCCAAATCATCCCTTCAAGAAATGGATCATGCCCTTGTCCTGACCTGAAACCGTGAAATCTACTTGGTTACCTAATGGTAGACTGACAAGGGTGTTAAACCAAATTGGCATGCCATTAGTAATAGTGTCTATAAAATATATATTTTTAACAGTGTACACAGAAGTTTGGTAAACAACAGTATAATCAAAATATAAACTAGGTTCCATAATTTATCAGATTCTATATTATCCACTTTCAACAGTAGTTCACTTTCTAATCCAAATTCATAGACATAGTTAATTAAATACTAATATACTAGAAAACATAAAATGGGATTCAAGTTCCCTACATCGTAAGGACATTTATTTCACAAAATAATACATTTATAAACTTTCTTTAGAGCCTCAGTCTATGAATTCTCATCCAATGCATTCATTAAGGGGATAAATACTTAGTTAGACACCCTAACTCGTGAACTACCTTAGAGGGTACAAGATAATTAATCTATCCCAAATCGTGGGAGTTGATCCTCAGTCTATCACACCCCGCATACCATTCCTTAATGTAAGATTGCTTCTTTAATTATTATTCACATTTACCATTTTCTATATACATTCCATGAATCATTTAAATATTTGAAGTTATAGAAAACATCCAGTTATACTATTCAATATGATAAAAATAATTATCATCTATATCATTCCATAAAACCTTCAATTAATCATTTAAAAAATAAAATTTCATGTTCAAGGGAGAGGTACACCCCTTGGGTTTTCTTAGACATAGTCTACTCACCCTCAACAGATCCCATGAGGATGATGAGGGGTCTAATTCATCATTCAAATAACCCAATCATCATTACCTACCAAATAAAGAAAATTTATATCAAGAAGGTACCACAAAAAAATTATATATATATAATTTATGGCATCAAGATTATGGGATATACTTATATACCACCTCCCTCAAGTTTGAAGATGAATGCTCTCTTAAACATAGCCCTTAATTCAGACTCAAACAAACATAAATTCCATGCATATAATTTTGTTGAAAAAAAAATATTTTAGTGATTTAGATGGAGTAGAAAAACCACATTATTTAATTTTTCATGATAAAAGATGAAATTGGATTTTTATACTAACTCAAATAAGCAATCTTAACCCTATCACAGTTCAACCAACAAATAATTGAAGAAGTTTCATCCCTTGGAATATTTGGATAAAAGGGTTCATCACATAGGATGTCGGAAGAATAATGGGGATTCAAATAAGGTTAAAAATGTTAAATACAGATGGGGAAAATAGGAAATTACCCCTCTTTAATGAGGTGCATGGTTTGAATTCACTGTGGAAAAAACCATTCACTACCCTCTTTTTGTGATTGTCCTAGGTCGCATGATATATTAGAATCCTGGAAGGTTTGAAAAACAATGTGGAGGCCATGTGTAATTGATTTATCCAATCCTACATGGTTTTAGGATCCCCCTATTAATGTTTTCGTAACTATACATCTACCTCCCATTCCCGCACATTTATGGAACATAGTTACTACTAACAATGCACCAACCATATAACATGCACTGGATGGACCTTCTTTTACCCTTTTCATGATCTAAACCCTTGGAAAACTCCTTATACTTCACATGCATCTGATAACCAGTTGATTTGTCAAAACAAGAGGAGTTTACCAAAAACCTAAAAAAGAGAATACATCAGTAGATTGTTCAGGACCGTAAAACATCCCCACCTTATAACAAATCATCCCCAAGACACGCTCCTGGACATTACTACGTCTTTGAGGTTAAAAAATTATGTTACTAGGCCTAAATTTCTATTCCATCTCCCCAGTTTCCTCCAAAACAACACCATGCTTCCACAACACTCACACTAACCACACAACCTATCCTTGTAAGGCTTTCTCACTCTAATCCACAAAACAAACTGGATGATCCTGGAAGGATGTATCAACCACAAGATCAACATTATCAACATTGATCACATGAGAAGGTTTAGGGTGATATTTTCTAATATGTGATAGATTAAAAAAAGTGTGTTCCATGACACCATTGTGGAAGTGCGAGTCAGTACACCACTGTTCTGATCCTCTCCACAATCTAAAATGGCCCCACAAACATGGTCACCAATTTTCCCAGTATTAGAATTCCTTACAGGACCAGCCTTTGTGGAACCCTAAGTAACACATGATCACCCACTACAAACACAAAAATTTGATGACATCAAACAAAACATGACTTCAACCTACTCTAATTTGTATCCACATTATTCCAAATCAATTGAACCTAATCTGAACTCTCCTTGATGGATCTTGTCCCTAATAACTCTGATTACTCAAACTTCTTTTAAAATAATGGTTATCTAAATAGGATTTTATAGAGTTCCTTATATGGTTCCATCTAAAAAATATCTATATATCTATTGTTATTAAAGAAATCCATGTGTGATAACTTCTTTTCATAGGTCCCTCCAAAATCTAGGACACATGCCATCAATATTTCCTCTATAATTGTTATAGTACATTCCAATTAATGATCTCTCTATGAGTCAAAATATGTACTAAAACAAACTAGATAACAAGCCCATTCAGTACCCCTTTAGAGAAGTGTACAGTCAAATGTGGACCATGATATGAAACAATACTTTTAGGTAACCCATGAAGACATCATATCTCCCAAATATTCATGTCACTCAACTGGTCATTGGAAAAATTATCTCAAATTTTTTAGAAATGTTCTACCTTTGTCAACCAATGTACAATTACCCATATCACCTAATTATCTCAAGGATTTATCGAGATTCCAACCAAAAAATCCATCATGACATCATACCATTTCCAAATCGAAAAGGGAAATGACTACAACAAACCACCCAATCGATAATGTCTGTCCTTCACCTACTGATTGGTGTTTCACCACATTACCAAACTTGTAATCTCTTTCTTCATCCCTGGAACCAATACATTCTATAAAGATCATAATAATTTTTTCTCAAGATTGGGTGAACTATCCACTTCAATACATGAAACCCACACATCAACTCCTATAACATACACGTAGTCTAAAAAACATGGCGACCAATATAAATGATCTAATCATCATCGATATTCTAGAAATCAGTTGACTCCCCACGTTTAAGGATTCCCCTTTTTTCCAAAAACACAGGATCATCATACTACCTCCCCTTGATCTAGCTTAGAAGTATAGACTCAAATGATAATTATAAGAGGGACATATGTCCCTAGATTTTTTAAATCCCTATTTGTATTTCAGCAAAAAAGGCCATAGTCTTTATCTCAAAAATAGATTCTAAGATTTCTGGAGTTTATGACCTCCAAATCAGCACATATGACACACTATTTCCATTTCATGGATTATAGGACAAATAAAAATAGAATGTTTTCATATAATGGACCTATCATCACATTTAAGTATAAAAATTTTATTGAGAAAAGATTTACATTATAATTTTATGGTTGTTATACACAATAAACAATTATCCCAACAGGTAATGTCACCATAACAGTAAACTATAAACCACCACATCTAATTAGAGATAATGTGTTGGGTTTTTTCATTTATATGGTCCCAAATTTTGCGACTCATATTCCACAACATGATCTTCCAACATTATCACTCTCCCAATTCAAATTCAAAATGCATCACAAAAAATGTATAAATGTTACTCATATTGGGTAGGATCAAAGTTGGTGTAGTAGTCAAACACATCATCAACTCTTGGAATGCATTATCTCATGCTCCAGACCAATTGATCCTAATAACCTTCATGATTAATCCTCAAAGTGGTGCTTCAAAATGGGATAATTCATTAATATACCTCTCATAAAAACCCACTACATCCAAAAATATTCTGATATCGAAAAAAAAATATTGGGATTCTCTCAAGATAAAACTATTTAAACTGTGTTCGGGTCCACTGATACACTTTCCTTCAAGATAATATCAACCAATTAATATACCTTGTGAATTTAAAACAGACACTTAGATATCATGGAGTATATCCAATGCTTTATCAGTGTACTTAGGAATATTTGATGGTGTCAATCATGATTTTCATGATTTTGGGAGTGAACCAATATGACATCACAAAAACAGACACAAACTGATCTAGATACAGGTGGAACATTCAGTTCATTAAGGCCAAAAACACATAAATAGAATTTTTCACCCCATCTAGAATCACAAAGAGCTCATACAAACCATACCTGAACCATAAAGTAGTACATGGTATATCAGAAAGTATCAACCTCAACTACTGATACCCCGAGCTAAAATTATTTTTTTGATGAAACATATACCAATTTTAGCGAGTAAAAAATATCATCAACATGTGGAAGTGGATATCAGTTCTTAACTTTCATTCAATTCATCTTCCATTAATAGAAAGATAATTCAAATGTCTGATCAACATTCTTAACAAAAAAAATTGTTGATTCCCAAAGTGATGTATTGGGAAGGACAAACCCATTTTTCCCAATTCTTTTAACTAAGTATTATGTTATTTAAGTTATTAAATTTTCATTCTATATGGTGGAATTGAAATTGGCTAATCTCCACGAATTATATCATTCACAAACTCAGTCACTCTCACATGCGGGATCCCTTAGATTACCTTGGAAAATACATCCTATAAACTATACACAAAAGGAGTAAAGTCATAAATATTTAATCTCATATTTACAATCACAATAAATACTACATGTGTTGTGAGATAACATACCTGCTGAAAAACTATTTCTACAAAGCCTTCCGAGATATCCAAATTCCTATTGTGAAGAGAGGTCTCACCCTAAAGAGATGTGATTGTTATCCTTAAATTGTAACAATCGATATAGTCTTGATATGACACTAACAAATTCATCGGAAATACCAGCTCAAAATATGAAATCTCAAGCATAAACAATTCCCAAAGGAAGAGGAACCCACCAACCTCAAGAGAAAACTCCTTATATTTAAAAATATATTCTTCTCGTACTCCAAATGGTGTGTTAATTGACATAACACCACATATACATTCCACCGATAGACCAAAAAATATCACAGACTATGTATGTATTAAATTAAGTGAAGCAATTGTATCAAATAAATAATAGATTGCACGAAATATACAAGATTCAAACCTTGAACCACTAATGGTCCAGCCTTTCCACTACTCAGTGCATGATGAACTGCATGAAGAAAACATGCCCATCTACCTTGTGATTTGATTCATGTTTCTTATGATGCATAGCCTTGCTAATATGGTTGTTCTTATCCTAATGTACTATGTACACCGTCCCGATTGGTACAACTAGTAGAACTCCAACTAGATTCTCGGTATGGTATATCATACCCCCATCATATAATATATATCGATATTAAACCCCATAACTTCCCACATGTCAAGGGTTCATACAAAACCCCTGTAAATTTCCCAGATTCCACATGCTCTAAACTCTACTGGTGGTTAGGGAAACATACCATGCATGTTTCCCAGCCCTCCACATTGATAACAGAACACCATATCACCACCTAGAGACATCAGTCATCTTCCCTAGATTCTCTTTCTACCACTATCTTAGTGGAAACCCTCGAGACATGGCTTCGTAATATGAGAATTCTTACCACGACACAACGCAAATAAAACCACACATCTACCTCTAGAATCCTCATTTATGTTACCATATCAAATGAGATCCGGATCCACCACCTAAAAAAACCTCTTTATATAGAATATATTCACTTGTTACTTAGTATCATGTCTATCTCCTTCCTAGAAACATCTCTTGGTTGTTACATCATCCCCTACCAATATGAGAACAATGCATTTCAATTCAATGAGGTGGCCAAAATAATCCATCAAAGACATTATTCCACGAGTTAACCTCATAATATTCATAGATTTCTTATATATTAAAGTCTCTAGGTATTTGTTTTCTAAAAACAATTCTAGGTAATATTTCCACTGCAAACCATTTTTTTCTCATTATGAACAATAATATACCCCCAAAACTTTACCGATACACTCAATATATAAGCCTCCTACATGAATCTCTTCTTAATAGGAGTCTCTACGTCATCCAGAATCATACAGATATACTCTATATAGAACTTGAATATTCAGGTCCACCAAATCCTAAAATTTTTTTAGGGTACTGCAACTGAAACTCTCATGTCAAGTCTAACATACATGGCACAACCCTCACTAGATCTCATTGCAAATACTATATAAAAATTAGATTTTTTTCATGAAAGTATTTTTCACCACTAATACTTACATCCAACATGGAATCTTCCCCTACTACTAGAAGAGAATTCTTTGTGATGTCCTAATTTCACCCAACTAGTAGGCATCTTCAGGATAAAATTTATCTATAATTCCAAAAACACGTCTCAGAACACATGACATAAAAAATCCCTAGTTTTCACAAATGAATTCTCATTATTAGTTCTAAACAATTCAATCTGCATACACTATCCCAACATACATGACCACATCTCAATACCTACCCTCAGCCATCCATATAATGGGTCATGGCTATCATATGGAAATATAACTATCAAGTCCAATTTACATTGAACTACACACTAATACATTATATTTAACATCCTTCAATTACTTAAATATTTACAAATTTTACATTATGAAATATTTTTAACCACTAAAAAATGAATTTAAATTCATTATAAAGTCATAAAATCTTTATTATGTTCTTTTGATTATACTTAAAATAAAATCAGAATGCATTTCCATTTATAACACCTAACCACAAATTGTTTTCCCATGTGTGCATATCATGATATAAGACACACATATCCCAAAGTTCCTAAAATGATTAATATATGCCCAACCTCATACCATTTTATCCCAGGAGCAATGTCACAAAAAATAATAACATCCCACTTCAAGTACCTCATCCATGGTAAAAAAAATTCAACAATAACAACAAACACCATGAACAATAATCCCATCCCGGGTACATGGATTCCCCCCCATACATGGTAAGCTAATCCCTTTAATGAGCTCATTAACAAGGCCTAACACACCATAATTTCATATAAACATTCCAAAAATTAAATAAATAATAGAAAATAACTACTCTGATATTACTTTTTCACACCCTATCCTAGGATCCAAAAAACTAGTGCCATGAGGCAGTGCAGAAAATGACCTCAGGTATGCCTTCATGTATGCTAGAGGCTACCAACTATAAGAGATGGACTAATTTTATGTGTGGGGAGACTATACCCACTTTATTAGAGTAAGCCAAAACAATAATAATAATAAATAAATAAAACTTTATAACCAATAAATGAGCATTACAAACCCATTTTTCAAAAGTAGATATATTTCCATAACTAATAGTAAATATTCCATGTCATGGCATACAATACCAAGTGAAAAGGAAAACCCCAAATAAAGAAAAACTAAATAATACCCAAAATGGTTCATGATACCATGTTTAGTTCCCTCACCCATGCATATCCATAATACCCAAATAAACCCTCTAACAAAGGGACCCTGCCCTTATCCATACCTGCAACATTGAAATATTTTCAGGTAACCAATGGAGGCCCGAGCATGGTGTGAGTACCAATTAGTTGGACACCACCAATATTTTCTACAAAATACCCATTATAAATTATTTATAAATAATTATGGTATACAACATGACAATAGAAATATTACTCAGGTTCTATGAGTTAAAAAATTATATATTACCCACTTTCAACAATTGTTCCATGTGTTTTCCATTTTCATCAACATGCTTTGGTTAATACTAGTTAACTAAAAAATATAAAAGTGGATTCAAGTTTTCTAAATCAAATTGAAATTTCATTCACAAAACAATATATATTTAAACATTCATAGGATCCTTTTTTCAATAATTCTCATCATTTTCATATGTTAGGGGCATATAGCCTTAGTATGACACCTGAACTCAGGTACTACCTTGATGGGGACTAGAGGATCTACCTATCCCAACCCATTAAAGTATATTCTTAGTATAAAAATTCTTCTATACCATTCATTCCTATAATCATTCCTCTTTAATCATTATTTTCATTTACCATTTCCCACATACATGTCATGACTCATTTAACACTTTCATGTTAGAAAAAACACCCCCTTATACCAATCGATAAGGTAAACAAAATATTCATTTTTTCACTCCATGTGACCTTTAATTTATCATTTTGTATATTAGTTGTACCTTAAATTGTGATTCCCACCCCATGGGTGTCTATAGACCCATAAAACCCATCTTCAATAGATCCTACATGGATCATAAGTGGTCAAATTCATCACTCCTATATCCCAATAATCATTCCCTACTAAGGAAACAAAATTGATAGAAAGAAGGTACCATAACATAACCATATACACTTAATTAGGGAATCAAGACTATAAGATATACTTGTAGAAATCTTACCTTATGTTCATAGATGAACACTTGCTTAACATTATCTCTTAATTGGAAAACAAAAAACCTTAAATTCCCCGACATAGAATATTTTTCAAATAAATAGATTTTAAGATTCATATGGATAAGATCATACAAAAAACACCTTTTCCAAAAGAAATTATAAATTGGAGTGTTAGACATAACCTGATCATTATTTTCACCCAACAATGCTCTAAATATCCATGAATTGAAGGAGATTCATCCCTTGGAATCTAGGGAGGAAAGGGTTTTTACCTAGGGTTCTGTAAGAAGAATTTGGAATAAAATTAGTAAGAACCCTTAAATATTTATGGGTGGAAATAGAAAATACCCTCTATTTAACGAGGTGCATGGTTTAGCTAAAATGTTGTCCATACCATCCATCATCCATGTTATACCATATATCCATGTGGGGACTCGGTTACATGATCTTCTGGAAGCAGGAAGGGTTTCAAAAAAATATTTATTATCCAAGAATAATGGATTTTTTCCAAGCCCACATTGTTTCAATCTCCACCCATGAAAGTTTCCTCAACCATGCACTAGCCTCTTAAGCCCACATAGTTATGGAACTTTGTTACTACTAACCCTGCACCAATCATACAACATGCATTGGATGGCCCACAGTTCCCCCTTTTCATGCCCCAAACCCTCAGGATTACCCCTAAGACTCCCCAAACACCTGATAACAATTTAATTTACCAAAAAATAGAGTGTACGAAAAACATAATAAAGAATGTGCCTTTGTATATGTACGGGGTATTACACTACATATAGAGATTCAAGAGTTAATATGTAGTGTTATATTTAAGGATGATCATCATTTCAAAGGAAAAGAATAATTTTTTATGTTTTATATGATTGGAATACTTTGGGAGACATTTATTTTAGTTTTGGTAGATGGTTTTAGTATATGTATGCTTCAAGTTTCACTTGTGAAATTTTTTTATCAAATAATTATCTATTCATTTTGTGGAAAAATGATTAAAGGTATTGATAACCTTTATGGTTTATTTGATCATTGATGATAAATTTTGTTTTTGAGTAAGTTCAACAGATTTATAGGAATTTTTTAAGAATTATATAAATATAGTTCTAAAAAATGACTGGTTGCAGTCCTGAAATAGAAACCATTGCATTCGAAAAAGTTGTAGGGATTAAACCCACAACAAAAGAGTGAAAAAAGGTGCAACACCTACAAATAGAAAATGTTATGTACAGGTTAGTATGACATTTATATTTGGATTAATTTTATTTTGTGAATATTTGTTCCATCATAGTGATAATGTTGGGATTGAAAATTGATGTGGTGATTATGAGATTAACGTCATTCTAGAATAATTCTACTATTCTAGGAACCTTATTTGATTAAGGTAAAAAATTATTATGGGATTTTATTTGAGTATTAAAGATTAAATAATATTTTAGAAACATATATCATATTAATGTGAATTTATGGTGATTCGGGTTATTTATGAAAATTATTATTATATTTTGGAAATTATTTGTTTAGGTAATATAAATTTTTGGGTATATGACTTTATAATAATTGGAGAATATATATCATTTATTTTAGATGAATGTGGGATAAAATCCTTTTAGTTCATGTGTTTTAACCTCATTAAGGAGGATTTTATAGAATTTTGTTGTTATTTTTTTATTGAATGATATAATTTTATCTATGGGTAGGATATGCAGATCCTTGATATATTTATTTATATGACGGTTTATTCATTTTGGTAATTATCTTATCTTTTTCTAACTCTTTTGGTTTTCTTGAATAAAGAAAGAGAAAGGGAATATTTTTTTATTCTCTTATGAATTATGTGATTTGTGAGAAGTTTATTTTAGTGATTTATCATAAAAAAGATCATCTTTAATACTCATCATATGGAGATAAAGATGATATTGTTGTTGAAATTGATTAAAGGATGAAATTTTGCATGTCAAGTAAATATATTTTCATATGTTATTATTATAGATTGTAAAAGAATTACTCAAATCTAGGAAAAGGACTATGAGACCAAATTATATCATATTACCTTCACTTCAGATGAATCGATGGTCCTTTCATCCCTCATTAATTTTTTGTTTTATGGTCACTGATTTTCTCAAGATCACTCATTTTATTATGATCAATGTTATCTATAACTATTCATCATAATTTGGACATTTATTTTTCTTCCTTGTATATATATTTACATCCCACTATTATTATTCTATTTTAAAACCTAGTATTTATTATTCCAGATAACCCTCATACAATTGTTTTCCTTTTTTCAAGACGAGTTTTTTAATCATTTTTATGATTTTTGGTTTCAAGAGATGTATTTTCAAATTTAAAACCATTGATTAAAAATTTAATATTATAATTGGGAGTGGAAATTTATTAAATGGGAGAAATATAATATCCATATATTTTTAATGAAAGACTATGTTCAATAGTGTATAAGATATCTAACACTGTAACATCCCGAGATTTTATGAAAAGTATTCTTTTTAATTTCATTAATGTCTTGTGTTGTATGCTACACCAAAAGGAGCTTGTACAACACACATCCTTGACTTGCCTTGTATTAAACGCAATCACAACCTTCCTCAATAGTGTGTGTAGTACGCAATAAAGAGTTTCACTAAAGAACAATATGTTATTAAAATATTATTAAAGCTAGCCGTTATGAATAGTTATAACCACTTTTTGAAATTTTGTAAATTTTATTTTTCAAAATGGACTTCATTTTTGGATTTGGAATATCGAAATTAGCTTAGAGTGAAATTTTGGTACTTTTCGGATAACTTTCATTTTCTGATGAATAGTGAAAATTACTAAATTTTAATTAAAAACAACCCTTTTAATTGAAATAATTAATAGTGATAAATTATTAATTTCAGTGGTTTTAAAGTATATTTAGAATATATTGTTACAATTTAATACAATTTTATTCATTGGATGTAATTTCACATTTAAACCAGACATAAACAAGTGTCAATCTTTTGATAGTTATTATCTCTTAAGAACACGCTATTTGTTTTGACGACGGGAATTAATTTTTTAAAATAAGTAATGAAACTTATATGTTTTAAATTAGTTAAAATAGAAATCATTTTTCAGTTCATAATATCAAATATATCTTAGCCCTAATTTTTGTTATTTTTCTGGAAACTTTCATTTTTTGATGAATAGTGAAACCACTAAGTGGTAGTTAAAAAAATGAATTTTTCATAAAACATAATTTTACCACTTCTGTGAGTGGAATTTCAAAAATCCGAGAGACACGGTTGATGTCAGTAAGTAAAATGTGGTTCAATGAGATGAAAATAATTTTTGGTGAATAGTAACTTTTTACTTTTATTTACCACGGTTATTAGTAAATAGGGTAATTAAGGGTACAAATGATATTATTATTACCCTAACACATGTCCTAATTCTATTGGACAAGTTTAATTCGTCCAAAAACAACCTTAGGAATAAAATATGACCATTTAGGCCCACTTGGATTATATTAGGACATTTATTATTAATTTATTTAAAGAAGGGTTAAAATAGTTAAAATCAAAGTTTAATAAGTATATCATTTTTAATATAGGGTTATAAATAAGATAAATTAGACTCTAAATATTCATTATAAATATAAAAAGATTTCCTACATAATGATTTTTTATTTTTATTTTTTAGACTTTATATAATTTAATTTATTTGTGACACAAATATGATGCAGTAATTATCTTATTAATGCAATATTGACATAATTGATTTTATGAATACCCAAATAAATATAATTTGAGAGTTTTTATAAATTCCACTAATTTTATAGGTTAATATGACATGTTATTATTGTTATAATTAACTTTTTTGAACTAATCAGTTTGTTATTATTTTCACAAAAATCAATTACTAAATAGTGTCAAATTTGACATAAAATAGTTTTTTAAAACAATATTATATTATTAATTGTTATTTTATTTCATAAAAATATAAGGTTCGGCCAAATGAATTAGATAAGATTATATATAATAATTATAAACAACTTGGGGATCTTTTGGCTTCTTATAGTTTGTTTATTAACCTTATAGTGTAAGAACACAAAAAGACACGGTAAAAGTAAAATTATCTAACTTAATGTTAAATCTAAAAGATAAGGTTAAAATAGGAACCTAAACTTGTCTAAATTCTATTGGATAAGAGTATTTCGACCCCTCCTTGCCTTATCTTAGAAATATATCAATTAGGAGCTATTAAAACCCTAATTTGACTTTATAATAAAATAATGTTTTTAGTTTTCCAAAGGTGCCCCTCTCCTCCCTTATAAAAGGGCACCTCCTCCCCCTCTTCCTCACACCACTTTGAGCCTTCAAGCTCGGAAAAACCCTGACAATTTCTCCTCTCCACTTCCCTAGAAACATCCTAGAGGTCCTGGTCTTCTTCAAAGACCAATTTTAGTGCCCTAAAAGGAGATCTCAAAGAGGCGTTTCAAAGAAGAGGTAATGTCCGTTACCAATTCTTTCAACTTTATTTCTTCTTACACTACTTCTTATTTAGTTGTTTCATTATGAAGTAATAACATCAGTATCACTAATATAATTATATGTTATTATAAGTATGAAACAACCCTATTTCACAATCTATCCATCCCACAGAAAATGAAATCACTGTGCGTGCATACGTACGGAATACCGTCTCTACACCGTGGTGTAATCTATTTTCCACAACCACCTTACTTGGAAGGGTATAATGGTGTAAAGAATGAATATATATTATTATTTTAATGTGATATTGATTCTGAAATAGTATACATACTATAAGGCCCCATCCTTAAATCTTACTTAATATTGAGTTATTACAAGATTACGCATTGAGGATCTTTTCAGGTTTAGAGTTTTAGAGAATTAGATCATGAAACTTGCATTACATTCCATATTTAGACAAAGTGGTTACATGAAAGATAGTATTAATTCTTCCCATCAACGGAAACATATTTAAAATAAAACATGGATTCTTTCTTTACACATCCTTGACACTGTCATCACATCATGTACCCTTCCCTTGACCTGTGAAAAACATTTCAAAAACTTGGGATGAGCATAAAAAGCTTAGTAAGGGATATAAAAATATGGAAAGGAATCATGAGTACATGTATACATAAGAATGAAATCATACTTTACCCATAAAACATAGGCACTTTAACATACCTCATAAAATCATAGAAATCATATGACATAAAGGTAACTTGAGGCATTCATAACATTCTTACGTAGGGAGTAACCCTCTTGGTTATGTTTGGAATACCCATCACAGTATATTCCCTAAATTTCTTTGGAGAAACCTTAACGTTTCACTCCTTCTTGTTACCCAATGCATTGGAGAGCTATATCGGGCTCACCCGCCCTTAGTTTATCACGAAACCACCCGTTTTCATAACAATTCCCAAGAACCATAACATAAACGTATCACATAACACATACATAAAGGAAACATAACATTTCCACATGTCAATCACAATATAACATTTTAGTATATTGAAATAATGAATCCGTTCAAAAAGAAACCATTTCCAAAACCATTTAAAAAATTTAATAAGGAGATTTCTGAATCAATGTGTCCCATACCACCTTGAAGATTTTAAAATTTTAAACCATTAATATACATATAAATAAATCCTTAAAACCATTTTGAAAACATGGATATTAATAAGAACAAATCATTAAAACATTTAATGTGATATTTTGGTTAAAGGGTTTTTACCAAAATTAGAGACACTTAAATACAATAATTGAGGAAGAACATTTAATAAGAACTTTATAATATCATGAGAATAAATGGATTCATGATATAATATTCCAAAGGACAGTATATACACCATATAAGAGTTAATTGGTGCATAACAACAATGAAGTCTCAATAGAGATGTAAAATGTGATGAAATCCCTTTTAAAGAAGGTATCCTTAAATTAAGGACAAATCAATCTCAAAAATATGAGTGAAAAATATAAATACGCCCAATATTGGTGGATATTAAGTTTAAAACAACAAAATTTCATTCACACATATTCAATGGATGACATATTCAATGACTACATGTTGAACCCAAAGAAATCGAAATTTGGTTAAAAAGTTCCCTTGACAGCCTAACGGCATCACATCAAAATGAGTTGATGAGAGATAAAAAGTGTATCTCATCACTTGGACATAAAATTTACATCAATAAGGATATATGAGAACATATCCCAACATAAGAATATGTAAATTAAAAGACCCAACAAAATAAGTCTTTTAAAAAAGAGGAGGGTGAAAGGTTCCCTTACCGACTTGGGTATCTTTCAAAACATACACCTCATGAAAGAAGGACAATAGATAATTGATGTAAATACTCATAAACAAAATTATATTACACAAAGAGTAGAATAATGGGCAGTACATACACCACTCAATGGAATTTGTGGCAAATGTAGCATAAATCTCACGGGAATAAAAGTGAGAAGAAAAATCCCTTACGAAAACTCGGCAGCCTAACGGCGCCACATAAAACTTCCGAATATGGATTGATGAGATCAAATAGGGAATCTCATCACATTACAATAAAATGTACAGCAAGAGGAATATAAAAGAACATCCCCCAACATTACAAAGAGGAGTTTAAAAGAAGTGACATAAAGGAGAGTACTTAAAAAGAAAGAGAGAGGTTAGATCTCTTACGAATGTTCGGCAGCCTAACGGCGCCACTCAAAACTTCCAAAATGGATTGATGAGAGAGATTAGGGTCTCTCATCACATGAACCTAAAAATTACAGTAAGTTTAATATAAAATAGCATCCCAATAACAAGAAATATGAGCTTTAAAAGTAATGACATAAAAGTGTGTACTTAAAAAGAAAGAGAGGAGTAGGATCCCTTACCTCGGGTCCGACTTGACTCGATCATTCTTTAATCTCCTGAATAATAAACTTGAGTTAATTTATACTTCCTTAAGAACCTTTTTCAAGTTCATTATTCCTTTTATATCACTTATTACCATGTCATAAACATTATGTAATCATTTAAGTTAAAAATATTTGTTTTGCCGATATTTGGTTCTTAAGTCGAAAGTGGACTTCTTACAATTACATGTTGTTCGTGTGGCCAAATGTTTATTATATCCAGAATTGTATTCATGATGTAGATATAATATATGTCATATATATCCAGTACATTCATGCATTTATAACATTACATAATCATTTTAGAGGTAAGAAGTGAAATGCACCGTTCATGGAGACGGTAAGCCGTACGTACGCATGAACGCTACTTTCATTTCTATTTCGTATTTTATAGAATGGAATAATAATGATATAAAGGTATATTATAGTTCCAGTATAATATCATATATAATATCATTAACTTTATCCTTTACACATCCCACATATGGTATTAACGAATCAAATCACTTTCAGGGGGCGGTGTCCGCACTTCCTAAAATGAAGATATCCTGTTTACCCATAATGGAAACAATAATGGTATGCCATAAATGAAAAATACAGAAGATTAAGAAAAGAATAAACATATTATATATCATATATAAAAATAGTGACATCATAATGGCCACCATTTAAGGTGTTAAATGAGTATTGAACAATCATCGTTTCGGGAGGCAGAATTTCACCATCCACGGAAACCGTATGTTCTTTAACCATTTGATGTAGTTGTGTGAGAGTTTAGCTCGAATAAATCTTATAACAAAATCCTAGTATACTGAATATACTGGTTTTGTTACAAAAGAAGTAAATAAAAAGAGTTTAGGGGGTTGGAGAAGCAAAATAAAACAAATGAACATGAGAGAATGAATTACCTTTAAAAGTGTAACTCCTTTTGATTTGAGCCTAAAGGCTTTCTTTGAAAGGATTATTCCTAAAGGGAATCCTCTATGATTAGTAGAGGGATGTGGAGAGAGTAAATGGGAAGGGTTTGGCCGAGACAAAGGCTTGAGGAGTGTGTGAAATAAGGTAGTGGTGGGGGCCTTTTATAAGAGGAGAGGAGGGGCACTTTTGGAAAGTAAGAAATATTACTTTATTTGAAAATGTGTTTCGGTTTTAAAAGGTCCCACATTGATATAATTCGTGGATAAGGTGATAAGGGTTCGAAATCCACCCATACAATAAGTTTTGGAAATGTGTAGGTCATAGAGTTTACATTATCTTCTCATTTTATTTAAATCGTCAGATAATGATGTCATCCCTGCATCATTATGATGTCATAAATAATTTAATTTATGTAATGTCTAAAAATTATAAAAAAAATGACTATGATTTAGGAAATCTTTTTATCTTTCCAATTACTACTTATAATAAAAAATCTGACTTGTATAACCCCACTTAAAAATTGTTTTAGTAAAACATATCATGTTTGTGTCATTTTTTCTTTTACATTAAATAAAAAGTTATTTATGTAATTTCCCAACCAAAGTGGCTCCATGGGGTCCCCAAGTTGACCCATGGCTTGTCATGGTCGGCCATGACTCATCCAATAGGGGTAAGACAACTGTCATGGTGTTTTCACATTTTTATAATATCATTTTTACCTTAAATTACACTAATTACCTCTAATCGCGATTAATGAAAAAAAGTTACTATTCACCAAAAAATTATTTTCATCCCATTGAACAACATTTTACATACTAATGACAACCATGTATGTCGGATTTTAAAAATTCAATACACATTAGTGGTAAACTTTCATTTAACTGAAAAATCAGTTTGCTTGATTACCACTTAGTGGTTTCACTATTCATCAAAAAAATGGAGTTTTTCAGAAAAATACCAAAACATCACCCTAAGCTATATTTGATATTACGAATTCAAAAATGAAGTCCGTTTTACAAAATTCAAACCATATAAGTCACATTAATTAATTTAATAATTAATTCCCGATGTCATGACAAATAGCGTGTTTTTATAAAACAATAAGTATCAAAAGATTGACACTAGTTTAAGTCCGATTTCAAAGTGAAATTAATTCCAATGACCACTATTGGATTTAATGGTAAAAATATTTTCTAATTTCACTTTAAAACCAATTCAAATGATAATCTAATCATATAAATAAATTAGATTAAAAAGAGGTTTTGAATTAAAATACAACATTTTACACTATTCATTAAAAAAAATGAACTTTATCGGAAAGATACCAAAAATTTACACAATGTAAATTTTGATGTCCCGATTCTTAAGAATAGTTATATTTGGTACAATAGAATTTATAAGATTGATCAAAACTATATTTAATTACGGTTCGCCGTCAAAAGGTGATAAGTGAACCCTTAGTGAAAATTAGGGTATAAATGCCTAAAATTGAATTCTTTCCATATTTTAAGCCTTTATCTTTTATTGGATAAATGTAAAAACATTTAAAAACATATGTAATCATACTTTATTTATTTCTATCCATTCCCGCCAATACAACGGCTACATGTTAACTACCATTTAAAATAATATTATTTTATTATTAGAGTGCAACGTAAGATTCCCAAGAAACTCGTTGTTGTGTGTTGGGTACACCATCAAGCATAGCGTCCCATTTAAAGTCATATTAATATTTTATTCACAAATTTGGATAAATAAGAAAATGTCATATTCTTTATTTATCTGGGGTGTTACATCCTTCCCCCCTTTTGGGAATTGCATCCTCGCAATTTTTAAAATTGAGCTTGGAAACATCCTTGAAAGTCGCACATCGGAATAAAAGTCGGTAAAATAGACACTTTAAAATAAAGAAAGATAAGTACAAAGGTCACCCGAGTTAACCCATACTAGGATTCCAAGTATGAAAATATGGACATAGAGGAAAAAACAAAGGGTCATGTTTTGATGGAGATTGGTAGAAAACATGTTTAGGAGAAAGTTAACCACGAGAAAATCACAAACTTGTGATGGGTTAAACGGTATTCGATTCCCCAGTAGGAAAAGTTAATAGACAACATTTTTGTTTTAAGTTACTTTTTATTGAGGAATTTATTCATAAGGAAACATAATCACTTATCATATTGACTTTCAAATTTTATTAGATTCCTTACACAAACTCATATTTTCTCCAAAAGACGAGTATTTAGGAAGACTTGTTAACATTAAGAGTACTATAATCAACTTCTAGAGAATCACCTAATCCACAAAATAGATCTATATACTTCCCATGTCTTTAGACTTTAACCAAAACCAAAACCAAAAAGGCTAGTACAAGATCAGATAATCCAGAAAAGGATAACCCTTTATAAAAAGAAAATCTATTCTTAATCTCTAAAATTTGTCCAACAAAACCCAAAGTTCAACGAGGACCATCCGATAAACAATTTGTCCATAAAATTCTTCAAAGTAAACCAATATAAGATTGAAACCCAAATATTTGAAGGATTTAGTCACATAGTCTTCCAAGTTAAATCGTAACATTTATCTCCAAACAACATCAGTTGCTCCTAAAGTCTCGAATTGAAAAGTAATTAACCTAATCACATATCCTCCATGATAGGTTAATCATTTTCATAAATAACCCAAAATCAACTTACTCTTAATTCATAAAGTCATATAACTAGAATGAATCAGTCAAACTAACCAGGGACTTCACGTAGTCCAGTGGTAGGCAACAAATACCAGTCGCACATTGGTTGTGGGTTCGATTCCCGCAGCTTTGTCCGACGCGACGGGATGTCACACGGTCTGCGTGTTGTCCTTTTTCCAAAACTATATAATTCTTAAAACATTCCCCAAAATGAGATAAAATCTTCAAAAATAATCATAACATATTTTAACCTCAATTTTATCTCATCCCTTTCATTTTCCATCATATCATAGAGTAACCCATAATTACCTAAAAATTAAGTATCATATAAACCCTAATGGTTACCTTAATAATTATTACCTGAATTTCCACATTGAGTTGGCCATCTCGTACATGATGCATTAGAGAACTCACCAAGGTTGAAGTGGTTGATCATGACTCCTTGATAGTTGGTTTAGAACAACCACGAGTTTCCTCATTGAATCCCCCATTTTATCTAGTATCTTAATCATAGAACCACCACAGTTTCCTTCAAACCTGTTGTCTCTTTGGTGCCTGATAGATCCATCCATTCACTAGAAACAGAAAGGTCAGTGTGAGTATATCAACATAACCATCATGTACTAATGAGGAAGATAAACACTAAGATATACTTACTCATTCACTTTATCTAAAACTAGTACTCTTTCTGAAATCCTAACCATTATGGTACTATCACTTATGCTTAGAGAATACCCTAACCTCTAAAGTTATCTAAACCGACCATTGATACCAACTATAAGGCCCCAGCCTTAAACCTTACTTAATATCGAGTTATTACAGGATTACACATTGAGGATCTTTTCAGGTTTATAGTTTTAGAGAATTAGATCATGAAACTTGCATTACATTCCATATTTAGACAAAGTGGTTACATGAAAGACAGTATTCATTCTTCCCATCAACGGAAACATATTTAAAATAAAACATGGATTCTTTCTTGACACAACTTTGACACTGTCATCACATCATGTACCCTTCCCTTGACCTGTGAAAAAAATTTCAAAAACTTGGGATGAGCATAAAAAGCTCAGTAAGGGATATAAAAATATGGAAAGGAATCATGAGTACATGTATACATAAGAATGAAATCATACTTTACCCATAAAACATTGGCACTTTAACATACCTCATAAAATCATAGAAATCATATGACATAAAGGTAACTTGAGGCATTCATAACATTCTTACGTAGGGAGTAACCCTCTTGGTTACGTTTGGAATACCCATCACAGTATATTCCCTAAATCTCTTTGGAGAAACCTTAACGTTTCACTCCTTTGCGTTACCCAATGCATTGGAGAGCTATATCGGGCTCACCCGCCCTTAGTTTATCACGGAACCACCCATTTTCATAAAAATTCCCAAGAACCATAACATAAATGTATCACATAAAACATGCATAAAGGAAACATAACATTTCCACATGTTAATCACAATATATCATTTAGTATATTGAAATAATGAATCTGTTCAAAAAGAAACCATTTCCAAAACCATTAAAAACATTTAATAAGGATATTTTTGAATCAAAGTGTCCCATACCACCTTGAAGATTTTAAAATTTTAAACCATTAATATCCATATAAATAAATCCTTAAAACCATTTTGAAAACCTGGATATTAATAAGAACAAATTATTAAAACATTTAATGTGATATTTTGGTTAAAGGGTTTTTACCAAAATTAGAGACACTTGAATACAATAATTGAGGAATAACATTTAATAATAACTTTATAATATCATGAGAATAAATGGATTCATGATATAATATTCCAAAGGACAGTATATACACCATATAAGAGTGAATTGGTGCATAACAACAATGAAGTCTCAATAGAGATGTAAAATGTGATGAAATCCCTTATAAAGAAGGTATCCTTAAATTAAGGACAAGTCAATCACAAAAATATGTGTGACAAATATAAATACGCCCAATATAAGTGGATATTAATTGTAAAACAATAAAATGTCATTCACACATATTCAATGGATGACATATTCAATGACTACATGTTGAACCCAAAGAAATCGAAATTGGGTTAAAAAGTTCCCTTGACAGCCTAACGACATCACATCATAATGAGTTGATGACAGATAAAAAGTGTATCTCATCACTTGGAAATAAAATTTACATGAATAAGGATATATGAGAACATATCCCAACATAACAATATGTAAATTAAAAGACCCAACAAAAGATGTCTTTAAAAAAAGAAGAGGGTGAAAGGTTCCCTTACCGACTTGGGTATCTTTCAAAACATACACCTCATGAAAGAAGGAAAATAGATAATTGATGTAAATACTCATAAACGAAAGTATATTACACAAAGAGTATAATAATGGGAAGTACATACACCACTTAATGGAATTTGTGGCAAATGTAGCATAAATCTCACGGGAATAAAAGTGAGATGAAAAATCCCTTACGAAAACTCGGCAGCCTAACGGCGCCACATAAAACATCCGAATATGGATTGATGAGATCAAATAGGGTATCTCATCACATTAAAATAAAATTTACAGAAAGAGGAATATAAAATAACATCCCCCAACATTACAAATAGGATCTTAAAAGAAGTGACATAAAGGAGAGTACTTAAAAAGAAAGAGAGAGGTTAGATCTCTTACGAAAGTTCGGCAGCCTAACGGCTTCACTCAAAACTTCCAAAATGGATTGATGAGAGAGATTAGGGTATATCATCACATGAAAATAAAAATTACAGTAAGTCTAGTATAAAATACCATCCCAATAACAAGAAAGATGAGCTTTAAAAGGAATGACATAAAAGTGTGTACTTAAAAAGAAAGAGAGGAGTAGGATCCCTTACCTCGGGTCCGACTTGACTCGATCGTTCTTTAATCTCATGAATAATAAACTTGAGTTAATTTATACTTCATTAAGAACCTTTTTCAATTTCATTATTCCTTTTATATCACTTATTACCATGTCATAAACATTATGTAATCATTTAAGTTAATAATATTTGTTTTGCCGATATTTGGTTCTTAAGTCGAAAGTGGACTTCTTACAATTACATGTTGTTCGTGTGGACAAATGTGTATTATATCCAGAATTATATTCATGATGTAGATATAATATATTTCATATATATCCAGTACATGCATTCATTTATAACATTACATAATCATTTTAGAGGTAAGAAATGAAATGCACCGTTCATGGAGACGGTAAGCTGTACGTATGCATGAACGCTACTTTCATTTCTATTTCGTATTTTATAGAATGGAGTAATAATGATATAAAGGTATATTATAGTTCCAGTATAATATCATATATAATATCATTGACTTTATCCTTTACACATCCCACATATGGTATTAACGAATCAAATCACTTTCAGGGGGCGGTAGTCCGCACTTCCTAAAATGAAGATATATTGTTTACCCATAATGGAAACAATAATGGTATGCCAAAAATGAAAAATACAGAAGCTTAAGGAAATAATAAACATATTATATATCATATATAAAAATAGTGACATCATAATGGCCACCATTGAAGGTGTTAAATGAGTATTGAACAATCATCGTTTCGGTAGGCACAATTTCACCATCCACGGAAACCATATGTTCTTTAACCATTTGATGTAGTTGTGTGAGAGTGTAGCTCGAATAAATCTTATAACAACATCCTAGTATATTGAAGATACTGGTTTTGTTACAAAAGAAGTAAATAAAAAGAGTTTAGGGGGTTGGAGAAGCAAAATAAAACAAATGAACATGAGAGAATGAATTACCCTTAAAAGTTTAACTCCTTTTGATTTGAGCCTAAAGGCTTTCTTTGAAAGGATTCTGCCCAAAGGGAATCCTATAGGATTAGGAGAGGGATGTGGAGAGAGTAAATGGCCAGGGGTTGGCTGAGCCAAAGGCTTGAGGAGTGTGTGAAATGAGGTAGAGGTGGGGGCCTTTTATAAGAGGAGAGGAGGGGCACTTTTGGAAAGTAAGAAATATTACTTTATTTGAAAATGTGTTTCGGTTTTAAAAGGTCCCACATTGATATAATTCGTGGATAAAGTGATAAGGGTTCTAAATCCCCCCATCCAATATGTTTTGGACATGTTTAGGTCATAGAGTTTACATTATCTTCTCATTTTATTTAAATCGTCAGATAATGATGTCATCGCTGCATCATTATGATGTCATAAATAATTTAATTTATGTAATGTCTAAAAATTATAAAAAAATTACTATGATGTATGAAATCTTTATAGATTTCCAATGACTACTTATAATAAAAAAACTGACTTGTATTACCCCACTTAGAAATTTTTTTAGTAAAACATATCATGTTTGTGTCATTTTTACTTTTACATTAAATAAAAAGTTATTTATGTCATTTCCCAACCAAAGTGGATCCATGGGGTCCCCAAGTTGACCCATGGATTGTCTTGGTCTTCCATGACTCATCCAATAGGGGTAGGACAAGTGTCATGGTGTTTTCAAATTTTTATAATATCATTTTTACCTTAAATTACACTAATTACCTCTAATTGCGATTAATGAAAAAAAGTTACTATTCACCAAAAAATTATTTTCATCCCATTTAACCACATTTTACATACTAATGGCAACCATGTATGTCGGATTTTCAAAATTCAATACAAATTAGTGGTAAACTTTGATTTAACTGAAAAATCAGTTTGCTTGATTACCACTTAGTGGTTTCACTATTCATCAAAAAATTGGAGTTTTTCAGAAAAATACCAAAACATCACCCTAAGTTATATTTGATATTCCGAATTCAAAAATGAAGTCAGTTTTACAAAATTCAAAACATATAAGTCACATTAATTAATTTAATAATTAATTCCCACTGTCATGACAAATAGCGTGTTTTTATGAAACAATAAGTATCAAAAGATTGACACTAGTTTAAGTCCGATTTCAAAGTGAAATTAATTACAATGACCACTATTGGATTTAATGGTAAAAATATTTTCTAATTTCACTTTAAAACCAATTCAAATTATAGTCTAATCATATAAATAAATTAGATTAAAAAGAGGTTTTGAATTAAAATACAACATTTTACACTATTCATTAAAAAAATGAACTTTATCGGAAAGATACCAAAAATTTACAGAAAGTAAATTTTGATGTCCCGATTCATAAGAATAGTTATATTTGGTCCAATAGAATTTATAAGATTGAGAAAAACTATATTTAATGACGGTTCTCCGTCAAAAGGTGATAAGTGAACCCTTAGTGAAAATTAGGGTATAAATGCCTAAAATTGAATTCTTTCCGTATTTTAAGACTTTATCTTTTATTGGATAAATATAAAAACATTTAAAAACAAATATAATCATATTTTATTTATTTCTATCCATTCCCGACAATACAACGGCTACATGTTAACTACCATTTAAAATAATATTATTTTATTATTAGAGTGCAACGTAAGATTACCAAGAAACTCGTTGTTGTGTGTTGGGTACACCATCGAGCATAGCGTCCCCTTTAAAGTCATATTAATATTTTATTCACAAATTTGGATAAATAAGAAAATGTCATATTCTTTATTTACCTGGGGTGTTACACATACACTCCAGCACAGTTCCACGATCATGAGAACGATATCATCGCTCGTGCGTACGTACGGACTACCGCCTCCACGACGCGATGAGATTCATTCTCCACGTTAACCATTCATGAATGATTATAAAGTATATATAATAAGTAATCATGAAATATATTACATAATAATGATACTGGATTCATGTGTACATATATGTATGTCTTCTACTTAATTCCATTCAACTCAATAAGGAAACGGAAACAGCGTTCATGCGTACGTACGGCCTACCATCTCCATGAACGGTGTATTTCTTTCCATTTACTGATCTATTATATATATATTATGAATATATATTATATATAAATAATGTTTTATATTCTAGAATTATGTAATCATGATCTAAGAAATCATATGAATAATTACAAGTCAAAACACGGACGACAAATGAAACGATTTTACCCAAAACGCTCTTTAACATGGAAATTACAAAAGAACGGGTAAAATAAAGTCATAAGTGAACCATATATGATATCATAACAATGAGTATGATTCTGGAATAAGTATATGACATTATTTAAATCATTATACAGGTGGTTCAGACACTTACGAAGCAAATCAGACCTAAGGTAAGCTATAATGTTGCAATCTCAATTATTTTCTATCCGAGATTGCTTATACATAAGTATTTACTGGGTTTATTTCTATCATCCATGTCCATGTTTTATAAAAGTGTTTTCATGTATGTTTAATGTACTTTTTACGCATTTTTTACTTTTTCTACATGGTATGTAAGAAATCTTTCTTTTGTTTATGTTACGAGGTACTTTTTTGACTTTTCCGGCAAAAGTACGAGAAGAATGTTTTTTTAACATATACAGCACGAACAGATTTTTACGGTTTTATAAAGAATTATTTTCATTAGGCTTCCTCAAAAATATTTCATGACTATTTTCAACAAAATCTCCTTATTTTAAAATTTAATGATGTTTTGTGAAAAGAAATTAATTTTGAAGAATAAAGGATATTTCCCTCAAGAATTCATTTCAAGTGTTTTATCAAAACCATTTTTCCATCTAAGATGAATTTATTTCATATGTTAATGTTTCAAGTATAATGTCTCTATGATTTACATGGTTTCACTTTTTTTTATGAAATTATATCCATTTCTTTTATATGGATTATGTGATTATGGAATTATATTTATGAAGCCCATTTTATTTGGTGGGTTAGTATTAATGATGTATGTTTATTTTGGGGCACAAGTAAGAATGATTTCATTAGGAGATGGGTGGTACCTATATCTCCCTCCAATGCATTGGGTAAATATTTTATATCTCATGAGATAGACATGGCTGGAACGGCAGGTTAAACCGGTTCAGTGAAACAGGACTGAAATGAGGAGTGAACTCAGTTCATAAATGGACTTTTTCCACTAAGATAGTCTTATAAATGAGTCTTGACTAATAAGAAATGATTCTATATGGTTATGTGTGTATTCCACAAAGTTTCATGTTTTAAGTTATGATTATTGGGATTACATTTCACTACTATGATTTATCCCATGTTATGATATTATGATCTCTTTTGTAGGTTAAGATTTCCAAAATGTTATGTTCTTATGAATCTTATGTGATAGTTATTTCTTTTATTTACCCTTAATGAGCATTTGAGCTCACCCTTTTATGTTTTCTTTTCCCCAGGATATAACGAAAGGTTTTAGGTTAAAAAAAGAAGATCATTATGGGAGATGTTGAAGATCTTTCACCATGATTAGAAGATTATATTCCGAGTTCCCAAAGACACTAAACTATTACGGTCCTTGTGTGTGTGTTTTTTTAATGTACTAAGTATTCTGCAAAAGTAATGTAATGTCCATGTACGTCAAGCTTTGGGTCTCTACCGTTGGTATCAGAGGAAAGGTCTAGTCAACCTTTGGAAACTAGGATGCGAGAACTTTAGTGAGATCCCTATACATATTTCTAAGGTATGTATAGGGATGTCCCTAAGGTTAAGTATAAGTATAGGTTATATTACTAGAATTACGGTAACCTAAGATGTTAGATATTGAAGTTACTCCCCCTTTATTATGTTGTTTTCCCTAGAATTATTTTCTCCTCTCACACTATTCGTTTTGGGTTTTTGACGATGGTTGGAACCCGAAGGAACCAAGGTGATCAATGTAATGGAGAATGCAATGATTGTCCTCCTGAACAAAAAAATGTTATGGGAGATGGAGTGAAAAATCTTATTACTATACTTACACAAGATATGAATCATTCTGGACTTCCAAATGAGCAGAGAAGAGAACAATATTCTGTTGAGTCCTTCATGAGGCAACGTCCACCTTCTTTCAGTGGGTCTTCTGATCCACTTGTTGCTGAACAATGGATCGGTACTAATGAAAAGATATTTTCTGTTCTTCAATGTTCTGAACATGATAAATTCATCTTAGCAGTGTATCTTTTGGAAGGTTATGTTTATCAATGGTGGAATCTTATCAAGAATACAAGGCCAAGGGATGAAATTGAGTCCATGGAATGGGACCAGTTCAAGAACTTATTTTTCAATAAGTACTTCCCTCGTATTCTTTGAACAAAGATGGAGAAGGAGTTTCTTGAACTAAATAAAAAGGATGATGAATTTATTGGTATATACGAAGAAAATTTTACAAGGCTTGCAAGGTATGCATCTGGATTTATTATCCAACCTGAAAGTAAAGTTGATCGATTCTTCAGTGGCTTAAAACCAAATCTTCGAAGGGCATTAGCTATAAGAGACTTCAATAGCTATGATGAAATTTTGCGTTGTGCTATCAAGGTAGAAATAGAAGTTGGTGTTACTTATCCATCTCATAGTTTTGGCAAGAAACGAAAGATGGAGTTCAAGGAGAAATCTTAGAATAATGGTGAAAATAATATGAATGTTTCCTTATGCTTAAATTGTGGAAAGAAGCATGGTGGAGACTGTCTTAAAGGGACTAGAAAATGTTTTAAGTGTGGAAAAGAAGGTCATCATGCAGCTGAGTGTCAAAGTAATGGAAAATGGGTTTCTAATGATGCGAATAAAGAAAAAACTGCAGAGAACGCGCCACCAACACATTAATGCTTCGAGTGCAAGGAAATGGGGATTATGCTAATAAATGTCCTAATCCAAGCGTTAGTGATGATCGACATGAGAAACCGCTTAAGGAAAAGGATAAAGGGAAGTCACATGCGATCACTATTGGCGATTATGAATATGACAATGATGTGGTGGAATGATTAAGTGTTTATATAATGGGATTCCAAAATAATGTTGTATATAGTATCATGGAATATTGGAATATTTATGTATTGGTCTATTGTGGTATTTAATAATTTTATGGTATCGGTAACCATGGAAAGTGATTGAGATATTTTTGGAAAAAAGATGATATGCGCATAATGAAGGGAAAATGAGAAAATGAAATGTTCAACAGTATTCATGAGCTCATGGCTGATATAAGGAGAAGGTTATATCATGGTTTGAGTATATAGAATTTTTGGATTTTGGTTTGTGGAAAGTGTTAACTTTTAACTACATTTATGTTTTCACTAAGGTTCAATGGGTATTTATTCTTCAAGAGAATACATGATTAAAGTATTCACATGTTTGTAATTTGACCAAAAAGATATATCTTATGATATATGGGGATAAATTATGGAATTCTCGTGATTGTTATGTGACATTTCAAGTAATCATTTTCTTTATACAATGAGCTTGGACCGAAGTATTTTAGATAAGCCTAAATATTGGAATGGATTATGTTGGACATAAGTTAGTATTTTTTGATATCATTGATGGGATGTTATAGTAATGTAGTTTTAGAAAAAGGACAACCTGCAGAATTGCCGATAACCCATCACGTCGGACAAGGCTGTGGGAATCGAACCCACAACCGAAGTGCGACTGGCCTTTATCGCCTACCACTGGCCTACAAGAAGTCCATGTTTAGTAGAAACTAGTTTAATTATAATAAGCAATATAATATACAAAGTATAAGTCCATTTTAGGAACCATATATGATTAATCTCACTATATATGGACTTACGTAATTTTTGATAACTTTTCTAACCTTTTGTTTGAGACAGATGGAATGACCCCTCATTCTATCACATGATCTGATAACACATCACGAATGACAAATTCAACTTTATTTCTTTAAGAGATGAAGTAGAAATTGTCCAAAGAACGACTAACGGTGAGACTACACCAAAATCACGAAAGTATTTCTTCTAATTCCAATTTCATCATCTTTAGGGGAAATGATCTTGAAAAACAAAAATGTTGTCCTAGTTCTCTTATATCTGATGAATCAGATGGTACCTTAGATCATCACAAATTTATGGCTTTGTGATTGCTGGCTTTTCCATATCCATGTTCTCTACCACTCTCCATCAGAACATGATGGTCAGGTTTCTCTTCCATATCAATATTTTCACCTATGTGGAAACCCAGTGATTAGTTTATTTGGGTAACTGTTACGTTGCATTCTTTAGTTTTTAAAGATTGGTTTTAATATTCCTTTTTTGTGATGTGGGTTTCTATTAAAGAAACTTTCGAGTAGTAAACCATTTATAACCCCGACGAATTTTGAGGGTGAAATTCATTTTAAGGGGGGTAGAATGTAACACCCCGAGATTTTATGAAAAGTATTCTTTTTAATTTCATTAATGTCTTGTGTTGTATGATACACCAAAAGGATCTTGCACAACACACATCCTTGACTTGCCTTGTATTACACGCAATCACGACCTTCCTCGATAGCGTGTGTAGTACGCAATAACGAGTTTCACTAAACAACAATTTGATATTAAAATATTATTAAAACTAGCCATTATGAATAGTAATAACCACTTTTTGAAATTTTTTAAATTTTATTTTTCACAATGGACTTCATTTATGGATTCGGAATATCGGAATTAGCTTAGAGTGAAATTTTGGTACTTTTCGGATAACTTTCATTTTCTGATGAATAGTGAAAATTACTAAATTTTAATTAAAAACAACCTTTTTAATCGAAATAATTAATAGTGATAAATTATCAATTTTAGTGGTTTTAAAGTATATTTAGAATAAATTTTTACAATTTAATACAATGTTGGTCATTGGATGTAATTTCACATTTAAACCAGACATAAACAAGTGTCAATCTTTTCATAGTTATTATCTCTTAAGAACACGCTATTTGTTTTGACGACGGGAATTAATTTTATAAATTAAGTAATGAAACTGATATGTTTTGAATTTGGTAAAATATTCATCATTTTTCAGTTCATAATATCAAATATAGCTTAGGCCTAATTTTTGGTATTTTTCTGGAAACCTTCATTTTTTGATGAATAGTGAAACCACTAAGTGGTAGTTAAAAAAATGTATTTTTCATAAAACATAATTTTACCGCTTCTGTGAGTGGAATTTCAAAAATCCGAGAGACACGGTTGATGTCAGTATGTAAAATGTGGTTCAATGAGATGAAAATAATTTTTGGTGAATAGTAACTTTTTACTTTTATTTACCACTGTCTAAAGTAAATAGGGTAATTAAGGGTAAAAATGATATTATTATTACCCTAAAACATGTTCTAATTCTATTGGACAAGTTTAATTCGTCAAATAACAACCTTAGGAATAAAATATGACCATTTTGGCCCACTTGGACTAGATTAGGACATTTATTATTAATTAATTAAAAGAAGGGTTAAAATAGTTAAAATCAAAGTTTAATAAGAATCTCATTTTTTATATAGGGTTATACATAAGATAAATTCGACTATAAATATTCATTAGAAAGATAAAAATATTTCCTACATAATGATATTTTATTTGTAATTTTTAGACGTTATATAATTTAATTTATTTATGACACAAATATGATGCAGTAATTATCTTATTAATGAAATATTGACATAATTGATGTTATAAATACCCAAATAAATATAATTTGAGACTTTTTATAAATTATAAGAATTTTATAGGTTAATATGACATGTTATTATTGATATAATTAACTTTTTTTGAACTAATCAGTCTGTTATGATTTTTCCAAAAATAAATTACTAAATAGTGTCAAAATTGACATAAAATAGTTTTTTAAAAACATATTATATTATTAATTGTAATTTTATTCCTAAAAATATATGGTTCGACCAAATAACTTAGATAAGGTTATATATATTAATAATAAACAACTTGGGGTTCGTTTGGATTCTTATAGTGTGTTTATTAACCTTATAGTGTAAGAACACAAAAAGACACGGTAAAAGTAAAATTATCTAACTTAATGTTAAATCTAAATGATAAGGTTAAAATAGGAACCTAAACTTGTCTAAATTCTATTTTATGAGGGGATTTAGCCCAATCCCCACCTTATCTTCGAAATATATCAATTTGGAGCTATTAAAAACCGAATTTGACTTTATAATAAAATAATATTTTTAGTTTTCCAAAGGTGCCCATCTCCTCCCTTATAAAAGGCCACCGCCTCCCCCTCTTCCTCACACCACTTTGAGCCTTCAATCTCGGCGAAACCCTGCCAATTTCTCCTCTCCACTACCCTAGAAACATCCTAGAGGTCATGGTCTTCTTCAAAGTCCAATTTTAGTGCCCTAAAAGGAGATCTCAAAGAGGCGTTTCAAATAAGAGGTAATGTCTGTTACCAATTCTTTCAACTTTATTTCTACTTCCACTTATTCTTCTTTAGTTGTTTAATTATGAAGTAATAACATCAGTATCACTAATATAATGATATGTTATTATAAGTACGAAACAACCCTATTTCACCATCTATCCATTCTTCATAAAATGAAATCACCGCGCGTGTGTACGTATGGAATACCGTCTCCACGCCATGGTGTAATCTATTTTCCACCACCACCTTACTTGGATGGGTATAATGGTGTAAAGAATGAATATATATGATTATTTTAAAGTGATATTTATTCTGAAATAGTATACATACACTCCAATACAATTCCATGATCATGAGAACGATATCATCGCTCGTGCGTACGTACGGACTACCGTCTCAACGACGCGATGAGATTCATTCTCCACGTTAACCATTCATGAATGATTATAAATTATATATAATAAGTAATCATGAAATATATGACATAATAATGATACTGGATTTATGTGTATATACATGTATGTCATCTACTTAATTCCATTCAACTCAATAAGCAAACAGAAACAGCATTCATGCGTACGTACGGCCTACCGTCTCCATGAACGATGTATTTCTTTCCATTTACTGATCTATTATATGTATATTATGAATATATATTATATATAAATCATGTTTTATATTCTGTAATTAAGTAATCATGATCAAAGTAATCATATGAAGAATTACAAGTCAAAACACGGACGACAAATGAAACGATTTTACCCAAAACGCTCTTTAACATGGAATTTACAAAAGAACAGGTTAAATAAAGTCATAAGTGAACCATATATGATATCATAACAATGCGTATGATTCTGGAATAAGTCAATGACATTATTTAAATCATTATACAGTAGTTTCGGACACTTACGAAGCAAATTGGACCTAAGGTAAGGGATAATGTTGCAATCTCAATTATTTTCTATCCGAGATTGCTTATACGTAAGTATTTACTAGGGTTATTTCTATCATCCATGTCCATGTTTTATAAAAGTTTTTTCATTTATGTTTAATGGCCTTTTTACCCATTTTTGACTTTTACTACATGGTATGCAAGGAATCTTTCTTTTGTTTAAGTTACGAGGTTCTTTTTTGACTTTTCCGGCAAAAGTACGAGAAGAATGTTTTTTAACTTATACGGCACGAACAGATTCTTACGGTTTTATAAAGTCTTATTTTCATGAAGCTTCCTCATAAATATTTCATGACTATTTTCAACAAAATATCCTTCTTTTAAAATTGCATGATGTTTTGGGAATAGAAATTAATTTTGAAGAATAAAGGATATTTCCCTCAAGAATTCATTTCAAGTGTTTTATCAAAACCATTTTTCCATCTAAGATGACTTTATTTCATATGTGTATGTTTCAAGTATAATGTCTCTATGATTTACATTGTTTCACTTTTCTTATTATATCCATTTCTTTTATATGGATTATGTGATTATAGAATTATATTTATGAAACCCATTTTATTTGTTGGGTTATTATGAATGATGTATGTTTACTTTGGGGCACAAGTAAGAATGATTTCATTATGAGATGGGTGGGACCTATATCTCCCTCCATTTCATTGGGTAAAGATTTTATATCTCATGAGATAGACATGGCTGGAACAGCAGGTTAAACTGGTTCAGTGAAACAGGACTGAAACGAGGAGTGAACTCAGTTCAGAAATGGACTTTGTCCACTAAGATAGTCTTGGAAATGAGTCTTGACTAATAAGAAATGATTCTATATGATTATGTGTATATGCCACAATGTTTCATGTTTTATGTTATGATTATTGGGATTACATTTCACAACTATGATTTATCCCATGTTATGATATTATTATCTCTTTTACAGGTTAAGTTTTCCAAAAAGTTATGTTATTATGAATATGATGTGATATATATTTCATTTGTTTACACTTACTGAGCATTTGAGCTCACCCTTTTATGTTTTTATTTCCCCAGGATTTAAAGAAAGGTTTTAGGTTAAAAAAAGGAAGATCGTTATGGGAGATGTTGAAGATATTTCACCACGATTAGAAGATTATATTCCGAGTTTCCAAAGACACTAAACTATTACAGTCCTTGTGTGTGTGTTTTTGTAATGTACTAAGTATTCCGCTAAAGTAATGTAATGTACATGTATGTCAATATTTGGGTCTCTACAAACACCATCTTTAAATGAAATGTGAAATATTATTAATAAAACGTGACCATTATAACATTATAATTTAATTGGCTCGTATAAATAGGATTAACCAAATTTAGAATAATATTTATAGGTTAAAATCAATCAAAAATTATTTATTATTTCTAAGTAAACAATATATAATTTTTTTTTGTAAATTCATTTTATTCATTAAAAATGTTTTTTCTTTATAAATTGGTGTTATTTATTTTAATGATAAAATATTATATTTAATTTATAAAAAATTTAAAAAAAATTCTTCCATAAAATGAACTTCATTTTTGAATTCATCATATTATAATTATATTATGGTGAAATGCCTTTAATTTTTTAAAAAGTCGTATTTCTCAATGAATATTAAAAAAATACTAATTTTTACTGAAATGTTTACTTTATTTTTGATTATATACAAAGCCGAATTTTAATATTGGAATAGTTTTATAATTTTATTAGTCACTTTTCATCTTTAATAATTCTATTATCTGCTAAATGAAATTTATTCATTAATTTGGTATAAAAAAATATTATATATAGAAAGGGTATTTTATAAAAAATTGTGTTTCATCATGTTTTTTCAGTTTGACTTTAAATTAAATTCTATCACTTATAAATTTTGAATCATTAAATATATATTGCATATTTTGAATCATGAGGTCCAAATTTATTAAATAGTTCAATTTTTTATTTTTGGACACTATAAATAATAACTTTAGTAAATTGTGGGGTCATAGTTGAGGGTAAATTGGGTAATTAAGGTTAAAAATAATATTAAGGACTAGAAAATGACCCTAACACTTGAATTAATTTTATTGGATTATTTTTTCATCCATAATCATCTAATATTTGTTTATAATTCAATTTATTCCAATTAGATGTGTTTATGACAATTATAGTATTTAATGTAAAAGAAAAGTACAAAATGCCACACTCTGGTTTTTAATAAATATAATTTTTTTAATGTGGTGTATAATTATTGTATATGTTGAGTATTAAATATTTATTTTCAAAATTAATGATTTTTAATAATCATGTTTATTCATTTTTTAATTTTATGTTAATAAATAATTACCTTAACTGATTACGCAATGTTGACGTAGTAATTTTTAAATTAATGGAAAAATAAAATAATTGATTTTGAAAATATGAAATATAATATAATTTGAATGAATTAATTTGATATAAAAATATAATAGATAAATATAATAATTTATTGATGTTTTTATATTTTTTAATTTCAATTTTATTTATTTTCTTCATGTTATTAAAGTCAACATAAATGAATAGTTCAAAAAATGACCTTATTGATATTTTATTAAAATAATATTTATAATATTGTTATAAAATTCATAAAAATATTATATTCATACAAGTGAATTTTATATGGTTTATAAAAACAACCATATCCTATTTATGTGTAGTTTTCAGTTTTATAGTAACTCTCATAACCCTCAAAGAGTAAAATATATTATCATTGTTGTAAGAGTGAAAGGGGTAAATTGGATGTTAAAAATAAATGATAAGGGTATAAATGTGATCAAAATATATATAAATTTTATTTTATGAAATGATTTATAATAACACAGATATAATCTTTAAATTATATCAATTTCAATCAATTTATTGCTTAATAATTATTTATATAAATTTAATATTTTATGAAATTCCAAAAGTGCACATTCTCTCTCTTATTAATGATAATCACTTCTCAATCTTACAAAATTACAAACCAATTTTGTCGTCAAATGTATACAAAAAAACTTTAATTTCTATTATATAAATGTTCTAGAGGCTTTATTTTGTTCAAAATTTCAAATTTAAAGTTCTTAAGGTGAAAATAATTGAGGTTTCTTTAAAATATGTGTTGTTCATAATGGATCGTTTTCATTTTATTTTATCTTCCATCCATTAAAATATTCTCCAACCATGATGAAATAATAAAATTAGTGTCTACCATATACTATGATTCTTTAATGTTAATTTAATAACCTATATCCATCTTGAACCGCTATAAAATTGGAAATGAATTCATTTTTAGTGTGTATAGAAGACTTCCACCTCACGAATCAATGTAATTTATTTTCCATATCCACCTCCAAGGCTTGATGAAATGATGAAATAAATGTTAATATATGATACTAATACCATATTTATCATTATTATAAATAATATATCATTTACTTTATTACCTTTACATTCACTTAAAAATAATAACATTGTTTGTGTGTTTGTGGGGACCGCCACAACTGTGAAGAAATGATAATCATTTTCATCACCACATCCCACAGATGATATATTTAAGTATATTTAAAGAATTAATATGATATCTATGATATTATGATAATTCTATAAAATTAAATAATTCTTCACTTATTACCATAATGATCTATGTAAAATTAAAATGTTCCTCTTGCGTACGTACGAAATACAATATGCATGATTGTAATGTAATTAATTTTTCATAACCATGTATTATGATTGGTTTTAAAAGTATAATTTATGATTAAAAATGATTATTATTTCATTAATATTATAATGCAGATGATTAAATAATTACATCTTTGACCATAGTCATCTTACCAAATCCATTTTACACTTATGATTAAAATATTTTCAATATGTCATATGTGAATTTAATTGATTGTGAAATTAAATATAGAATAGAAAGAGACAACATAAAAGGAATAATAATTATTAAATATTTTCATAATAAATTAAATAATTCTGATATTTTTATTATTCAGGAATATAAATAACAGACATGATGATTTAGATTGATGGTAAGAGACTTTCTTTTAGAAAAATAATATTTTAATGTGTCTTTTAAGATTCATTTTCTTATATATATACAAGTTAAAATGGTTTATGGATGTATTTCAATGGACATAAATAATTTATAAATCACATTTTAAATCACTTTTGAATTTTTTTCAAAGGTTTTCAAAAGCATTATTTTTACATATTTTATATTGAATGTTTTGATTTTCTTTGCGAAGGGAAAAATGAATATTCTATTTTTAAATATACAGGGAAAAAACATTTCTTAACACCATAACCATTATTTGATGTCTTTATTACTTTATAATATTCCATGATTTATTAAAAGAAAAACCATCATTCCTTTTATTTTGGGAGTTTTGTAAAAGGGGTTTTGAAAAGATATTTTGATATTTTAAAATGTTTCGTTATGGGTGAAAAGAATATTTCTATGAATTTAATAATGAAAATTCAATATTTCATATATTATGAATATATTATGTTTATTGGGAGTATTTTATAAGAATGTGTGGTTTGATTACAAACTGAGATTACGTGAGTCTATTATAGCACTCTAATATATTGGGTAATGGATGGAGTTGATGACTTCCTTTTAGAGTATGGGAAGATGGCCTCATTATCTCCCAGTGAGCTCTCTCAAGTTCTATCCCCATCCACATATTTTTTTACTCCCATTATAGATAGGGAATTCTCTTTCGTCCTCTGTTCCATCAGTCTCTATTTTCCTTTTATTATGATTTTTTCTCCCATATTTTTTGGTTTTTTCATAGATTCTCTGTTTCTAACGAGAACCTCTTCATCAAAGACCTAATTTTACCACTTTGTATCATTATTCTTCCTCTAATTTGATTTCACCGGGTCCTCCACTATATATTCATCTCTCAAGGTGTTCTGGTAATTTCTTCTTTTTTCCTTTCTTTCATACTTCTCCTTTCTCCACACTCTTGTGATTTCTCATCTAGAGGTATGGTTATACTAGTTTCGTTTTGGTGGATGTTCGATGTTGATTTGTAGCTAACACACTATCCCTCTATTACTTTTTTCACTAGAACCTTCATGCTAAACTTCATTTTGGTTTTTCATGAAGGCACTCTAGTTTCCTGGGATTTTGTTGGAGTGAGGCTCGATATCTTCCTCTTGGGCCATTTTAACCTCCTTTACTATTTCTTTCCATCCTATTGTTCTTAGTCACATCTCATTTTAGTACAAGGGTCATTGAGGTGGTTTTGGGATGGTGTTGGTGGTTGTGAGTCAGTGTTAGGGGATCACATTGTCCAGTGTCATCCACTGCTTCAGTTTCTTATTGAATTGTAATGTCTAATGTGGGAGTTTTTATGATTCCTCATTTATGATACTTATAAATCATGTATTTATTATGGTTTTATATTTTCACTATTGGTTATGGATGTCATAGTTCTAGTTTAGGAGATGGTGGAGCTTCTAAGGATTTGGGGATGATGATGGTGGTGTGATGAATTTTTCATGGTGGAGGATCTTATTTGAAGGGATGATCTTAATGGGTTGGGGTTCATGGTGATGTTTTTGTGGTTACATAATTTGGGATGATGGTTGGTGGTTTTATCGCAATATGGAAATGTTGTTTGCTTAGTAAAGTTGTCGATTTAATTATCTAGTTCTGGTGATGATCATTTCTTCTTGTGGTGGAAACAATCAGCGTTGTTGGCATTGGTGAAAATTTGTAGAAGAAATATTTTCAATAATGGGGTAGATGATGATTCTCTCATCAGAGTTTTGTTTTCACCAGCGATAACTCTTTTTTTGTGATTTTGATAGTCTTGATGGGTTGCAGTGATAATATTGATGGGAGGCAAGTTAGAACATGTAGGGGAATATATTGAGGCTTAGACATATATGGTGTCACCCTTCTAACTACAACCAATCTCATGCACATGACAGTGAGGTATTTTGGATTTTAATTTTGAATGTTTGATTTTTTTTAATATAGTTTTATTTGGTTTGGATTGTAAAACCATTTTTTGGGTTTTCAGATTCTATGTGGAATGAGTTTGGGTTCCCACATAACCCTTTAATAGTGGTTTATTCTAAAAATACCAAAAAAAGATTTTATAAGGGATGTAGTTGACTGATTAGGTTTCACTTTAGAGATTATATGAATATAATAAAATTATTATTATAGTTATAACCATTATTGTTATTTTATCTACAAATGTGATAGTGATTTTATGTTTAACCATGTTGTTTATTTTATTTATAACCATTATGCTTATTTTATGTGTAACCATAAAAGAAAATTCTATTTGTAACATTGATAGGGAATTGAAGGCTCAAGTTTCATACATGTATTTTTTATTATTTCTATGGTTTTTATGTAAATATTATGAATAAAATTATATTATTTTCAATGTAATTTATATGATACTTCTTAAGGGTGAAAATTATTACTTTGAGACAATGTTTTCATGTTTTTTATGATTTAAAATAAAAGATTATTAGTTTTATATTTTCATTTATTATTTTATATTAAATGTTTTATGAAAATATTTTTATATTGAAGGTGATTATTGGGTATGAAAATGTGTATTTTTAGTGAACAATTTTTTTGATAAAGGAATCTTTTCATGACTATACATTGACTAATGAGTTTCTTTTATTCCTTTCTTTTCTCTTATTGAATTTTTGTGTGCATACCGTATTTTAAAATATTTTCATAGGGATTAATGACGGTAAAGGGAATGGAAGAATTCATGTGTAATGTTGTAAAAATGATATAGTAAATGAAATCACATTTTATTTTAAAAAATTTATATTGCTGGAAAATGGATACTAATTAAAATTGTCTAATTTGTAAAATATGTGTTTATATGTAATCATTATCACTTAATTAAATAACACTCTAATCCTAAAATATCTTTGGGAAATAAAAAAAGTTAATTATAATTTAAAGATAATATACTATGCTATTTTTAAAGATGGGTCCCTAAAATAACCCTCAGTTCAATTCAACATGCTTATTCAAAAAATAAATTTCATATTTTCAAAAAAATTTATAATATTGACAAATTTAATTTTTAAATACAATATTTACAAATTTAAAAATATATTTTTATGACACGATCAAATATCTTATCATTAATAAAAATAACTTTTTATTTCATAAAATTATATTATTATTTATATAGAAATAACTACTATTTTATAAAATTATTTTATGAAAATAAATTCAATTTATATTTTTTAAATTTTCATAAAAATATATTTTACTAAAAATAAGCTATAAATAATTTACCAAAAATACAAGTATGATTTCATTAGGTTAAAATTTTATTTCATCTTATTTGAAAATTTTATTCATTTTATTATCTTTTAAATTTATTATATTTTTATTCTCTAAATGTAATTTTCTAAATTAATATACCGAAGTGATTTCATTTGTATTATATGGTGAATCTGTATTTTACAATACTATATTAACAAATCTGACATATGTTTAATCATAAATATAATTAATTATTTATATTTCATTATTGTTATATTCCTAACACTTAATAGATTTCGTCATTAAAATTTTATTTCACACAAAAGAATTAAAAAATACGTGTGTTCTTATGTTTCAAAGATTCATCAAGTTCTCAAGTGTCCTATTTGTACTTATGATTTTTCCAATAGAATTTGATACGGTGAGTTATCATGTTGTATTGTGATTTTTCACTACATTAAAAGATCACCACCTATTGCTCTCTATAAAAGAGTTAATGCTCCAAAAAACCACATCTAGGATTAGTATATATGAGGGATCATGTATGTACATCATAAATAAGGAGACATGGTACACATCATTCACATTATATTGGTTTTGTGGGAGTTCTAGTCAATAGGCCACGACTATGAAGTGATTAAAAATCTCAAAGGATCCAATTTATATAGGAATTTACATTACCATATTCCCAGAACTCAAGACTCTCTTCAATGGAAATATACATAAGAACAGTTTTTCTAAAACTTCAAACTCAATGTCTTGTTGATGATTAATAGAATAAATCCCTTTTTCACTCGGTGCTACCTTGATGTGTTATTGGATGAATATGACCCTCTCTTGATTTCATTTTATTAATTGAGGTTCCAATATATTCAGTTCTACAACTTCATCCCAACATATTAGAGTTCTGTTATAAAACCCAAAGGTTTTGAAAATAAATATTGAAATGAATTTTATAATCTAGCCATAAAACACATCTTTGCCTCTACTATGTTTTGAATTTCTAAAAATGATAATCTATAGTTGTGACCAGTAAGTCATTTGGAGTCTGATAGAACAAACATGATTTTTTTTGAATAGTAACATACAGTTATGAATTGTAATATGAATAGTAATATGACCCTCATGAATAGTAAATAATGATATTATTTTATTTTTTAAGGTGGTAAGATAATGATATCTTAATTATTTTTTCAATGTGATATAATTCTAATTATACCATTAAAAATATTATTTTTTAAATTGACTGTCATTCTATTTAAAAATTAAATTAGTAATATTAATAACATTATTTTTTAAAAATGGAGTTCATTTTTTAATTCTATACATAGAAAAATGTTTGAAGTGAATTTTCAGGATTTTTCTAAAACACATGAATTTTTCGTGAATAGTAAAAATACAGTTTTGAGTTTTGGTATATTTTTGAGAAATCATAATTATGTAATAATTAATAAAAAATTATGGTAGAATATTTTATAGAACAATAAGATGTTAGGTGTCCCAAATGGCTAATACCATGGGTAATCCCATGGTTTAAAAAAACAACTAATGATGTGTCTTTTTAATTTAATAAAAAACTCCCTCCCTTTTACAATAAATACCCACTCAACCATTCGTTTTTTTTCATTAAAAATCCATCATCCACTAATATATGGTGTTTTTACCTCCCTAAGATTCCCCAAGGTGTCCTTAATCCCCCAAGGTCCCAACCCTCATGTTCGAGGAGTTACTCTACAAGGTAAGGGAACCTTTCACCATCCTCTTTTAGTCCACACTTCTTTTATGTTATCTCTATAAATTTATATTCTAATATGTTATCATTTGATATTATTTATTAATATTATTGTTATTTTTATTTCCATATGATGATATACCCTTTTCCCTCATCAATTCATTTTATGAAATTTTAAGCGACGTTGTTAGGCTACTGAATTATCCTAAGGGATCTCTAAAATTTTCTTTTATTTTCAAGTTCATATATTTTCATTTTTTATCCTCACACACTATATACAAATGACCATGATAACTCCAATATCATCTATATAATGTAATTATATCATGTTAATGGAATAACCATCATCAATATTCTTAATCCCTCCCTTTTATTTTTATAAACGAAATCGACGTCCATAAGGTTCCAATATATAACCTTCATGGACGACGAAGTTTCTTTCTTCAATTTATCCTTCATTAATAGTAATTTAACCATTTATATGGTTTAAAAAACTATAATATATGTATTATAACCTAATTAATAATTTGGAACCTGTATATGTACATATTATTAATTTATATGACAAAACTATTTCATCATAATCCAAATACCGCCAAATAATTGAAGTGGTAGTCATCTAATGATTCATCATCATTAAATGTAAAAAAATTATAAAAATGAACATTAAAACATGTATATGTTCATAAATAATATTTAATTTCAATTATTGGAGATTTACATCCTTTCCACATGAACTCAATTACTTAAAAATAAGTGAACCGATTATGAAAAATCATGAAAACAAACACTCTGGAACGGCAGAATTAAATATAACAACTTATCAATAAGGACATTCATGAACTAAACTGAATTATTATGAAATAAATACATGTATAATAGGTTATGGAATATGTTATTAATATGTCTAATTTTATATTCCAGGAGCTTATGTTCAAGAGTGGAACATATTTGGACTTTAGGTAATGGTTCTCCACTCGAACTTCCATTTTCATTTGGGTAACTTTCATTGTCTAATTATCACAATGAAATTATTATGTATCATTTTTCAATCCTAATAAATTCATTTTAAGTGTCTTATATATTTAAAACAACCAGAATACTTCCATATTTTATATATTTTTACTTTTTTTAAAAACAACATCAAGAATTGTATCGATTAACAAGCCTAATTCAAGAGAATTTCTCAAATTATTACCTATTTTCATGGGTACTCTACAATATGTTTTTCAGAAACATGATCTTTATAAAATAAATAATTTTATTATGAAAATACTATCTTACTTAACTTCTGGTTTATAAAAATATTTTCCAAATGAATTCTTTTTTAAAAGTAAAAGACTATTTATCTCAAGAATTACTCGATGATTTAATAATAGCATATTCATCTATTTAAACACTTTTATTTATTATTATGTGTTTTTGGGATAAATATTTCATGGAATCATCTACCATATTTAATATAATGGTTTATAATTATTTTTTCTATGGATGTGCTATCTTAAAACCATTCACCAATTTACTCTGACTGGATAGTGTTTATGCTTAATGTTTGGCGAATGTTATTTACATTTCATAAATTAATTTTAATATGAATGTATATGCGTTTTATATTTATCCTCATTCATATTAGGAATTAATTTGAAATAAAAGTGTCCAGTGGGGCCTGCTATAGACCCTCGGTGCATCGGTAGGTCTCATGAGACAAACTACTATCTTTGACACAAGGACTTAACAAAATTATTATTTATGGTCTTGGCACAAGGCCTTGACTGTATGGTTATATTGTCCTACATTATGCATTCCCTCATTATAAAAATAGTATTGATGGTTCATGTGGTTATTCGGCTAGTATAATATCCATGATTATGTTTTATTATGGCATCACTTACTCAACTCTTATTCCTGCCATAATGTGTTCAAGTTTTTGTTAAAGGCATATGTTTTCAGTTTTTAAACTTTAATAATGATTATATATCTTCCAATGTATTACTTATCCTTACTGAGAATTTGATCTCACCCCTTTCTTATGTTTCATTTTCTTAGGACATGATGAATTTTATTATGAATGACATTCTGAAATACCCTCTGATTTGTGGATGTTGTCTAAGGAGTTTTTTGTTGTATTTATTGTAAATTTTTAATGTTGAACATATTTATGAATCTTGTTTCCAATAATACAAAGCCACTCGATTCTTAGATAAGCATATTCCTATTTTATATTCCAAAGTAATCAAATAAAGCATCGGCTCTCAGAAACTGGGGTCGGGTCCTTGCAGTTGGTATCGAAACAAGTTTAGTAGAAAACATGAAAACTATATTAGAAAACATATATTAGGGAATAAATACCTAAGATAGTCTTTGAGGATAAGAATACAAGAATATCATGATATTTTGGTAAGGCATATATTATCTGTATCTTTCTAGAAAATACATCCCTATCTAGATACAAATAGGTAGAAGTGGCTCTGGCACAGATGTACCACACAGTGAAAACTCCGACAAGGATTGTCAGACTTTACTTGAGGTATCCTAGTACACGACAATGGGCCTTGCTTTACTCTTGGTATTGACACTCCCAAGGTATATTCTTAGGATAATTTTCAGTTTTTTAAAATCCATAATAAAATATTTAAATGTAATTTTTTCCTCAAAGATACCATTTTTATGATTAATAGATTAGTTATGCATAGAATTTTGATTTATGGTAAGTATTTTTCTACATTGATATTATACATTATGATTCATACCCTAATCTAGTTTATTATATTTATTTATAAATGGCGCCTAATGTAAGTAATGGAAACTGCACTAACTCATGTATCCCCTATAGGTATTTCCCACTGATGCAAGATAATGATGATGGCTCTGGTGTTGTGACTGGTACTGGGAAACTTATAACTATACTGGGATAACTTACTCAGGTTTTGAATAATAAACATACCATATAGAGCATCCGGATCCACCACATATAGGAGATATGTTTGATCTCTTTAGCCAAAAAAAACCTTCGTCATTCAATGGGACTACAAACCCATTTGTAGCAAAGTAGTGGATATTTTCCCTAGAGAAGATATTTCTCACTTTTGGATGTAACTAAAGAGGGAAGTTTTTCTTGGAATTTTATCATCTATCGGGTGATACAGATCAGTGGTGGTCATTAATCAAAAACACAATGTAGGAGGATGAAATAAAAGATATGGAATGGATTGATTTTAAGGAAATCTTCATAGAAAAATATTTCCCTAATGAAAAGAGAGCAGATATGGAGATAAAATTCTTAAATCTGAGGCATAAGAAGGATGAAAAGGTTTCCATGTATGAATCCAACTTTACAAGGCTGGCAAGGCATGCTACAGACTACATACACAATCTATGGAGAAAAATTGATCGATCCTTTTATGGTTTAAAACCATTCCTCCAAAAGGCTCTAGTCTACCAGGTTTTCTAATCATATGAAGATATAGGCTCCAGTGATATCATGATAGAAATGAAATTTTCTAAGTCTTTTGACTTTATAGGTAAACAAGAAAATAAGACTGACTCTAAAAACATTGGAAAAGGAAATATGGAAATGGGGAAGAAAATAAGAGTTGAACATTTATCCTCCACTAATTATGGGAATAAACACCCTGGAACATGATTGAAGGGTGTGAGAGTATGTTACAAGTGTGGAGAAAAAGGCCACCAAGCTCAATATTGTATGGGGAAGAAAGAATATACTAATTTTCAATGTTACAATTTCAAGGAGATTAGACATTATTCACATGAATGTCCTAAGCGTCAGGGAAATGTCCCAAAGAAGGTCAAGGGAGAAAGGACAAGATTATATGGTCACAAATGTAGAGATTGATGTTCCTAATGAAGTAGTGGTAGGTACATTGATCATTTCATTAACCTTTTCCAATGATTTATTTGATTCTGGATTTTTGCATTAATTTATATATTCCATATTTTACAAGAAAATTAGATATGCCCATTTTGATTTAATAAAGGATTTATCAGTCAAACCCCCTAGTGGATGTATCATTGTAACAAAGGCATGTCAATTAGTCCCCATCATCACACATAAACATTCTTTAGTTTTTGACCTTATCATCATACCAATGACTAAATTTGATATAATTCTTGGTATGAATTGGCTGTTAAATTATGATAAAAATATCTTTTTGATGTAGAAGGAAGTTACAATTTTTTAGAATGGTGTTGAATCCCTTATCTTTAGGGAAGAAACATCACCATCTGTTTACCATCTAGATCCACCCCCAGTAGCTCTACTAAATTCAATTATTAGAGAGTAATAGAACCCAATATCTACATTAGATGAAATAAATCTTTAAATAGAAGATGTACATGTTGTGAAAGAATATATTTATTTCTTTCTAGAGGATTTACCTGGACATCCTCTGGAGTGGGAAATTGAATTTTCCATTGACTTTATTCCGGGTTCAAGGCCCATATCAAAGACCCCTTATAGAATGGCCACTATGGAGTTATTGGAGCTATTGAATAAACTCGAGGAATTTAGTGATAAAGGTTTTATTCGTCTTAGTATTACTACATGGGGTGCCACTGTTCTTTTCCTTAAGAATAATGATGGGTTTATGAGAATTTTCATTGATTATATAAAAATCAATGCTATTAAAATAAAGAATAATTACCATCTTCCGCGAATTGATGATTTATTAGATCTACTTCATGGTGCCCAATATTTTTCAAAGATTGATCTTTGATCCGGATTTCATCAGTTTCTTGGGAGGAAAGAAGACATTCAAAAAATAGAATTCTGAACTAGGTATGAGATTTCGAGTTTACAGTACTGTATTTTGGAATAACTAATGAACAATCAGTTTTCATGGAAATGAGGAATATAGTTTTCACATAATATCTTGATGAATTTTTTGTGGGGTTTATTAATGATATCCTAGTATACCCTAAAAGCTATGAAGATCATTAAAATCACTTGAACACTATTCTGAAGACTTGTAAAAGAAATGAATTATATTGAAATATTAGCAAGTGTGATTTTTGGCTCCACATAGTTTCATTTTTGGGCCACATTGTCTCTAAGGATGGAATATCTATAGATCGTACTATGAAAAAGGATTTTCAAGAATGGTATAATCCAATGAAAATAACTAAGGTATGTAGTTCTATTGGTTTATTAAGTCATTATCGGCGTTTTATTCAGAACATTTCCCATTTATCCAACCCAATGACCAAGATCACACAGAAAAGGTTTAAGTTCGTTTAGACAAAGGAATGTGAATAATAATTTGAATAATTTAAGAGGAGGTTAGTGAATTTTCTGATCCTAAACCTACAATTAGGGAATGATGGGTTTGTTATCTATAGTGGTGCATCAAAGAAAGAGCATGGTGGTGTCCTTATATAGAATGATCGATTGATTGCCTTGGCATCTAGGTAGCTAAAAATTCCTGAACAAAACTATCCACCTCATGATCTTGAGTTAGCAGAAGTAATCTTTAATCTGAATATTTGGATACATTACCTCTATGGTCAAAAAATTTAGGATATATATATATCATAAGAGTTTGAAATATATATTATCATAGAAAGAACTAAACATAATACAAAAGAGATGGATTGAGATACTCAAAGATTATAATTTCATAATACACAACCACCTGAGGAAGGAAAATAAGGTAGTAGATACTTTGAGTAGAAAAGACCATGGAATTCTGAACAAGATGACAGTTAAAAGGGATTCTTTGTTCATGGATCTAGTAAAGATGTATATGGGAATTGTCAAGGATGGTAACACATCAAAACATTTTTAAATGGTTTCCAAACCTTATTTATGGGAAATGATAAAATGTTCTCAAGCTAATGATGAGGAGTTTCAAAAGAAAATTAAATCTATAAATGAGGGGAAGTTGACTAAATTTGTATATGAAAGTGGAATTTTGAAATTCAGAAAAAGGCATTGTGTTCCTGCTATTACTGAGCTAAAGAGGAAACTGTTGGATTATTCTCATAGCTCTAAATTCTATATACACCCTTGTATCACAAAGATGTAAAGAGATCTAAAGGAATATTTTTTTGGGAAAACATGAATAGGGAGATTGTTGATTATGTGTCGAGATACTTGTTTATCAACAGGTGAAGGTTGGAAGAGAGCGTCCTGGATGATTCATGCAACCCCTTCTTATTCTTATATGTATATTAGATGATATTACAATGGGATTTTTCATGGGACTACCAAACACACCAAGAAATAATGATGCGATATGTGTCGTTGTTGACCGTCTTACAAATTTATTATCTTTTCTTGCAATAAGAGAAGATGTACCACTTGAATGTTTAACAATAATATATATTAATGATGTTGTAGGACAACATGGTGTACCTTTATCAATTGTTTCTGATCTTGATCCCCTTTTTACATCACAATTCTAGAAAAGCTTTCAGAAGGCCCTAGATACTGATCTTCATTTGTACACTTCCTACCACCCACAAACTGATGGACAATCAGAACATACTATTCATAATTTGGAAGACATGTTGAGGTCTTGATCACATGACTTTAAAGGGATGTGGGATCATTATGTACCTCTCATATAATTTTACTACAACAATATATTCTATTCAAGTATTCTGATGGCACCATATAAAGCATTATACGGAAAGAGATGTTGTACACCAACTTGCTGGGATGATGTTGGTGAGAGAAAGCTCGTAGGCCAATAACTTGTTGCAGATACATTATAAAAGTTAAATATTATCCAAAACCATATCAAAATAGCTCAAACTTGGAAAAAGAACTATACTGATAACTGAAGAAAGAATTTGGAATTTCAAGAAGGAGATCATGTTTTCTTAAACGAATCTCCATGGAACGGTATTATACGATTCAGTAAGAAGGGAAAATTATTTCCCAGGTACATCAGACCTTTTGAAATTTTTGATATAATTGGAGATGTAGCTTACTATTTTGAAATGCGGCCAAGTCTCACCATAGTTCACAATGTGTTCCATGTGTTAATGTTTTGGAAATACATGTCAGACCCAACACATGTACTCACCTATGAAGAAATTGAACATGACCCTAATATGTCTTAATGTGAATATCCAATCAAGATTATTGATACCAGAGAAAACGTATTGAGAAATCATAAAACTTGTCTAGTAAAGGTTCTTTGGAGGAACCATAAGATGGAGAAAACAACATGGGAGCCTGAGGAGCTTATGGTGAAGACGTACCCGAAACTTTTTAGGTAACATTTTGTGAACTTCAAGTATGAAATTTTTTTATAAAGGGGAGAATGTAACACCCAAAGGTTTTGAAAAAAAATATTGAAATTTATTTTATAATCTATCCATTAAACACTACATTTCCTCTACTATGTTTGGAATTTCAAGAAACAGGCATCTAGAGTTGTGACCAGTAAGTCATTTTGAGGTTGATAGAAAAAACTGGATATTTGGTGAAGAGTAAAAAACCCTTATGAATAGTAATTTTAATAGTAATACGACCCTTATGAATAGTAAATAACTATATTATTTTAATTTCTTATGTTAATAAGATAATGAGATCTTAATTTATTTTTCAATGTGATATAAAACAAATTATACCTTTAAAAGTGTTATTTTTCGAATTAAATATGATTTTATATAAAAACTAAATTAATAATATTTATAATTTTTTTTTGTAAAATTGACTTCATTTTTTAAATTATAAACATCTAAAAATAGTTGGAGTTAATTTTTGGGATTTTTCTAAAATACATGAATTTTTCGTGAATAGTAAAAATACATTTTGGAGTTTCGGGAAATTTGATGACATAATAATGATGTAATAATTAATAAACAATTATGCTAATCTATTTTAAAGTAAAATATGATATTATGTGTCCCAAATATCTAATACCATGGGTAAATACCATGGGCAAGCCCATGGTTATACAAAAACCACTAATGAGGTGTCTTTTTTAATTTAATAAAAAAGTATCTCTCTTTTACTATAAGTTCTCACTCATCCATTAATTTTCATTGATTAAAAATCCCTCATCCTCAATGATATAGTGGTTTTGCCTCCATAGGATTCCTCTTAATTTGTTATTAATCCCACAAGGTCCCAACATTCTTGTTCTAAGAGTTACTCTATAAGGTAAGGGAACCTTTCACCCTCCTCTTTTAGTCAACACTTATTTTATGTTATCTATTTGAATTTTCGTTATCATATGTTGGGGTTTGATATTATTTATTCCCCTAACTGTTATTTTTATTTCCATATGATGATATACCCTTTTCCCTCATCAATTCATTTTATGAAATTTTATGTGACGTCGTTTGACTGCCGAATTTTCATTAGGGACCTCTCAACTTTAATTTTAATTTCAGGTTCATCTAATTTATTTTTCTCTCCTCTCCTCCTATATCAAAATGACTATGATAAGTCTAGTATCATCTATATACTATAATTATTTCATTTTAATTTATGAAACATCATCAATATTCTTACTCCATTTCTTTTATTTTTATAAACGAAATCAACATCCATGAGGTTTCAATTTATAACCTTCTTGGACGACGAAGTTTATATCTTAAATTTATCCTTCATTAAATGTCATGAAACCATTTATATGGTTGAACCATACTATAATATATGTATTTTAGACTAATTAATATTCATGAACAATTATGTGTACATATTATTAATTTATATGACAAAACTAGTTCATAATAATCAAAATACCGACAAATAATTGAAGTGGTTGTCATCTAATGATTCATCCTCATTCCATGTAACAAAATGATATAAATTACAATTAAATATTATGGATGTTCATAAATACTATTTAATTTCAATTCTCTATATTTACATCATTTGCACATGAACTCCATTACTTAAAAACAAGTGAACCGGCTATGAAAAATCAAGAAAATAAATACTCCAGAACTAGAGAATTCAATATAATAACATATCAATAAGAAAATAAGTGAACTAAACAGAATTTTGTTAAGATAAATACATGTATAATAGGTTATTAAATAATATATTAATAAGTTTAATATCATATTCCATGAGATAATGCTCAAGAGTGGATCCCATTCAGACTTAAGTTAAGGGATTTCCACCCAAACTTCCATTTTCATTTGGGTTACTTTCATTGTCTAATTACCTCAATTAAAATATTATTTATCATTATTTACTCATCATAAATTATGTGTGAGTGTTCTATATATGTACACCAACAAGAATCTGTCCTTAGTTTATGAATATTTACAGGTTTTGAAAGGAACTTTAAAAAATGTTTTCGAAAGACAAGCCTGATTGAAGAAAATTTCTCAAATTATTACATAATTTCAAGGGTAATCTACAATTTTTTTCTGGAAACCATGATATTTATATAATAAATAATTTTAATAATATAATACTATATTACTTATCTCTTAGTTTTATACAAATATTTTTCCAAACTAACTCTTCTATTAAAAGTAAGAGTATTTATCTCAAGAATTACCCGATGATTTTATAAGACTATCTTCATCTATTTGAACACTCTTGTTGATTATTATGTATTATTAGGATTAATATTTCATGGTATCATTTAACATATTTAATTTAATGGATTATGATTATTTTTTGCTATGGATGTTCCCTCTTAAAACCATTCACCAATTTACTCTTAATGGTTAGTGTTTATGCTTAATGTTCAGGGAAAGTTTTTTACATTTCCTATATTAGTTTCAATATGAATGTATATGTTGTCTATATTTATCATCAATTATATGATGAATTCATTGGAAATAGAATGTTTCGAGTGGGGCCTGCTATAACCCCTCTGTGCATCAGTAGGTCTCATGAGACAAACTAAGGTTTTGGCACAAGGCCAAGACAAAATGATTATTTATGGTCTTGGCACGAGGCCTCGACGATATGATTATGTTGTCCCCTATTAGACATTACCTTATTATTTAAATATTATTTAAGGTTCATGTGCTAATTAAACTAGTACAATACCAATGATTATGTTTTATTATGGAATTACTTTCTCATCTCTTATTCATGCCATAATGTGTTCAGATTTTTTTAGAGGCATATGTTTTTAGTTTTTAAACTTTCCTTATGTTTATAAATCAGACACTTTATTTCTTAACCTTACTGGGCTTTTGAGGTCACCCCTTTCTTATGATTCATTTTATCAGGACATGAATTATTTTATTATGAATGACATGCTGAAATAACCTAGGAGTTATGGATGTTGTCTAAGGAGTTATTTATAGTATTTATTTTCAAGTTGTAATGTCGGACTTATATATGAATCTTGTTTACAATAATACTAAACCATTAGTTCCTTTAGGATGAATATTCCTTGTTTATATTACAATGTAATCAAATAAGGTACTGGCTTCAGGCAACTGGGGTCGAGTCCTTACATCTGTATTCCAAACCGTTAAGATATTCAAAATAATTCATCTAGTTTTTTGAGTAGAATTTATTATTTTATATGAACTATACCAGAGGAAGATATTTATATTATTCTCCTTTAATGTTTTTAGATAATGTTCATAACATATACTTAGGTTTATGGATATTTTATTAGATTTTCCACAAGTCTTATGGACATAGTCAGTACAAATGTTGAACTCTTTGTTGAGGGAATGTTGAATAATTTTTTAAAATTTGAGGTGAAACATAGGTCTAGATAAAATATAATTAATAATATTGTTCCATACATCCTCTCCACTTCTTTAATGTCTATCCTTACAAGATGTTTTAGTTATAAACCCTCTCAAATGGAATTGAAGTGATCAGTATTGGTATGATGATCCAATATAATAAATATGTTTTGATGTGATTATAAGAACCCTAAAAACTATATTTTTATGATCTACCATTTATATGTGGGGATTTTTTATGGTTTCATAATACCCTTGTACTATTTTAATGTTTATATTAACTTGTTATTATACCAAGATATTATATGTATATAAGGTAAAATAGTTCTTCATATATTCAAAATGGTTGTTCTCTATGAGAAATATATATATATTTCTACTCTCTTGGTGGATAGAGAATTTTGAGATAATGGTATCACTAAATAGACCCTTATTTTTATTAAGATATTAAATTAAACATATTTATTTCTTAAATCTCACAAAACCATCTTCATTAATATTTAACTCTATGTATTTCCCCTTTTTTATAGAAACCATCCTCTTTTGTATAATAATATCATACATTTGATTATGTTTAAATTTATATAGAATGGATCATTGAGTGATAATTTATGTATGGTATGATAGTGTTCTATCATTATGATTCCCATTTCCATATTTTTCTTGTCTAAAAAAGTTGTACCCTTCATAATTTCCATCATCGATAAAGTTATATGATCTTTTTTACTTAATTTCCAAAAAATTTTCCTTCCCAACATAATAATGGATTGATCACTCAATGTACTTGATCAACTCTACCCATATACAATGGTGCATATAGATCTTCGACTGGGTAATAATATACTTTAAGTGATTATTTTTACTATATATGTCACACGTATCTTAAAAGATATTATTACTCAAAATTATCAATGTAAAGATTATAGACACTACCTCTATGTCATGTATTGGATATTTTCATTCATGAATCTCTTGCTATATTGATTAATTTTATTTCAATTTATCATTTTTATAGCGTAATCATACTAATACATTCTTTGAAGAATCACTATAGATCACAAATCCATCCTCGTATTTGGGTAATGTGAGTATATGTTCTGTGATTAAAATCTTCTTGATTTCCTTTAACTTATCTTAATATTGGTTATTCAAGAATAAAATTTCTCTCATGTTAGCTATCTTGGTTAGTGGTTTTATATATATATAATTCCCTCTTAAATATTTTATAGTTTCTAGATAATATAGCAAAATTTGGGTCAAAACTATAATTATTGGTTTGGGTTATTCCTCCACCACCATTGTATTTTTAGGATCTATATTTTTACTCATTATTTTGCTAAAATTCAACAAGAATGTTAATTTATCAATCAAAAAGTCACATTTATTGTACTTCTGATAAAAATAATCTTTTTATATATTTTTATAAAAATACTAAAATTATCTTCATATTCCTCCTTCATTTTAAAGTATTTGATAATATCATCAATAAAACCCGCCATGAATTTATTGATATTAAATTCAATGATTCTATTTATCTTTTCAATGAAAATTTATGGGGAATTATTTAGTAAGAATGGAAAAACTAGGAACTCATAGTTTTTATACATTGTACTAAAGGCAGTATTAGTAATATGCACCTTCTTTACTTTTAATTTATGATATCTTAAAAAAAAGATCCACCTTAGACAAATGAAGGGCCTACATAACTAATCAGAAAAGATATACAGATTCAGTAGGGGTTCTTTTTATTTATAACAATCAAGTTGGTATTATGGTAATCAATGTAGAGATTCATTGAATCATCTATATTCATAATAAACAGAACTAGTTTAATCTATAGAGAAGTACTACATTGTATTAAACCTTTTTACTTATTCTCCTATAGTTTGTTCATTAGTTATTTAGTTCAATATGGGTTACTCTATAAGGAATCTTGGATATGGGAAAATTCTATGTATAAGTATAATTGAGAACTCATCCTCTATATCAAGAGTAATACCATGAAAATATATAGGGAAAACATATTTATGTTACAACATAATGAGAATGTATTCAATGGAGATCCTCTCCTTTCTCTCATCATTTTACCTATATAGGATTACTTGTAAGGAAATAATATCCTTTATTTAGGTGGATCATTTGATGAAGAATCATCCTCCTCCTTGAACTTGTATAGAATATGAGGATGATTTAGGGTATGAAAAATGATTTCCTTCTCTCAAGTATTGATTTTGGTTTGGTATAAGGACAACCAATCCATTTCTATTATAACATCAAATTCCAATATATGGAGTATAATTTTTTTAGGAGATGCTTCCTATAGTTGTTAAATTGAGAAGAGTTATACAATTTAGATTAAACAACATAATCATTTAATTGTTTTATCGATAATTCAGCCTCTATATCTAGAAGTCCCGTTTGAACATTTCTTCTAAGCATGAAAGATATAAAAATATTTCATAAAAATAAAATCAATATGGAGTGTTTTTATTATTTAATGAATATAACATGTACATATTACTACTTATTTTTCATGATCTGTCATATTAGTAGTGATATAATAAGCTCGTCCTTTCTCTCTTGACCATATAGGTCATTGTAATTAATTATCCTAAAAAAACATTGGAATTAGGCAAAAAATTTCAGTGTTTCCATGTTCCATATAGTTTAGAAATTAAACCATAAATGATGTATTTATTGGATTCTTCTTTTATTCAATCATATTATTTAAAATATTCAACTCCTTTAAATATTCATTATCTTTATGTCCCCACTTACCACACCTATAATAAATTTTTTTCCCTTGATGATGTTTCACATATGATTATTTACTAATTTATTATACGTGGAATGTTGTATTTTATTCATTATAGGATATTTATCCATTCATCCTCTAGAATTGAAAACCAATTTCAAGTTATTATCTCCAACCCTATAATACCATTGAGAATCCCTAATCTTTATCTCTGATTTAAGGGAACATTGAAATATTTCCATGTAGATTTCAATGTATTTAATGACTAAGGATATTTGAATACATGCTGCTATTCCCCTAAATAATTAATATTCTATAAATTTTGGTTTAATGAAAAATATAAAGGAGTATCATGAAATACATGAGAAATTATAATCAAAATAATAGATTCATTCACCACATCATTGATTGTGTCTAATATCCTCTCTCTTTATCTTTTAAGATGAATATTATGAGAAAAATATTTATTAAAAAAATCTTAAATTATTCCCACTCCATTTACTTATAATATTATTTAGGATTCATGTTTTTCATTATTTTCAAACACTGATTGTATTCACCCACAAAATAAAAACAAAAAAATATTTTCTTCCCTTAATTGGAGTATTGAAGTATATAGAATATCATCTCAATAGGTTTAATAAATGTCTCCATAATCATGGGATCATAGGATCCAAAAAAACATTTGAGGAATTTTTTAGATAAATGACTCAACTATATCATGTTCTCTCTTTAGAGAAATAGGATGTTCAATATAATTTTAGTTGTAATTCATAACACTATTTTTTGGTACATGTATCATTTTGAGTTTCTCAACTCCTACTCTCATAATATTTGGAATCACATTTCCAAAGTCATTACATTTTCTACCACAAATATTATTGTAATGATTCCACTTATAAAAAGACATTTAGTAAAATAAGATAATGTTAGGGGTGAGAATACTCTAAATAATGATAAAGTAAAAGAAAAACTATGAATTTTAAAAAATAATTACTCATAAAAATCACGTATAGCCTATATTAAGAATATCTAGATTATAAAATAAGTTATTTACGATCTATTTTCAATTAGTTTCCCAAAAAATCATCAAATTTAATTAGACATTACTCTAATAACAAATATAGAAACCCAATACTCATACACATATTAGAAAATTAATTTTAACATAAAATTCTTTAAATCAACAAATAATTTTTTAGGTCTTGTATCATTGGGATATTTGATACATAATAAATCCATATAAAATAGTACTAAAAAATATCTATAATTTCATAATTCTTTACTATTTATCTTTTTTTATTTTATTACTCTAAACGATACCCTTGGGATATACATAAAAAATAGTGAGTAAGAAAACTAGATAAGGGAACAATCATGATATGAAAATATAACATTAGTGTCAAGTGGCATAACACGATATGGTAAATGAGGATATTCAAAATTAATTATGGAATAAATATATATTTCATAATATGATGGAATTATAATAAATTTTCATCAACATAAAACCTAATATCATAAGCATATGTCAAGCCTCACTTCTAAAAAAATGTATCATTGTGTGATAGGTTTATTGCTAGAACACCATACATTGTAAATCATGAGATTAAATCATTTCCCAATACATTAGGAGGATATATGATTCAATTTCTACCTATAACCTCATAATATGTACAATACTATATGTTTCACATAATGAATTTATAAATAAGGCATAAACAATGGAAACCCGATGAAAAATTAATGGCCAATCAATATTTTTCTCAAAACAATTTCAACGAAAATTTTATATTGATTCCCAAGAGAAAAAATGAATTAATTTTTATTTTATTATCATATTTTAATAAATAGGGATAAGACTCAAATATAATTTTAAAATGACGAAAATACATAAGAAATTAGTGAATAAGTAGTTATAAAATTTAACCTCTTATAAATGTTTGAAGGGATCCTTAAATTTCATTTGGAGAGGTGATCACATATCTTTTAATTAGAACAAATATTGAATTATAATGATTTAACATAACTTTTTTTTGAAATCATGAAAGTGGAAAATTTTAATATATTAACACATTCAAAATAAAAATTAATATAAAATTTTCATTTAAAATGGTTTATTTTAATAAAGGATTGATAAGGGAATAAGAAAAACATGAATATCAAAAAAATGGAAAATAAAAAAGGTATATTTTTATGAATCATATATACATAATATAGAATAATTATATAAAAATATTATAGATTGAAACTAAGGTATAGAGAGAGGGAGATAATGCACAACCCAACAAAAAAATAAGATGGTTCAAGAGGTCCATTACATAGAGTCCAAAATTTCATGGTACATGTGTCCAACCCTCTAAATAACAAAATTAACATTATTTGACACTTTATATAGATAATTTTAATGTATATTTATTTTTTTATGGGTCGTTAATTATCATATTTTCTACATTTATTGTATAGTGTTTTCTATCATTAACGACTTTGGGTGTTTGGTCAATTTCTGAAAAACTGATATGATATACAGAACACGCTCAGATATAATATAAAATTGTTTCTTAATATCCAACAGTGTAATGTTATTGATTATTTGTCATTACACTATCATAATAATTATACACCTTGAAAAAAATATCCGAATTGATTCAAATTATGAAAGATATCTCAATAACCTCATTTTGGGTGGTTAAAATCAATATGACCATTTATTGTTAATATAATTAATATAATGGATAATTTTTATTTTAAAAATTTTAATCATGTCATAACATTTATATTTTTCCATGAATAAATTTTTAAAATCATCAATATATGGTGGTGATAAAGAATGAAATTTTTTATTCGTGGAGGCAGTGAACCAATCATAACATAGGTCATGCTTTCTTTTTTCAATGATGGGAGGAAAGAATATAATTATTATCCATTAAAATGATAAAATATAAATCTAATAATGTTTCTAATATTTCCATATCAGGTGTCACAACCCTTCAAAATAGGTCCCATGTCACGACCACCCCAAACCCACCTCCAATAGGCTAAAGAATAGTGGTTTTATGTGAGTAGGCATATCACACACATGGGAGGCCTTAACCTAATGTCACACACACATCTCAGATCTCATATAATGTTGAAATCCCCAAAAACTGATAATAATGCATGAATATATCTATAATTACTCTATTATTGTATGATATCAAGTAATGGAAAACAAAGATCCAAATACAATCCTACTACATAGAAACTAAAAAAATTCCATCCTTTAAAGATGACGAGTACGACTGTTCATACAACCACAGGAACACACATATGTCTCTCTATCTCACTAATGTTAACATAATCTTGGTCCCTCTAATACCTCATAAAAGGTCAATCATCTACATAAGACATGACACATGTGGGAAAATCACATGAATTGGGGAGTATAAGAATACCCGGTATGACACCATGAAATCACAGAGCATATAGTATCAATCATAAAATTCATATCATCATAAGTATATATCAATAATATATAAAAATAGTATTTTTATAAACATAAAATATACACATATTCTCAAAGTAAATACATAATAGTAATTCCAACCTTATATTCATCTTGAAGATTACACATAGCACTCATCTTGGAAAACACACCCTCCGAGTCAATTAGAACTGATGGAGTCCATATGAGATGTTAGGATCACTAGGTCTCGCCATAATAAGTACACGATGGAAGTATGCAGAGAAAGATACATAGAATAGGGATCACATGTGTAACATCCCTCCCATCCTCATTGACTTGTGTTGAGGTGGAATTGCTACTTGGCCTTAGGCGACATCCCCAAGAAGAAAATGGCTAGTAATAAATGTCAAGGGATTAAATAAAATTGGGGTTAAATTTTTCCATTCAAAATAAAAAAAACAGACCAAGATAACTATAAACAACAAACACAACATGATTCATGAAAACAAATTAATATAAAAGAAAAAATATCAATTTATACTATAAACTATATGAGAGTAAAATTCAAAAACCAAAAAACAATACCATAGTATAAAGCCTATGAAAAAACCAATAAAAAACAAAACTACACAAGCACTAACTTTACCACATACAACATGATCCAATCTATTATTCCAAAATCCATACTCAATGTATCTAGGTCAATAATTAATAAATGAGATAATTTTATTTTACATATGCCTTGATAAACAATATCTTCAAAAGGACCAACGTACCAAATAAGGGGGTGAGTGATGAAACACAATAGGTTTTCCCCAAATAAATTCCCTAGTCACGCAACTAGGATAAAACATGTTAACACATTTATATAAAATAATTTATACCAAAAACATAAAAATATTAGAATAGTTTGTATCAATAATAAGAAGTTTTTAAATGAAATGGTTTCCTTGGAAAATATCCAAACAATCCATTTAATATATTACAAAAAAATTCATTTGTCATTACCTATTCAAATACACACATCTAAACATCCACATATGAATTCATCGGTTACAGTTACATACCCACGATCAAAATCACATTGATCTACCAATTCACTACAAGTTAACCATAAACCAGTGCCCCAATAGGACACCCCCTTCTAAAGGGTCTCATCCATGAAAATGAACACATGACAATTATTTATGTTAAAAAAATTACAAAAAATATGGACAAACCATTTCAATAAAACAAAAAATTTCTTGAAAACCTTTCCACAAAACCCCTTTTAATATATATAACAAAAAATATATACTTTTAAACCACCAATTTAAAATCATCTAATAAATCACTTTTCATAACACTTCCACAAATTCACAAACACCACTAAAGAAGGATTATACCAAGGTTTACACAAAAAATTTCATAATCAATTCCAAGAAATTTAAAAAATATGGAACTAATATGTTATGTTCTAATAATTGGATTCATTAGAGAAGCCTCCTACATTGGAAACTATAGAGAAAAAAACAAAATGAATTCTTTAAAAACCAACCTTAGATCTCATTCCCTAACATAAATACTGCCAAATATCATCATGATTGGCATCAACTATCATATATATATCATAAAAAGATTAAATATATTATTATAAAAGAGATATTTTAAATATATATAAGGAAAGCCACCATGAACGGAGACTTACCATGTAATATGACCTTCAATTCATAGTTATTATCCAACTGATTGCTCTGATATCAAATGGAAAAGTGTTCAATGCCTTTAGGGTGAGTGAAAACTGAGTTAGGGTTTTAAAATAGGAAAAGGGAGTGGTTTATTGGTATTCTCTAATGATATCCATTATTTAAGGATCTAATTTACAATCATAAATAGTTTAGGTTAGTAGTTGGGAAAACCATGAACAAAATGTGCACCGAAAACTATCTATAAATACCCTTCTCATGGTTGGCTCACAAATTTTGAAAAAGCATGTGCCAATATTCTTTTCCCTCTATTATAATTTTCAGGATTACTCAAGGGTGTCCACATAGATTTTTCAATCCCTGAGCAGAATCTTGAAACTACCCCACAGTTATTGTCTAACTATTCACAACATTCTATTTGAGTTTTACAGTTTCTACTAATTGTTCATAAATCGTGACCCTCCATAAAATCTCCTTAAAAGATTAACATATTTCTACAAATACTCTGAAACATCACCTAAACATTTCTCAGACCTAAAATATATAAATAAAATGTAGTTACTTGAAACTATGAGGTGATACATTCTCCCCACTATTGGACTTTCCATTCACATAATGTAAAAAACCACCATTGGTGTGAAAGAGTTCGGGAATTACTCAATCATTTCCTTCATTTGTTCCCATGTTTCTTCTGAAATCTGAACATGTTTCCATAAAACCATCACTAAACTGATCCTTTTCCCATGAAATACTTTATCATACCTATCCACATTCAACACTGGAACATTCACCAAAAAATAATCCTCCTCTAGCTCAATCCGATCCCATTGAGTCACATAGTAGGGATCAGGTTGTTAGTATTTCAACTAAGATACATGATTCAAAATATGCACTGAACTAAACCATGTTGGAAAATCTAACTCATATTCCACCTCACCAACCTAATCAATTTTCTAAAACGTGCCTTTGTATTGAGGAGAAAAATTTCCCTTCTTCCCAAAATTATGACGCCCACACCTTTGATAGAATCTTAAAAACACATTATCATTCACCTAAAATGACAATGGTCCTGTAAAATGATCCACATATGACTTCTAAAAACTCATAGACGTCCCCACCCTTTTCTAATTAACTAAATATTCTATGTTGTCTCATGGAAAAGGATCGGTCCAACCAGTGAAATCTCACTTGTTTCCTCCCAACAAAGTGGATAACTAAAATTAATCCCATACTATTATTCTAAAGGTGACATATATATTACGGCTTGAAAATTTTTGTTATATGAGAACTCCACTAATTGTATGTGATCCCCACATGAGAAACTAAAATACACTACACAAGCCAAAATCATGTCTTCTATAGTTTATGTCATCTATTCTGATTTTCCATCCTTCTATGTATGATATGTTATACTCATGGTCAACTGGGTCCTAAGGTCATATAATAAGTGCTTCTAAAAATGATACAAAAACCCCATATCATGGTTTGAAACTATTGAAACTAGTATACCATGCCTCTTTACCACTTCTCAGTTATAGATTTTTGAAAATTCCTCTATCATATAAGATTCTTGAATAGGGATGAAATGGGTCGACTTTTTGAGCTAATCCACAATCACCCATATGGAATCATGTTTTTGAAACCTTCCTGGGAGGCCTGTTACAAAACCAATGGCTTTCTTCTCTAATTTTCAAAAATTAATTGGTAAAGACAACAATATACCCACTAGCCACTACTGCTCTACCATAACCAAAAAAAAGGTGAGGCATCTCGAAAAAAATTCATCCCTATTCCATTTCATGTCGAAGGATGAAGACTATGCTTTAAATGAAATATATATGTTCTATATTATAGGATGAACTACCCATATTAAATTTTTGTAATCTTGAAGAAACTTTTTGGAAAAATCCATACGTATGACCATCTAATATCAAACCCAAAAAACTGAACTCTCATCAAGATTCCATCACTTAGTGGTCTCCCACCATTGTGTTTTTACCTCATTACAACACATTCAGAAACAGATGTCTATTCCTCTATAATTGTTTTTACCATATTAGGAACCAATGAAATTGCAATGAAATTTTCTACACTACCTCAGTCTTCACAATCCAAATGCATGTAAGCTATAACCGATATCAACTACCACTAATCTGAAGTCACTTTTTCAAACTGATCATACGACTACCTTCTTAATTCAACTTCCACCGAATTTTATTTATCATGTTTATACATATTTTTAAAATCAAACATTTGGATAAACTCTATATATATTCATTGTCTCATATTTAAATCCATTTGTGAGAAAATATGTTTCGAGCTATTATGATTCATACACATCTTAAATTTCTCACAAAATAGGTAATAATGCTATGTTTTTAAAACCTAGACTATGAAATCTAGCTCTATATCATGTGTTGGGTAGTTATTATCATGAAATTGTAACAACCATCATCCATAAGAAACAACATAATCTCCCTATATGAGTACAAATGTCAATCTAGATCTTAATGAATCATAATACACCATACACATTTTTCTCGAATCCATCAATTTGATGATCAGTGTGGATGTAAGTCTAAATTTATGCTCTTTAAAAGACTTATCACATTCCTCACTCTATTGGAATAAAATATTATTCATTATTAATGATTTTATTATTGATTATAGTCATGAAAAATCAATGAAAAAAGTGTCAGTAATATCTAGCTAGACTAAGTAAACAACATATTTTGAAGGAATACTTTGGCAGTTTACAAGAGATAATAGATTTTATCTTTTATAGATCCACATAAACACATCTTTAAGAGATTACATGTCCAAGGAAACATAACACTTATTTCCAAAAATTTCACTTTTATAATTTAGAATATGTAAGATGATCTAGAAAAAATCCCAACTCTATTTCCAAGTGTTTCTCATGATCATCCCTTATCCTAGAATACACCAATATGTCATCCACAAACTCCACCATAAAACAATTCTAATATATTTAAAATATATAATTCAAAAAATCAAAAAATTCTACAGGTTCATTATTAATACTGAAATTCATAACCATATACTCATAATGGCTATATATACTCTCAAATTTTTTCTTTGGACTATCCTTTTTTTGAACTCGCAATTAGTGATATCTTGATATCAATTCAATTTTAGAGATCCATTAGGATCCACTAAAATTGATAATATAGATCATAAATGTGTGAAATTGTATACTAGTTGTTTATTATAACTTGGTTAAGCTTCTGACAATCCACATATAAATGAAGAGTCCCATCCTCCTTTTTAACATAAAAGATAGGTTCTTCCCATGGAGACATGTTAGGCCAAATAAACCCTTCAATTTCCAACACTTCCAAATAGAAAATTAATTCTCTTAATTATTCAGTGCCATCTCATAAGATGTAATGGAAATAGAAATTGTCCCCCGAATTTGATCAATCGTAAACTCTACTTCTCTTGTAGGTGGAAAATAAGAAATCTTTTTAGGAAAAACATTCAGAAAATGATCAAAACTGACTAGAAAACTGATATTCTCAATCACTTCTATTAATTCCAAAGTCAACTCTACCAATAGTTATGAGATCATTCCAAATACTATTCCTAAAATCCCATTTTACTATCCTTTACATTCTATCCCCCTATAAAGAGATTCTCATCACTATCAATAGATATAAAGCTAACTCATCGAGTATTACAATTGAGGGGAGGTTTTAAAAAATTCCAATGAATACATACCAAAGATTGTTTCATAGAAATCCATCTCAAGAACATATAATTCCCATATCAACATAGATACATCAATAGTTATAGAATATTATCTACACATAAAGGCTTGACATTCTCTTTGACCAATAAGAGTTTGATGTTTCCAAACAGATTACATGATCTCAATAAGAAAAAGTAGCAAATCATCATCATGAGAATAAATGAAGGAATGGGATGCACCCATATCAATAAAAATTATAAGGTTATAATTCAAAATAATAGTACCTCTTGTCAAATAATAGTACCTCTCATCTTCGATGGTCTAGAATGATCATCCATAATCACCAATTTAGCTCTATATAAATGCTTACTCACTTCACTTTGTTCATTATATAGCTATTGAGATTGTCCTTGCTGAGTAGTAATGGTATTCCTAGAGTAAACAAGGATAGCTCAGTTATTTTGATGAGAGATATTCTACTTTCATCATCCCATCAAAGCATGTGATGTTTGAGAAACATGATATAGTTCTGAGCACCAGACCATGGAGCAATATGGAAATAGAAATGAAGATTACCCATCTGATTTCAACTATAGTATACTCAAGTTGGGGTCATATAATCTCACTTTATGTCATCAAAAGATACACATTGGGAACAACTTGATTTAATCATGGGTTTTGGTAGAAGATTCACGGATCCATTTGTCTATTTCTAATTCATCCCATAAAATTGGAAATAGGTTTCCCTCTTCTTATTGTTTCCAGCATTATAGTTCCAAATATTTCCCATTGGTATCAACATGCTCCCTCAAACCATAGCTCATGATATATTCCTTTATTCTACTCTCTATATTGACCATCTCTATATAATCCATTATAAAACGAACAAAACTCATCATATGAATCTACTACCTCAACCCCAATTCAAAAATGTGTTCCCTCAAGGAAAAAATATAGAATCATAAGTTAAAAAATGAACGAAAATAATGAGTTTATCCATGTAATTTATCATATAGATATTATCATGATTCAAGATGAAAAATTATGTCATTATTTCTATCTTGAACATATGAGGGTATAATTTTTTGATGACTTTTTTTCAATAATCCTACCTTGAAATGTGTTATCTTAATTTATCTTGTAATTTTAAATCCCATCATTGGTGTGAAAGAAACTCCAATATCGATATTTCCAACTTGAATTTCAACTCAATTGGTTTTCTAACGAAATTGAAGACTTGATTCATCATATTCATCCACACCTCACATTTCTCTAGTTCTGAATCACCCTAAATGATGTGTGGATTATTCTTCTATAAATGAATATAGCGATACAAATTCTTAGGTTCATTCCGTTTGTTAAATCTATCCATAGCCTGAAAGGATTGGACAACACATTAAACCAGTTGATGGTTGATTGATGGATTAGGTCTCAGTGTCTTCATCTAGTTGATTTCTACGATACCAAAATCCATTTACAATAAAAGGAAAAATTATATAAGTATCCCTCTCTAGAAACTTAAGGCTTAACCATTTCAAATACTACCATATCAAAACTATCATAATATGGATTTCCTAAAATTCCAAAATTTATGTTTTCAAACCATTTTTTCAAATTCCTTCACGATTTGGAAAATCAAAATAAATCTATCATTCAATATTGAAAATCATATATTTTTAATCATTTTCATTAATTTTTGGAAATGAATGTGTTTTCACCAAATCAAAAATCATTACTAAAAGTGAATTATGAACTCCTACTAGGATGTAATTTCAATCATTTCATTTCAATCTCTTATCATTTGATATACTCATAAAACTAAGACTATAAATCCTATAAGTATCTCTAAAACATTTATTTACACAACTCTCTAATATGTGATGTTTGACATAAATAGGTTAGCTGCATCTTTTTATTTTCTACATTTCATGTCCTAATTATCATACTCTTTAATACCATCCCAACTCAAGGACTAATCAAGAAATAATCTTCCACTCCAAGAAAAAAAATGGTACCTTTCATCTGAGAAGCTTTAGACTAACTAAGACAGATACCATTTGTAAAATCCTGCCCCTCATTATTGTCATTATTTGAGTATCAATTTCTACTTGACCTTAGGTGGCATTCCTAAGATGTCAAAGGTAATAAATTCAAAGGGATTTAACACAATTGGGGGATTATTTCCCCTTTGAAAGTAAAATAACCAAAATAAGAAAACCATAACCAATAATAACTACATAATACATGATAAAAATGTAATAAAAAAGACAATAACATCAATATATATCATAAATTATATCTAATTAAAAATCAAAAACAAAAAACCAATACTATAGTATAATGCGGTTGTCAAAAACTACAAATCCCAAAACTCCAAAGACACTAACTCCACCAACTCTAACACGATCCAAGCTTTAGTTTAATAATATCATCTAAATGTATCATGATTCATCCCTAGAAAATGAGATATTTTCTTTTAACATTGTATCGATGAATGATATCTGCAAAAGCACCAATGATAAAATGTAGGGGGTGAGAGATGAAACTCAGTAGGTTTTCCCCAAATGACTTCCCTACTCATGACACTCAAATAAATCATATTAGAACATTTATATAATAAAATTTATATAAATCACATAAAAAATAAAACATTTTATATCAAAACCATATAGTTTATCAGCAAAAATGTTTCCATGGAAAATAAGAAAAAAAATACATCAAAACATTTCACCAATATATTTTTCATAACCCATTCCAACACAAACTTACACAAATCCACACATGAATTCTTAGGTGATAGTTCCATACTCATGATCAGTCTTTTTATAATCTACCATTTCTTTATAATGTAACAATATACTAGTGCCACAGTGCCACACACCCCTTCCAAAATTTCATGTCAACGAGAATGAAAACATGTCAACTACTTTTTCCAAAATAATCACATAAAATTCATGCCAAACCATTTCAATAAAATAACATATTTTTTTAAAACAATTATAGAAATTATTTTTACACAAATCAAACCAAACAACTATTTTCAAACCCACCATTTTAGAACCATCAAATAAAGAACCTTTAACAATAATTTAAAAATTTCACAAACCACTACTAAATAAGGTTTCTACCAATATTTTCAAACCAATTTAACAAAAAATTATAATAAATTAAAACAATTTGAAAATAATCATCCATGTTATAATATTATTAATCACAGTTTAAGACACTTACCTGAAAAATTATGGTTTTAATGAAGAAAAAAACGAATTATTCATCAAATCAATTTGAATCTTCAAAAAACCTATATATATCATCCAATAATATCAACATAGCCCAATATTTTCATGATTGGAATCAACTATCACACATCTATCCCCAATAGACTAGATTTGTGAATCTAAGAGTGAAGAAGAATAGATCTGAGGATAAACAGCATGAATGGAGACTTACAAAAAAAATATGGCCTCCAACACACCAAGATTTTCCAATGGACCACTCCGAGGATCAAGGGAAAAGTCTCCAAATCATTTAGATGTAAATAAAAATATGTTAGGGTTGTAAAAGATGTAATTGAGTTATTTAGAGTTAATATCAAATAATATCCACAATTTATGGATACAATTTTTTATAGATCTTGTTTTATGCACACAGTTAGAAAAACCAGGAAAAAATAATTTTCTAACCACTATCTCCAAACACCCTTCACATGGTTGGATCACACGATTTGAAAAATTGTGTGCCAACTATTTTTTTTCCTCTACTCCAATTATCATAGTTACTCTAGGTGTCAAAATAGTTTGGCCTAACTGTGAACCTAACTATACACTAACCTAATAACCAATGTGTAACATTTCACGATATCCTATAGGAGTTTCACTATTTCTACAAACCATTCTCAAACTGCGAACCTCTATAAAATACCAAAAAAAATTCAAAAAATCATCCAAACCCTTCCAAACATCACCCAAACATTTTACAAACATAAATAAAAAAAATAAAATGGAACTTATATGAAACTGGGGGTGATTCAACACCCTATACCATTGTGTATACGAACAAACTAATCCTGATTAATTTTATATATAAAGGATCAATTGTTTTGTAGTGTTGGTCACAAAATTACCAAGAACCCAACCTAGGTTATGATTATAGAGTATCTCAATTCAATAATCATGAAGGGATTACACAACTCAATATAAGAAAAAATTTCCTCATAGGGTTTCACCATCCAATACACCGAACATGACTCCATACTAAACCCTCAGGGAATGGATCAATGTAACATACCCTAATGAAACATCTCCAAGTTGATGGGGATAAGGGATCAAACCGAATTTTAAATGTTGTGTACTAATATTAAATGGAGGTTTACTTCATACTCGATTCCTTCTTGTGTATATGATATTTAACCATGTTTGTGTCAGAGTTCCTGGCATGTTCAAGCCCGTGTACCCCTGCCTATATACATGTTCATAGATATGATCATGTACACTTAACATATCTTTGTCCATGTATATGTACACATAATTTATAATGTCATGTACTCTCAGTCATTTCCATGTACCCACCGGAGTATATGTTGCGCTACCAATTAATGGTCACACACCATTTGAAAGTTTTCACTTTTTGTGTGATATTTATCTTCTTAATAGAAACCCTAGCATTGGAACTAGAGATCCACATGGCGTGTAACTCTATAATAAAAAAATTGTAATGTCTGATTTTATAGAACCTTTGGGTTCTTCTTCCATTTATTCCATACCGCCAAAATACTCTTATTTAACCACTGGTCTATCATGAAAATCATGGATATGGTCAGACAAGACCTTTGGGTTTCCACTAACTTGAATCCAACCACTAAATCACATGGGAAAACTCTCATCGTTAGTCCTCGTTACCACCGCACACCCTACTCAATTTAGAGGTCTCAAATACATCTTCAATCTATCATCAATATCATCATATATTTACATATTCTTCAATACAAACCCCGATATATGATATCAATCTATTGCACCAAAAAATAGGTGCATAATTATTGACTATCCAGTAGTTTTTTCAAACCATCAACCAAAAAATACCAGTGATTAATGAATTAAAAATGGTTCTTGAAAACCAATAAAAAAATTTGAATGATCCTCATCCATTTTAAGGTTGGAATTGATACTTTTTTGTTTCAAAAATGAATGAATATCTTTAAAAAGTAAACAATTTTCCAAAATTCCCCACAATTAAATTTGAATCCACTATACGATTAAACCGTGAATCAGTCCATTTTCGATTTCTGTGCACTGATAATATGATATGAAAATTGGGATAAATCTAAAAATGAAAAATTTCCTACCTAAATATAGTACTGTCACTGGTGAAGATGGATTTCACATCACAATTTTTGGGGATATCTACACATTCTATTGGCACACTGATCCTTGATCCTGATCTGATGTGGTGTCGTGAACCCATCGAAGCTCCTACAATGATTTACACTATTGACCAAGGGTTATTCAGATATCATTGAGACTCTATCATAACCATATAATTATAATCAAAATAAATTCATGAAATTTTAATAAAAATACATTAATTTAGTCAATTAATTAAATCAATTAATTGATTTAATTTCTCACCCATGATCACACCTTGCCCGAACATTGGACATGTTTCAATGTTTAATCGTTCCTAGGGTAAAGCCCATCATTTGAACTCAATAGATAGGAACAAGAGCCTCATCCATGTTAGTGAGGAATCTTTAAGTTCAACCATGAGACCCAGGATCAAATCTAGGTAGAGACATATTTACTGGTTACTGCAGAATTACTATACCCCGTACTATAATAGTTACTGTAGCAGACAAAACAATTCTCCTTCGGCCCTCCAATTTGTTCGGGGAGTCCGTCAAAACTTTGGGTCACCCAGGCCTTCAGTTTAGTAAGGTTTCTTGTCCACGTTAGGTGATTGGGCCACCTAATGGCCTTAGATCCACCGTAAGGTCTTCGAGGCACCCCAAGGCCATCGAGAAACCTTATGGTATTCAACCGACATGATATGCAGACACAAACCTGACAGATTCTTGAAGGAACTGACTCCATAGGAGGATTTACAGAACAGTGCATTCACTACATCAGATGCATTGGATTTTTAATAATGAGAGGGTATGATATTTTCCATCGGTACTAGGCATGTGCATATTTATATATGACAACTAGCCCAATATCTATGAAAAGGTGAAGAGGTGATCATGATGCAGATGTTGGGTAGGAGAAATGTCTTGTAGTGATAGTCTGGGATGAATTTCTCTAAGACCTTCAGGTCCTAGAATGTCACGAGCTTACGGGACAAATAAGAGATCCCCTTAAACCCAAAAAATCTAGATTATCAAAAATGAATAAAAATTGAAGGCCTTTGGTCCAATTAAGAAACCCAGTAAAGATTTTATATTTCTAATATGATCCTATTTCTAGGAGTTGTTTTACTTTTTCCAGAAAACTATATAGGAATGATATTTAATATATTTAATATATTTGATAATTTAATGTTAGGCACACCAGGCCTCCAAATCACACACAATATCAAAAAATAGAACTATAAATAATACAGAAAATATTATTAAGAAATATATCGTAATAATTAGATTCGTTATATCCTCCCCAACTTGGGGATTTAAATCCCAATAATCCATAACAATAGGATATAGAATGAGATATAGGTACTGAGAACACATCTGAGTCTCCCACTCTTAGGTTCACTCATGATGATTCTTAAACTGCAACCACACACACACTAGGATAATAAAGAAACCATGAAGGATCCTTTCGTGTCAATCATCAATCACTACTGGGTACTCAACAAAGGTACATTCATCTTCAATTTTTAGTGTTCCCTAGTTGATAACATGCGACATGTCATTCATATAACTCCTCATCTATGACATATGGAATGCATTGTGTACCCGTTCTGACAATGTCCATATAGATAAGAAATATTCCACCTCACTAACTCTATGTTGTGTATAGAAAGGTCCAATGAATCTTAGAGATAAATTACACCTCTGGCCAAATTTCTACAACCTACGTCATAGGGAGACCCTCAAGAACATATGGCCTCTATCTTACAACTCTCAAGGACTTCATAATCAGTCGAGATATGACTTATTATGAATCCTTTTAGTCATTATTTTCTTCAAGATGATCTTCACCTTCTCTATAGTGGATCTCACCGACTCTCTATGCCCATAACTATATCCTCTCTTTGGTCATTTTAGCATAGTGGATACCTACATGGTTACCCATAAATGTACTCAAATAGTTTCATATAAATCATGGAATGGTAGTTATGTTTGTATGAAATATCCACCAATAATAGGTGATCCTTCCAAATATGTCCAAATCCTAACAAGAAACCCTATAGTTTTTCCTCTATTAATTGAATGGTTTGCTCAGTCCAATCATCATTATAGAGGTGAAATGTTATGATCGAATGAAAATGAGTCCAAAAGGTCTCCTACAGTCCCTTCCATAACCGATATGTGATGTGAGAACCACGTTTGTAAATGATCAGAAAGGAAAATCCATGGAGTCAGAATATCTCCTGCACCTAGGGGAATCCCATGATCTACTAAACTATACTCTTGAATACCAAGAAAGTTGGTCAACTTGGTGAGTCAATATATGATCATCCGGATGGAAATGTGCCCTATATAAGAACATGGTAAGCCCATCATGAATTCTATGGATATCCCATCACAATTCCATTTTGGAACCTCAAGGGGTTGAGCTAAACCAAATGGAAACTATTGCTTAGCCATTAATTCATGAAAAATAAGGCATCGAGAGACAAACTCTTCAACTCCCTTCTTCATCTTTGGCCACCAGAACTGTCTTAGAAGGTCTTGGTACAACTTTCCCATGCCATGATATTCCACTAAGGGTAATGTGTGGAACTCCCTCCACATCTCCTCTCTCACAAAAATTGGAACTATCCTTTTCCCTCTTAAATAACAACATGATCCCCACCTTCAGAAAATTACTCAGGACCATGTTTGTGGATATCTGGTTATGTAGGGTCTCATAGTTGGTATCCACAAGTTATGTATATATGAATTTTTATAAAATATGATGGTTACAAACCATCAACTAAAGTAAATCTTCTCCAGTCACATCCATTAAGGATAACAACAAAGAGGATAACTGCTCTAACGCCTCACTCAACAACTGTGAACAAGTTATCCATCTTAAATAATCTACTACCATGATTCCCTTCCAAGAAGTATTGAAAATATCAAAGTAAAAATATTTTATGAACTCTATCCATTCCCCCTTTCTCAATTTAATATCATTCTAAGAGTTGATATTCTTGAGATACATGTTGTCATAATATATGAAAAACTACTCACTCATCAGGAAGTGTTGCCACATCTTTAGTGTAAAGACTACGATTGCTAACTCAAGTTCATGGGTCAATTAGTTATTCTCATGGGGTATCAACTAACATAAACAACAGGATATCACCACCTACTAAAAAAGTAAAAAAATAAAAAATAATGTTCCTCAACGAATTACAGAAAACTACATACTTGACACCATCCTTTAGTAATCTCAATAAGGGATTTCCCATCAATCTATGCATCAAATCACGGGAATTATATTTTAACCTTTATTACCACATGAAATTATTCCCCTTTGGGTTCAAATATATCAAGGTCAATGAAATCTTGTTGAAATTAGGTATAAATCTTGTATAGTATCCTTCCTACCATTAATAGATCAACACCTCCATCACGCTCTTGGGTGGATCCTAGGTTAGAACTACCTCAACCTTTACCATTTCTAATTCCACACCATCAACTGAGAAAACATTTTCCAAAAAGTGGACCTACTAAATATATTAAGGAAACATCAATAGATTTCCATAAATTTTATTACTCTCAATGTTAGTCAAAAACCTTCCTAAACTGTATCGTATGATCTTCCTTAGATGCTGAGTACACTAGGATATCGTCGTTAAAGACTACCAAAAATGGTCTAAGAAATGATGAAATATCATGTTTAGGAGACCCATGAACACTTCTAATGTTTTTATCACACTAATAAGAGTAACCAATTACTCATAGTGAATATAATGATATCATAAATCATTTTTCGGTATATACTCATCCCGTACTTGAAAATAGTGATAACCTAATATGAGGTTAATCATTGAGAAACATTTTACCCCTCTAAACTAGTCAATGAGGTCATAGATCCTATTTTAGTGGATAATATTTACTTACAGACACCTAGTGGAGTTGACGGTAGTCCACACCCAACCTCAAACTCTCATCCTCCTTCTTGGGAAACAATATAGTGGCTTCCCAGGGTGAGACATTGTGTATGATAAAGCCCTTCCTCTGAAAGTTCACAAATTTCACCCTTATCTTGTGAGGCATTGTATGATACATACAATATGATATAGTATATATCAATTCTGTCTATGGGTGTAAATAAATGCATAATTATATCTCTCATTAGGGAGGTAAACATAGAATGTCCTCAAGAAAGACGTTCTGGTACTACTTACTACATTAGGGAAGTGAAAACTCATAGAATTCACTACACCAAAGTTCATTCTATCCATGTGAAGAGTTATTGAATGCACCTTCATACACATGTTTCAATCCTACTCTACCTTTATTTCCATTTCACCCACAAAGGAAATCATAGCCTCATCATTTTGGACACACTACATACTCCACATGAAACTGTATATCTAGGCATGAACTATGTATAACTATTCCATACATAGGACGATTCTTTTCGGCCTCATTTATGATATAATGAGATCCCAAAATAATCCCTCTCTTGCAAGAGATATTTCACACCATTGGTAAAAGTTTGTGATTTCTAATTCACATCCAATAAGAGACTCTAAGTGCAATGATTGAGCTATAGGCTCAACTAGAATATCTAATCCTTGAACTAGAAAAGTGTAAATAAAGGAATGACTCACAACTATGTCTATTCATACTACAATTAATGTAAAAATATATATATTATACCTCATATCATCCTTGGATGCTCTTGTTCATAATCCTCGACTTCTTTTAGGTACCATCTTCCTTATCCCCCAGCTCCATAAACCTTATGTGGACCACCAAGGTGTGGTAGTGGTAACATGTAAAAACATCCAAAACCTCTAAATAATCTCAATGATCACCTATTATGTACGTCGCCCTAGGTAATTTCCAACTACTACTGATATCTATTCCCAGGTTTCCCATCCACAGTTTCTCTATCATCTATCCAGTGGGTCAAACAATCCCACATGTGATGTCCTCTTCCATCAAAGAGTTGCATCATCTCTCTGAAGACTGAATAAATACATCATATAAGAGTTGAACCACAAACCCTATATCTTGGGATTTCTTCATAAAACATCTCACATGTCTAGGTCCCTGGGTCTATCATTAGCTAATTATTAATGAGGAATTAGGTCATGTGTGCCCACTACCATCATCAACTATCTATGTTTGTTCATCCTGAGAAATTTGATCTTCTAAAGAATACCCAAACACCCATACATAGGTATAAATTCACAGAGGAATCATGATATATTTTATTTCACTTTTTAATCCATTCTCACATGTTAGATCTGAAAAGAACTGATCATGTGCCTCATCCATCAAGTACTGGTTCATGAACCATGATGAGTTCTTATCCATAGTGTTTCTTCCATACAAAAGATATATAATATCCTAGATGAAAACAACCCCCAATGTAGTTAGAGGCAACTCCTATATAAAAAGTAACTTTAACACTTAGCATACCAGAGTCACATCATCGTAGGACTAGGTCACTAAGCCTCAATATATTCTTATAGATCCATAGTGAAGGATCAATAATAGGACCACCATCTAGTCTTATCATATCCTAAAAAGAGGGAAGAGTCAAGTCACTTCCTTAGGCCAGTCCTTACATACCTATGTGTTAGGCTCACATCAAAACATGAGGAGTCACTATTTCCAAAACTCAAAAATCATTTTTATCCTGAGAACCTCATCAGCTAGTACTTCTGGTAATATCTTATAATTAATTTGTGTAGATATGACTAGTGCCCCACCTAGAGATAACACCTCTTGAACATGTCACTATATCAAAGCCTCAACACTAGGTGGATCATCCTCATGATCCTAATGCTGAATCCTTGCTAGAAAACAGCATGGAGTAATCCTGAAACAGAAAATAGATACCATGATCAATGAGTCTATCTGGGGAGATTACTCAATAAGGACATGGAAACCACCTTCTTATATAATTCATGTAACAATTTTTTCCTTGCAACCAGTTCCAACAGGTACCAAGTTTAATTGTAGGTGTCCATAGTCTTATGGTAAGAGTACATTGGCTACCGCATGAGCATTGAATTCCATGGCCTAAAAGGCAAACTTGAAACACTTAACAATGTTTCCCCAAACAAAATCCACAGACTCCATTTTTATGGTAAAACTAACTTCCTTTGATACCACTCTATTATATCCCAAAATAATTGGGACCATTCCATGATTACCTTGTGATTTCCTACAATATGCCCGGGGATGGGGACTAGTGCTGAGTATACATATCACACATATAGGAGGACGTATACATATCCCACATATAGGAGGCCTCATCCTAATGTACCTATACGCATGCACACAAAACCAAGCTCATAAAATTATTAAATTTTAAAAAACTAATAATCATTCATTAAAATATCAATAATCCCAATATGAGGGTTTGAAAACAAGAAATTGAAAGAGATATGTCCAAATAAAAACAAAATAATGGAAATAAGAAACAATTAGCATGTGTAATGTTGTTTAGGAATGTTGTCAATAAAACTATATGAACACACCTCGGTCATTATAGCTCACTAATCACTACCTATTCCTAGTGACTTTATGAATTTTTCAAAAGGTAGATTATATTCATATGATAATACAGGTGTGGAAAATTCTATACCGGGGTAATTATATCGATACCCAGTAGGAAACCCCAAAATCACTATTCATATATGATTATGAATAATAATCAACACATCACTGGTATATATCAAAAATATATAATAATAATTTCTAGATATAATCAACATAGAGACATTCTCAATTTCAATTCACAACCATGATTCCAACCTCATATTCCTACTCGATGGTTCCACATAGAACTCGTCTAGGAGAAAACACTCCATGAGTCGGTTATCACTATTGGAGACCCTCTAAGATGTCATGATCATCGGGTATCTCTACAAAAATTACATGGTGGAAGTTTGAATAAAATGAAACAAAGAGTGGGGATGGAACCCATGTCCATGGGGTAGACCAAAAACCTAATCCATATTAACCATTTAAGTAGGGGATCGATGCTCGTGTAATGTCTTCCATGAGGATACCAAGGCCCCCATGGGAAATGATAATAGCGGATCTCACATCAAGACTCAAAAAGGGATTTGAAAACTCTATAGAAGATAGAAGTTCCTAAAAGAATATATACATACTTTGAATTGTACGTGACTCCACACTAAACCCTCATGGAATGGATTAAGGGACTATACCATAATGAAACTTTTCGAAGCTGATGATGACAAGGGCTCCAAGATATTTTTTAAGGACTACACAACATGTACTTGTAGTACATAACATGTCACTTTGTAACTAGGTATAGCTCATATATCAAGATCTTTATTGATGTTTGTCTTTGAGTACACATCACGTCTGAGCTCATGTACCCTAGACCATGTCCACGCACATTACTTTGGTCTTGTACACCAATCCTTTCCATGAACTTGTTTGATTAAATAGCATGTCCAATCACATTTACTCCATGACATGCCCATATACCATACTAGATACAATTTAATTCTCCAAGTAATGGTCACTTGTTGAGTGATAGATGTCACACATGGTGTGATATTTATTATCTCTGAGGAAACCCTTGCGCAACAACCAGTTCCCCTCATGGAGGGTTACTCGATAATACACACCATATGATCTGGGATTTAAAAAATCCTAAAGATTATTTTTATATATACACAACACCAAAAAAACCCCATTATTATTTCACTAATCTCTCTTGGAGATCACTGATGTGGTCTATTCAGACCATCCCGTTATCGGTCATCAGAATACATCCACTAAAACTCATAGGAAAAAAGGAATTGTTAGTCCTCGTCAACAAAATATTCCCTGCTCAAATCGGAGGTCCCAAATTCATACTAAATAGTACATCATAATCATTAAAACTCAATCCCTTCATCAATATTAACTCATATTTACAATAACAATCTTTTGCACAAATAAAATGGTGCACAACAATTGATATATGTTTTTTATTCAAACCAATGGTCAAAATGAATATCGATGGTAAATGAATGAAAATCGAGGAGGAAAACACATAAAAAACAAAATAAGAAAAAAAATCCATTTTAGGTTGGAATCGATCCACTGTAGTTAGAATAATGAATGAATATCCACAAAAAATAAACAATTCTTCCAAATTATCCAAAATTAAACCTGCACACTCAATACGATTGAACTGTGAATAAATCTGTTGGTCAGATGGTTTGTTTTCATTATTTTATTAGAAATAAGGGATAAATATATGAAATAAAAACATTTTACCTCATGTTTTATCGATCAATGGTGAAGGAAGATCACACTTTACTATCATTGGGGAGATCTAAGCTTTCTATTGGATCATCAATCCTCAATCTCAATCCAATCTTGTGTCATTCACCCACAAAAGCTCCTCCAACTATTTATCTAATAGATACAAGGTTATACAGCTAACCTTGAGATACCATCATAACCATATACTTATTGCAAAAAATTCATTAGGTTTTAATCAAACTAACTGATTTAATTAATTAATTTATTTCAATATTTTCCCATGAATGCCTCTGACCTGAATGTCTGACGTGCTCCAAGGTTGAACCTATGGTAAATTCCATAATATTAATTAAATAGGGTCCTCAAATTTATAATCTGAGCCTCCATTTAGAATTTATTCAAATTTATCATGAAGACTATGCACATGTGATATTGAATATATTTCCAAAAATTAATTTGTGCACACTGGGCCCCAGAATCACATGTCATCTCAACACCAAGCTTCATAAATAATCCATACATTATTCTAAAGAAATATATAAATATATCATATCCATTAAACTAGGATTGGTGAAATATATTTTTTATGATTTAGAAGAATAAGAATTAAAGGAATTGAAATTAGAAAGTTCTTGGGAGTTCTTTCCTTACTTTTGGGGAAACTCCTTTAATGACCAGATTATGCCTTTGAATAATGGCATTTTCATGATACAAAACCCTCTAGGACATGGATAAGAATGATGGGGGTTGAATTGTTTTTTCAATGTATGAATCACAAGGTGTGAGGGGAGGAAAATTGGTAAATAAGGGTATTTATAAGGGGATAAGAGAGGAATTTTTGAATAAAATATTCTGTATTATAAGATTTAGGAAAAAGATAGTAAATAGTGTAAATTTTATTCATTTATGATTAAAATTGAGGGTTTTATAAATTTCAATCGAAGAAAAATTGAATGGAATATTATGAATATTTAATTAAAGAAAATGAATGAAATATATTTTTATTCAAATAAAATGTAACTTAGGTTCCAAAATTACAAACAAATATTTATAAATTCAACTTATTATAATTAAATATATTAATTTTATTCCAAAAATACATATTTGGTGAAGAAATTTTTTCCTAATTTGTAAACATATTATTATAACATGATGGTATAATAACAATTATAGTATTCATAAAAACATTATTTATAATATTCACCCAAATATCAACTTTTTTTGGAAATTCTAAAATAGTTACCCTAATCTAAATTTGACATGATGATTCTAGAGATGAAAATTAGTTTATGAAAATTATTTTCTAAATATATGAAATTGTATTTTTAAATAAAATATTATATAGTACTAAATATAATTTTTTTAACTTAATTAGAATTTTCACCTTTAGAAAAATTACTTATGATTTCATAAAATTATATGACAATTTATATAAAAATAAATCATGTTTTATAAAACCATTTTATTAAAAAAAGTATTTAAAAATTCTAAATTTGTCATAAAATTATATTTTAACTAAAATATAAAATATATGTTCTACCAAAAAAATAATATTTTCTTTATTTCAAACATTGATTCTATCATATTTTAAACATTTATTAAATATATTTTTATTTAAATTATTATATTTTTATTCTCTAAATGTAATTTTCTAAATTAATATATTGATTTGTTATTATGTAGTGTATGTGTATTATACAATAATATAATTCAAAATAAGACACAATTCTAAATAGAAGAATAATTTCTTATATAAAGTTATAGGTTTTTAACGAGTCTATAAGGATGGACACCCGATAATAAAATGATAGTCGATGAAGGTATAGTGATTTCCAATAGATTTAGGTTGTGTTTGGGGGGTCCCTAAGGGTGGAAACCTAATAAAACTAACATATCATTCTTAGTGGAAAATGATCCAACCAAAAAATATATATAATTATCAAGGTCTCTATAGGTTTATAAATACATGGAGATAATACATAAAATTATATTACATTTCTCCCCTCCTCATTGGCTTGAGAGGTTATATTTGTTTTACTATGACATATGTGACATTTCCAAGTCAACAATGGAAGGAAATAAATACCAAGGGCCTCCAAAAAATTTGGGGGACAATTTTTTCTTTGAAAGATAAAAAATCTAAATTACATTAAAAATAACTGACCAAACATTTATATGGGTAAAGATAAAAAATACAACTGAAAACATAAGAAACCAAAAAAACATATCAGAGTAGAAGTGGAAACTAGAATACATACTCAAAGAGATCTAAAATATGATAAAACTAAAAAATACTACATAAAATAAACTAGAAACACCCAACCCACTTCAGGACCTATATATACATTACATTCCTATGGTATTATGAAGAATCACTAAAGAACTGAGATAACTATCCTTTACCTATGTCTCGATAGATGAAATCTTGAAAAGAATAATAGTTCCCAAATAGAAAGTAAGTATAAAATCTTTATGATTTCCCCAATGACTTCCCAACTCATTCCATTATGAAAAAATATGTTTGAATAATTTAAATAAAATAATTTTATATTGTAAAAAAATATCAATTCCATAAGAAATTTTACATGAAATGAAATAAAATAATCCCATAAACCATTTCTCAATTAATTTGGCATACCCACGACCATGTTTCAAAAAAACCATGTATGAACATGTGATAGTTATATACTCATGTGTTTTCTCTCATCAATTCATCAAGTCATCACAAGGTGACCAATACAAGGTACCCCAATGGAACACACCCATTCTATAGGGTCATGTATAATGAAAAAGAACTCCCTATAACCATGTATAAAAACTTTCTTGTGAAAAAATTCATCATAAAACCTTATCATACATTAATTAATTTAAATTAAAAATTTATTTTTTTAAAAAAATTAATTATAATTTTAATATAATCATTATAAAATTATAAAAATGGTGTTTCCCGGAAATCCACCATGTTATCCCAAGTTCCAAATATAAAAACAAAATGAGTCACCATCAATAATGACACAAGTATTTCACAACCATTTCATTAAATTATTCTAATAAAAACTAATAATTCATGGTCAAAGTGAAGTGTATATCATATATCATTCACCTACCTCAAAATGGTTGGAAAAAATAATGAAAAATACTACATAGTTGTAAGATTCAGTCACAACCCAAGTTCTCATTATTTGACCCAACAAGGTCTTATCATGATTTACACCACACTGTATAGGTATATAGTCAACGTATTTTATATATGGTTCTAAGAGGGAAAATAAGAATAGATATAAGATGAATAAGAAACAACCAGTACTTAATGATGAATTCAAACCTCTAATATGATTTTATTTTCCTATGAAATGATTTCATGTAGAATGAAAAACCCAATCTACCCTATAGAGTAAAAGGAATTATGGTTATGGAGTGATTAGGTGATTATAGGGGCTTTGGGGAGTTAATTAAAAATAGATACACATTTTTATGTGTTAAAAATATACACTTCATGGTTAGGCTATAATGTTTGGAAAACCACATGAAATCTATCCAGTGATACTGTCTTAAGAAAATGCCTCACACGGTTGGGTCTCACTATTTAATAAAGTGTTTTTCAACTGTGATTTTCCCACTTTTTCGATTTTCATAGTTTCACCTAGGCACTCGTAATGTATGGAAAAACTATGAACTGATCATCTAGATACACAATTCCAAAAGTCTTCCCCTACACGGTTTCTTGGAGAGTGTGTATGGTTTTTATTAACCGTGTATAAATTGTGTACCTCAATAAAAGCTTCCAAAAAATTCCAAAACCCCTCATAACATCAAAAAACTTATCAAAACAATTATATAGACTCAACATACATGAAAAAAATTTATATATTCATAAAACCAAGGGTGCTATATTCCCCATAACATTGGCCTTTCTATCCTCATAAAGTAAAAAAACCCATGTATTCTTCAAAGACTTAAGGTCACTACCCTAATATTTCCTTTAATGCTCCCAAATTTCCTCCTGAATCTTATCATGTTTCCCTAATACCCACACTAAAAAAATATTATCTTAGTAAAATCTAATCTTTCCTATCAAAAATCAAAAATATATCATGAATCACCATAGTATCTAGATCTAGGTCAACGTGATCCCATTTAATCACATAGTAATGATCATGTTGGTACTTATTCAAATGAGATATATAAAACACATTTCTCATTGAACTAAAACATTCATAAAATGAAAATCGGTATTCCAACTCACCTATTCATTCAAGAATCTAAAAATTGTCTATCTATTTAGGATACAACATTTCATTCTTAAAAAAATTATGATTCCCAAGACATAAAGTGATTTATAAAAACAAATGATCACTCACCTGAAATAAAAATGGCCATTGATGATCATTTGCATACAATTTATAATGAATTAGATTCATCTTTATCCTATTTCTGAACATCTAATTTTTATATATAGTCTCTCAAAATTTGTTGGGTCCAATTAGTGATTTATCTCATGTTTCACCCAAAAAGGTGTTGAATAGAAAGAATTCTCATATAATGCTTCAAAATGAGCCATATTTATCGAGTGTTGATAACTATTATTGTATCAGAACTCCACATAAGGTATATGATTCTCCCAAGAGCCACTAAAATCCACACCACAAGCCCAATGCATGTACTTCAATTTTTATAGTCTATTTAGACTCTCCACCAATTTTAGGAAGATAATTCATACTCATAGTCAATTGTGTTCAAAGGTATTTCTATAATTATTTTTAAAATTGAGATGTAAACTTGGGGTCTCAGTCAGATACAATCGAGACTATAATACCATGCATCTTTATTATTTTTTGAATATAGATTATTTAAAATTATTCCACTATATTATATTGAAGAATCGAGAATAATCAAGCCTAATTTTTGAGTTGTGCTACAATCAACCATATGGAATCACGTTTCCTATCTATCCATGGTAGATATGTTTCAAAATCCATGGATATATGCTCCAATTTTCTCATGAGAATTGGTAAAGACTATGAAATACCCATTATTCATTGATTATCATCCTTTACCTAATGATAGGGGAGGCATCTTGAGATATACTATACTACTGAAATTTTCATGCCAACCCCCCAAATATATTCATTCAACACATTGTATATCTTTTGTGTTTCTAGATGAATATCCCATCATGAATGTTGGTAGGCACTAAGAAGATATTCTTGAAAAGATAAAGTTATGTCCATCTTATCTCAAAACCACAATTATTAAATCCCATCTATATTATAACACTCTATGGTCTCACCACCATTTAGTTTTCACTACATACTTACAGAAGCAGGATCATATGTCTGAGCAACTCTGACCTACTCAACCAAGTCGATATCAAATGTAACTAGAAATAAAACGTCAACATCACCTTGGTCTGATAAATCTATACAAACATCCACAATGAATCATATTAAATTTAAATGGCTGAAATCCTCTTAATCCAACTAAGTATATTATTTCATGCTCAATTCATCCACCACAAAGTTCCCACTACTAATGTATAAATTAAGTTGAAGTCAATCATCTAAAAATACTATATCCATCTGCACTACCATAAATTCATAACTATTTCTGAGAAAATGTGTTTAAAACTCTTATTATATATAAACAATATGTATATTTTACCAAAGAGAAAATGAATACAAGTCTTAAATGCATATACCAAATCTATTAATTACAAATATTGTGTTGGGTAGTTCCTGTCATGAAAACATAACTTCCATGAACTATAAGAAACAAAATGATCTCTCTATATGAGAAAATATCTAAAACCAGATATTGGTGCATTTAAATATTCTACATAAAATTGTAAAGACTATTGAAAAATGAGAATATGATTTAATGTCCCAATAACCTTAGGTTTTTAAAGGATTTTTTGAATTCATCATTCCATTGGAAAGGAATGCCTTTCATCATCAATTCATTCATTGGTAATTCCAAACATGAAAACCTATGTAGAAAAAATCTTTACTACCCCCACTAATACATGGAAACTATATATATTAAATAAATTATTGGGTTATTTCCAATAGATAAAAGACCATATCCATTTAAAATATAAAGAAACACATTTTACAAAAATGACATTGCCAAGGAAACATACCTATTATATCGATAAATCATACATTTATAAATAGGAATAAAAAATTTTCTCCTATAGGATACCTAAAAATATATCCAACTGCTGCTCGTGATCCAATTTTATCTAAGAATACACTCGTATATCATCAACAAACACCAGCGAAAAGAAATCCAAATTAATCTAAAAAAATTTATTCAATGATTTCCTAAATATTACTGGTGCATTAAAAAGACAAAAACTCTTAACCCCATAATCATGATTTTCATATATGATTCTAGAAGTTGTCTTTAAAATATCCTCATTTAGAACTCACAATTGGTGATACCCTGGACATAATTCACTTTTAGAGAACTACTAGGATCCCCACAATTGATAAAACAGCTCATAAATGCATGGAAGAGGATACTTATTCTGTGTCATAACTTGGATAAGATAATGATAATCAACAAAAATTATAATATTTCCATGGACATTTATAAATATTACCGGTTCTATCTGTGGAGACGTGCATGGTTGAATGAAACATTGTGTTTCCAATTCATCTAACTGAGAATTCAATTCCCTAAATTATTTTGGTTCCATCTAAAAAGAATAATTTGACATAGGTCTGGTCCATAGTAGGAGTTCAATCATAAACTCAACCTCCATTTTTGTCGAAAACCATGATAAATTATTGGGGAAAATGTCTGCAAAGTAGTAAAATATAGTTGGAAGATATATTTTAACAATATCATTCACATTTTTAAGGTATGTTATTCCAAATTATAAGAGTTTTTTCCCACCACTAGATTAAAAATACCTGCCCCAATTTCCCTTACATTCTAATATCCACTAAATAGATTCTCAACACCATATAGAGATGTGAGAATAACCTTTTGAGCATAGTAGTAAATGTGGTACTTGAACGATGTCATCCATTACATTCCAAAAATAAATTCATATAATTCCATCATAATAAAATTAAAATACCAAAGAAAAGAATCCCTATTAATAGTTATAGAACGAGGTTTCCATGTAAAGGATCAACATTCTCTTTAGCCAAGAAGAGTTTTATGTTTCAACACAGAAGGAATCATCTCAACCTGAAAACCCTAAATGATCAATATCATGAGAAGAAATAAATGAGTGTGAAACACCAAAATAAAATAGAACATTTATAAGGGTATAATTCAAAATAATCATACATATCACCATTGAATGACCCAATTGATTACACATTATCAGTTACTCAGCTCTATAAAATTTCTTACTCACTGCACTTTTCTCTTTATTACCCTATTGAGATTTCCCAGGTTGAATATTCATGGTGTTCCAAGAATCGCCTTGGATAACATGGTTATGATGATGGGAATTATTATCTTGTAATCATGCCATTAAAGAATATGATGTATAAGATACATGAGATGTGTCTCTAGAACCTGACCTTGGAGAAATCTGACAATGTCACTAAATATGCCCAATATACTTGTAATAGTGACATGATATATGTGGTATTGAACAATATCACAACATATTCTTGAAATAACCATATTGAATATATACCATCTTACATTTTAGACTATGAAGAATTTTTGATGATCCCATTATATTATTCTGAGGCGTACCACCACTCTAGATATAGGTTTCCCTATTCCACTTGTTCCTAGCATTAGAGTTCACAGCTATTTATTTAGAAATAAAAATCATCCCCCCAAATGTATCTCCCAATATATCCATTTCTTCCAACTTTCCTCTATTGACCATTGATGTATAATATTTTATAAAAACATTGATAATATTTTACCAAATATCCTTCCTCAAACCCTACTAAAACTTCTGTTACTTTGATGAATCACTTACTGAAACTTCCATATAAAATAATATAAAATTCAAAAATTTAAGTATATACTCTATTAGTGTGAGTTTCTCTATCTTTATAATAAATAATTTTGTTGTTATAAAAATCTAAATTCTGTAAGGATAGAATTTCTCTGTTAAAACATTCCTCAAAATACTCTCATGTGATGCCTTGGTCCATTTTTTCCTAAACTACTAGTTCTCTCCATTTTCATTCCAAATCATCTAGAATATTTACTACCAACTTTATTTTTAAATTTTCTAGTGTCCTAAGGAAATCAAAGACTTGATTCGTCTAATTCAACAAGAATTTTATTTTCAATGTCAAAATACCATCTAAATATGGGAAGATTATTATTTTAGAAAAAAATAAATAGTCCACATTTTAAGGATCATAATTCTAGTTACCCTTATCCATGACCTCAAATGCTTAGACTATGCTTTGGATCAATTTTGGGTTCAGTTATAGTTTTTCTGAAACTACATCTCTAGTATTCTCTTTTGGTTCATTAATATGATTCCTACTCAGTGCCATTCACTATAACAAAAATGAAACAAAATTTTTCTCAATTATTATAAATTTAAGGGATATAAATTCTAATTCACCACATCAAAACATTTCACAACATAAATTTCAAAAATTCAATAGCCTTCGACATTTCAACTTTTTTTGAAAATAAAACAACAATAATTTTCAATATAACCATTTTAACTATTTTCAAAATTCATCACTTTTTGTCCATGAGATAAACCATTGAACATATAATGAATAATGTAGTGTTTGGGGGAATAATTACTATCAATTCATTTCACATAACTCACAATAGCTGAACCAATGATGATGAAATTATTATACACCTAAGAGTGTCTCCAAACACTAATGTACCCAAACACCTTGGTAACTTGAAGTTCATCATAAATCGGTTAGATAGATATTTTTATGATATTAATTTAATATTCCTATGATAATATCTCCTTGATACTAACCTAACTCTAGGAACAAACAAGAATGATACCTTTTGTCCCAAAAAAGATATATAAACTAAGCAAGATTGATACCCCTTCCAACTGAAGGACCAAACAAATCAAATACCATTTCCTATATCAAATAACAAATGATAAGATACAATTTTAAACATCCAAATCCTCCCAATTAGCCTGAGAATTGATGGGTGCGATACTAGGCCTTATGGGGAATATCTAAGACACCAGAGGTTTGGAATAAATGCCTAGGGCCTCAATAACATTTAGAGGGCAATTTTTCCTTTGAAATATAAAAAATACAAACTATATAAACAATAACCAATGAAACGTATATGTGATATAAGATTTTAAAATGAAACTCAATACATAACTATACCAAAAAAAACCATATCATAGTAAAATTGGAAACCAAAATATAAACATGGAGAGAACCAAAAGACCAAACAAATTCAATCTCCCAATTGATATCAACTAGAAACACCCAAACCACTTAAATATAAAACTTCTTATTCCATGTCCATGATATCATGATTCACCACTAATGACATCCCAACTCATATAAATATAACAAAACTATGTATAAAAATCTATATAAAATAGTTTTCTGTAGTAATGATGTTTATATAAAATCCATAAATAATTTTCCATGGAATAAAATAAAACAATCCTTTTTCTAAGTTTATTTTTCATTCCCATAACCATGTATCCACACACACCCCATGAATTCCCAGGTCATAGTTCAATAATAATGAGAGACCTCTTTGTGATCAACCAATTCATCATAAGGCGACCAATACGAGGAGCCCTATTGGCCCACAAACCTTCTATAAGGTTATATCTAATGAAAATAAACTCACAAAAACCATTTATACAAAATATCATGCAAAAATATTACACATTAATCATTTTCATAATTTAAATAATTTCAAGAATCACAATACATGCCTTAAATCCGAAATCATAATTTTTAAATTATAAATTTTTTTTTCCAGGATTCTATCCAGTTTTCCCATGTTCCAAAGATATAACCAAAATAGGTTTCCATTAAGAATCACAAATATAATTCAAAAATATTTCAAGAAAATGTTTAATAAAAACTAATTATTCATGTTCTAAGTGAAGGGTTATAAGAGGGAATCCACCTACCTCACAATACTTGGTGGAAATGAAGAACGACACTAAAATAATTCAATATCTGATCACAGTCCACATTACCCTCACTATATCAAAAAACATCTCATCATGATTTACATAATACATAATTGAAATATGACCAATGTATTAGATATATGTTTCTAATAGGGAGAAGAATAGTGGATCTCGCAATAACAAGGATGAATGGGTACTTACTGATGAATCTGGACCACTAACATGATTTTATTTTCCTAATGATCTATTCTAGATTGAAAGGAATTGTATCTCAAGCCTAAAAAAATTAATTTGAGTAATGTATTTACTAGGTGATTAACTAATCTTTGTGGAGTTAATTTAGTTTAGATCTACCATTTCATGGGTGCAAATTGTATGACACAGGGTTAGACCACATGGTTTGGAAAATCGTGTCTCAACTCTACAATGCTACTAACATAATAAATCAGCTCACATGGTTTGCTTGAATGGTTATATAAAGCATGCACCAAACCTACTTTCCCTCTGTTTCAAGTTTCATGGGTTTCTCTAGGTACTCACATGGTTTGAACAAATTGTGTACTAACCGTGCACCTTCCCAGCACCCATTATCTTCCCTTGCAAGGTTATTTGGAGATCATTCATAGTTTCTACCTATCATGCACATGTCACATTCCTCTAGAGAATCCTAAAAACAAATAAAATCCCATAGAACATACAAAAGAATAACATTAACACTATATAGACATAAAATAAATATATAATGAACCATTTACCTAAAACAGGGGGTGCAAAAAATTTCTTATGGATGGATAGATTCTTGGCGGTAGTGATATTATAGTGAAGTCCTAATAGGTGTACAACTACATGAGAATATTAAAGTGAGGTACTTAATGGTTAAAAATGTCTTGGTTCATAGACGTTTATTGGTGGTGGTGATTTTAATAGTTTTGGTTCTATGAGAATGTGTATTGGTAATGTGTTATAGTTGTGAAAGTGAGATGAATTTGTGGTATGGAATAAAATTTGTTGGATGGTTGATTTTTTTAAGATGTATTTAGATTTAATATTTTGTTTCATTTATTCCACAAATGGATAGACTAGTATGATTAATTTACATAGACACGTGATATTCCTAGGTATGATTCTACAATGTATTTTTTATACTCATTGCTTATTATTTAAGTACATTATTAAGATTATCTAGAAAGTGATTGGGATGGCTTTGGGTGAACATTTCACTAGGAACCTAAATTGTTCTTGAAACTATGGATTTGTTATACCTTTTTTCGGTATGGAGTATATTTTATAATTAATTGTTGTATTTTTACCTGTGTATTAGCATTGAGTGACATGAAATTCAGTGATAAACATTATTCATGTATCAATGATGGGATGTTCATTTATATTAATCATGATGCTGTGGTTTTTCCATTAAAATTTGTAATTATATCGATTTATATTTGATGATATGCCCTTTGTAATAGAACTACCCATGCCCTATAAAAATAAGACATTATGGGCCACAGAAATAATCATTTATATCTTTGGTCGAGTCCCTGCAAAATTGTTCATGAAATAATTTTTCCTAATTTTATTTTATTTAACATTATTATATAACCAAGTCTTATAAAATATATTTAACCATGACATGGTCAGTGTTAAATTATAAAAAAAACATTTTCAAACTTCACAAAAATTTCTTTAAACATATTCAATCAATTACTAGGATCATATTTCATCCTTTCAGATATATTTATTATCAACACAAAAAAAAATTGAGCACGCCTCAAAAATGTTATCTTTTGATCAACTTATTTTTCAACACTTTATTTTTTAGTATCCTACGATCTAATATAATTACTAAAGTAGGCTATGGAGTAGTTTCTAGAAATAAGATTATTAAAGGACCTTCACATATAGGTGATGGAGATTATGTATGGTGTTTTTCAATCTATAATTAACAATTCATTTATGTTGACAAGATGGAAAAAATCGGAGAAATTTTTTAATGATGAATATATGAGGATGAAAGATTTCTTAAATTGTAGAGAGAGTATATATTGATGAACTACTACAATATTAATTTTTTAAAATTAATTAAAATAATTGTTGAATGGTCTTATAGAGCATAGTAATGGTGTTTTTTTAATTTTAGTTGTGCCATGAATCCCAAAGATACCAAGATATAACGATATATAAAATAAAATTCTAGTGTTCATGAACGAATATCATCATTTCTATTTTCTTCATGAAGTTTATTTTTTTTACATGTAATTATAGAGATTCAATGACTTAAAGGGTTACTACATCCATTACCAATTATATATTGGAATGGAAATATATTTCCTTTTATTTCATTATTAGTGTTAAAATATCACAGTGAAAGAATGATGGGATTTGGATTTGGGTATATCTACTTACTAAATTAGTAGATTTATTTTTAATCATAGAAAAATATTCAATTAATGACTACAGAAAGCATTATTTTCCAAAAGTTATAAGAATTTATGGTATTCTCAATTACATTATCTTGAATATATATTATTTATTTTAATCTATATTCTTAAAATGGATCAAAATTTTTATTAGAATACAATTAATGATGAATATTTCTAACCATACCCCACAAAATAAATAAAAAATGGGTTATTAAAATTATAATTGATGTTCTCAATACATGTGTGCTTTGATTTAAGAAATATAAGGATGAGTTCTTATCAGTAGTGGATTTTATAAATAATAAAATTTATTAATCTTTTATCATTATGGTACTGTTCAAATAATTAGATGATTTAACCTGTTTTTACATTTATATTATAAAAACATTATAGAGAGGAATTTTATGTCACCCAGTCTAATAAAAGAGATGAAACATCATATTATATTAATTAAAAGACCCATTATTCTAGATTAGTGTTTTAAAAGTCCAAATTTAAAATACCAATGATGACCCTTGAGATTTGATTTTTTGGATAATATAATTTTAAAATTTTCTGTTGGATTAAGGCACCATATGTTTAAAATGAAAAGGTACTTGATGTAATGGTATGTGGATCATTTTAAGATATCCCAATAGATTAGTAAAATTCATTATCAACTTCTATTCAAACAATGTTATGTGTAAATACATTACATTTTCCACGTTATATAATTAAAGAGGTATATAACTAATGAAACTCATATTTATAATTTGGAGATGGTAGAGTTTGAGTTATTTTTGTCTTGTGTGTAAATACTTAATCAAAATATTGATATTGGTTAAAATATTCTCATGTGTTGGATTACTATTTTGAATATAATACAATGTAAACATGGGAGAGTGAATCCCACAAATGGAAAGAGTATCCATAACATTTCAATGATACTAAATGATTTTTTAGGGATCAAAAGTCCTTTGGTGTAAAGAATTGTAATATTAGTTTTTAGTTTATTTATAATTGGTGAATGATAAATTGATTTTACTTATATAAGTTTCATTTTTATAGCACAAGTGAAATAATCCAATTACATTTTACTATTTAATTTTTGCATATTTATGTGGATATATAATTGATGACATATTATTTTATTAATTTAAATTGAGAAATTTAAATTATATTTTTATTTGGTAATATTGATTTAAGAATTTATTATGGTTTATTATGAAGAATCAAAAGAATTGAAGAGATGTTTAATTTAGATAGTTGAAATATTACCACATGGAAATTATTATAAAGTTAAATAGAATTATGATATGAATAATGAAATTATTGATAGAATGTATTAATTATTTTTGAGGGAAGAGAGATAATATTAAACCATTTATTATGGGATTTCAAAAAGAATATTAATTATGGGAATATATATAGTGGTTTATAAATAGGTGATTTTTTTATTTTATTTTTACCATAAATATTTCACTTTAGTATTTAGTGGAAGTGGATATTTTAAAGGAAGTTGATTTGATGATTGATATTTAGTTATCCTATCAAGATATATATATATATATATAAAGAATTGTTTTATAAATTATATATGAATTATTCCGAGTGAGTCTTGATGATTCAATGTATTGGAACCTTTATTTTTTTGTTCTCATTATAGATGTTTTAATTTCTGTTTTTGTGATATTTCATATGGAAACTATTTCATATGAAAAGAGGTATATCTTATATACTGTAATTTTTATCCTTAAACCATTCCTCTTATAAAAATGGATGGTTATTTTCAATTTTTTTATAAATATTATTTATAAAGGATATGGATGATTTGAAATGGTGGAAAATCTTGTAAATTTTATATGTTAGATTAAATTTATATCTTACATAAATGAATGTATATGTAGGTATCTTCAATAATGATATTTGATAATACATTCATATTTTATATATTGATTTTGGTATATAAATGATTAATATTGATAATTTTGTGTCAATATTAAATAATAATCCCATGGATTCATTGAATTTATGAATCAACTTATTCTATATTTTTCAAATAGGAAACATTGTTCACAAGTTAAAATGAATCAAAAATTAATATAATTCATCAATAGTTAATTTTAATTATTTTTATCAATTTTATTTAGAAAAATCAATAACTAAATAGTAAAATTGTATCAAACATGATGATTTAAAATGATCACTAATTAACATGATTTTATACATCCATGGAATGATCTAAAAACAATCAATCGTTGTATGATCTACAAGAATAGTCATGTTTGGTTTAGTGGGAAGGGTTTATCTTTAAACTATTTAATAATAAAATTTATCATGGAAAAATATAATATTATCTTTCACGATAATAATGATACTATATGGTAGGTAAAATAAAAATAAATTTCAATCATTAGGAATAATCATCAACTAGTTATAGATACGAACTGAAAATCTAATTTTCACACACAGAATTCATTATAAAATTAGTGATCAAACTCAAACTATGAAAATAAAACATACTCTTCAATATTAATATGATATTACTTGATGAATAAACAAGCCTTTGATCAAGAAATAAAAATAAAAATCTCAAAATAACCCCATAAAGAACCCAACTTTCTTCATTCTATTGAAAAATGATATTAAATCTTAAAATATGTATATTTTTACATAAAGAAATTAAATTATAAATATACTATATAAAAAGCATCACAAATTGGTGTATTCTACTTTTTTATTCTCAATATCACCATTTCTATAAAATTAAAATCTTGTTACACACTCGTATAGATAATATATTCTTATTTTAAAATTTCAAAACCAACAAAAAACTTCCTCTACCTAAATTTTACCCCTATATGTTTTTTATAAACTTAAAATCACTATTAATGGGTGATGTGTGAATTATAGGTTGACTAAGAGGTTTCATAGATGGAAAAAACATAACCCACAACCTCAAAACATTAAAAAGATACGTTCACCATTAAAACCATCAATAGGGATATTCAAAAGAAATAGAATTCTATTGGAGTAAACTATTACTCAACCACCTCACTATAAAATCAATTTAAACTCTAATTCAGTGACACAAAAACATTGGTGGATGTCAAGAAAATATATTCCACTAATTTGATTCACTAAAAATTTAGTTCCAAGGAACTATAACTTGCATAGTAAAATAGTACATATGGATAATTGTTTTCTATTAAATTTATTACTTATTTAATAATCACCCCAATAACCTTAAAATGGTTTAAAAATCCATTCTTTACATGTTAAGTAATGTGATTTATGAGTTAATAAAAAAAATTAACTCACACTAAAACTTCATCAAAAAAGGATTCAATAGTGTTCCCCATTATTTTATTATCAATCATTGAAAAAAATATTCTTTTAGGAACGATATATCATTCTTATAAAAGAGATAATATTTAATCAATTCTAATTCTATCTGAGTGCACTAAGTTTAAGAAACAAAAATAATTAATAAGAACCTCTATGCTAAGATTACATAATTCAGAGTCACTTTTACTTAAAATCTCTCCTAAAATGTAAAAAAAAATTTCTTTTTATATATTTTGAAAACCATTATTATACAGATAATGTAATGAATAAAAAATATTCAATAGTAAAAAAGTTGAACTCAAAGCATTACAATTTTAATTATCTCTTTTAAAATATGTTTTCCCCATAAATATGGAATAACATACCCTTAATGTAAAACATATAATTTTAATTTATATCATCTGTCACATTGATGAACAAAATATAAATATAAGAAATTTGAGGACACAAAACTATAAATTTTTCTTTGGAAACATGATGATGAACTCATATAATCATCCTAAACTTTTGTAATGTTTCCTTTAGAAATGGTTCTATAAATTTATCTAATAATTTTCTTTGGAAGGAACAATTAAAAAAATCAAAATACCTTGATCAAACTTATATTTTATTATAAAAAAAATTTAATTAGTAATATTTATCTTATCATATTTAATTTTATTTCTCAAAATATTAATGTTACTTTTATTTTCAAATCCAATTTATAGAGACAAATACACCAGCACATTAAAATCATCAAGTTATTTTCTTATCAATAATATTTGAGTCATTTATTAAGTCACAGAAATATATTCCTCGTATACTATACTAAATTTATTATATTTTTTTTCTTTTGCGGTACAAAATTCTCTCCAAAAAATAAAACATTAGAGGAGATGGAATTCATGTCATCTAATCATCTATCCCAATCCAAATTGTAAAATATTTATATATAAATTTTTTTTCCAGCATTAAATTAGACACATATATATAATATTTAATATAATGAAGTGATATTCTTTTGATAGAAATTGATAATGAGCACATAATGTGATAAAATAAATGATATATGGTATTAAATAAGTCACGTTGAGTAATCTCTCAATGTGCTACTTGAACAATCATTAATTTACCACTTTCTATTCACTAAAATTCGAATGTTTGGTTCTCATTTCAATTGATATAGAAACCAAATTTTTTATATTATAAACATATTAAAATTTATAAGGTATATTTCTATTGAAAACAATATATATGTTCCAATTATTTAGAACTTTATTTACCTAATAAATAATTATCACTCTAAAGATTAACATCTCAAATAATTCCTTCAATACAGTGTAAACTTTACTATAAACACTAAATCATTTCTTGAAAATATAATATCACCAATATAGATGATAAGAATGAGAGACACATCCATTGATTCATTCATGTAGAGGTTTTATAAATTTTTTCTATCACTCAAAAAATTTAAGCCCAATTCAAGTTTCACAAACCATGATCTTAGATCTTATTTAAACAAATTTAGTGACATATTCATCCTAAAAAACAAATTTATCATCAAATATAAGTATAAGAACTTTGTATTTCTCAATATAATCTTCTTATTTATGGTCCCTATTATGGATGTCTGACTTGATTTCCTTTTGGAAAATTTTATATACCATTTTAATAGTGATATCATGAAATTTCCTTATGGTTTCAATTATATATACTGAAAAAATATATAATAAGATTCAATTAATTTAAATAAATAGAAACCAATTTATAAAAACCTTTATTTTTTCCTCATCATTATTGATTTATCATTCAAATTTTTATAGAACATTCAATTTGTTCCAATAAGATTATTGTTTTTGGATTTAAGAAATGCCTCCAACATGTTTTTCTTATATATCATATAAATTATGAATTAATATAAATTTTCCAATATTGATACTCAATGATTAATTAACACTTATTTAATAAACTTTAGAAATAAGTGAGGTGTGATATGTCATCATTAAATATCTATTTGATTGAATTGGTTTCCCATTATAAAAAATAGTTTAGTTAACCTACATGTACTTCATCAACCATGGTTTAAATGAATGTATTCAATATTAATAAATTTTTACGGTTAAATAATCATCTTATTCATTACTATTAATCAGATATTAAGTATTCTCCAAATTCAAAAACATGTCATCTAATTATTTCATCATTATTTCCATAAAATTCAGAAATTTTCTCTTAATTTACATTCCCATTTGATGAGTGATCTAACACCTTTATATTATTTTGATAAAAAAGTTATATTACTTAACATAATAATGATACCCTATCCTATTTTTTGGATAACCTAAAATTATTCAATCCACTCTCATTTTTTAGACTTTTTTATATTGATACTTTTATTGTGATGATAAAAATTATTTGAAACACTCTCATGTAATTTATACATATATTTTTCTAGTAACACATCTCATATGGAGACAAATATAAATATATATGATAAAAATGTTTTTGAATATGAATTGTTATATAAATCTTTTGTCTTCAAATAACATATTAAGTGGCATTATTTTTCAATGTAATTTGATCCATCTCGACCGAGATTATAATTTTCACTATGTGAAACCATTTTTTGTGGGGGTATATACTTCTTTATAATAATACATAATGAACTAATGCTCAATATATTATATAAATATTTTACTTTTGTACACATACACATTATTTGATCTAATTGAATTCAAAAAAAATTATCTAAACTATTCCTATAACCCATAAACCTATTCTATGACTCAAATATATTTTATATAAGCCTAATTAATTTAATATAATTAAATTCAACAATAAATAAGATAAAACATATATATATATATATTATAAATTATTTTTTACTATCAAGTAAATGTTAGAATAATAACCTCTAGTTTTAATAAATTTTAAATCACTACATTCTTGTGTAAATAATTTTTAATATTCCCCTTTTGGCATGTGAAACAAATAAAAGTTTTTATATTAATCATAGTAACATCAAAAAAATTATCTCCTTGAGTGACATTATTAATTTTCTTTTACAAAATATATACATGTCATTAGTTTGATAATTCATTTCCCTCTTTAAAACTCAAAGAATATGTTTTTTTACCATCAACCACCTAGAAGAAGTTAACCATGGTTCCTTTTCCAATAGAGATGAAATGAACATACATTAGTGGCTTCAATAATATTTATTCATTTAAAATAATCACATCATAACCTTTATAAAATAGTTTGGAAAAACTATGTAAATTATGTTTTATCCAGCCATTAAAAATTTCAATATTTTATTTCATCTTTCTCACTCTTATATCTATTCATCCACCTCCTTTAATATTTATTGATCAATCATAATAAAATATATTTGATCCATATTTCCACTTTTCAAAGTATATTTTATTCTTCATAACTTCCATTATATGAGATGATCATCTATTATTTTGAATCCATGGACATTCCATTTTGGAAGTATTCAACACAAATTCTACCACAGTATCTTTATTTTTTTCCATTCTCATTATTCATATAAAAAAATTGACAATTTTTATTCAAACAAAACTAAGCAATTAATAAATTGAGCTATTTCGTAGAACTATGAATTTGTTATTAATATAATCAATAAATTTATTTTGATCTCTGGATTTTATTTTTGTTTTCACTTTCTTAAATTTTAACATCTTATGAACTTATCATATTTGATCATATTGTATCCCCTTAAATATTTTAATTATAAATCATATATATTAATATAAATATCACTAGATAAAACAATAATTTAATTTCATGTGCTAGGGTCCACTAAAAAACCCAAAATATATATAAAAAATTATCACACCAACACATTTATGTCTATACTATGACACTTATTATTCTTTAACAATATGACCACACCCATTTTTTCATTTTAGGATCCAAAATTATGTGATAGTCCTATATTTATTATTTTAATATCTGGAATATTTTGATAAATTTATTTATTTTTATCTATTATATATTTACCATTGAAAATTACATTTATGGAATTTTTAGTTTTTTAGAGTTCTTCTTTTGACACTAAAAACATAACATACATTTTCATTAACTCATTTTTGTGCATTCCTTTTATAATTTTTTTTATATTAATACCAATAAAATGAGTTATTTTTTTACTAACGTAATCATCCTGATTTTTGTAGTCGTTAAATTTTTTGATATTTCATTTCATGATATCTCAAATTTCTTTCACACATTGGTGAATGATGAACTTAAATTTTTTAATAAAATTTTTACCTATAAAAACCTTTACTGAATAATTTTATGTTTCTTTTCCCTATCTATATAATTAATTTTAACATTATCCATTAATATCTTCTCTATTAAAATTAATACATTCAAATGTTAATTTTTTCAATAACTAGGATTACTCTTTATCCTGGAAATAATACACTTTATTTTAATAGTGGTGTTTTTTCCTTAATTAATTCATTTTCTCCTCTAAATTTAGGATATCAAAAAAAAATTAATCATTTAAATATCACTTAAAAATTTACATTTCAGTTTCATCACATGTCTTTCATTATCATATTTATCATTATCGAATTAATCACTGTGAAATATTATAATATATAACATATCCTCTTATTAGGTTTGATATTATTGTTTTTTTATTTTCAATAGTTTCATTATTATTATATTTAGATAAAAAATTATTTTATGATTATAGAGAAATTAATAACTACTCCCTTGAAGGAAAACTTATTTTTTTAATATTTGAAATTTTCTAAATTGAAAAAATTACTGGTGACTTATTTTCATCTTCAATTTCCTTTTTTTCAACATAAGTATAAGGCCCCAGCCTTAAACCTTACTTAATCTTGAGTTATTACAAGATTACACATTGAGGATCTTTTCGGGTTTAGAGTTTTAGAGAATTAGATCATAAAACTTGCATTACATTCCACATATAAACAAAGTGGTTACATAAAGATAGTATTCTTCATTCCCATAAATAGAAACATATTTAGAATAAAACATGGATTCATTCTTGACACTTCCTTGACACTATCATCATATCATGTACCTTTCCCTTGACCTGTGAAAAACATTTCAAAAAAAACTTTGGATGAGCATAAAAAGCTCAGTATGGGTTATAAAAACATGGAAAGGAAACATGGGTACATATATACATAAGAGTGAAATCATACTTTACCCATAAAACATAAGCACATTAACATACCTCATCAAATCATGAGTAAATCATTGAAATCATAAGACATAAAGGTAACTTGAGGCATTCATAACATTCTTACGTAGGGAGTAACCCTCTTGGTTACATTTGGAATACCCATCACAGTATATTCCCTAAAATATCTTCGGAGAAACCTTAACGTTTCACTCCTTCACGTTACCCAATGCATTGGAGAGCTATATCGGGCTCACCCGCCCTTAGTTTATCACGGAACCACCTGTCTTCATAATAATGCCCAAAAACCATAACATAATCGTATCACATAAAACATGCATAAAGGAAACATAACATTTCCACATTTCAATCACGAGATATCAATACAACACAAAAAACATTGTGAAAACCATTTTCAATACCAAAATAAAAGAAAAGTAAAACATGGTATTTATTTTTCTTTTAAAAAGAAGGTATGGCTTGTAGAGGAAGCCGAAACTCAAATAACGGTCACGACGGCGGAGAAGTCGTTGTCGCCGCATACGTACGACAAAAACATTCCCTTTTGTCATTTTGTAAACGCTTCGTATAAAAAAGATTCCTTTTGAATAAACATAAATGTCAAAGGGGTTTATACACCATATAAAAGAAAGTTGTGCATAAAATAAAAAATGCCTCAATGAAAGGAGATTGAGACGAAGTCCCATACCTCGTATCCGACTTGACCCGACCGTTCTTTAATCTCCTGAATAATAAACTTGATTTAATCTCTACTTGCTTATGAACCATTTTCAAGTTCATTATTCCTTTTATACCATGTTATGAACATTATGTAATCATTTAAGTTAATAATGTTCATTTTGTCGGTATTTGGTTCTTAAGTCAAAAATAGACTTCTTACACTTACATGTTGTTAATTTGGTCAAAGGTTAGTTATATCCAGAATGATATTAATGATTTGGATAAAATATATATAATATATATTCATCATATACATGTATTTATAATATTACATCACATTTAGAGGTAAGAAATGAAATGCACCGTTCATGGAGACGGTAAGCCGTACGTACGCATGAACAGTACTTCCATTTCTATTTCATATTTTCTGGAATGGGATCATAATGATATAAGAGTATATCCTAATTACAGTATAATAACATATATAATATCCTTAACTTTATCCTTTACACATCCCACATATGGTATTAACGAATCAAATCACTTTCAGGGGGCGGTAGTCCACACTTCCTAAAATGAAGATATCGTGTTTACCCATAATGGAAACCATAAAGGTATTCCCAAAATGAAAAAAAAACAGAAGCTTAAGGAAAGAATAAACATATTATATAACATATATAAAAATAGTGACATCATAATGGCCACCTTTGAAGGTGTTAAATGAGTATTGAACAATCATCGTTTCGGGAGGCAGAATTTCGCCATCCACGGAAACCGTCTGTTCTTTAACCATTTGATGTAGTTGTGTGAGAGTGTAGCTCAAATAAATCTTATAAAAACATCCTAGTATATTGAAGATACTGGTTTTGTTACAAAAGAAGTAAATAAAAAGAGTTTAGGGGGTTGGAGAAGCAAAATAAAACAAATGAACATGAGAGAATGAATTACCTTTAAAAGTGTAACTCCTTTTGATTTGAGCCTAAAGGCTTCCTTTTAAAGGATTTTTCCCAAAGGTAATCCACTAGGATGAGGATAGGGATGTGGAGAGAGTAAATGGGAAGGGGTTGGCCGAGCCAAAGGCTTGAGGAGTGTGTGAAATGAGGTAGAGGTGGGGGGCCTTTTATAAGAGGAGAGGAGGGGCACTTTTGGAAAGTAAGGATAAGTTACTTTATTTTGAAAATATTTTCAGATTCAAAAGGTCCCACATTGCTATAATTCGAGGATAAGGTGATAAGGCTTCTAAATCCACTCATCCAATTGGTTTTGGCCATGTGTAGGTTTTATATGTTTCATTATCTTTCCATTTTATTTAAATCGTTAAATAATGAGGTCATCGCTGCATCATCATGATGTCATAATTTATTTAATTTATATAAAGTCTAAAAATTATAAAAAAAATACTATGATGTAGGAAATCTTTTTATCTTTCCAATTACTATTTATAATCAAAAATATTATCTTTATAACCCCATGTAAATGTTTTTTTCGTAAAATATATTATGTTTGTGTCATTTTTACTTTTACATTAAATAAAAAGTTATTTATGTCATTTCCCAACCAAAGTGGATCCATGGGGTCCCCAAGCTGACCCATGGCTTGCCTTGGTCGGCCATGACACAACCAATGAGGGTAGGACATGTGTCAATCTCATCTTATTTTATTAAAGCATTATTTTTACCTTAAACTACACTAATTACCACTAATCGCGATTAAAAACTTAATAAGTTACTATTCACCAAAAAATTATTTTAATCTCATTGAACCACATTTTACTTCTTAATGACAACCATGTATTTCGGATTTTTGAAATTCAAAACACAATGATGGCAAAATTTCATTTAAACGGAAAATCAGTTTTTATAAGTACCACTTAGTGGTTTCAGTATTCATCAAAAATTGAAGTTTTTCAGAAAATTACCAAAAATTCACCCTAAGCTATTTTCGATATTCCGAACTCAAAAATGAAGTCTATTTTAAAAAATTAAAAACATATAAGTCACATTAATTAATTTAATAATTAATTCCCACTGTCAGAGCAAATAGCGTGTTTTTATAAAACAATAAGTATCAAAAGATTGACACCAGTTTAAGTCTAATTTCAAAGTGAAATTGATTACAATGACAACCATTGGATTAAATGGTAAAAATATATTCAGATTACAAATTAAGATCAATTAAAAAGATAATCTAATCATATAAATAAATTAGATTAAAAACCAGTTTTGATGTAAAATGCCGTATTTTTCACTATTCATTAAAAAATGAACATTGTCAGAAAAATACCAAAAATTCACACAAATTAAATTTAGATGTCCCTATCATAAAGAATAAGTTTTTTTTTGACAAAAATAGTTTATAAAATTGTCAAAAGATAGATTTAAAAAGGGTTTTCCATCATAAGGCAGTAAAACAATCTTTTAAGAATATTATTGTATTCCATGCTTAAGATTGGATTTATTTTCATTTTAAAGCTGTAAAACACTATCTTAATCATTAATAGACATAGATAAAAATATATATTTTTCATTACTTACTTGGGATGTTACAATAAGACAATTATAAATGAAATGATATAAATATATAATAATTCAACTTAATATTTCCTTGATAATTTCATATTATTTCATAAATAATCCTTGAGATAAATTAGATTTATATACCAATTTCCATCTCAATATCTTAATCATAATCATAATTTTCATATTATTTGTTATCTACTTTTTAAACCTTCTCATTTTAATGATTTTAAAAATATATCCTTCCATACCATACTTTTATTCTTTAAACAAACACCTTCCTTGTCTCATAAGATACCATAACATAATGCAAGTCATCCAATATATCTATATATAAATCATAATCACTAAGAGATTAAACTTTTACATTAAACCTGTATTGTATGATATAAATAAAATTATTAATTTTCATTAAATGTTATATATAATCTCTAAAACCTCTTATAAATATAACAATTTAATTAAATATATTATAAAAATTAATTTTTCTACATCAAGAATAATTTTTTTTTCAAATTATGCATGTAAAACCTGAAATTTCTCTTCCATTGGTTTAACTTATAATTAATTACTATTTTATAGTTTATCCAAAATTCTTAAATATTTTATTTCCGTAACCTTTATGAATTTATTATGAATATAAAATAACTGTTATGGAATATAAATTATTATCAATAATCTATCTTTTTTATAGAATAAATTCATTTTCCATAATTAAATTAAAATGATTAGTTACAATGTTAGCAACATCCATACCCCGTGAGGGAATGTAGAAAAACATTCTTTTTATATGTAAATTATAATTTTTCTCATAAAATGTATGAAAACCTTTTTTATTCACTAAATTAAATTGATATATATTGGATATAAAAGTTTATATTGTTAATTCAAATTCAAAATAAAGGGAAATTTTCGATTTTACCATTAGACATATTTATTATATTCTAAGGTCATATAGAAATTGCTATGACTTAAATTTTAGATGCATTAAGATTAATATTTAATGGGATCCATAAGGATATAAATACATGGGAGTGAATTAATAAATAAAATTCTTTTACTTTTTCCTTATAAATAGCACTCATCAAAAGATATAATTAATAACAAAATTTAAATTTTGAATTATACATTCTTAAATAATAAATTTTAATGAGTATAATCAATTAAATTCAATAAAACAAATCACCATGTAATTCAAACATAATTAGCATTAATATTTATATGGTCCAATATTCAAAATGAATGGTTGTATCTGTGGAATAATCTATACAAAAATTTATGATCACAATCTATTAGACCCATCATAGTAGATATAATGAGCAGGATTTATCATTGAAATTGTGATAGAATTAAAAATCACCTAAACATATAATTATTTCTCATACATGAAAGATGATATACTTTAATATGTTGAATAATAAAATTTATCAATCTTCAAGAATAATATTCAACAATCACTAGATGAATAACATCATAATATCTCTTATTATTACATTGAAATCTTAAAAAATCAGTGAAAAGAATATATCCATAAAAACAGACCATCTGTTTTAATATTACATTAAGATATATTTATATAATAATAACAGTTCTATAATCATAAAATAAGAATAATCTCAAAATAATAATACACATAACAAAACAATCTGTATTTTATTTAAAAATTGTCTTCGAACGTTAAATGAATGTGTTCTAAATTCCATAGACAAAATGATACATTTTCAGTAAAAAATATCCCACTTTTGTTTTTCATATTCCTACTTCCTAATAACACTATTTAATGATCACATCACACTTTTGAAACTATTTTACACATCAAATAGCTTCCTTGTTTTTTAATATTGAATTTAAAAACAAGTAATATAATTTAATAGAAAATTCATCTAATTGATTTTGAGTTGTACATATTATTCTATCCATATAATAAATATTTATGGGTGAAATAAGAGTTGTTTTCATCTACAATATGCACTAGGTGTCCCAAAATAAAGTAACATTATAAAAAAAAATCAAATTACCAATCCATTTTTTAAACCCACTGGAAAGATAGTGAGAAAAACATATTTTCGATAAGGAAACCTTATATTAAACTACATCATTATAATATCCACTCAAGTTATGGATGTAACACTGATAAATTCTAAAATAATGACATTGTATTTTATAGAGTGTATTACATGCAACTCTAAGCATGGAGGGGAATATAACACCTCAAGAATTTATAATATATTTATTTTTAACTTAACTAATTCTCTCTGATTGGTTGAATTACATAAAATTATGATTTTACCATACATTAAATGCAACACTGATTTTAGTTAGACTTATATGAAACACTCAATTTATCTGGTGTTACACGCAAGACTGAGTTGAAACGAAATGTGAAATATTATTAAAATGTTATTATTTAATATTGTATTCATAACCCATTCCTTAAATTGGTTGTAATTAATATGATTATCTAAATTATGAAAATATAATGTTTACACATATTTTTTGTCTACTTATTGATTATAAATAGAATAATAATAATTTCAAATAAAAAAATTTTTGAAAAATATTAATTTTTATAAAAGATGGTTGAATAGCGATTTGTGCACATAATTTAAAATTACATCTCAAAAATTTTAGTAAAATTATTTTAAAATATAAAGTTAATTTTTATATCAAAATAATAATATTATATTACGGTGATTTTTTTGGATTTTTTTGAAATGTTTTAATTTTTGATGAATAGTGAAAAATATTGTATTTTAATTGAAAAAAATTATTTCATTTAAAGAATTTATAATGTTAAATTATATTTTTAATTGGTTTTAATGTAAATTTAGTTTAGTATTATATCAATTAATCCAATTAAAGTCACTGGAATCATTTTTATATTGAATTTACACATAAAAAGTTCATAAAATGTTGGCCATTTTCTTATTAAAACGTTGCTTTCTCGTCGCATTTATCGGAATAATTTAAATTAAATTTAAATAAATATTTGAATTAAATTTGGGAAAATGGATTCCATATTTTTATCTATTATAATTTATATTTTATAACAATTTCAACATAATATTTTCAAAATTAAATTGATAATATAGTAAAAATTATTTACTACATTTAAGGTATAAATGGGTTTATCTGGGGGTTAAACTAAAAATATAAGTGTAAAAATAACCTATAAACATGCCCAAGAAACTTATATTTGTATTTTGACAACTAAACATATAATATTCTATAATGGTCCATTTTGGACCCCTTTAATAACTGGAATATGTGGGAGTACTCAATTCTTTTCTAAAATACCCAGTGTGTCCTCTCTCTAACTTATAAAAGGCCACCCATCTCCTATCTTTTTAAATCCTTGAAACCACATTTTTTTCATTAAAATGAATTTCCTAATCACATTAAAAATTCCCTCACCAAATCTATAGTACTTTTATTGTGAAGAAAACTAACATAGGATGGCTTTTGTGCAAACATAATGAGGATACCCGAAGAACAAGTAATGTTTTTCAAAAAGTGCCTTTAATTTGTTTATTTATCAAAATCTATAAATTATTACTAAAAAATGATGATATAATTACCAAAATAACTTTCATATTGTAATATTTTTAAAAAATATGTTCATGACCTAAATCCATCTCCACTTCCATCAAATGGGTTACAAAATCATCGTTTGTGGGTACGACAAACAGTCGCCTCGCGAACCAATGTCATTCATTTTTCCATTACCACCTTAAAAATTTCGGAAAGATGATGGATATAAATCATATATATTATATTTAAAAAATATTCATACCTATGTATTTATTATTTCATATATATATAATTAAATTCCATTCTATAGGTGATACGATAACATCACCCATGTGTATGGTGGACAACTACCTCGCGAAGCGATGTGATTTGTCTATCACTGATGATTTACATGGAATGAAATAAGGTTAGAAAAAATAAATATATGTTATATACATGATATAATAATTATATTAATGAAAAATTTATCATTATTTAAAGATAATATTTCATCTTATTTCCTACCTTTTCAATCACTTAAAGATGATAACATCATTAATGTACATGTGGACTACCACCTTCACAAAGTGATGTGATTCTATTTTCATCACCACAACACATGAATTATACACATATGTTTATTTAAAAAATAATAATATGTAATATATTATATTATTATCAATCTATAAAGGTAATATATTATATTCATCCTTTCTGTAATGATATTTGAAAAATGGAAACATTACTCATGTGTATGTATGGCTACCTATTTCATTAATCATAACATACTTCATATGTCAAAACCATATTTGACACATGTTATTAAAATTATAATTGATGTATAAGTATGATAATTCTGTCCTCATTATTATTCTTGATATTATGAAACACTACAATATGTGAAATAAATATATATTTAATAAAAAACATGACTAATAAAATGAGGCAATTAACACCTGTAACAATGACAATATTGAATGATTATTAACAAATGGGTGATAATATGTTACAAAAGAATCATATATGATATTATAAATATTAATATGGTTCTTTAATAAGTTAATATCATGTTTAGAACCACTAAAAAGGAGGTAAAATCACATTCAACTAAAAGGAAGTGTGAGGTACGATATTTTGTCTCAAATTACATCCCATTGAAACTTATTTGTTATTATGCCCAATTCAATTTTTTATGGTGTATATACTACCCCTTATACATGTAATATCATGATTCATTCATTAATTATCTTATTTTTTCTTTAATTTTGAATTTTTTCATCCAAAGGGATTTAACTTGAAAATTATCAAGTCGTAAAAGTTATTGAATAATCTCACTTTCTTTTGTGATTGTTAACTCCTTCATGAAACAATCACTTTCTTGAAATCATTTTTCATATGACATTCAATTTCTATTAAATATACATATTGTTTTATGATTGATATTATTATTACATAATCTTAAAAAAAATAACACATGGTGTTTTAGTTTGAATGTTAAGTGAATAAATATGTAAATATTGATAAATCAGTATCATCTACTCAATATATATATTTGATGATAAGGAATAATATTTATGAACTAAATAAATTATTTGATATCTGAATAATAATTTGGAAATGAAATAAATTTATTAATGGCTATTTATCAAAATCCCTTCAATGTATTTGTAGTCTCTTGAGATGAATCATTTGGCCAAATCAGATGGGTTTTTTCTAGTATGTTATAATCTGTCTTGAGGATAAATCAGGACAGTAAAGATATCATGAGCCTAAGAAGAATGAAGTCCAATAATTATGAATTTACTTCATTGAGAATTAAATTAATTTTATTACAAATGATATTTTCTCTATGATATTATTTATGGATGCATTTCATTCTTAGTTTATGGATTAATTCTCATGTGTTTTCAGTTATTTACCTCATTGTATTGATTATTTATTATCTCTCCATGATAGTTCAGTTATGTATGAGAAATGCATGTTTAGTTACCAAACATGAAATATATATTATTACTATTTATTCATGATATCTTCCTCTATACCTAACCCTTATCGAGCATTTGAGAAGACCTTTACTTAGTTCCTTTCCCTAGGATATGAAGATGAATTCTTGGATGGAGTTTCAAGGATGTTGAGGTTTATCTTTTTTATGCTTTAATTTCTTTATCCAATGTAAAATGGGTATCATGTATGTATCTAGTTTTCCAAAACTACTAAACTATTCGGTTCTTCAGGATAGTATTCCTTGTATCTATGCTAATTTAATAAAGTAAGAATTTGCTCCGAAATACTAGGATCGATGACATAATCGTTGGTATCAGAGGATGTTTAGTACAATCATTGGGATCTATATTTATAAAAAACCCTTATTAGTGAACATAACCCCACTACTACAATAATTATTTTAACAGTACTAAAAATAATCATTTTTATATTTTAAAATCGATGACAAAATATGAGATATTAAAACCCTCAGCCTTTATTAGTGCTAGAAAAAGTGCTGATAAAGGTTCCCTTTATCACCACTTCCAAAAACTACTGATAAAGGAATCTTTTATCACAAATTTTTAGAAGATACAATAAAGGTTATATTAATAATAAATTTTTATTTATAATTGATAAAGGTTATCTTTATTAGTGATAGATGATGTATAGATAATGAGACACTTTATTAGTGCTAAATGAAGCACTAATAAAGGCCTTTCAATCTACAATACAATTGCCTCCCTACAGTAGTCGTGCAGTATCCTAGTAAAATAAAACCCAATGAGAATACATTCAATTTAATAAAAATATATATATAATAATGGATAAAATATGTAATTTATTTTAAATAAATTTTACAACAATAATTCCATAAAAAATGTTTTATAGATATTTGAAACATTGGTTTTTATAATAACATGAGTAAATAAAAAATATCATAGACATTCAAAAACAACAATGTTACTTTTTATTTATCTATTGACCTCTATGAATATATTAGTTACTAATTAAACCATCCAATATTGCGAAAAACAATTCCCTTATAAATGAATGTAATTCTTATATTTGTAATACTATAAAGAATTAAATTAGACACCAAATGACTTTTTTAAAATAAAAACATATACGTTGAGTCATATCAGGTATATTTTGTAACAGATTAATGTGAGAACCATTCTTACATGTCACTAATGAATTCTGGGTCATTTTCCTAACGTATCAAAAAAAATTGAATTTTTTTCTTGGTTTTGAGTATGTAATTATTATTTTTTACTAAAATGTCATTTTTAAATAAAAAGACACACTTTGTGTCATACCAGTCACCACTATGTCAAACTGGGGTTTGGATTATTCCTACACATAAAAAATGACTTATGGATCATTGAAATAATGTATTAAAATAGTCTAAATGTGTTTGATCAGTTTTATGTATCTCACTTGTGTTTTTATACTAAAATGTCACTTTAAACTGAAAACATGAACTATGAGTAATATCAGTCATAATATGTGTCATTTTTATGTAATAATTATTCCTATACATAAACAACAACTTACGAATCATTTTTAAAAATTATCAAGATAACAAAAGTGTGTTTTATCAGTTTTTAATGAGTAAACCATGTTATGAACTAAAATGTCAATTTTAAAGTGATGATGAACATTTTGAGTCAAACCGATAGCGTAGTGTCTCTATTATATGTGACGATGATTACTATACTTTAGAAAGAATATATATGAATTGTGTTCCTAAATTATCAATACATTTGGAGTCTTTTTTTTTCTGTTTTTAGTGAGTTTCATTTTTTTAAACTATATTGTCAATCTTGTACTAATAACAAACAATCTGAATCATACTAGTCACATCATGTGTCCATTCGATGTGAGATTGATTTTTACACATTAGAAATGATTTTTAATTATTTTCCTCAATTTTCAACATAATCAGAGTGTTCTTTATTGTTTTTTAGTGAGTGACACATATCTTGACTAAAATTTCAATTTTAAACTCATAACAAACACTTTGAGTAATACTAGGAACGATGTGTCTTAAATTAAGGTGTTTTATATTCCTACACATCAAAAATTACTTTTATATTATTATCCTAAACTTTTGAAAAAAATATAAATGTGTTTAATAGTTTTTCATATGTCAGTTTTCTTTTTTACAAAAATTAATGTCAATTTTAACTAAAAAGACGCACTTTGAGCCACACCAATCACACCATACTTCATATTGATGTTCAACTCATTCCTACACATAAAAAATTACATATGGATCATTTTACAAAAGTATAAAAACAATATTAATTTTTTTTAATAGTTTTGAGTATGTCACTTGTGTTTTTTACTAAAATGTCATTTTAAAGTGGAAACACCCACATTGAGTAATATCGGTCACATACTTTGTCATTTTGATGTGAGAATGATTCCTATAAATCAACAATGACTTAGGAATAGTTTTCCTAAATTATCTAGACAATCCATTTTTTATAAGTTTTCAATTAGTGTCCAACGTTTTGAACAAAAATGTCAATTTTAAACAGATAATTGACACTTTATGTCATATTTGGCACACTGTGTAACAGATTGCAGTGCGACTAATTTATACACAATGAAAATGACATACTGATCATTTTAATAAATTATTAAAACATTCCTAATATGTTTTATTTTTTGAGTATGTCACTTGTGTTTTTACTAATATTAAAGTAAATTTTAAATAAAATGACACACATGTGTCAAACCAATCAAACCATGTGTCAGATTTAGTTTTGGATGATTTATACATATAAAAAATGACATATGGATCATTTTTAAGAAGTATCCAAATAATATGAATTCTTTTACTCAATTTTTGGTATGTGATTATTTTTTTGAACTAAAATATAAATAATAATCTAAAAACATACAGTTTGATTTATTCTGAGAACACAATGTATAGGATTGAGGCTCATATGATTCAGTATTTGATGTGTGATTTTATTTTATCTATTTTAAAAGAACCATAAAATTGAGAACATGTTTGATGTAACTGGAAGAGAAAACCCCATGCTACCTGAAACACATCATGTTTCATATTGGATGGGGTTTCTTATTCCATCAAAAAGGAATATTTTATAACTTTTATGGATTGTTGTGGATATTTGAAAGAAAACTATGAATTCCAAAATGATATATCAAAAAAATAAATATTTTTTAGATAAAAATGATAAGGAGATTAACATAAAAACAGTAGACAAAGTGATTATAAAATTAACTAAATAAGTAGTAATAATTCACTAATATATGATATTTGTATATATTCTTGACCCATTTCCTTATTTCCATTATCTTAATTACATACTCAAATTCTAATATTTCACAAGCATGATCAAATTCTGGAAAACCACTCAACTCAATCACAAGAATCCACATATATAAGAAAACCATTCTTGTACTAGTAATACTACAATGAAATAAATTAAACATAAAAATGAAATAATATATTAATAGAATGTCAATTTCATACAAAACAACCACACCGTTTGAGTCATACTCGGTACACCATGTATTATATTGAGGTATAGTTAATTCCTACACATCAAAAAATGTCTTATGGATCGTTTTCCTAAAGTGTCAAAATAATACGAATGTTTTTGATCAATTATCAAAATGTCACTTATCAATTTTACTGAAAAGTCATTTTAAACTAAAAACAATCACGTTGAGTCATATTAGTCACATACTTTTTCATTTTGACATGATATTGATTATAATATGCCAAAAATTAGTTTTTAATTATTTTCCTTAATTATCATGAAAATTGTACCATGTTTTCTTTGTTTTTAGTCAATAACACACATTTTGAACTAAAATTTCAATTCTAAAGTGATAACAGCCACATTGAGTGATACTAGGAACACCATGTATTAGATTGAGTTGTATCTCATTATTACAAGTTAAAAATGACTAATGGATACTTTTTTCCTAATGTATAAAAATAATATGAATGTGTTTTCCGGATTTTGAAAATATCATATTTCTTTTTTACTAAAATGTCAATTTCAAACAAAAATAATAAAATTTGAGTAATACCTATCATTTCATGTATCATATTTATGTCTGGTCCGTCCTTACAAGGGAAAAACAATTATAGATCATTTTCATTAAATTTAAAAATAATTTGATCTTGTTTTCTATATTTTGGATACTTGACAGTTACTTTAAACTACTGGGCACATTTTTATTTAAAACACATACTTTAGTTCATATTAACCACATAATGCCTCAAATTGATGTGAGGTCTACTAATTCACATTAATATTGAGTAATGTATCATTTTACTATAGTTTAAAAAAACCAAGCATGTTTTCATTATTTTTACTATTTCATGTATGATTTAATGTAAAATGACACTTTTGTATTAACAATAGGCACTTCAAGTCACATCGATCAAATAAAGTGTCAAATTGATGTGATAAATTATTACACATGAAAAATAAATTATAAGTAGTTATACAAAATTTTGAATACAATCTAAACTCATTTACTCAGTTTTGACTATTTGATGCATGTTTTTAACTAAAATGACACTTTTGTATTTGAAACACATAATTTGAGCCATATTGACCATATCTGGTGTCAGATTGATGTGAGATAAATCCCAATAAATAAAAATAGTATTATAGATCATTTTCATATTGTTAAAAAATCTAAGCCCATTTTCTCGATTTTGACTATTTGATGTATGTTTAAAACTAAAATAGTAGTTTTGAAATAAAAACACATAATTAAAGTCATACTAACCATATTGGGTGTTTGAATGGTGTATGGTCACTTTCAACACATGAAAAATGAATTATATATAATTTTCACAAATTTTTAAAATAATATAATCTCATTCACTCAGTTTTGAGTATGTGACATGTGTTTTAAAATATTGTGTAAATTAAACCAAATAAGTATCAAAAAAATGATGAAGAAATTGAATTTGAAACATAGATAAAATTGTGATTAAATTAACTAATTAATTAGTAGGAATTAATATATTCATGATTTATATATACATTCTGACACCATATATTCTTACCATTCATTTATAAAAAATTGACTTCCTCTATTATACTTCTCCTTGAAAAACATATCAAATATAATATATAAGAATTTTGATATGAATTTTTCCCATCCTGAATGAATTTCTAAGGTAATGGTGTGTATAAGATAACAACCATATTATATAATAATATAAATTTTATGTTTATAGACATTTTGAAACCAAGTACGTTGTCCAACGATCTAAATAAAATTACTTATTCTTTTGAGTGTGTATATTTCTAGAAAAATTCATAGTACATAGAAAATATAGAAATAAATGATTAAGAAATATATTTATTGAAATATTAATTACATTTAGAAGTTAATTTTTTTAGGATGTTTGTCTTATGATTGTTTTTGATATCTTTTAAAAAATTAATAATAATATCCACAATTATTTTCATGATCTAACTTCAGACATTATATGAACATTGACCAAAATAATTGGATTGTTTTGAAATATGTTCTGATAGTTAAATATTTCTATATATAACTTAATATATTTCTATTTGATATAGTCCATAGGCTTCTTATATCCAGTCACTGACTTCATACCATGATTTATACCATATTTATTTACCTCCATATCTTAATAAAATTCTTGTTAAAATAAATAATGAGACATATAATTTGATGTTTATCTATAAGATATTGATTGTAGTAAATTAAAAAATAAAAATACACACCATTTTTTGTTAGTTTGATTTATATACCTGAATTGGATTAAAAAATATTTTGGATATCCATATTGTTTTTGATTAACATATAGTGCTTCCTAAAAAAATAAATAATTAATGAAAAAAATATTATATGATTAGATCTAAAAGTTGTATCCTGTAATTGCAGGCACTAAAAATAGTATTTCTTTTGTTATTTTACTCTCAATCACATCATTTAGTGCATATTTCTTCTTATCAATTTATTTCGACACCAATTATATTTAATGCATAGAAATGATATTGGGATTCATGTATACAAACATCGATTCATATGGTTTTCTCTTTATGTAGTAGTAATATAAATGCCTATAGAAAATATGAATATATATTAACTTTAAAGAAAATATTTGATAATTTTTTAGATATACATATTATGAAACTATACCTTATTTATTTATTCAAAACTAAGAATCTATGCCATTCAAACTTGAGAATCTCATTTATACTCCCAAGACCAACCACGTCTGTAAGGAATGTTCCAAATATTCCTTCCTCACATGGAATTTAGGTCATATATCGATCTTTTTATGTCATCACTTAATGATTTTGTAATGATAATAAATGTTTTAATGTAAATTTAAGGGAGAGGATACACGTTTTTTCTTGTCCAATTGACAACATTGTGTTGATCCGACCTTCTGTTTCCCCATCGCTTTACACATTTGTAATACCACAGCACACATTAAAACGTTTTTCATCAACTATTATAGGGTTTTCAATATATGATTTTTTAAAATACATACCTCGTTTATCTTTATAATATTAGATGACCTTGCAATGAATGTTCCGATAACATCATTGACTTTTTTAATATCATGATCATCATGTGGAATAAAAATCTCTGTGGTTGGATCTGGAGATATAACAATCCCGACTCTGATTTGATATTTTGGGAATTATTATTATTTAGCATGTCTCTTGGGATATTATACATAATACCCCTTAAAACAAGGTGGTGAGTGGGTGTTTAATGATTGAAATGACTTATAGCTTTACCCTGTATAATTTTAGTAATATAGAGTTATCCGAAGTGTTTTGATTCACACATATGAGAAAGAGTAATAAAAGAATTATTACCTTATGTAAGGTATGATTATAAGGTTAATGACAAGCCTAAAGGATATTGGGGTAATTTGGTTGTTCTTGTGATGGTCTTTATTCCGATGTAGGTTTTCTATAATCATTTCTATATATATTGGTCTTCCAAACGAGACTGAATAGTAATATATTATATAAAAAATATTTGAACATGAAAGAATCTCATTCTATTATAGGTATCACCTTGTGGTTTTTTCTTCTCAAAATTTGTTCAAGGAGACACTTAAAAACATAAACCTTTAACAATACCATATTGTTCTGCCTGCTTCAAACCTACTAAAAGTTATTTTTCATCAAGTATGGTCACTTCTAATTCTTATGTCTAAACCGTATAAAATAATATGAACAAGAATATATTTTTTCATGTAATATTTTTGTTTAGAATTATGAATTACTATTATATCATACATACACATACCATCTATATTGATTTTGTTTTTTACCAACTATTTTACCCTCCATATTTACGAACGCCTCCATCCATAACTCAAGATTTTGGATGGAAGTGGATTTGTATATTGATTCATCAATATTAATATAAATAATGGAAAATATATTTTTTTATCACATAAAAGGTTTATTTTTTAATTATAAAACATAAAAATTTCTTCTCTATTTGAGCGTACCCCATCCTTTCTTTGTGATACGTGTATATTTGTTTTGATTCCATTTCATTATTTTAATCACTCCATTCATTTAATGAATTAATAATTTTTAACATAATTGGTTAAAATAAATAATATCAAATAATATATTATCCAATATAATTCACCAGAAATGATTTCTCATCATGAAGACTGATGAAATAAATCCATGTTTTATAATTTATAATACTTGAATTAGTAACTGGTGGAAGGGGATTTAATATCCCCTCAACATCCCTAAGATCAAAATTGTTAAGAAGAGTATGTAATACTCTATGGGATTCTCTAGTCACCATTAAGACATATTTCTTATGGAAACCATAAATAATAATAAAACTTCACAAAGAATAATGAAAATTAAATCAACATTATTTTATATAATTATTAGTAAAATATGGAATGTTTATCTTAGAGTTTCCTTTATATCTTCCCAAATGGTTTTCATCATTATAAGCTACTCATGGATTTATAAATCCATATCATTCAGAATTTTCATCCTCTATGTGGCCCCAACATATCTAATGATCATTGAATTATTGGGGTCAATAGATTCTCTACATTGATTCCATCCAACCTAAGTTATTATACCCTTACCTCTTTCTATGAGAATTTTATTCAACACTTTGATGCAACATCATTATTGTTTTTTCATGATCCCATAAGAATTATGTAGTTTTAGAATCAACGTCTTATTATTTCCTGATAGTGGTAACATCATCATATGTTGATGACATTATTTTTATGAGTGTTCAAAATTTTAATTTTAATTACGTCAATATTATAAAGAATGCATAATATTATGAGTAAAATAATAGTATATATAAAAAATTACCGTTCTCATTGAACAAATGTTTTTTTAATGGTTTATGGGATTTGTACCCCTATCAAGCATCCAAATTCCCTCTTTATAGTCCTCTCTAATATACAATAAATTATCTATATTAGGACTGCAATGAAATTTTGTGATCTCTTATTGAAAGGGTCATCTTAGATTGAATTTTCATTTGATCCTATAGTTTCTTTATTCACTAGTAAGATGGTAAAAAAACTTCATTTTTTTCGATCTAAGAGAAAAACTACTTGCACTACTTGTGATTCCATAATGAATAAATCATCATCTCCCACTTCCACAATGAAATTCACCTCTATAAAGCCAATTTCATCAAATTTCACAGAACTCCTATTTTCAAAACATTTTCAATAGAAAATCAACATTTCAAATGTTGTATAATCCAACTCATATATATGTTTGATAATTCTAAAATAGTACATATTAGCATAAATTAGATTTATATCCTCAAAAACGTATATGTCCATTGCTTTTTCCATAAGTTTACCTCTAAATTTTCTTATCTTAATACATTCATCGTGTTCTATTATTATATACATGTGAATTTTATGGTTTCATTATTATGGAACTGAACTAGTTTTATGGTGACTCAAATATTGATTTTTTTTCTTAAGATGCATGTTTCTATTTCCACTTTACTTGTAAGATATAATTTCTATTTTTGTTGGTTTTTGGGTAGATGAATCCGTCTTTCTGATTTATGTGCTTGTGGATCTCATTGTTTTTTGTATCATTGTCTCACTACTTGATGGAATGCATCTGATGTTTCTAAGTGTCAACTTTGAAGCTATTATAATTGGGAGAATAATGACACAGGTTTTCTTAACTTTTCTTTGTGGACTTATTTTTCTTCTTGTTTGAGCCTAATATTGAGGAATTACCTCTCTGATGTTGTACTTAATTGGATTTTTTTATGCTTTCTTGGATTCCATCGGTTGGTTGTTCATATTTAGTCAAGGACTCTACATCTCATGATCGATTCTATATAGGGAGATATAATGTTTTGGTTGGAATCAACTATTTTTTTACCCTGACAATCAATATTGTTGTTTTTTTGAAAGGCTTTATATCTTATTCATGCTTTAGAGAGGTAATTATATCTCTATTTTGAATACATATTTATATGGGGTTTTACATATTAATTCATTAAATATTAATTGATTTAACATAAAATTTGTTCCTGATATTAATGTTTTGTAAATTCTTATGTTGGATTTACAATTAGAGAGATATAGAGAAATATATTGTGAATAAGGAACAAAGTGACACTTCGCGCCACTTCGAATCACTCGTAGTGCGACACCGTATTTTTAGGATGATGATGGGTAACTCTGGAGGCATGAAACTAAAGAAGATGTATGAAATAGTGATTATAAGCATAAATGGTCTAGTAAAAATCATGACCTATCATTACACATCTTCTACTGGTACTTCAAAACATCCCTAAGTCATGAATTCAAGTCCTAACCAGGCCACAAAGCTAGCAAGAAAATAGCCATTATAAATTGTGAACACTATGGACATGAAGTGACACCAGTCATGATAGTTACTGATCCATCCGTGAAAATTCTTTGAAAACGTATAGTTGGATACTTTTAAATGTTGTGAACACCTAGTACACAATGTGTACTCGATCAAACTTCATAAATATGCAAGAAAAACATACGACACATTGGAGATCCCAAAATTCATGGAAATCTACAATGATCTAAGGTACAAGATATATACCTCTAGTACATGTCAAGATGAAATTTTACTATTTATACAACACCCCAGCAGTGCATTTCTGAACATTCGATGATTGAGGCAAGACCACTAGGAGGCTACCATATGGCTATGACCCTTATTCCGCCATAAATAGTTTTTATTTATATTTTTTATTCCTTTCATTTATTTAATAGTTGAATGAATATATTTTAATTTCAATTTTTCCTTTCATTAATTCTCCTTCTCAATCCATGTCATCTATTCGCTCCCCTATAGACTACAGTTTATTCATTATTGGGGATCACCCAATGACGAATGGCTAAATCTATAAGGGAGAGAGGAATCAGTTGAAATGGGTGCCTATCAAAGTGTTTTATTTCATTGTTCTCTTTCAACACAATTCTATTCCATTGGTATCATGTTAAGAATCATTATAATCATATATTCTATTGAATCATGGACCAAGTGTTTTTATTAGTATGTGAAACACAACATGACAAAGATAATTAATTCATGACCAATGAATGTGATTATTCTTCTACAATTGAAATCCGATATTAATGCACTCTAGTTATTTTTATTCTTCAAACCACTAGAAAGTGAGATACTACGGTAGATTAATAGGGTTTTCCATATATCTAACGATTAAATATGAATTATTTCACAACCATTGAGCAGTGTAGTATTGAAACTGTTGACATGATTTATTTTTAGAAAAAAACATGCATGGAAGTAGATTCCACTATATTTTTCTACTATATTGTAATTCATTTATTTCCATTCCACTAGTAGTTTAATAATATCAATCTTAAATTGTTGCGACCTGACCTTTAGTCTAGAGTTTACATCGCTGTTTTATCCATTCTCTGTGGGTATGGACCTACACTTCAACTATACTACACCACTTTAGTAAGTAAGATTCAGGTTTTTATAAATTTCTAATTTGAATAAAACCTAGGGGAATTAACGACACCTTTCTGGTGCATTAAATTTTTGCATTGTTACTGGGGTGCATCGGAGCATGATGATGACTCAAAAACAATTGATTAGGTCATAGACAACTCATATACTATTTCTTTTTTGGGATTTTAGATTATTTAATTAATTTTGAAGTAAATATTTTTACATATATTATGTTTCTTGATGTGTTTCATGGTGTGCATGATGAATTTACAGGTGACAAAAGATTATACAACTACAACATCAAAGTTCATCGAATATCCAAAGTATTCAATCATATGGGAGGTACGGCATTTAGAAGGATGGAAAAAGGATAACAACAGTCTGAATGATTCATATTATGAAGACTATAATTAATTCCAACCACCAAAGTGGAACACCGCTTACTATTTTCCCAATAAAGGATATTCCTGCTATCAAGACTACTATGGTAATTTCTAGGGTGAGCACTACACTCAAAAAAAAACTAAATTCAACAGACTCAAGGTCTAAATCCTGAAGAAATACTATCTATATTTCTTTCATTGGGTATTGAAGTGATGGAAAAGAGGTTGTAAACTAGGGAGCCTAAACTTAAAGAGTAGGTAGAATTTACGACTCACCTATCCAAATTAATTACAAATTTTAAATTCCACCTACCAATAATCTCTAATTCATATAAAGGATTCTTTGATGATGATGAAATTAAAGTAGTGGAGGAATTCTAGCTTTTTTAAATAAAATAACCTCAAAATAATTACACTCATGAAGTCCATTTTATCCAACAACCTTAGGAGCAGAATTCAGATGATAGACTAGCATCTTTGCTCACACAGTACATTCCAGTGTTGGATAAGAGGATAAATGATCATGAATACGAACTAAGTTAAAAGGAATTATTGATTACTAACCTATTTAAATTTATTTCCAACTTAAATTCCTTAGTTTTAAACTTACCCATAAATTCTAATGTAAGGATTGAGTATTATAAAGACATTGATGAGGAAGATCAGGTTGAGGATGTTCAAACTATTTAAGAAACAAATATAAAAAATAAGGAGTAGGTTACTAAGGATTAATTCATGGATAATGATGAGATATCTCAAAAAGAGGAATAAATATAGATAATATAAGATATAAATAAGGTAAAAAATATACAATCAAAGGACGTTATTGAAGTAGAAGAAAATGGAAATGAAGAAGACATTAAGAAAACATGGGTCATCCTCACTGAAATAATTGTGATTAAAGAAGAATGGGACTCCCTCATCCAATTTCAAGAAGAATAAGAGACAACTAAAACTCTAATTCAATAAGAAATTTCATATTCCTAAAATAAGGCATGTAAAGAAGAATAAGTGGTTGTGTAGTCGAACTAAAAAATATGGTCAGATTTTGATTTCTTGTTATTTACATTACATTTATCCACAAATTCCATCCCACAACTACTCATGAGGAACAAATGGAGGAGGATGATACATATATACCCAGATGTTAAAAAAAGAAATATGTGGTTAAATCCAATATAGTTATCTTTGTACCATGTTCCAATTATCCAACAATGTTAAAAGGTCGAGCTAAACGACCATAAAAAAGAGAATCTACTAGGAGGAAACTCAGATTTTAAAATTTCTTTCTAGGACATAGATTCATTTTGTTTGATTAGTTTTAATAAATCTCCCTGTGTTTTTCCTCTTTACCCACTTCATCAAAACATTTAAATTTTAAAAAGCATGTAATTTCCAAATTTGGTTTTTACATTTCAGGTCCTTAGAAAGAAGAAGTAGGAAATGATTGAAGAAGTCAAAAGCATGAACATTACATGTCATGTAATCAAATTATACATCAGTTACCTATCTAGATATAACCTAATATACTTATCCAGGATCATCAATGGGAGGGGATTATTGTTTCTAATTGTTTATATCTCTGCATCCCTAGTTTTTTAAACCTGTGATTTGAAAAAAAAATGAATGAATGGAATTGTTTCTTGAATTGAATTGAATTAGATTCACTAAATAAATTCTTGAATTATTTTTCATGTACTCACTGATCTAGGATTCATCAAAATCAAGGATATTTATTTTAAAATAGTGGAAAATTTGACATATGATTCCCACAAATAAACATATATAAATGGAAATTTTGAAGGTCACATGTTTAATTTAATTTCAATTTTTTTTAAAATGATTGCTGATATGATTTATCTTCATGATGTTGATTCCATAAAGCCTGAATTGAGTAATCTGATTATTGATTTTCATGCCATGACCTGATTGACTCATATTCTCTTCCCAATCTCAAAATTATTCCAGAACAAATATTATAAGGACCCAACCTTATTTCATTACATAATCGTGAATTTTAGTCAGGAAATCATTCAATTTTCAATTGAGTATCATTTCAATTTTAAATATTTTGAGAATTTGGACATAATATATTAATTACATTCCACAATTATACATAGTGGACACCATAAAAACAATATTCATTTCTACCAAAATATAAAACATTTCAAATAATACAAGATTTCATTGAAAATCATAATAATATTTAACATAGCTTTCTTATATGTCTTAGACAACCTTATAACCTATTAAAATCCTTAAAAAAGTTGGGATGCACCCAAAAATCATAGTAAAGAATATAAAAACAATGAAATGGAATATTATTCCATGAATACTTGTAACATATGAAATCATTTTAAAAAAGAATCAATTGTCACCCATATAAAATTACTATGTAAAACATGAAAATTATACAAGATTCCCATAAAAAATATATATAATAAATAAAAATATAAAAATATCTTTGTAAATTACATACACAATCTTGTAACACTCTTGGATACGTTATAATTTGTAACCCTCACAGCTACCTAACAATTTGTGCAACCATCGCAGTTACACTTGGAGTAACCATAGAGCTGACCTACTACTTAAAAATACCCAATGAATTTGAGGGAGATATAGGTCCCACCCTTCATCCTAAAAAATTCCCAATAATCAAAACATAATCATAAAACATGAATAATTTCATAAAAATTGTGCTTTTGAATTTTGTAAAACAGAATTCTAAAAGAATATTTTAAAAGAAAACCCCCTTTAAAATATCATATAATTGAAGTGAGACTTAATATAGTAGATATAATATCTAAATTACCAATAGATACACATAATAAAACAAAATATAATCATTATTCATCACAAAAACAGTTTTATTACCACATAAATAATGAAGTAGAAGGTTAACCCAAAGAATGAAAATCGGTTTAAGAATTCCCTTACCCCATGTTTGTCTTACTTAAATTTTGTTTAAAACTACATTATAATGGTTAAAAGATTTTTATTAATATCTTATAGAAACGTATTCATGTTTATAATACCTTATATGATCATTTCATTACATCATTTATCTCTTTAATTGTTAGTATTTTATTCCTTCTATTGTTTTGGATGCATTCTTTATATGATTTCCATGATCGGTTCATGATGGATATTTTGGTCGATAGGAAGTGAAACTAAATAATTGGAATGGAATGGTATTGAAATATTTACATAACTATAAATTATAACATTTATTATTTTGAATTCTGACATGAGGATGATTCATAAGTTAAAACATTATTGATATTTGTTTAGGACATTTTGGCGATTCTTCGATTATAATAAACACATGTTATCTTATAAATTAATAACATGTGTAAAATATGAATCTAGAACCTTATATAAGATATAATACATAAATTATAATATTTTTCACCCGTAAAAATGGTTTCATGACTATTCTATAAAGATGTTAATGATATTGAAATCACATCATTCATCATGTAAGTAAATCGACACATCATGAACAATTTTTTAATTTCTTCAATAAGTGGGAGAGGAGAATAAATATAATGGTTAATCTTCCATAAACATTATGAAATCCAGGATATATAAGATACTGGATCATTCATTACTCTTGGATAATGTTAGGTGATGAAATAATATTAATATAAAAGAAAATGAAATGAAAAGAATGAAAAGAAAGTAGGATGTTTACTACTTGATCTCTTCTCCTTGAGATCCTTATTAAGGCCCTTGGTTTTGTCCTTTTGGTGAGACCAGTAGGTCTAGGACATGGGGAAGGGTCTTGGGAGGAGTATTGGTTAGAACTTATTCATTACAACACCCTTGAGAGGTGTGGCAAGAAGAAGGGGATGAGGGTGGTATTTATAGTGGTGAAGAGGTGGAATTTAACATTATTTTAATCATCATTTTAATATTTTTGTCCAAGACTATGAATAGTATTCATTCATTTGACCCCAAATAGAAATATGTTTATGTGAGTTAGAACCTAGTGGGATTATATCATTTATTATGTCATAAATAGTTTTTTTAACTGATAATTTGAATATCAGGTATTTTATGTATTTCTCTATTCATCAAAAATTCAAGAATTTTAGAAAAAAAAATTAAAATTAACAATTTTTATACCCGTAGAATTCAAAAATGAAATCCTTTTTTGAAAATAATTATCAAAATATTATTAATTTAATTTTTATTTAAAATCATACTTTATTTAAAAATTAACAATTTTAAAACAATTTCCAACTATTTTTACTCTCACAATAACTAAATCATCATTTTATTTATTTTTAACATTGAACCCAATTTTCATAGGTATAACCTAGATTGGGAAAAGACCATGAGTGTCAAAAATATGGAAAATGATACCTACTACAATAAAATTTCCATCACTATTTCAAAACATTTGATAGTGTGGCGTTAAGTTCCTTTTGTGGGTTCCTCACTAGTTTGGCCACATACTATAAAAGAATATTATTCATGAAAATAAAGGGTTTAATAACTTGTATGTATACTACGTTCCTCCAAATTTCTATATTATTCTCCATAAAATATTCAAATTTTTTATTTCTTAGTTAGGTATTTTATTATTAGAAATTATTATAGGAAATTTTTCATCATTTAAAATGTATGATTATTTTATGTTTGTTGGAAATGGTTTGAGATCAAGTTTGGGTGGGTTATTTATTGATTGGAATGATGCAGGAACTGATATATCTTCTCAATGAATTTTTATGTTTTAATATACATCATTATCATTAGTGAATAATGAGTCAAATCAAAATTGAAAAATCAATATCCATGTCACAGTAATATGGTATATTCCTATAATCAGAGTAATAACCCACATGAAAATCAGAAATAAGTGTGGTTTGATCATGAATAATAGGTTTCATACTATTTTTCAAAATAAATCTAGAACTAGTCCTGATGATCTCCCTATGCATAAAATGATTCCCATTTAGAAAGTATTTAAAATCAAAATTTGTATATTAATTACAAGATGGGATAGAATGGGAGATAAAGAAATGATAATGGACTTTAAAGGTGTACTTAATAGAGACTAAATTTTAAAATTTTATTATCTCATCTACAAAATACATAGAAAGTGTTCCGTTGAGGAAATTAATAACTATCTTGGTAGTTTTGAGGATGTTTATTCCAAGAAAAATGGGATCATGGTAACTTATATGTTCATTATCTATATTCATCATATTTAAATCCACAATAAATAACATGATAATTACCCAACCAAGAGAATCCTTGATGACTCCCATAAGGTAGGTTGTGGCCATATTTTCGATTTTCACTACCACCCTTGTCAGTTTTATCTCACCAACCTATGAGGAAGAGAAAACTGAGTGAGGCATGGTATTAATAGAGGCACCTAAATCAATTAAAGCATTAGTGAAATGAAACTTCTATATATTATATGAAATGGTGAATGTCTCTAGGTCCATTCACTTTGTAGTCATCACCAAGGTTTTATTGGTGAGTTTAGATACATTCCTCCCAAGGTCGATAGATTCATTTCCATTTATCTATATACTATTTGTACATAGTACATTAAACAATTATGAATAACTATGAATTTTCATGATTAATTCAATTAGAGGGATGTTGATATCAACATGATTGAATTTGTTTGAAACAAATTTTTTCATCAACACTTCAACCATATTATTGGGTTGTAAAGATCTATTTGGACAATTAATGGGATTATGAGAAATATAATAAATATTTATCTTAACCTTTATTTTCTCATTGGGTTTCACATTATATGGTATTGAATGGTGATTCACCAGGGTTTAGATGAATCAAAATGGAATAATAGGTGTATATGTTTCAATAAATTACTTCCCGCTTTTCTATGCGATGGAATTGACATTCCCCGTGAAATTTTGTAGTTGGTTGGGAAGGAATATTTTCATAGTTCCTGCTTGACAATTCATAGAGGGCAGTGGTAATTAGGAATATTTTGGTTTTTAACTCCGCCAATCCAAAACCATGAATATTCCGCTCATTCTATTGATTAGAAACAAATTTTTTCAAATTCTCATTGGTTATAAAATCTTACTATAGTTGAGATTTCCATTTTGATTACTTGTTGATTCTTGGGCTCAAAATCTATAATGGACCAAACATTCATTAATAAAAATCTCTTTTGTTCTAATTAAATGTCTCTTTATGTTAAATGTTTATATAAAATGTCAACTTCTTTGGTTTTATGATAAGAATTTTTACCATTTGCTAATATATCCATTGAACAGTGATCACAAGATTAGTATAAAATATGGCTTTAACAAATCCAATTTACTCAGAAAAAAGGAAGTGAGGGTCTCATCCAGTATACATGCCCCATACAAATTCAATTTGATAGAGCTTGGAAAGGAGGTGGAATCATTGGGCTTCGTTCATGACCAAGACCAAGATAATCTTGAACATGTTAAGCTCTATTAGGACGGCCTATTAGAGAAATGTAAGTTGATTGAGATTACCACCCGAGCAATGTTATCTGAGCCACCCAAGTGTCTACCACCATCGCAAACCATACTCTTCGGTCTTATCCAGGTGTTATAAGGGGTTATGTAACAAGACCTTATAACTATTGTTATGTACATTATTTTTGTATATAATAATGAATATAGTTTCATTTTTATTATTGTTACCTTGAAAATAGTTTTTAATGCACAAATAGTGTTTTTAGTTAATATTCAACTAAGAAATATATTTTGAGGAATTAATGGATTTTTGAAATAAATAATATTTTAATAAAATATTATTATTATTATTAAATTAATTTTTATTAAATATAAATGATCATATAATTTTATGAATGAAATCATAAATTTTATTAAGGTTTGAAACCCATTTTTTTCAAAACCCGTGAATTTTCGATAAATGTCGTTTTTTATTTTAAAAGTGAAAATTAACATATTTAGAAAATTATTTAGATAAAATAAATATTATTTCTTGAATCAGGATGGTGAAATTATCCAACGGTGAAATTTTCATTATTTTCTCAGAGAGTCAAATTTTTGGGTAAAAATTAAATACCGTTTAAATATATAATGTGTTTTATGACATAATAATGACCCAATAGTGATGTAATAAAACACTATAAGAATTATGTTTGGCCAATACATGTTTTAGTATTAATATAATGTTATTTTGGGTTTTTTGACTTATTTTACAAAGCATTAATGGACCCTTCAAGACTTATTAAACATCTTGTATTTTTAAATTATTTTCCTTGGGAGTGTGAGTCACCTCCACATCAGCAGCCCCATTATTTTAAGAAGTTTGGACTTATGAATTTTAAAATATATTTTATCCAATTCCCTTTGGTACAAACTATGGGAAAAAACCATGCGATGGTTTGTTGTTTGGATTAGTTTAATGTGAGGTGTCCCAAACCTAAATAATAAATAATTCCCTCAAATTTACTACATAAACCCACCCAAGCTCCCACTTAATTCTCACTCAAAGACTTTGGAGTTCGTCAAAAGTTTTTCCTACTCTCTATAGAATCCTCCCAAGGTGCTCGAAGCTCCCAAGAATCCTCTCTCAAGCCTTTGGAAGCACACTTCCTTGTATGGGTTTTTTCTTCTTTTCTTATTTTTGTCCAATTTTATTAATGTTGTGATTCCCATTTAATTTCGATTATAAATGTTGGGGTATGGTTTATAACTTCCCCCATACTACCCTATTTATATTTTAATGATGGTAGACCCATTTCTCTCTCATTAAATTCCTCCCATTTACACACGTTACTATGCCAAAATTTCAAAATAATTTCTCTCTCATCATTTACATTCAAGAAATTCTTTTGTATCGTGAATATAAATTACATTACAATTTTTGGGACATGTATCTATATGACCCCCTTACTTTCCATTTCATGTAAATATGATGATACACCCATTTATCTCTCATAAACCATTTTTATGAATTCTTACGTCATGCCGTTACGCAGCCGAAATTGCACCAATTTTCCAAGCCAATGTCATTGTATAGTAAATAACATGCCCATTTACCTATAAAGGGTATTCAACATTATGAACAATTACATGTGATTATAAATTTTCATGTATGAATTCCACATTTCTTTATTATGGAATAAATTATGAGGTTTTATGAATCCATGTTTTATGATCCATGTGGCACACTTATGCATGAAATTAAATGTTTACGAAGGTTTCACCCTTATAGAGCTCCAATGCATTGGGTAAAGTGTAGTATCATGATAAGTAATGTGCAATGGATTTTTAATCATGATAATTCAATTTCAATGAGGTTTTACTCGTGATTCATGTGAAATGGGTATTTACTCATTCTCCATGTGCAATGAGCCTTGGCTCATGGTAATTCCATGTTAAGTGTTGTTTCCACATATCCATGTTATGATTATCATGATTTATCATGCCTTTATGTTTATTCTTCTCTTGTGATCTATTTATATTAATATTTTCTAACATGTATTTTATTTTTTATGTTATTCAATTATTATTCCCTTACTGGGCTTTATAGCTCACGCTTTTCTTATGGATGTCCTCATGTTATCCCTTGTAATGCTAAGTAAAAGGGAATATAGTGGTAATGTAAAGGAAGTTTTCAATAAATATGTTGTATTTCATGTTTTAAGTTGTTATTTAATGATCCTAAGTGCCAAAGATACTGGACCTCTCGATCTTCTATGTTGTATCTAGTGATATTTATGTAATAAATTATGTTTATTTGTGTTATAAAAGATCAGGGTTGTCATAGTGGGTATCAAAGAATAGGTTTAGTTATTTTTGGGATTAGGATTAGAAAAGACTAGTAAAGCCTTAGAGACAAGACTATGTACAATAAAAACATCCCGAAATTTTGGTGAGTATTTAGTAAGTGGTTTATGAAGAAAATACATCCCTATACGTATACGAGCAGGTAGAGGTGGCTCTAGCATAGATGTATCCTAGGGTTAATACCTGAAAACACCAATTTAAGATAGATTCGAATGGGAACTGGGGCACGACAGTGGGCCTTGCTGCACTCTTGGTTATGACACTCCTGGGGGATATGCTTTGTTAAATTCACAAGCTTAGTATGAACCGTTATTATGGGAGAAAAAATGCCCTAAGAATATATGTTAGAATGTAGATCATGGATAACATAGACTGAATCCAATAGATTCATATATTAAAGAAATAAAAGTTATTTATACGTCATCAGTTTTGCCCTTGTATTACCCTTTATGGGTTACCCCTAAAATTCTTTTTATTCCATCCAATGGCTAGAAATAGGAGGACTCAAGGCTAAAATCTGATGTGAAGATCAATGTGATGACTGTACTGATAAGATGACCAATCCAATGGGAGTGGTAATCACAAAATTTTTCACACATCTCTCTCAGCTAATTCATGATTTGAATAGAAACATGGTTCAAGAAGAACGTTCAACCCCCCCCCCCCAAGAAGGAACAAGTCACTACTGGGAGCTTTATGAGACAATGGCCTCTTACTTTTAATGGATCATCCGATTACTCAATCACTGAACAATGGATCAACTCCATTGAAAATATATTCTCCATCATTAAATGTTCTGAACTGGAGAAGGTTCTCATGGATGCTTATCGTATGGAGGGTGAAGTTGATCAATGGTGAACGTTGATAAAAAATATGAAGCCTGAGGAGGAGATCGAGGTGTTAGAATGGAAGGATTTATAGAAGATTTTTTTGGATAAATATTTTCTGTACTCCCTCCAGATTAAGATGGAAAGGGACTTCTTTTCCCTCAAGAAAAAAGGAGACAAATCTGTTGGAGCATACAAGGAAAACTACAAAAGGGTTGCACGATATGCTTCCAGCTTTGTCGGTACCCCCAAATGAATAGTTGACTTCTTCTTTGGTGGGATGAAACCTATTCTTTGGAAAGTGTTGGTGATCCGTGTCTTCGACAGCTATGAGGAAATTTTCCGATGTTCCCTCAAGGTTGAAATGGAGATCAAGGAATCATAGGGGTATCATGGGGATAAGAAGCGTAAGGTGGACTTCAATGCTGGGGGTCTGATGGATAAATCCAATGGTGCTAAAAATATCCAACACCCCACTTTCCAAAGGTACAGAAAGAAGAACCCTAGAAATTTCTTGAAGGGTTTGAGGAAATTCTTTAGGTGTAGAAGAGAAGGGAACCTAGCTATTAACTATCGGCTAGAAAGACCTGCAACTGCGATTGAGGAGAGGAACACTATGTTCGAACCTAAATACGTGGTTCATTGCTACAACTGAAAAGAACTAGGGCATCGTTCAAATTAGTTCCCTAAGCCAAGGGTCTTCAGAGGCAACAAAAAACCCTCAAGGTAGAAATGGAGAGCTTTTGCCATCACTACTACCGAAGTGAATCCTCACAATGAATTGGTGACATGTACGCTAGTTATTCATTCAAGAATGTCGATAAACCTTTTTTATTCAGGTTCCACACATTATTTTATATCTCGAATGTTTATTAGAACAATCCCAGCACCACCACAAATCATGGATGTGAAGATGTCGGTGAGTACGACAAATGGGTAAATCACCGCATCCCTTGAAAATAACTCCTCCCCTATCAGAAAATGTGGATAAAACTTCCCTAAAAACCTCTTCATACTCCCTCTGGTGGAATTTGATGCAATTATTGACATGGATTGGCTTTCCTTATATAGAACCAACATAAATTTCTGTGAGAGGGAAATCACTCTCCATATGATAAATCGACCCCTGATACTTTACAAGTGCAAGGAGGAAGATGAATCTTCTTTAGCTCCATCATCTCAAGGGTAGAAATTACTACCATATGAGACCACGTATCTAGATCAGATTATTGAGTCTAAGAAGCAACCATCCTAGAGTACATTCCTATTGTGAGATAATTCACTAAAGTGTTTGTCGAGGAATTTTCTGGTCTTCCTCCTAGAAGTGATTTTTAATTCTCAATTGATCTTATATCTAGGGAATTGCCAATATCCAAGACTCTATATATAATGGCTATTATAGAGCATGTTGAGATGAAGAAAAATCTATAGGAGAACATAGAAAATGGGTTTATATGTCCAAGTGCTTCAGCATGGGGTGTGCCAGTCCTCTTCATCAAGAAAAAGGTTGGGTCAATGTGCCTTTGCATCAATTATCATGAGATCAAAAAATCACGATAAAGAACAAGTATCATCTCCCATGAATTGATGACTTGTTTGATCAGCTGCATGGAGCACAATAATTCTCTAACGTAGATTTGTGGTCAGAATATTATCAATTAAGGGTGAAGAAGGAATAAATCCCAAAGACTTCTTTTCTTACAAGATAAGGGCACTATGAATTCATAGTAATGCCTTTCGGACTCACCAATCCTCCAGAAACCTTCATGGACGTTATTAATAGAGTCCTTATAGATTACCTAGACAATGTTTTAGTAGTCTTTATAAATTATATTCTAATATACTTTAAAACCAAGGAGGAGCATGATGAACATTTAAGAATGGTACTAGAGACCTTGTGGGAGGAGAATCTATATGCAATGTATAACAAGTGTGAGTTATGGTTGAAGGATGTCTCATTTTTAGGCCATAACATCACAAGAAATGGGATATTTGTGGATCCCTCCAAAACAGATGAAATTGAAGGATGACCATGGCCAACATCAGTAATGGATATTTGTAGGTTCTTGGAGGTAGCTGGATATTATTGATGATTTGTGAGAAATTTCTCATGATTGTCAAACCCTATTACCATGAAAACTCGAAAGAGAGTAAAGCTTTCATGGAGTGATAAATGCGAAGAAAGCTTCAAGGAGTTGAAATAGAGGCTTATCATTGCGCTCGTGCTCACTTAACCCACAATTGGAGAACTTTTTGTGGTTTTCAATGATGTTTCAAAGAAGGTACTGGGATGCGTGTGGGTGAAAAATGACAATATCATTGCCTATGCTTCAAGGAAATTGAAATTTCATGAACAAAACTATCCAACACATGACCTCGAGTTGGATGTAGTGATATTTGCTTTGAAAATTTGGTGGAATTATCTCTTTGGGAAAAACATTGAAATATATACGGACTACAAAATCCTCAATTATATATTTGCACAAAAAGATTTGAACATGCGCAAATGAAGATGGTTAGAGCTGATCAAATACTATGACTGCTCAATCCATTACAACATTGGGAAAGCGAACAAGGTGGCGGATTCCCTAAGTAGAAAGGACACACCGATTCTATCATTAATGAGAATTGAAAAGGATTCAATCTTCTTATATTTGATAAAGATGGAAATGGGAATCATAAAGAAGGGAACATCATATATCCTTTCACAAATGATTTCTCAACTGTCTCTTTTGGAATGGTTAATGGATGCTTAAAAGTATGATGTGCAAATTTAGGAAAACGTGGAAGCTCTAAAAAAATGGAAATCCTCAGAGTTTAATTTCAATGAAGATGAAATTTTGAGATTTGGGAAAATTCTATGTGTTCTATCATGTACGGAGATGAAGAAGGAACTTTTGGATGATGCACATTGATCAAATTTCTCTATTCACCTTGGAAACACAAAAATGTATTGAGATCTCCAAGAGCATTTTTGGTGGGATAATATGAAGAAGTAGATCACTGAATATACATCAAAGTGCCAGGTGTGTCAGCAAGTGAAGGCAGAGAGGCATAAGTATAATTGGACGATACAACCATTTCCCATACTAGAATAGAAATGACAGAACATCATTATGGACTTTGTCACCAGACTTCCAAAGACATCCAAAGTCAACAATGCAATTTGGGTTGTTGTGGATTGTCTTACCAAAGATTCACACGTCGTTGCTTTTCGAGAGGATTTCTCATAGGATCAACTAGGATAGATTTATATCGGGGATGTTGTAAGGCTGGATGGAGGACCACTATTTATTGTGTCCGATCGAGATCCGACATTCACCTCTATGTTTTGGAAGAGTCTTCAACATGCTCTGAATACTGAACTGAACTTCAGTACGGCCTATCATCCTCAAACTGATGGCCAATCTGAGCAGACATGAAACGACCCAAACTGTCATTAATGGAAATCCATCTTGATCTAATTAAATGTATCCATATGTAATATGTTTATAAGAAATGTCAACTTCATTGGTTTTTTGTTTATAATTGTGACCGTTGCTAATATAGCCATTGAATAGTGATCACCTGATTAGTATAAATATAAGGATTTAACAAATCTAATTTACATAGAAAAAGGAAGCAATGGCCTCATCTAGTAGAATTATTCCATATGAAGGCCATTTGCTAGAGCTCGGAAAATTGGTGGTGTCATTGGGATTTACTCTTGACCAACCCCAATCCGAGTTTCATTATGTCATGCTCGAACGGAACCATCTACAGGACAAGTAGAAGTTGATAGAGATCAGCATACGTACAATGTTATCCAAGACACCCCAAGAGTTTGTCAACATCGTACAACTTACCCTTATGTATTATGCGGCTGTTTTAAGGGTTTATGTAACAAATACCTAGTACTATGGTTATATACATTATTTTTGTATATAAAGATGAATATACTTTCATTTTATTATTGTTACCTTGTAAATAGTTTTTAAATCACAAATAGTGTTTTTAGTTAATAATCAACTAAGAAATCCATTTTGATGAATGAATGTATTTTTTATTTAAATAAAATTTTAATAAAATATTATTATTATTATTAAATAAATTTTTATTAAATATAAATGATCATATAATTTTATGAATGCAATTGTAATTTTTATTATGGTTTGAAATCCAATTCTGTCAAAACCCAAGAATTTTATATAAATATCGGTTTTTATTTTAAAAGTGAAAATTAACATACTTATAAAATTATTTACAAAAAAATGAATATTATTTCTGGAATTTGGATGTCGAAATTATCCAATAGTGAATTTTTCATAATTTTCTGAGACAGTCAAATTTTTGGGTAAAAATTAAATACCATTTAAATATATAATGCGTTTTATGAAATCATAATGAACCAATAGTGAAGTAATAAAATAATATAATACTTATTTTCAGCCAATATTTATTTTACCATTAAAATAATTTTTTTTGGGTTTGATTGAATTTTTTTACAAAGCATTAATTGACCGTTCAAGACTTATTAAAAATCTTGTCTTTTTAAAATGTTTTCCTTGGGAGTTTGACTCACCTCCACATAAGAAACCCCATTATTTTAAGAAGTTCGGACATTGGCCTTATTAAATAATTTTTTCCACATCCCTTTTCTGAAAACCATGGGAAAAAACCATGGGCTGGTTTGTGGTTTGGATTAATTTAATTTGAGGGTCGCAAACCTAAATAATAAAGAATTTCCTCACATTTCTTATATAAACCCACCCAAACTCTCACTTAATACTCACTCAAAGCCTTTTTAGTTCTTGCATCCTCTGAACTATTCTCTATATAATCCTCCCAAGGTTCCCCATGCTCCCAAGAAGCCTCTCTCATGCCTCTCTGAAGCCATTGGAAGCACACATCCATGTAACGGTTTTTCTTCATTTTAATTTTTTTCCAATTTTATTAATGTTGTTATGCCTTTTTAATTTCAATTATAAATGTCGGGGTATGGTTTAAAACCTCCCCCATACAGCCCTATTTATGTTTTAATAATGGTAGACCCCTTTCTCTATCATTAAATTCCTCTCAGGTACACCCATTACTTTGCCGAAATTCCGAAAAGAATTTCTCTCTCCTCATTTACATTCAAGAAGTTATTTTGTATCATAAATCTAAATTCCATTAGAATTGATGGGACATGTATTTATATGGAATAAATAATGTCCATTTCATGTACATATGATGAGACAAACCTTTCTCTCTCATCAACCATTTTTATGAATTCTTATGTCACGCCGTTATGCTGCCGAAATTGCACTGATTTTCCAAGCCTATGTCATTGTGTAGTGATTACCATGACCATTTCTCTATCAAGGGTATTCACCATTATGCACATTTACTTATTGATTATTAAGTTTCATATATTATTTCAACATTTATTTATCATTGAATAAATTATGATGTTTTATGAATCTATGTTATATGATCAATGTGGCACACTTATGCATGAAATGAAATGTTTAAGATGGGTGTGCCCTTATAGCACTACAATGCATTGGGTAAAGTATAGTATCATTATACATCATGTGAAATGGGTTTTTATTCATTCTAATTCACGTAAAATGAGTTTTTACCCATGCTTCATGTGCGACAATGATTTACTCATGCTTCATGTGCAAGGAGCCTTAGCTCATGCTAATTCCATGTTAAGTGTTGTTACCACATTTCAATGTTATGATTATCATGATTTATCATGCCTTTATGTTTATGATTCTTTTGTGATCTATTTATATTCCAATTTTAAAATATATATTGTATTCCTCATGTTATTCCAGGATTATTCCCACACTGGGCTTTATATCTAACCATTTTTTTGCATGTCCTCAGGTTATCCCATGCAATGCTATGTATGATGGAATGTAGTGGTCATGTAAAAGAAGTTTTCAACAATGGCGTCATTTTTCATATTTTAAGTTGTTATGTAATGATCCTAGGCCCCAAAGACACTAGACCTCTCGATCTTCTATGTTGTATCAAGTGAAGATTAAGTAATAAATTATGTTTAATTGTGTAATAAAAGAGAAGGGTTGTCATAGTTGGTATCAGAGGATAGGTTTAGTTATTTTTGAGATTAGGATTAGAAAACCCTAGTGATTCCATAGAGAAAAGACTATGTATAATAAAAAAATACCTATGTTTTTTAGAGTATTGAGTAAGTGGTTTATAAAGAAAATACATCCCTATCTGGATACGAGCAAGTAGAGGCAGCTCTAGCACAAAAGTATCCTAGGGGTAAAAACAGAAAACACTGCTTTGAGCTAGAATCAAACAGGAAATGGTGCACGATAATAGGCCTTGATGCACTCTAGGTTATGAAACTCCTATGGGATATGGTTGGGTAAATTTAGATGATTTGTATGAACTATTATTATGGGACAAAAAAATTCCCTAAGAATATATGTTAGAAAGTAGATCATGGATAACGTAGACTAAAGCCAATAGAATCATATGATAAAAAATAAAATTTATTTATAAGTCATTAGTTTTTTCCTTGTATTACCCTTTATGTGTTACCCATAACTTTTCTTTTATTCTAGTCAATGGCTGGTAACAGGAGGACTCAGGATACAAATCAATGGGAATATCAATGTGATGGTTTTACTAATGAGACTCCCAAACCAATGGGAGTGGGAATCATGAACTTTGTCACGCTTCTCTCTCAGATAACTAAAGATTTTAATAGAAACACGGGTCAAGAGGAATGTTCAACCCCCCCCCCCCCTGATAAAGAACATGTCTCTATCGAGAGCTTCATGAGACAAAGGCCTCTTACTTTTAATAGATCATCTGATAACTCAATCGCTGAACTAATGATCACCTCCATTTAAATGATTATCTCTATCCTTCAATGTTCTGAACGAGAGAAGTTTCCACTGGCTACTTATCATATGGAAGGTAAAGATGATAAATGCTGGACGTTGATCAAAAATATGAAGCTTGATGAGTATATAGAGGCGTTGGAATGTAAGGATTTCTGGAAGATGTTTTTCTATAAATATTTTCCGCACACCAACCTTCTTAAGATGGTAAGAGACTTACATGCCCTCAAGAAAAAAGATGGAGAATCTATTGGAGAGTATGAGGTAAACTTCACAAGGCTTTCACGATATGCTTCAGGATTTGTCATTACCCCTGAATTCAAGGTTGACTACTTCTTTGGTTGGATGAAACCTTGCCTGCAGAAAGTTTTGGCAATTCGTGACTTCGACAGCTATGATGAAATTGTCCGATGTGCCCTCAAGGTCAAAATGGAGATTGGAGAATCTCAAGGGTATCATGGGGAAATGAAGCGTAAGGTGGAATTCAATGTAGGTAGTCTGATGGATAAATCCAACGGTGTTAAGATGTTCCAACACCCCACTTTCCAAATGTATAGAAAGAAGAACCCTAGAAATTTCTTGAAGGGGAAGAGGAAATTCTTTAGGTGTGCAAGAGAAGGGAACCTAGCTGTTAACTGTCATCAAGAATGACCTGTGACTACGATAGAGGAGGGGAACGCTCCGTTCGAACCTCAATGCGTGGTTCATTACTACAACTGCAATGATCTGGGGTATCTTGAAATTTGTGCCCTAAGACAATGGTTTTTGGAAGCAACCAACGACCTCCAAGGGAGCAAGGACGGGATTTTTCCATCACTACTGTTTAAATGAACCCTGACAATGAAGTGGTAATATGTACACTAGTTATTCATTAATGAATAGTGAACGTACTATTTTATTCTGGTTCTACACATTCTTTTATATCTCAAAATTTTAGTATAATAATTCCAGAACCACCACAAATCATGGAAGTGAAGATGTCAGTGAGAATGGAAAATGGGGAAATCATTGCATCCCATTAATATAACTCATCCCCTGTCATAATCTGTGGATTAAAAATCCCAGAAAACCTCGTCATACTCCCTCTGGTGGAATTTGATGCAATTCTTAACATAGATTGGCTTTACTTATATAGTGCCAACATAAATTGTTGTGAGAGGGAAATCACTCTCCATGTGAAGAATCAACCCCAGATTATTTACAAGTGTAAGGAGGAAGATGAGTCTTCTTTAGCTCCATCATCTCAAGCGTGGATATTACTGCCCTATGAGCATTCTTATCTGGTTAAGATGATTTAGTCTAAGGTGGAAACCATCTTAGAGGAAATGCCTATTGTGAAAGAATTCGCAGAATTTTTTCCCGAGTAATTTCCTAGTATTCCACCTAAAATATATGTTGAATTGTGAATTAATATTCTACCTGGGGGGTTTCCAATATCCATAACTCCATATAGAATAGATATTGGGGATCATTATGAGCTGATGAAACAACTACATGGGAATCTAGATAAAGGGTTTATACACCCAAGTGCTTCACCATGGGGTGCACCAATCCTCTTCATCAAGAAGAAGGATGGGTCAATGCACCTTCACATCGATTATCGTGATCTTAACAAAATCACAATAAAGAACAAGTATCCTCTCCCATGAATTGATGACATGTTAGATCAGATTCATGGAGCACAATACTTTTCCAAGGTGGATTTGTGGTCGGGATATTATCAAGTAAGTGTGAAGAAATAAGATATCCCCAAGACTGCTTTTTGTACAAGATACATGCACTATGAATTCATAGTAATGCCTTTTGGACTCACTAATGCTCCAAAAATCTTCATGTTCATGATGAATAGAGTCTTTAGATATTACCTTGACAAATTTGTGGTAGTCTTAATATATGATATTTTGATATACTCCAAAAACAAAGAGGATCATGAGGAGAATATGAGAACTGTACTAGAGACCTTGTAGAAGGAGAAGCTCTATGAAATGTGAAACAAATTTGTGTTCTGGTTGAAATATGTCTTGTTCTTGGGACATATAATAACAATAAATGGGATATCTGTGGATCCCTCCAAAACAGATGCAATTGAGGGTTGGTTGAGGAGAACATCGGTAATAGATATCCGTAGCTTTTTGGGGTTAGTTGGATATTATCAGCAATTTGTGAGAAATTTATCACGATTTTTCAACCCTATTACCAAGCTAACATGGAAGGGAGTAAAGTTTTTATGGAGTGACTAATGCAATGAAAGATTCAAGGAGTTGAAAAGGATTCTTATCACTGCGCCTATTCACAATTTACACACAATTGGAGAACATTTTTTGGTATTCAGTGATGCTTCAAAGAAGGTCCAGGGATGTGTGTTGATTCAAAATGACAAATTAATTTCCTATGCTTCAAAGAAATTGAAATTTCATGAACATAAATATCGAACCCATGACCTCGAGTTGGATATAGTGATCTTCAATTTGAAAAATTTGGTGGTATTATCTCTTTGTGTGAAGTGTGAAATATATACAGACCTCAAAAGCCTCAAGTATATTTTCACATATAAATAGTTGAACATGCGCCAATGAAGATGGTTAGAGCTGATAAAAGACTATGAATGTGCAATCCATTACTACCCTGGGAAAGAGAATAAGGTTGTAGATTCCCTAAGTAGAAAACAACCAATTATTCTACCATTGATGAGAATTGAAAGGGATCTAATCTTCCTAGATTTTATGAAGATAGAAATGGGAATGATAAAGAAGGTAATATCATCAATCCTTTCAAAATTGATTTCTCAACCATCACTTTTAAAAATGTTAAAGGATTCTCAAAAAGATGATGTGGGAATTTAGGAAAAAGTGGAAGCTATCAGAAAAGGGAAATCCTCGAAGATTAATGTTAATGAAGAAGCAATTGTGAGATTTAGGAAAAGAATATATCTCTCATGAAGTCCGGAGATGAAGAAGGAACTTTTGGATGATGCACATAGTTTATATTTCTCTATTCACCCAGGAAGCACAAAGATGTATCGAGATATCTGATAACATTATTGGTAGTATAATATGAAGAAGGAGATCGATGAATATACATCCAAGTTCCTGGTGTGTCAACAAGTGAAGTTAGAGAGGAAGAAGTCTAAGGGGATGATGAAACCATTTCCCAAACCAGAATAGAAATGGGAGAACATCACCATGGACTTTGAAAATGGACTTATGAAGAAATACAAAGGCAACTATGCAATATGAGATTTTGTGGATCATCTTATAAATATTTCACACTTAGTTGCCATTCGTGAGGATTTATCATTGGATCTACTGGCAGAGATATATATCAAGGAAGTGGTAAGTCTACACGGAGTACCTCTATCAATTGTGTCCGGTTGAGATCCAAGATTCACTACTTTTTTTGGAAGAGTCTTCAACATGCTCTGAATACTGAACTGAACATCTGTACGGCCTATCATCCTCAAACTGATAGCTAATCTAAGCGGATTATCCAAACACTTGAGGACATGTTGAGAGAATTATCAATAGACTTTAAAAGAGGATGGGATCAACATCTTCTTCAGGTTGACTTCCCTTATAATAACATTTTCCACTCGAGAATCCAAATGGAACTATATGAAGCCCTTTATTGGAAAAGGTACAGAATTCCGTCGTGTTGGGATGAGTTTGGTGAACAGAAGCTGCTTTCACCAGAAATGGTCGAAGAAATGGTGGAGATGGTGAAAACCATTCATCATTATATCAAGGTAGCCCAGAGTTGACAGAAGATTTATGCAGATAATCGTCGACGAGACCATGAGTTTAATGTTGGAGACATGGTATTTCTATGTATATCTCCGTGGAATAAGTTCAGGAGGTTTGGAAAGAAAGGGAAATCAAGTCCAAGGTACATCGGCCCCTTTGATATTCTTGATCGTGTCAGGGCTGTGGCCAATAGACTAGTACTTCCCCCTACCATGGAAATGGTACATGATGTATTTCACATATCCTTCTTTAGGAAGTACATACCAGAAATTCCACATGTACTCTTTTCAAAGGTGGTACAGTTATAGGATGATCTTTCTTATGATGAGCAACCAGTGAACATCATATAACGTAGAGAAAACGTTCTACGAAATAAGACAATTCCCCTCGTCATGGTGTTGTGGTGAAATGACATGTTTGAAGAAGAGACATGGAAATCAGGGGAAATGATGAAGTAGAGTTACCCACATCGTTTTTAGTGTGGGAAAAGAAAATTTTGAGGGTGAAATTTTTTAAGGGGGGAAGATAGTAACGACCCAAAACTTCATTAATGTAAATACCTCTTGATCTAATTAAATGTCTCTTTATGTAAAATTTTTATATAAAATGTCAACTTCTTTGATTTTTTTATGAATTGCGACTTTTACTAATATAGCCATTAAAAATTGATCACATGATTAGTATAAATATAAGGATTTAACAAATCTTATTTGCTCAAACAATGGAATCGATGGCTGCATCCAGTAGAATTTCTCCATACGAAGCCCATTTTTCAGAGCTCGGAAAAGAGGTGGCGTCATTGGGCTTTACTCTTCACCAATCCCAAGCCATGATTCATCATGTCAAGCTCGAATAGAACTATCTACAGGAGAAGTGGGAGTTGATAGAGATCACCACATGTATAATGTTATCTGAGCCACCCCAAGAGTCTATCATTATCACGCACATTACCATTAGGTCTTATGTGGTTGTTTTAAGGGGTTATATAACAAATACCTAGTACTATGATTATACATTATTTTTGAATATAATAATGAATATACTTTCATTTTATTATTTTTAGGATGTAAATAGTTTTTAAAGTACAAATAGTGTTTTTAGTTAATATTCAACTAAGACATCTATTTTGATGAATTAATGGATTTTTGAATTAAAAAATATTTCAATAAATTATTATTATTATTATTATTATTAAATTAATTTTTATTAAATATAAATGATATTATAATTTTATGATTGCAATTTTAATTTTTATTAAGGTTTGAAACCATTTTTGTCAAAACCCATGAATTTTCAATAAATGTTGGTTTTTATTTTAAAAGTGAAAATTAACTTATTTAAAAACATATTTAGAAAATTATTTAGATAAAATGAATATTATTTATGGAATCTGGATGTCGAAATTATCCATTGGTGAATTTTTCATAATTTTCTGAGACAGTCAAATTTTTGGGTGAAAATTAAATACCATTTAAATATATAATGTGTTTTATGACATAATAATGACCCAATAGTGATGTAATAAAATAATATAATCCTTTTTTTCGGAAAATATATGTTTAAAATTAAAATAATGTAATTTTGGGTTTTTTTGACATAATTTACAAAGTATTAATGGACCCTTCAAGACATATTAAACATCATGTCTTTTAAAATTGTTTTCCTTTGGAGTGTGACTCACCTCCACATAAGAAACCGAATTATTTTAAGAAGTGTGTAAATTGGTCATATAAAATATTTTTTCCACTTCTCTTTTCCAAAAACTGTGGACAAATCCATGGGCGGTTTTTGTGGTTTGGATTAGTTTAATGTGAGGGTCCCAAACCTAAATAATAAAGAATTCCCTCACCTTTCCTATATAAACCCACACAAGCTCCCACTTCCTCCACACTCAATTCCTTTTTAATTCGTCCAAATTCATCCACCCTCTCTCTATAATCCTCCCAAGGTGCTATAAGCTCTCAAGAAGCCTCTCTCAAGCCTCTCTGAAGCCTTTGGAAGCACACTTCCAAGTAAGGGTTTTTCTAACATTCTCATTTTTTTCAATTTTCTTAATGTTGTTATCCCCTATTAATTTAAATTATAAATGTTGGGATATAGTTTCTCACATTTCACATACTACCCTATTTATTTTTTAATGAAGGGAGACCCCTTTATCTCTCATTAAATGCCTCCCATGTACACCTCTTACTATACCGAAATTCCAAAAGGAACTTCTGTCTCCTAATTTACATTCAAGAAATTATTTAGTATCATGAATCTAAATTCCATTAAAATTGATTTTAAATGTATTTATAAAACAAATTTACAATATATTTCATGTACATAGGATGATACACCCCTATCTATCTCATCAACCATTTTTATGAATTCTTACATCACGCTGTTACACTGCCGAAATTGCACTGATTTTCCAAGCTAATGCCATTGTGTGGTGAATATCATGCCCATTTATCTATCAAGGGTATTCATTATTATGCACATTAAATTATTTATTATAATGTTTCATATATTAATTCTATATTCCTTTATCGTTGAATAAATGATGATGTTTTAGGAATCCATGTTATATGTTCCATCTGACACACTTATGCATGAAATGAAATGTTTAAGAAGGGTACTCCCTTATAGAAATCCAATGCATTGGTTAAAGTATAATATCATGATTAATCATGTGAAATGGGTGTTTAATCATGATAATTCAAGTGCAATGAGGTTTTACTCATGATTCATGTGAATGAGGATTTACTCATGCTCCATGGGCAATGAGCCTTGGCTCTTGTTAATTCCATGTTAAGTGTTGTTTCCACATTTCCATGTTATGATTATCATTCCTTATCATGACTTTATGTTTATGATTCTCTTGTTCTATATTGCTATTCCTATTATATAACATTTATTGTACTCCTCATGTTATTCCATGTGTATTCCCTTACTGGGTTTTATAGCTCACCCTTTTTTAGGCATGTCCTCAGGTTATCCCATGCAATGCTAAGTACGAGGGAATGCAGTGGTCAAGTAAAGGAAATTTTAAATAAAGATGTTGTTTTTAATGTTTTAATTGGTTATGTAATGATCCTAAGACCCAAAGACACTAGACCTATTGATCTTCTATGTTGAATCATGTAAAGATTATGTAATAAATTATGTTTAATTATGTAATAAAAGATCAAGGATTTCATAAGACTATTGAAACACTTGAGGACATGTTGAGAGCATGATCAATGTATTTTAAAAGAGGATGTGATCAACATTTTCCTATAGATGAGTTCTCTTATAATAACAGTTTCCACTAGAGCATCCAAATGGCAGTATATGAAGCCCTTTATGGGAAGAGGTGAAAAACATCGGCATGTTGGAATGAGGTCAGAGAGTGTAAGCCGTTTGGACAACAAATGGTCGAAGAAATGCTGGAGAATGTGAAAACCATTCAACAGCATATCACGGAAGCCCAGAGTTGACAGAAGAGTTATGCAGATTACCGTCCATGAGACTATGAGTTTAAAGTTGGATACATGGTATTTCTACTCATATCTTTGTGGGAGAATGTAATGAGGTTTGGAATGAAAGGGAGGTTCAGTACAAGGTACATCATCCCCTTCAAGATTCTTGATCTTGTCAAAGATATGGCCTATAAACTAGTAATTTTACCTACCATGTCCAAATTATATTATGTCTTTCAGGTATCCTTATTAAGGAAGTATATACCGAACCCTAAACATGTACTTTCTTCAAAAGTGGAATAGCTAGAGGATGGTTATTCTTATGAGGAGTAACTAGTGAAGATCTTAGATCGTAGAGAAAAAGTTCTATGAAATAAGACAACGCCTCTCTTCAAGGTGTTGTGGTGAAACCACAAGTTTGAAGAAGCGATGTGGGAATCAGAAAAAATGATGAGGTAGAGTTACCCAAATCCGTTTTACTGTGGGAAAATAAAATTTTGAGGGCCATAATTCTTAAGTGGGGAATATTGCAACAACCCAAACATTCATTAATGGAAGTCCCTCTTGATATAATTAAGTGTATTTTTATGTAAAATTCTTATATAAAATTTCAACTTCTTTGGTTTTATATTAAGAATTGTGATTGTTGCTAATATATCCATTTAACAGTGATCACATGATTATTATAAATATAGGGCTTTAACAAATCCAATTTACTTAGAGAAAGGAAGCAATGGCCTCATCCAGTAGACGTGTCCTATACGAAGCCCATTTGTTAGAGCTCGGAAAGGAGGTGGCATCATTGGGCTTCTCTTTTGACCAATCCCAAGTCGATCAAGAATATGTTAAGCTCGAGTGGGACCGCCTATGGGATAAATGAATGTTTATTGAGATTACCATCCTAGGAATGGTATCTGAGCCACCCCAAGAGTTTGTCACCATCGCACACCTTAATTTTCAGTCTTATGTGGGTGTTATAATGGGTTATGTAAAAAGACCTTAGAACTATGGATATATACATTATTTTTGTATATAATAATTAATATACTTTCATTTTATTATTATTACCTTGAAAATAATTAATAAAGCACAAATAGTGTTTTTAGTTAACATTCAAATAAGAAATCTATTTTCATGAATTAAAGGATTTTTCAATTAAATAACATTTTAAATAAATATTTTTATTATTATTAAATTAATTTTTATTATATATTAATGATCGTATAATTTTATGAATGTAATCGTAATTTTTAGTAAGGTTTGAAATCCATTTTTGTCAAAACCCACGAATTTTCGATAAATGTCGGTTTTTTATTTTAAAAGTGAATATTAACATATTTAGAAAATTATTTAGGCAAAATAAATATTATTTCAGGAATCATGATGTTGAAATTATCCATAGGTTAATTTTTCATAATTTTCTGAGACAGACAATTTTTTTCGTAAAAAATAAATACCGTTTAAATATATAATGTGTTTTATGATATCATAATGACCCAATATTGATGTAATAAAATACCATAAGATCTATTATCGTCAAATATATGTTCTAACAATAAAATAATGTAATTTTGGGTTTGTTTTATATATTTTAAAAAGCATTAATTGATCCTTCAAGACTTATTAAACATCTTGTCATTTTAAATTGTTTTCCTTGGGAGTGTGACTCACCTTTACATAATAAACCACATTATTTTAATAAGTTCAGACCGTTTCCTTATAAAATATTGTTTTACACTTCCCTTTTCCAAATACCATAAGAAAAAACATCGGCTGGTTTGTGGTTTGTATTAGTTTAATTTGAGGGTCCAAAACATAAATAATAATGAATTCCCTCACATTTCCTATATAAACCCACTCATGATCTCACTTACTCCTCACTAAAAGCCTTTTGAGTTCTTCCATCCTCTACCCTCCTCTCTCTAGAATCCTCCCAAGGTGCCCCATGCTCCCAAGAAGCCTCTCTCAAGCCTCTCTCAAGCCTTTTGAAGCACACTTTCAAGCTAGTGTTTTGTCTTCCTTTCTCATTTTTGTCAAATTTTATTAATGTTGTTATTCCCTTTTTATTTCGATTATAAATGTTGGGGTATGGTTTCACACCTCATCCATACTGACCTATTTATGTTTTAATGATGGGATACCCCTTTATCTCACCTTAAATTCCTCTCATGTACGCCTGTTACTATGCCGAAATTCCAAAAGGAATTTCTCTCTCCTCATTTACATTCAAGAAATTATTGTCTATAATGAATATAAATTCCATTAAAATTATTGGTAAATGTATATATATGACCCCCTTACTGTCCATTTCATGTAAATATGATGAGACACCCCTTTCTCTCTCATCAACAATTTTTATGAATTCTTACATCACGTCGTTATGCTACCAAAATTGAACCAATTTTACAAGCTAATGTCTTTGTGTAGTGAATACCATTCCCATTTATCTATCAAGGACATTATCCTTTTTGTACATTTTATTATTGATTATAAATTTTCATGTATGAATTCCATATTCAGCTATCATGGAATAAATGATGATGTTTTATGAATCTATTTTTTATGATCCATGTGGCACACTTATTCATGAAATGAAATGTTTAATAAGGGTGAACCCTTATAGCACTTCAATGAATTGGGTACAGTGTAGTATCATGATATTTCATGTGAAATAGGTGTTTACTCCTAATAATTCAAGTTCAATGAGGTTTTACTCGTGATTCATGTGCAATGAGGATTTACTCATGCTCCATGTGCAATGATACTTATCTCACGCAAATTCCATGTTACGTGTTGTTGCCACATTTCCATGTTATGATTATCATGCTTTATAATGACTTTATGTTTATTCTTCTCTTGTTATCTTTTGATATTTCTATTTTCTAACATGTATTGTATTACTTATGTTATTCTATTATTATTCCTTTACTGGGCTTTATTGCTCACCCTTTTCTTATGCATGTCCTCAGGTTATCCCATGCAATGCTATTTACGAGGGAATGTAGTGGTCCTGTAAAATAACATTTCAATAAAGATGTTGTATTTCATGTTTTAAGTTCTAATGTAATGATTTTAAGCCCCAAAGAAACTAGAACTCTCTATCAGCTATGTTGTATCATGTGATGTTTATGTAATAAATTATGTTTAATTGTGTAATAAAAGATCAGGGTTGTTATAAAATCACCTTTGGTGTTCTTGAAAACCTTATTAGTAAGATGGAGTTTGTTTGGAGTGTTGTTTAAAATGAAGACTTTGTTGTTTTCCAAAGAAATACATTATATCTGATTGACCATTCCACCCTAGTCTATATATTAATTAAAATTAATCATAATTTTCTAGAGATTTAGTTTTTTTCTGCTGATATTGTCTTACAAGGAATAAACTTGCGCAATCCTCTTTCTCTTGTAATTGGGGGAAATAGTCTGTTGGATGGTCTATTTCAGTGAAAATTATACAATGCCTCATTGTAGTGGGTTATGATGTATTTTAAAATAATGTAATTTGAATTTCCCTAGTGGTTAATTAATCTATCATGGTATCTATAAAACCCAATGATTTTGTGAATTATTTTTTTCTAATTAATTTAATCTTTTGATATTTTGCATTTCACCCAACTCGGAAAATAGTGTTTTTATTATTAAACCAAAAATTGAAACATTCCTTTCACATGAATCCAACATTAAATATGTTACATGTTACCAAATCATAGTATGATACATGGAACATCTATTCAGAATATGTTACACGCAACCATGACTTGGCGTACATTACATTCATAAATGATGTTTCTATGAAACATAATTTTACTCTTGAACTTTTTTAAATGAGAAAATTATAACCTAGAAATTAAAATTAGTAATATTAATAGTTATAAACACATTCCGTATATTTTTTATAATATGTTTATATAAATAAAACAATCTAATAATGAATGATATAATTTTTGGCAAAGACCTTATATGTTTAAAAATACTATTTTCTCAAATAAACTATAATTCATGTCCTTCTATGAAAAACAATAAAAATAATTTTAGAAACATATACAAATTTAATTCTATAAAATAAAATAATTTTTGAATTTAGAATTACTATCACGACACGTCCTCGGGGCCCGTGCCGTGACTACCCCAAACTCACCTTCCATAGACCAGTGGCTGGCGACTAGCACCAAGGCGTAATTCCCAGTAAAAAGGGAAGGCATTGCCTTTGTAAAGTAAATAAACACCACAGAGAAAGCAAGCAGAAAAAGTAAAAACTAAGTAAAACTGGGTACAATAGTAAGTACAGAAAAGTAAGTGGACTAGAATACAAACCCAAACTAAAAGTAAAGTACAACTGGAAAGGGAAAACAACAACTGAAAGTAAAGCCGCAACGTCGAGCCGTCCACTGGAAGTCCCACCTGAAGGGTGGATACAGATATCCCCCATAGCTCCTCGAGTCCAGCCGTCCGCTCCGAGTACATCCCGCCCAGTGGTCCACCTCCAGGTATCGTCCTGCTCCGTAAGCCTCAACCACGATCAGCGCTGTCCTTCGTCTGCAACCAACACAACGTAGTGCGGGCATATCCCATGCAGGGGTGAGTATAAGCTACTCAGTAGGGACCCTGAGACCCCCTAAGGTCTCCCATAATCCACAAAGGATAATCAACAAAGTAAAGATACAATCACGAAGTAACATCCGACTCTGCTTAGGTATATGCCCATACATATACCTAAGTCACCAATTCCAGTTCGCTCTAACCTCCGAGCCCAAGCACAACCCAGTCCAGACAGGAAAGCAAAACGTAATCCACAGAGGATAGCACAACTCAATCCACATAGGAAATAAAAACATGATTCAGCTCACACATGTATAATTCTTCGTATGACGATAGAGATGATCAGATATAGCCACTGATTCATCTAAGTCTTCGGAAACACAAAGGATCGATAGGTACTAACCCCCGCAATGACCCACAAAGGATCTGACCCAAATTGGATCGAACTAACCCCCAGAATGACCAACAGACGATCAGACCCACACAGGATCGATAGGAAACTAAACTCCGCAATGACCCACACAAGATCGGACCCACACTGGATCTATAGCAATGATCCATGTAGGATCGTTGAGTGTTGTAGTCGTCGTCATCGAATCCACTGAGGATCTCTGTACAGTCGTCGTTGTTGTAGCCAGCTCCAGGGTTTCCGCACACAGCAAGCTCGTTTCGGAGGGTTCGCTCCACGAGCCGAGGGGCCGATACATCAACTGACACAAATTTCAGAGTTGATGTATCCAAAAGTTCCGTATCGCTAATAGGAACTCAACGTCACAGACAGCGCGTCAATCGGACGCCTGATCCGGAAGTTATTGGCTTTTTCGTCCCAGGGCCAGGTTGATTTTTAAGTCAAAACCAACCCAACCATACTCCACATGCATCCAAACCTCAATTGAAGTAAGCCAAAAGGTCCTCCTCACTAAGAGGAAACCAACAAAGTCAACGGCATGTCAATCGGACGTCCAGAACTCAAGTTATAAGCGTTTCCGCTCCGAGGGCCTGGTTGGTTTTGTGTGCGAACCAACCCGGACGAAACCAAAGTTCTCTGAAACCTTGATTGTAATATATCGAAACGACAGTCTCGATCCAAGGATTGCATCGCTATTGATGGTGCGTCGATCGGAGGTCCGTATCCCAAGATATGGTCCAAAGACTGAAGATGTCCGAAAACGAGGGGTTTGGGCCCGGACCGGCCCGGCCCAACCCCCCTGGGTCGGCCCGAACCGGGTCGACCCGACCCGGATGGGTGCGGCCCGGCCAGGCCTGGTGGTCTGGCCAGGCGGCTTGGTCCAGCGCACTGGCGCTGGCCAAGCGGCTACGCAAGGGGGGATCACCCCCTGGACGAAAATGTGGCCCCCGCGCGGGGGCCGCTCTATGCCAATGAACACGGTGCGATGTCGCGTCCATCTGGTCCCGCGCGGCCACGGGACCAGCCACCCGCCGCCACGATGGCCCCTTCCCGGCGGCGCGCCAGGAACCGCCCCCTCCCGGTGGCTAGCCGGTGTCAGCGAGGCGTGGCGGCGGAGAACTCCGTGGACCACCGAACGAGCTCCGGTGGTCGGATTTTCCTGCCGTCTTCCCCAACGGCCCTCCCAGGACCCATCCTTCACTGGAAGGACCTCACAACCCCTGTGCGGCCTGATTTGTCGTCGCCTGCCAATCCGCTCACCAAGAACGAAGAGACGGTGGGTTTGGACGTGTTCGTTGGTCCGCACCCACCGCGTTAGCGGTTTTTAAAAAAAACATCCGACAGTTTTTAAACACATCCGAGGATATAAAAAATCACAAGATTTAATTTCACCATTTAAAGCCATGATGAGGATATAATTCACAATTATTTAAATGAACCACAACCCCCTACCTCAATCGATTGATGATCAAAGATTTTCGCGGGGAAAGGAACGTCGTGGAAGAAGTGTCGCAGAAGGAGGATCGTCAGTGTCGCGGTACACGGCGTTCCGTCATCTATCTTCGAGGGTTCGGCGTTCTTAGTTTCCTTTCATCGGAGGCCATCTTTCTTCGTCGGAGACGATGCATTCTTCGCATTCTTCAGGTTCTTCGACGAATGAGGATGAAGATCTTCAAGCCTTGGAGCTTTCTCCAAATCCTCTCAACAAGAAACCCCTCTATAAAATAAGTGTTGGCCTTATTTTATTTCCCATGCCAACGTTTTGGAATTCATAAAAGAATCTAACAATTAATTGAATTAATTGCAACGTTTAAACTACCCAATTAATAGGGGCGTTTAATATTTAATTAAACACACTGGTTGACTTTATTTAAAAGGGGGTTTTTGCAGGTGCGTTACCTTAATTAAAGGAGGGGGATGAAAAAAAGTTGAAAGAAACGGTGGGACTCGTGCGGGCCCCACCTCACAAATATCCTACCAAGTGGGTAGGATATTGTGTTTTCCACCTTATCCGCTTAACTTAGGTTAAGCCACTTTAAGTAAAATAAAAAAAATGTCGCACCACTTTTATTTTAATCTTTAACTTAACCCCAAAAATTTAAAAACCACACCTGAGAAAACGTAACTCCAAAAAGCTGTTTCTAAGAAATTATCAGCACTGTGATTCCATTGGTTCCCTCGTAATTCGATTCCATGCACCGGTTCAAATGTTAGAAAAACCCGCTCATTCGTTCACTGAACGTACCTTAGCCAAACTTCAGAAAATGATTCCGGGCACACCGGGCCTCGGAATCAAGTGCCGTTAGAAACTACGTTCTTGTAAAATTCTCAAGAAAATTAAGAAAAAAATTCCCTTGAATTTTACGGGTCTTTACATGACTCCCACCTCACGGATTTATGTACCCATAAAGATACATCAGAAACTAGGGAAGCAAATGTGGGTACTGAGCACGTATCTGAGCCTCCCGCTCCCAAGTGCTCTCTTGGAGATTCCCGTGCTACCATCTGATGTGCACTAGTTGAATCGACCATCCACGTAGGACCCACTCATATCGATCCTCAATCTCCAATGGTACCTCCGCAAAAGTCTCCCCATCATCAAAGTCTAGCTCCCCATGGTCAATGATATGTGTCGGGTCGTGCACGTATCTCCTCAGCTGGGATATGTGGAAGACGTCGTGCACCCGGTGCAACTGAGGTGGTAGAGCCAGGCGATAAGCAACCTCGCCAATCCTGCTGAGGACCTGGAATGGTCCGATGAAGTGTGGAGACAACTTTCCGCCTCCGTCAAATCTCCGTAATCCACGTCTAGGTGAGACCCGCAAGAAGACGTGGTTTCCATCCTCAAACTCCAGTGGCCTCCGCCTACTATCAGGATAAGACTTCTACCAGCTCTGAGCTATCCTAATCTTCTCCTGGATGATCTGGACCTTCTTTTTCATGGCCTGGACCATCTCCGGTCCCACAAGTGCTGACTCCCCAGGGTCTGTCCAGCACCGAGGAGATCTGCAAGGTCGGCCATACAACGCCTCGTATGGTGCCATCCCAATGGTGGGGTGGTATTTGTTGTTGTACGCGAACTCCACCAAGGGTAGGTGGTCCTCCCAACTACGACCAAAGTCGAGGACACATGCATGGAGAATGTCCTCGAGAGTCTGAATGGTCCTCTCCATCTGACCGTCCGTCTAAGGGTAAAAGGCGGTGCTCAGACGTAGCTGCATCCTGAACACCTCCTGCATCCCCTACCTATGACGGGATGTAAAGCGAGCATCTCGATCAGAGACGATAGATGATGGAACACCATGAAGCCGCACAATCTTATGAACGTAGAGATGTCCCAAGCTCTCCACAGAACCCTGCTCTATGATGGGTAAGAAGTATGCCGACTTGGTGAATCGTTCGACAATCACCAAAATGGAGTCGTGACCTCTGGAAGTGCATGGAAGTCCAGTCACGAAGTCCATAGATTTTCCATCCCACTTCCACTCCAGGACCTCTAAGGGTTGTACCAAGCCTGTTGGTACCTGGTGCTCTACCTTCACCTGCTGGCAGGTGAGGCATCGAGAAACGAACTCTGCCATAGCCTTCTTCATTCCTGGCCACCAGTATTGTCGTTTGAGATCCTGGTGCATCTTCGCCACTCTAGGATGTATCGCCAAAGGAGAAGTGTGAAACTCTCTCAGCATATCCTCTCGTAAAGAAACTGGTACCAAGGTACGTCCTCTGAAAAGGACGTCGTACTCTCCTCCCATGTAGAATTCATCAGGTGCCTGTCCTGAGGATATCTGTGCACGCTACATCTCACAGTCGGCGTCCCCACGTTGCACCTCTCTGACCCACTACAGTAGTGGATGAGTGACTGTGAGTGACTGAAGGAGGCTGCTCCATCTATATCCATGAAGGAAATATGCAAAGAGGCTAGCTGCTCTGTCGCCTCCTCATGTAGCTGAATGCCCGTCCTTCAGTTGAGACCATCGGCTACTACGTTCCCCTTCCCAGGAGTATAGACTATCTCAAAGTCATAGTCCTGGAGGAACTCGAGCAATCATCGCTGTCTCAGGTTCAAGTCCTTCTGAGAGAAGATGTACCTGAGTCTCTGATGGTCAGAATAGACTATAATGCACTCTCCCATCAGATAGTGTCGCAATGACTTCAGACAGAAGACCACTACTACTAACTCCAGGTCATGGGTAGCGTAGTTCTGCTCATGCAGCCTCAACTGACATGATCCATAGGATATCACTGCCCGATACTGCATCAGGAAACACCCTTGTATAGTCCCTGATGCATCGCAGTTGACTACGTACACTACTACCTCCTCCGGCAACCTCAAGATAGGTGCGCTGGTCAATCTCTGTCTCAGCTCCTGGAAGCTCTACTGACAACTGTCTAACTACACAAAGGGTTTCCCCTTCTTCTTCAAAGCTGAGAGTGGTGCCACAACTCTGGAGAAGTCTGGTACAAATCTCCAATAGTATCTCGCTAGACCCAAGAAACTCTGCACCTCCGTCATGCTCATGGCTTGCTCCAAAGCTAGCACTTCCTCGATCTTCGTAGGATCCACCACAACTCCCGCCTCAAAGATGACGTGTCCCAAGAAGTGGAACTCATGTATCCATAACTAACACTTCAAGAGCTTTCCATAAATTTGGTGTTATCGAAGTGTGTCTAGTACAACCTGCAAGTGGTAGACGTGCTCCTCTTCAGTCATTGAGTATATCAAAATGTCGTCGATGAAGACCACGACAAATTGATCGAGATATGGCTCTAAGATCATGTTCATGAGGCCCATGAACATTGTAGGAGCGTTGGTCACACCGAAAGGCATAACCAAGAACTCATAGTGGCCATACCGATATCTGAAGGCCGTCTTCTGTACATCCTCGTCCCGAACTCTGAGCTGATGATAGCCTGACCTGAGGTCTATCTTTGAGAACCACCATGCTCCCTTGAGCTAATTGAAGAGGTCATCAATCCTCATTAGCGGATACTTGTTCTTCACTGTCACCTAGTTCAGGCGAAGATAGTGGACACAAAGTTGCAAGCTCTAGTCCGCCTTCTTGGCGAACAATATCGTGGAAGCACAGGGTGAAACACTGTGTTAGATGAATCCCTTTCCCTACAAGTCCTCCAAATGTACCTGTATCTCTCGAAGCTCGGAGCGAGCCATCTGATATGCTGGGGTGGATATCTGGGTTGTCCAGGGGTATAGGTCAATAAAAAAGTCTACCTCCCAGCGAGGAGGTAGTCCTAGAACATCATCGGAGAAAATGTCCGCATATTGACCCACCACAGCAGGAAAACTAGGACTCCATAGGTCAACTACTCCTAGGATGAGGCTAGACAACTAATGAGTGAAGGGATGTCATATCCTCTACGAGAGTCCATCCTGTGCTTCAAGGGCTCCCTTCTCGCCGGTGAAGGTGAACTTGCTCCCATTGGTGCGTACACATCGCACCTTGTGCCTAATACAGTCAATCTGAGCATGGACTATAGATAACCAATTAATGCCCAAGATGACGTCGTAAGGCCTCAACGCCGCTACAAGAAGATCCCATCCGAAGATCTCTCCTCCTAGAGTAAGCTCACACTACCGGAACCAGTTCGTAATCGTCGAGTCTGATCCCGGTAGGAGTCTCTAGCAGTAAGGATCGAGCCAATGGATCTATCGGAATATCCGAGCTCCGAACAAGGGCAGTGGCTATGAAAGAATGACTCGCTCCTGTGTCAATAAGAACTACAGCAAAGGTAGAATAGACACAGATAGTACCTCGAAACATCTCGGGAGCGCCGTGGGCGTAGGCCTCCGCTTCCTAGAGCTGTGCCTATCTCTACCTGCCAGCTCCCTGTGGTCGGGGTAGACCTTTTGGTGGTGGTGGTGATAGAGCCTCAAAACGTTTCCCACTACTTGCTGCTCGGACAACTCCTCTTCCTTGTCTTCCTGCTCCCTACGGACGACCACAGTCGACCCTCTGCCTCTGCCTGGGTGGCCCCTAAACCATCTACTGCTCCTCTGCACTACGGGTCGGGCAGTCACGAGCCATGTGGCCTTGCCCGCAACATGTGTAGCACTGTCTGCCTATCGAAAGACTGGCTTCGCGCTGTGTTCCCCACACTGCTAAGCCAGTGTCCTGAGGTCGTCTGCCTGAGGGTCTGGTCTGGCTAGTCCCATGAGTCATCCGTCGACTGCCTACTACAAGAAGACTCTTCTACGTGCCGCCTCGCGGTAGGTCTCGCTGCTGATGTAGGCTCAGCAAGGAAGCTCTCGATGAGATGGGCTCGCTCCTGTACTCCTGCCTAAGTCGGAATGCTGAGCGAGATCAGCAATGACCTGATCTTATGCATCAATCCCAACTCAAAGGTCTGGGCCCGGACGAATGGGTCTTGTACCATGTCTGTCGAGTAGCGTGAGAGATAGGTAAATCTCGCCGAGTACTGGGCGACCGTCAAGCTGCCCTACCGTAGCTGTAGAAGCTCCTGGATGCACACTTCACGGAGGGTGGCTAGGATGAACTCTGAGTAGAAGAGGATCTCAAAGTCCATCCAGAGTAGAGATGCCTCGTCATGCACATGGAGCATCAAGCTCCACCATCTATATGCCGCCGTGTGCAGGAGGATCACTACGAGGATCACCATGAGGTATACTGGTGTCCTCACTAACCTGAAAACGCGTACCACTGCCTCCAGCCAATCCTCGGCTGCCTGGGGGTCCATCTCCCTGCGGAACCTAGGCGGTAGCTGGCGCTGAAACTCATGAAGTGCACTAAGGCGACGTGCATCATCAGCATTTGGGGCTGGTAGCATCAGTGGCTCGGTGGGTAGAGGTATCGCTGGGGCCTCTGCTATCAAAGGGCCCTATACCGAGGCCTCGTCACTCGGCGGGTTGTCGTCACGTACAACTCTCAGAACCCTTGCTGGATTCCCTCGTGGGGCCATCCTAGAAAGAAATAGGTGCGACGCGGTCAAACAGTATACCTGGTGAGCTGACAGAAAGTAGTCAGAAAGAAAACTTGAAACACACATGCAATCAATGTTTTCTTGCATTAATTCGGAAATCAGAAGTCAGGGTCCTGGTGTACGGATACGTCGGCCGCTGCACTAACACTGGACTCCCTGGACTGATAACCACACTCAATACTCCTAACACTATTTATTCACATAGAAAAAATATCAGAGTCCTGAGTTCTGTGGTAGAACTGAACTCCTCTGATACCAATTTGTCACGACCTGTCCTCGGGGCCCGTGCCGTGACTACCCCAAGCCCGCCTTCCATAAACCAGGGGCTGGATACTAGAACCAAGGCATAATTCCCAGTAAAAAGGGTAGGCATTGCCTTTGTAAAGTAAATAAACACCACAGAGCAAGAAAGGTGAAGATGTAAACACTAAGTAAAAATGTGTACAACAGTAAGTGTAGAAAAGTAAGTGGGCCAGAACACGAACCCAAATTGAAAGTAAAGTACAACTGGAAATGAAAAACAACAACTGAATGTAAAGCCTCAATTTCGAGTCGTCCACTGGAAGTCCCACCTGAAGTGTGGGTACAGATTTCCCCCACAGCTCCTCGGGTCCAGCCGTCCACTCCGAGTACGTCCCGCCCAGTGGTCCACCTCCAGGTACTGTCCTGCTCCGCAAGCCTCAACCACGAATAGTGTTGTCCTTCGTCTGCAACCAACACAACGTAGTGCGGGCATAGCCTATGCAGGGGTGAGTATAAGCTACTCAGTAGGGACCCCGAGACGCCTGAAGGTCTCCCAGAATCCACAAAGGATAATCCACAATGGAAAGATACAATCACGATGTAACATCTGACACTGCTTAGGTATATGCCCATACATATACTAAAGTCACCAATTCCAGTTCGCTCCAACCTCCGAGCCCAAGAACAACCCAGTCCACACAAGAAATAAAAACTTAATCCACATAGGATTTCTCAACTCAATCCACATAGGAAAGAAAAACCGGATTCAGCTCACATAGGTATACTTCTTCGTATGACAATAGATATGATCAGATATAGCCACTGATTCATCTAAGTCGTCAGACCCACAATGGATTGACAGGTACTAAACCCCGCAATGACCCACAAAGGATCGAACCCAAACAGGATCTATAGATAACTACCCCCCACAATGACCCACACAGGATCAGACCCGCACAAGATCGATATGTAACTAACCCATGCAATGACCCACACAGGATCAGACCCACACAGGATCTATAGGCATTGGCCCACATTGGACCGCTGAGCACTAACCCACACAAGATCTGTAGCACTGATCCACGTAGGATCATTGAGTGTTGTAGTCATCGCTGTCGAATCCACTGAGGATCTCTGTACAGTCGTCGTCGTCGTCGCAACAAGATCTAGGGTTTCCACACACAGCAAGATCGTTTCGGAGGGTCTGCTCCACGAGCTGAGGGTCTGATTCATCAACTGACAAAAAGTCCAGATTTGATGTATCCAACGGTTCCGTATCACCAACAGGAACTCAATGTCACAGACGGCGCGTCAATCGGACGCTCGGTCCGAAGGTTATTGGCTTTTTCGTCCTAGGGGCCCGTTTGGTTTTTAAGTCAAAACCAACCCGACCGTACTCCACCTACATCCAAACCTCGAGCGGAGTAAGCCAAAAGGTCCGTCTCACTAAGAGGAAACCAACAAATTAGACGGCACGTCAATCGGATGTTCGAAACTCATGTTATAAGGGTTTCCGCTCCGAGGGCCCGGTTTGATTCGTGTGCGAACCAACCCGACCGAACCTAAAGCTCTCCAAAACCTTGAGTGTAATATATAGAAACAACTGTCTCGATCCAAGGATCACATCACCGCTAACGGTGCGTCGATCGAAGGTCCTTATCCCATGATATGGGAAAAATACCGAAGATGTCCAAAAACGGGGGGGGTCTGGGCCCGGACCGGCCCGGCCCGGCCCACCACCCCCCCCCCCCCCCGGGTCCGACCCGGCCTGGCGGTCCGGCCTGGCGGTCCGGCCGGGCGGCTCGGTCCGGCGTGCTGGCGCTGGCCAAGTTGCCGCGCAAGGGGGGGCCACCCCCTGGATGAAACCGTGGCCCCCGCGCTGGGGCCGCTCCTTGTCAACGGACGCAGCGCGATGCTGCGTCCCTCTGGTCCTACACGGCCGTGGGACCAGCCGCCCGCCACCACGGCGGCCCCTTCCTGGCGGTGTGTCGGGCGCCGCCGTGCCGGCGACCCGCGCCGGTGGAAAACTCCGTGGACAACCGGACGAGCTCCGGTGGTCGGATTTGTCTGTCGACTTCGCCAACAGCCCTCCCGGGACCCGTCCTTCATTGTGAGGACCTCACAACGCCCATGCGGCCTACTTTATCATTTCCTGCCAATTCTCTCACCAAGAACGAAGAGACGGTGGGTTCAGACTTGTTCGTTGGTCTGCACCCACCGCGTTAGCGGTTTAAAAAAACATCCGCCAGTTTTTAAACACATACAAGGATATAAAAAATCACAAGATTTAATTGCACCATTTAAACCCATGCTGAGGATATAATTCAAAAATATTTAAGTGAACCGCAACCCCCTACCTCAATCGGTTGTGGATCAAAGATTGTCACAGGGAAAGGAACGTTGTGGAAGAAGCATTGCGGAAGGAGGATCGTCAGCATCGCGGTACACGACGTCGCGTCATCGATCTCCGAGGGTTCGACATTCTTCGCCACCCATCGTCGGAGGCCAGCGTTCTTCGTCGGTGACGATATGTTCTTTGCGTTCATTGCATTCTTTGCATTCTTCAGCGAAGGAGGATGAATATCTTCAATCCTTAGAGCTTTCTCCAAATCCTCTCAACAAGAAACCCCTCAATAAAATAAGTGTTGTTCTTATTTTATTTCCCATGCCAACGTTTTGGAATTCATAAAAGACTCTAACAATTAATTGAATTAATTGCAATGCTTAAACCTCCTAATTAATAGGGGTGTTTAATATTTAATTAAACGCACGGTTTTACTTTCAATAAAAGGGATTTTTTGCAGGTGCGTTACCTTAATTAAAAGAGGGGGTTGAAAAAAAGTTGAAAGAAACGGTGGGACTCGTGCGGTCCCCACATCAAAAATATCCTACCATGTGGGTAGGATATTTTGGGTTCACCTTATCTGCTTAACTTAGGTTAATCCGCCTTATGTTAAATAAAATAAAAATGTCGCACCACTTTTATTTTATTCTTTAACTTAACCCCAAAAATTTAAAAACCACACCAGAGAAAACGCAACTCTAGAAAAGGTGTTTCTAAGCAATTACCGGCACTACGATTCAATTGGTGCCCTCGGAATTCGATTCCAAGCACCGGTTTAAAATTTAAAAAAACACGCTCGTTCATTCATTGAACGTACCCGAGCCAAACTTCAGAAAATGATTCCGGGCACAATGGGCCTCAAGAATCAAGTGCCGTCAGAAACTGCGTTCTTGTAAAATTTTCAAGAAAATTAAGAAAAAAATTTACATGAATTTTACAGGTCCTTACAATTACAGAAATTATCGTAGGGTGAATTTTTTTGATTTTTCTGAGAAACTTAATCGTTTTGAAGAATAGTTAAAAATATACAATTTTAGTGAATAACTGCATTTTTGTTTAAATAATTATTAATAAAAAATTAAATGTTAAATTGGTTTTAAGGATTAATTAGATAAATTTTAAATATATTAATAATATTTAAGCCATTATAATCTATTTCACTTTGATATTGAATATAAAAACATAACAAACATTTGATCATTTTTCTATTTTAAACAAAGTTATTTTGTACCGTCTGTTGGATTAGCATTAATATTAATTGTTTTTTCTTCTATGTATTGAATTTTAAAAAATATAATTACACCATTTTAGTCATTATAATATTTAGATTCCAATTTTATCATGTTTATTTTAAACCAAAATGATTTGTAAAAGCAAATAAAATTAATCACTGTGTTTAAGATCAAATTAAGCTTAATTAGGGACTAAACATTAATATTAGGGACCCAAATGTCCTGGACCCTTTTACAACACCCATTTTATGGCCATTATTTGTCCATTAACCTTATATTATTGATTTTTTTTGTTTTTTATGATTTTGTTTTATATAAAACCATGGGTGCACCTAACTTGTTTTCTAAAACACCAAGTGATTAATTTCCCTTCTCTATAATGACCACCATCTATCCCTCTTCTTTACACCTCTCAAACCACTTTTTTTGGCCAATATATGTCCAATAAACTTACCAAAATCCATATACTATTCTATGATGCCTCCCTTTTGAAATAAATCAACCCAAGGAATCCATCTGGCACAAACCAAAAGGAGTTTCCTGATTAAGAGGGAACAACTTCGTTTAAAATCCTTTATTTTATTTTCTTTCTCCACAACAAAAACTATATTTATTATATTATGGTTTAAAAATATCATTATCTTTAATATAATATTATTTTTTATGATAATTTATTGATATAAAATTACACAAACTACTATCTAATGGGTAATGAACATTCTATTTATGTATATGTGGAACTACCACCTCACTAAATAGTGATTGGTAATTTTTTTACTTTACCACCTTTCATTATGGACATAATGATGGAAACTATATTTATTAATGTTTTATATTATATTTATTATGTTTTTAATCTTCTTTATTACTTTTACAACACATATATTTTTACCTTCCATTTGGTGTCAATACTATAATTGCATTTCAGGAAGTGTTAACTACCGCCCCCTCAAAGTGATATGATTCATTCAAGCACTACCTAGAATGAATTAAGGAGTTTTTTAGTGAAATTATATTATATATGTATAATTTTAATTATAATTTAATAATATTATATACATATATACATGTATACTTATATTGTAATTTATTTCTTTCATTCAATACAATAATAAAAACGGAAACAACGTCCATGTGTACGTACGACTTACCGTCTCCATGGATGGTGTATTCTATTTAATAATTCTATATTATATTGATTCTTGTAATAAATATACAATTAATATAAATTATATCTATATCATGGTTTACATTCTAGAATAATGATATACATATAAGGACTAAATATATAACAAATTAAGACACATGTGAAGAACATATTGAATATTACCTAAAGGGTAACCATTACATGAAATTTCTAACAAGTGGGAAATATAAAGTAATAATGAGTCCATATATGGTATTATATATAATAATATAGTTCTGTAAAATAGTTATAATAAATTTATATATATTATACAAGATTTTTGAACGATTAGGACGAGAGTAAAGACACAATGTAGAATAATTTCAACCCACTTTTTTATTTATGTGAGATGCATGATTTATTCCCCTCACATTCCTTTTTTATGGTGTGTATACCAAAAATATATGTATTGAATGATTATTATAACTAAATTTATAGGTATTTACAGATCCATTTTATGATCTTTCCATCATGGGGTTTAATAGTCAAAATTTACTAAATTAGTAAAATAGTTTTGTCTCAATTTTCTATCTTGGAGAATCATGTTTTTTATGGACCTGAAATCCTTTTCAAGGTGTATATACATATATTTTACATACTATATCATAAATCTAATTATTTTCATGATAATTTATGCTTCGTGTAATTTTATTTTGTTACATGGAGAGTGTGATCCCATGTAACCAAGTGGTAAAAGTTTATTGAAACAATCTCATCACATTTAGAGATTGTTAATGATTATTATTATTTGAGTAACCCATTTGATACATATCTTAGGAAAACTCATGAGTGTCTTTATCCTCTATTTATTCAAGATATATCCATGTATTAATTATATTTTTCCCATATTGAGTACATTATATAGTTTAGAATGTTTTTTAAGAAAGCCTAACATTACCATCTATTCAATCATAAATATGTATTCCTTTAAAACCATGTTTTAGAAAAGGTATTCCAAAAATATTCTACTAATATCTTATGATAATTAAAATAGTTTTTTACCCTTTTTTCTTTTGATTTTTTTTCAAATTAATCTTCTTGTCTCTTTAAAATGAGGCAATTTTATAACCTTTTCTTTTTTGTTCCAAAGTAATGTTCTTTTTACCTCAAATAACATTTATGGATTAATCCACTGTAAATACTTTGAAGCTACCTCTTCATTTTTAATATTTAATTTTTAAGAAACTTTTATTAAAATATATTTTCAAAGTAATGGATTTAAAAAAAAAATTCAAGATTATTTTATATGTTTTCAAGAAAAAATGTTTTCAAAAAAATTTCAAGCTTCTTTTATAAGTTTTCATGGAAATTTATTTTCAAAATGATTTCAAGAATTATTTATATGATTAAAAATTATTTTCAAGAAATTGTTTTTTAAAAAAATTGGAAAATTATTCCAATGTTTCAATGTATTTTCAAAGGAAATGGTTTCCCAAAGTTTTTATGTTTTAATGAGTGTTTTTCAATGAAGATAGAATATATTAATCAAGAAATATTTTTATAATATTCTTCCAAGTTATTTTCATTCCAAGATGACATCGGTTGATATTACTCATGTAATTAACCAGACCTCTCTGATACATTTCTTTAATAAATCTAGTGTCTCAGGTGTTACGGGTGGTCAAGAAAACATATCCCCAACACTATTCCAAATTTCCAGTTTGGTGAATAGTGTCATCTATAGCATTTGGTGAACAGTACAACAATAGACCACTATGAACATTTCCAATGGCAGACTACTGTGAAGAGTTCAAATATTAGCCTTATGAATAGTTCCAGCAGCAGGCTTATGTGAATAGTTTCAGTGGTAGCCTTCTGTGAATAGTTCAATGGTAGGCTTATGTGAATAGTGTCATCGGTAGCTTTATGTGAACAGTTCTAATGGCAGCCTCATTCCTTTTCCAAATTTCACGTTCATCAACAGTGTTTCCAGAATGTTGAGGATCTATCAGTAGCTGCTTTCCTTTCCCAAATTTTGAGTACATAAATAGTGTTTCCAGAATGGAGAGGTTCCAACAGTAGCCTCTTTTTATTCCTAAATTTTGAGTTCATGAACAATGTTTCAAAAACGGTGAGGTTCCAATGGTAGCCTAATTCCTTTTCCAAATTTCAAGTTCATGAACAGTGTTTCCAGGATGGTGAGGTTCCAATGGTAGCCTCTTTCCTTTGCCGAATTTCAGGTTCCTAAATAGTGTTTCCAGAATGGTGAGGTTCCAATAGTAGGCTCTTTCCTTGGCCAAATTTTGAGTTCATGAAAAGTTTTTTCGGAATGGTGAGGTTCCAATGGTAGCCTATTTCCTTGGCCAAATTTTGAGTTCATTAAAAGTGGTTTTAGAACGTTGAGTTTCCAACGGTAGTTTCCTTTCCCAAAATTTGACTTCATGAACAACGTTTTATGAATGGTGAGGTTATAATGGTAGCCTCTTACCTTTTCCAAATTTTGTGTTCATGAACAGTGTTTCCAGCTTCCTATAGTTTCTCCCCTTTGACGTTTCCTTTGACATAAAATGCATTTAATGATTTGTTTTAAGGACTCTAAGGCATATTCAAAGGCCATAACTCCTATATTAAATATTCCTAAGGCTCAAGATTCATTTTCATGGTCAAACCGTATGGGTTAATGTGATCCAATTTTAATGGAAAATCTAGCATATCTTAAACCACTACTCTATTAAATCTTCTAATGGGATGAGATATATTCCTCCCTAATTCATCCACATTATTCTTGGGTGTATGATGCTCGAAACATCCATTCATTTCAGTAGGAGTTGTGTGATAAACATTTCCTCCTTGGATTGGTTCCCATCTTTTTTTTATTCAACCAAGTAGTATCAATCAATATTCGATATACGATATGATCTATCATCATTCATTCGGGTTCATCTCCTTCTGTTTCTCCTTTGTCTTTAATGGAATGTTATCTATATGTTCCTAATGGGAATTTCTTGGGTGTTAACTAGTCTGGTGGTGCCTTTGCATCCTCAGGTGGATACAGTTGTTATGGGGGGAGGATATCGTAACCCATTTTGTGGCTCATTCTTCTATTTAGAAATTCAAAAACCATTTGAGGTAGGGGATTCATTGCTTCTCTTTTCTTTTACATTCAAAAATATTATTAGCATGTTTTACCCCACTGGATCAGAATGTAATTGAAATATTAAATATTGGAGATAGGTAAATAAATTGATATCGATCGTATGTTATTTCCTTTTGTTTTTCTAGATATTGTGATATCTATTCATTCTTTTTTTATCTTTTCGTTCATGAATAAAATTGGTAGATAACATAAATCTTGAATTAATTGATAATTGTTTAGATAAATATTAAAAGAAATATAAATGAATCTGGTTCTTCTTTTTGTAATTTGATGTTAATAAAATTGTTGTAGGATGAATTTTAAAATATTTTTGATAGCTTAATATTTAAGATTCCCATAGTTGGAACCTAAAAATAATAAATCAGTTAATTCAAGATAGTTTAAAGAACTTTTTGTTTGAAAAAAGATAATTCCTTGTAGGGTTCTGAGTTACCCTTATGCTTGTTTAAGGGCCAAGAGCCCAATTGATATGATGTTTTTTAATGTTTATTTTGTTGTGATGTGAGCCTGGATGGTTGTTGTGATATGTGGTGGTAGGGAGGCCTATTGGTTGCGGAATTAGTTTATCCCTAGAGTCGAAAGATGCATCATTTTATGCCTGTGGGTGTCGGGAAGGACACCAAGAATTACTGAATGTGTTGGATGTGAATTTTTTATACTTTCTGATCTTATTAATTGTCTATCTACATTACATTACCCACTACTCAATGTTACTGGTTTTGCATACCCTCCTTCCAAAAGGGTCAAAGATGCGCGATGTATGAGACATGCTTTCCGTATTTATCTTCTCGAGGGAGGATGTGTTGATGCTCTTACTATTGGTGGAAAAGAATCAATGGGCAGTTTTTCTACACACAGTGTTGATCCCCCTTGTGTATAGTAGAATATATTTTTTTAGAATGCATTGGAATATGAGAAATTATTGCTGTAAATAAAAAATTGAATAAATAATGTTAACTTAAGGGGTTGGAGCTTGATGGGAAACAATATTGAGGTTACAATTGAAAGGGATGGTAGAAATTGTGTGTTATGCTAATGAAATGTAATGTGGAATTGTTAATGGTTAATTAATATCTTAATAATTAATTAATTTAAAGTGAAACTGATTAAAAGGGGATGAATTAATGTAAAAAAGCAGTTTAAATTATTGTGTGCTTATAGGAAACCTAGACTTAGAAGTGGAAGCCACGAGTCTGAGAGATATTAGCTGCAACTGAGACTAAGACTAGGTTATTCTCAAATTGTGGTTGTGAGCTATAGTATATTCTGTACCTTTTGGGTTTCTATACGCTACTCCACTCCGTCAGTTAGGGAAACTGACACCCTAGGGATTCGAATCCCTGGGGGTTGTTTTCCAAACATTTTGGTGGGAGGATGGGTGGTTGACTACCCCCTTTGGCCCCACTCTCTTCTCTTGGTAGTTACTTGTGCAGGTAAGCAAAATAGTTAGTTTTCCCCATATATTTGTGTTGAGGGATGTATTGGCTTGTAGTTATACACAAACATATATTCTGGATATATTTTTAATGGACTACTATTGGCGTAACGTGTATAGGATGTGATAAATTGAGGATCCATACTCAGTGTGTGGGATGTAATAGCTTGAGTTATAATTCTTGACTTATGATACATGTTATGCGATCTGTGGTGACTCTGCGAAACTACCTGGTTACTTTACTTATGTAGACCTGGTGGTTTTTTTTCGCGAGGTGCATGTTGTGGTGCTTCGCCTAGGGGTCAGCAAGGAAGCCTTTCTAGAGAGATATTTTTAGGATGTCCGACATTGGGGAAAAGTGGAAAACCAATGGGGAAGTCATAACAGGGTACCCATGATATTCTTTATAATATTATATACTCTTGTATGCGATACATGGTGAGATTATCCATGGTGAGGTTGGGGACATAGTATACCTATTTAAGTTACGAGTTAGTTTCACTTGTTGTTCACTGTGCTTCAGCATGCTTTCTTTACTTTTACACGAGAGGCTCTGGGGAGGATCCTACTGAGTGTATTGTTATACTCACCCAATGTTTATAAACCGTTTTTCAGGTCACATGGAATAGGTTGGAGATCCAGGTATTTTCTACTATCTTGGGATTGCAGGAGCTATTCTGGATTGTGGTTGCTATTGTTTTTACTATCCTTTGGGTACTTTCAGTTTTACCCATTCAGTTTTAGTAGTTTTTTAGGACATTACATATGTGTACTTGGGATTTATTATATATTTCAATCCGATTCAGAGTTGGTTGGTGTATATATTATCTCTCTCTTTCGCATGTGTTCTTTTAGAGGGTAATGTCTCCAATTTGTGTGTTTAATATACCCTCGGTGCTAGTCTCCATCCCAGGGCCTAATGGAGGCAGGACTCTAGGGTCATTATCTCCCTTCTCACATGTTCGGCCCAGGGGGGTTACACCTTGTGGGGAGGGGGAATGACATAGTATTATCGGAGGTCAAGTTGAGAGATATGATAAAGTTTGGTGTTATGAACAAGTTCCGTTTTCTGGGTTGGTAGGGAAATAGTGTCAATCGTGTTTAGAAAGTGATGTAAACCATGGAGACCAGCTAAGACATAGGCCTTTAGGCCCCCCTATAATCTGATGTTGGGACCTTTAAGTTTACAATGGCTAATAAATAAAGTGATACTAGTTGCAGGGTAGAGACCTAGAAAATGAGCACGCATCATTTTTCCTTGTGCCTATGTTTGAATGCATAGACCTTGGGATAAGTTAACCTAAAATGAATAAAAGAAAACAATTAATCAAATAATATTCAGTCTTCCATAATTCAGGTTTAGGAGCTCTAGCTGTTTTTTTTGGTATGGATCTAGGTCGACGTCCTCGGCAGGATCACATAGAAGATATCTAGCAAGATGTGCTAGCAGATTTCCATAGGGTAGAGGTTGACGGTGAAAACACATAGAAGAGGACACTCTGAGAGTTATAATTCCAAATTCTACAGATGTACGAGTGATCAGTTTCCTTTGAATTCATGAAAGATAGGTTGGAGGATGTCAAGATGGGATTCATTTTGATTCGTGCTCGGAAATTGCACTGTGTGTCCTTGGTTGTGATGATGTTTTATGAAGCAGCGAGGCATTTTAGGTTCTTGTTCATCAGGGATTATGAGGAGTTGGTGATCTCATGGGAGGAGTTCCAAGATAAGTTTAAGGTCGAGCTTTTTTCTTCAACCGTAAAGGTGTCTACTTTCCAGGATCATCTTACACTTTGTCAAGGGAGACCAGTGTGTGAGATTTTGGAATCCATTTCAGGAACCTTTTACGATATTCTTCATACCTATTTTTAGATTAGGAGGTCAGGGCAAGGCAATTCAAGGAGGCTTTGCATCCAGAGATCCAGCACCAGGTGACCCCATTTATGCTAAAGACATATGTTGTGGTATTTGAAACGTAAGAGGTCATCGAGAGTATATTGGAGAAAACCAGACCGTCATGATATGGTAGTCATCATGATTCCTCACGAAGCAGATCTATTGTCTAGGTTTCTCCGTTTTCTGGGCAGAATATTTTTCGTTCACTCGGGGGTAGGTCCCAGCCCCCTGCATCTCATTTATCTGGATGTAGCGTCTCTTAGTCCTATCCCAAAGGATCATGCACTTGTTTTATTATGGTGGTCAAGGTCATCAGTAGCGAGAGTTCCTGACCATTCAGAGCAGTCATCATGCACGAGGTGTTACTCTCTAGGTTAGTCCGTTGAGGATGTTCGATCTGAGGCAGCACCAGCAGGTTGCTCCAGCTTTGAATCAGTAGAGGGTAGATTGGGAAGGTAGAGGAAAACCCCGTGATGCACCACATCCTTAGAGAGCAGAGCATGACTGTGGTGGTGGTCATCATCAGTGCCATAGAGGCCGTTGAAGAAGGTCATGGCCAGCTTCATGCTTTATCATTTTTATCTCTAGGCGATCCATACATCATTTTAGATACCATTTTCTTTTTTCTACCTTGGTTTATGCCTTGTTTGATTCAGGAGTGACACACTTCTTCATTTCACCTACCCTTGTCCATGCGTTGGGACATGAGGTAGAGAGGCTTCCAGTTTCCTTAGCGTTGACTACACCAGTTGGAGGTCGAGCTGACTTGTTTGAAATATGTAGAGTATGTGAGCTAGTGCTTGGGTAGCACCTCTATTGGAGATATTTTCTATGCTTATGGATAAAACCATATGATTTCATCCTTAGCATGGATTGGTTTTATTTAGTGTAGGCTATCATGGATAGCTTCAGGAGGCAGGTTGTGTTCTTCAATGTGGATGGAGAGCCGATGGTGTTTATTAGAAAGACTGACCCTTAAATGGTTCATAGGCATGTTTCATCCTTATCATCCATGATGGATGAACTGATGCTGAGTTTTTCATAGGTTCAGTTTTTGGTGTTCTCTAGGGTTCTAGAAGAGTACCCTGATGTCTTTCCAGAAGAGGTTGTAACATTACCCCCTTGATGAGAGATCAAGATTGGGATCAAGCTACAACAAATAGAATCTTCTATCTCTATGTCTCCATATAGGGTGTCCCCTTATGATTTATGAAAGCTACGTATACATCTTGATGGTTTGTTACACTGCGGTTTTGTTCAGTCGAGTGTGTCACCGTGGGGTGCACCGTTTTTTTGTAATCAAGGATGATTGAAGTTTGCGATTGTGTATTGATTATAGTCTCTTAAAAAAGTGACAGTAAATAATTACTTACCTATTCCATGTATTGATGATTTATTTGATCAACTGAAGGATTCATGTTGGTTCTCAAAGATCGACTTGTGGTCAGGGTATCATCATATGCGTGTGAAGGATGCAGATATCCCGAAGACTGCTTTCCATTTTCGTCTTGGGAATTATGAGTTCATTGTAATGACATGAGGTGTGAAGAATTCTCTTACTATATTCATGGGATTTATAAACATTGTGTTTTGTGAGTTCTCGGACAAGTTCATGGTGGTTTTCATCTATGACATCCTTGTGTACTCCATGTCTAAGGAGGATCTTACAGAGCATCTACATGCCGTTTTGGGAGTTCTTCGTCAACATAAGCTTTTTGGAAAGTTGCCAATGTGTATGTTTTGGGTTCTAAAAGTCCGTTTCTTAGGAATTTTTGTGTCTCGTTAGATATTATATGTGGATCCATCAAAGATAGAAGAATTTGTGTCTTGGGAATCACCTAAGACAGTTTTATAGGTGAAAAGTTTCCATGGTCTCACAGGCTACTACAGGAGGTTAGTAGATGATTTCTCTTGAGTTTTGACTCCTCTTATAGCTTTGACCAGGAAGGATCATTCATTCAAATGGACTTATCAGTGTCAGGAAGCTTTCAAGTATCTAAAAGAGAAGTTAGTAAGGGCATCATTTATTTGTCTTCTAGTAGAGGGTGTCCAATTTGATGTTTTCTATGATGCATCACATCTTGGGTTAGGCTATGTTCTGATGTAGTAGAGATCATTTGTTTCTTATGGGTCTCGGTATTTGCATCCCCATGAACATAACTATGCCACCGATGATCTTGAGTTGGCAGTCATGGTGTTTTCTCTGAAGTTGTGGATACATTACCTCATTGGTGAATGCTTTTGGTTTTCACTGATCATAAGAGTTTGGGGTATGTTTTCTCCTAGTGTGACTTGAACATACGACAATGTCGATGGATAGAGTTATTACAATAATATGACTTCAAAATATCATATACACCTGGAATGGGGAAAGTTGTATCTGATGCTCTAAGTAGGAAGTCACTTAGTGATGCAATGTGTGAATCTGGTGATTCCGGGAGAGTAATGGAAGAACTGTCATCATTACATCTTGATATGAGAGATGTTGAGGGAAGAGGTTGTATTTTTCAAATTTTGGTGCAGTCTTCTATGGTGTAGTAGGTGGAAGTGTCCCAGATTGGGGATCATGAGGTAGAGGTCTGGAGAGACTGAGTTATTTGTGGCGAGGCCCCTGATGGTTGGTCTGAGGATGAACAACACCGAGTTTTGTATCATGGAAGGATACTTTTTCCTTTGTCCATGTGCAAGACTATTTTTAGATCGTTTCATAGATTGAATTTAGCGGTGCATCCTAGCATGAATAAGATATACCGAGCCTTGAGGAGTCAGTTTCGGTGGCCTGGGATAAAGCACACAGTTGTAGAATTTGTGTCTCGATGTTTGGTCTACCAGAAGTTGAAGGTCGAAAACCATGTTCCTAGTGGACTTCTACAGCCCTTAGATGTTTCTCAGTGTAAGTGGGATGACATATAAATGGACTTTGTTACTGGTTTACCTTGAGCTCTAGGAGGAAATTATGCTATTTGTGATTTAGTGGAATGTTTAACAAAATCTTCTGACTACATAACTATCAAAGAGTCAAGCATAGTGGATGTTTTCTCAAGGAAATATCTGGAGGAGGTGGTGGGACTCCATAAAGGCCCAAGGATGATCATTCTTGATTGATATCCTCATTTTACCTCTAGGGTGTGGAGATCTCTCCAGTATGATTTTGGTTCTAAGCTATGCCTTAGCACTATTTTTCATCTTCAAATGGATGGTCAAACAGAGCAAACCATCCATAATATTGAAGACATGTTACACTCTTTTGTCTTGGATTTTGGACGTTCATGGATGAGGTACTTAACCTAGGTGCAGTTCTCTTACAAAAATATTTTTAACCCCACCATCGGTATAGTTCCATTTGAAGACTTTTATAGCCAACCTTTTAGTTCTCCATTGTTATGGATTGGGGTCAGAGAGTCAGCAATTCTCAAACAAGAACTAGTGCAGAATACAACAGAGATGGTTCAGGTGATTCACGAGAGCATGAAGACAACACATGATTTTCTGAAATAATATGCCGGTCAAAGTAAAAGACCATTAGAATTTGATGTTGGGGATCACTTGTTTTTGAAGGTGACTCCACATCGTGGGCATCTAAGAATTTTTCATGGGAGTAAAATTTCTCCCCGAATTTTTGGGCCTTTTGAGGTGTTAGCTCGTGTTGGAGCTGTGGAATATCGGGTAGCACTTCCCCCTAAAATGATCTAGATACATGATGTTTTCCATGTATCACAGATTTGTTGTTATCTTCATGATGACTCACAAACCATCGATTGGGGAAGATCAATTTTGATAGTGATGCGACATTTGAGTACTAGCCAATAGTGATCTAATATCTCCAATAAAAGGTGTTGTGCATGAGTTTTATCCACTTGGTTCATGTATTGTGGAAACATAGAGGCATGGAGGAGAGTACCAAGGAATGTGAGTCATAGATATGTGCTCAGTACCCAAAGTTGTTTGATGTTTAACTCTTTTCATGTAACAAAATTCTCTTTGTTGTTGTAGACCATTTGTGTTTATGATATGGCCTTCTTTTGTTGCTTCTTGTCGTTTGATTTCTTTTGAGAGGTATCTTGATGGGTGGTTGTTTGGAATTATTTTCTATTTATTTTTAGCTTGGTTTTAAATTCTCGAGGACGATAATGTTTTCAGAGGTATCTGATGTAATATCTCAGACCTCTCCGGTCCATTCCATTGAAAAATATGGTGTCGAACGTGTTCTGCGATGTTAAGGTGACTTATCCCCAACACTTCTCCAAATTTCTAGTTCTACGAATAGTGTAATCAGTAGACTTAGGTGAATAATGAAATGGTAAACCCCTATGAATAGTTTAAATGGTAGATCACTGTGAACAGTTACAATGACAGACCGCTGTGAACAGTTCCAATGGTATCCTTGTGAATAGTTCTAGGGGCATGCTTATGTGAACAGTGTCATCAGTAGCCTTCTATGAATAGTGAAATGTAAGGCCTATGTGAACGGTGTAATCAGTAGAATTATGTGAATAGCTCCAATGGTAGCCTCATTCCTTTACCAAATTTCAAGTTCATGAATAGTGTTTTCAGAACGGTGAGGTTCCAACAGTTTCCTTTTTCCTTTTCTAAATTTTGAGTTCATGAATAGTGTTTCCAGAACGGTGAGGTTCTAATGGTAGCCACTTTCCTTTTCCAAAATGTGAGGACATGAACAGTGTTTCTAGAACGGTGAGGTTCTAATGGTAACCTCTTTCCTTTTCCAAATTTTGAGTTCATGAACAATGTTTCCAGAATGGTGAGGTTCCAATGGTGGCATTTTTCCTTTGCCAAAATTTAGGTTCCAGAATAGCATTTCCAGATTTGTGAGGTTCCAATAGTATCCACTTTCATTTTAAAAATTTTTAGTTCATAAACACTATTTCCAGAATAGTGAGGTTCCAATGGTAGCCTCCATCCATTGCCAAATTTTCAGTTCGTGAATAGTGTTTTCAGAACGACGAGGTTACAATGGTAGCATCTTTCCTTTGCTAATTTTGAGTTCATGAATAGTATTTTTAGAACGGTGAGGTTCCAATGGTAGCCTATTTCTTTTTCATAATTTTGTGTTCATGAAATGTGTTTCCATCTTCCTAAAGTTTCTCCCCTTTGAAATTTCCATTGATGTAAAATGCATTGAATGCCTTGTTTTATAGACTCTAAGGATGATTCAAAGGCCATACCTCCTATATTAATTATTCCTATTACTCATGATTATTTTACTTGGTTAAACCGCATGGGTTAATTCAATCCACTTTTAATGGAAAATCTAGCGTAACTTAAACTGTTGCTCCATTAAATCTTTTAAAGGGACAAGATATCTTCCTCCTTGTTTTCGGGTTTGAGACACTCAAACATTCCATTACTTTATGTAGTAGTTGTGAGATCAAATATTCCTACTTGGACTGGTTCCCCTCTATTATTGATGCAACAAAGCTGTATCAATCAATATTCGATATAAGGTATGATTTTTTGTCATTTTTTTTGGTTCATCTCCTTCTGCTTCTCATTTCCCTTTTATGGAATTCTATCTCCATGTTTCTAATGGGCTTTTCGTGGGTGTTGATTGGTGTGGTGGTGTCTCAACATCCTTGTGTGGATATAGATGTTATAGGGGGAGGAGATCATAACCAGTAGTGTTGTTCATACTCATATAAAGAACGTCAAGAACCGTTTGAGGTATGGAATTATTTGCTTCTCTTTTCTTTTAAGTGAAACTGTATAGTTAGCATGTATTATCCCACAGAATCATAATGGAATTGACATATTAAATATTTAAACTGGATAAATAAATTGATATCGATCATATGTTATTGCATCTTTTTTTCTAGATATTGTGATATATATGCTTGATTTTTTAGATTTTCGTTCTTGATTGATATTGTTATAGAACGTAACACCGAAAATAATTGATAATTTTTTGGATAAAGATAAAGACGCATGTAAATGAATCTAGTTATTCTTGTTTTAATTTGATGTAAATCAAATTGGTGTAGTAAGCATGTTTAATTATTTTTGATAGCTTAATGTTTATGTTTCCTATAGTTGGAACATGTGAATAACAAATCAGTTAATTCACGATGGATTAAAGAACTAGTTGTTTGATGAAATATTATTCCTTGTAGGGTTATGAGTTACCCTATTTCTTGTTTAAGGACCAAGAGACCAATTGATATGATGTCTTTTTTTCTTACTTCTTGTGTTTTGGTGTGATCTTTGATGGCTGTTGTGATATGTGGGGGTAGGGAAGCCTATTGGTGTGGCAGTAGTTGACACCTAGAGTGGCGAGATGCATCGGTTTATGAACTTGGGTGTCGGGGAGGACACCAGGAATGACGGAAAGTGTTGGATGTGAATGTTTAGATGCTTGATGATCTCTTTGGTTGTTTATTTACTTTACATTCCCAACTACTCAAGGAAACTGGTTTTAATTAACCTCCTTCCAAAAGGGGCGAAGATGTGTGGGGTATGCCACATGATTTATGTGTTTAGCTTCCTGATAGAGGATGAGTCTATGATCTTTCTATAGGAGGAAAAGCCTTGACATGCAGTTCGTCTACTCATAGTTTTGATCCCCCTTATGTATAGTATTTTATAATGTTTTTTAGAATGCTTGTAAGTATGGAAAAGTAATTATATAAATAAATTATTGAATAAATAATATTAACCCAAGGGGTTGGAGCTTGCTAGGATGCAATGTCAAGGTTACAATTTAATGGGGCAGTGGACTTTTGGTGTTATGCTAATGAAATGTAATGTGGAATTGTTAACAGTTAATTAATGTTTAAATAATTAATTAACGTAATGTGCAACTTATAAAAAGGGAATTAATTAATGTAATAAATCTATTTAAATGATTGTGAGCTTATAGGATACATAGTCTTAGTAGTGGCATCCAAGAGTCTGAGAGACGTTATCTATAGTTGATTCTAAGACTAATTTATTCCCAGAGTGTGGTTGTGAGCTATAAAATATTTTGTACCTTTTGTGTTTCTATATGATACTCCACCCCGTCAATTAGGGTAACTGATACCCTGAGGATTCTGTGCCCGGGGGGGGGGGGTGATTTCCCCAACATTATAGTGGGAGGATGTATGGATGACTACCCCAATTGGCCCTGCTCTCTTCTCTTGGTAGTTACTTGTCCTGGTAGGTACAATAGTTATTTTTCCCCATATATGTGTGTAGAGGGATATAATGTATTGTGATTATTCACACACATATATTCTACATATAGTTTCTTATAGACTACTATAGGAATAACATGTATAGAATGTGATGGCTTGAGGATCCATACTCGGTGTGTGGGATGTAATGGCTTGAGTTATAATGCCTGATGTATAATACACATTATGTGATATGTGGTGACTCCTTGAAACCAACTAGTTACTTATATTATATGGACGTGGTGGTTTTTTTGCACGAGGTGCATGTTGTGGTGCTTCACCCAGGTGTCTTCTGGAATGCCTTTTGGGGGAGAGATGCTTAGGATGTGCGACATTAGAGAAAAGTAGAATAATTGTGGGAATGTTGTTTAGGGGTACCCTTGATGTTATTTATTATATTAAATACTCTTTTATGTGATACTAGGTGAGAGTATCCATGGTGAGGTTGGGAACTTATTATACCTATTTAAGTGATGAGTTAGTTTCACTTGTTATTCATTATGCTTTAGCATGCTTTCTTTAATTTTTCTTGAGAGGCTTCAAGGAGGATCCTACTGAGTATAATATTATACTCACCCTATATATATAAATTGTTTTTTATGTCACTTGGAAAAGGATGGATATCTAGTGTGTTTCTACTAGCTTTGGGTTATAGGGGCTATTTGGGCTTGTGGTTGCGGTTGTTTTTTACATTCTTTTGGTTACTTGTAGTGTTCCCCTTTTAGTTTTAGTAGTTTTTCATGACATTACATATATATACCTAGGATTTATTTTATATTTCATTTTGAGTTGGATTTGGTTGGTGTATGTCTTATCTCACACTTTCGCATGTGTTATTATAGTTGTTAATGCCTCCCATTTGTGTGTTTATTGTACTTTCGGTGCTAGAATCCAACTCGGGGCCTACTGGTCGTGGGACTCAGGGGGTTATTATCTACCTTATCAAATTTCTGGCCCCATATGGGTACACCTTGTGGGGAGGGGGTCACGACAACTCATTCTTGAATAGTAAATGATCCAAAGGTTCCATTAATATTATTTGTTTAACGGTTTATGTTTTGATAGAATGATTCTTATGACATCGGTTTCACTTCCATGAGTTTTATGCTTTTTAAACCCACTTCTTATTACATGTTATGCTTCCATGAAGTGATAATGAAACCCGTCTCTTTCATAGGTTATTATGTGTTGAAATTTTAATGATACCCATTTAATTTCATGGGTTTTGATTTGATGTTTATAAAACATATCTCTTTTTATGGGTCATGATATGATGAATGTTTAATTGTCTTGTAGAACATGTATGATTGATTTTATTATGAGATGGGTGAGACATATATATCAATCTATTAAATTGGTTAATGTTATTCTGAATATGATATCAAAGGATATATGGGTTGTAGCCCAATCTCGAAAATAAGAAGGTTCATGGGTTGTAGCCTAATCCTAAAAGAAAGTGGGGGAATGGGTTGTATCCCCAGACTGAAAATAAGGAGCATGGGTTTTAGCCCAACACTAAAAGAAAGAGTGTATAAGAGTTTTATCCCAAAGCCCAAAAAACAAGAAGCTATAGGGGTTTTAGCCAAAGGCTAAAATAATGAGGGTACATGGGTTGTATCCCTATCCCAAAAACAAGAATGTACATGGGTTATAGTCCAATATTAAAAGTAAGAGGGTACATGGGTTGTTATCCTAGCTAGAAGTAGGTAAACGAGTTAAACCCCAAGCCTAAAATGTTATAAACATCTTTGTAGATGGACTTGAAATAATATTTTCTATCATTATTCCTAAAATAATATGTATTATTCCTATATTATGATATCATGTCTCATAATTTTTATTAATTTATTATTCATGTCTTATGTACTGCTATGCTTTATTCCATAACTCATGTTTATGTTTATTGATATGTAAGGTATGATCTCCTAATGTTGCAATCATGTTCTCATATCCCTATTTTCATGTTTATGCTTATATGTATCCCGTGTTTAACCTTACTGAGAATCTTATGTCACCCATTTTTATGTTTCCATTCCCCTGGTTATGAAGAAATTTTTTTGGTAGAAGTACTAAAGGTGGAGATATCTATGGAATATGTTGAAGCACATTCACTAGGATATAAGATTTTTTCCTATGATTCCAAAGACACTAAACTGTTATGGTCCTCGAGCATATATTTTTGTAACGTACCAAATCTTCATCTAAAATGATGCAATATCCATGTATGCTAAGATTGGGTCACTATAGTTGGGATCAAGGTAAATATTTAATCAAGCTTTGAAAACTAGGAAAAGAAAATTTTAGTGAGATCCCTAGGTATATTTATAAGTATATGTCTAGGGATGTATCTATGTAAGAGTATGAGGTTGAGTAAATACTTAAGAAAATTTCTTAGGATTTTGTTAAAGCATACAATGAGTAATTTTTTGTAAATAATTCTCCTTCTTGATACTATAAGTGGATGTGGCTCTATTACAGATATACCTAGGGGTAACAACTAAGTTAATATGTTTCCGGCCTGACTCAGGGTGATCTTGTATACGAAAATGGGTCTTACTACACACATGGTTTGACACTCCTAGGGGATATTCTTTGGGATTTCATAAAATCTTTATGAATCGTCATGAAGTATTTAAATTGTGGATGAATATGAATAACCTCGGATAAACCTAAGGTTTTCATAGATTAAATAATTAGTATCCATGATTGGGAACCTTTTAAGTAATTTTTAATGATTATATGGTATCCCAATATGATAAATGTTTATCACACAATGCTTTATAGTTTTATTCAATGGATATACAAGATGGATCATGGTTAAAATTTAATGTTTCATATATGGAAATTATGCACATTATGTGAATCAATTACCCCATTGTAAATATCGTAAATATAATCAAGAAGGTGGTGCGAGTATTGGATATACTTATAAAGGTAAATATACCACAAATGACATGTGAAAGGTATGTGATGTTCTTCGAGTATTTTTTACCTTGATCATAATAATCATGATTAGATTAAGTTTGAGGAACCTTAAGACATGATTCATATTTCATATTCAATGAAAGAGGTATTAAAGAATAATTTGATGATTTTTGAGTAATGGTTTAAGAAAAAAGAGGTATTAATATTGTATTTATGTTTTGGACATCAAAAATTATTTCACATAAATCATGAAATGTATAATTCTTTTTAGTATACATTTTCATTTAGGATTGAAAGGACATGTTCAATGGTAATAAAGACATGGAAAAGTGAATTCATGGAAAGGTAATATTTTGATCAAGGGGAGGTATCCCTTAATTAATTCCTGAAATTGAGATTATGATCTTTGGATAATGATTTGTTTGATATGAATAAGTAAATTGGATGGTATATATTACCATGGAATTGATTTTTGACAAAATGGTCTATGTCATCAAGGATAATGTTTACAGTTCTTCAATTTAAATAATATACCCATTAATTTTTGGAATAAGTAAATATGAATCTTTTCCAAAAAGGATTTATGGTAATTATGGTTTTTACCATATTTCAAGGGAATATACAATCTGTTTATTCACATGTCTAGATTGTGCGAACCAAGTGGTCCATTTTGATATATTGGGTGTTAATTTTAATCTGATTTCGTGAATTTATTTCTAAAATTTGATTTTTAATATTTCAAAAGGGTTATGATGTTAAAAAAATAAGGAAGAATTAATTTAAAATTTGGATGGATTCCGTGAGAATAAACTATTAACATACCACATGAGGATTTATAAATATTGGATAACATATTGTAAAAATGTGGTGTTGATTATAACTAATGATATATGAGATAAAATATCAGAGATTTCAAGATCTGTTACTAATTAGGGAATGAAATAATCACCATTTTTGTGGTTAATATGTTATGTGGATCAAGGAAATACCAAGGGAGACGTTTTCCTTTAAAATTAAATAAATTTTGGCGAAATTACCTTGAAAAAAATGTTTTATCCTTCTACCTTCACTTCAGATGAATCATATGGTCCCTTATTTATATGAGATAATTATAACCCAGACATTAAACATAGTAATATGAATAGTAAAAACAAATTTTCAAATATTTTTTATAATGGTTTTATAAAAATAAAACATTTTTTATAATGAAAGATATAATTTTTTATAAAGACTGTATATGTTTGAACATACTATTATGTCAAATAAACTATATTTCATGTCCTTTGAAATATAATTAAATTAATTTTAGGGAAATTTAGAAATTTAATTTATTAAACAAAATTAATTTTGGAATTTTGAATTCTAAAATTATTTTGGTTGATTTTTTGAGATTTTTCTAAAAAACTTCATTTTTTTATGAATTGCATAAAATTCAAAATTTTAGCTAATAACTGCCTTTTTATTTAAGTAATTATTAATGTTAAGTTATAAATTCAATTTTTTTAAGGTCACATTAGAAAACATATACATATATTAACCCCATTTATTTTTTTATAATCAATTTTACTTTGAAATTGAATATAAAAACATAACAACATTTTGAACATTTTTCTACTTTAAAACACAGTTAGTTCATCTCACCCACCGAATTAACATTAATATTAATTTTTTTCAATTCTACTAATTTAATTTAAAAAAATCGAAATAAACCATTTTAATAAGTATAATATTTAATGTCTGATTAGATCAGGATTATTATTGACCAAAATGATTAGTAATAGTAATTAAAATCAATCATACTGATTATTGTCACATTAAACTTAATGCGGGATTCAACCTTAATATTAGGGTCCAAAATGACCTATCCACTTGTAAAAAATCCATTTTATGGCCATTATATTTTCATTAACTTTATATTATTGAGTTTTCTTGTTTTTTTGACTTTAATAAGGTGAAAACTTGGTTACACCTAACTTGTTTTAAAAAATACCAAGCGATTCCCTTCCATTCCCTATAAAAGGCCCCCACCTCTCTCCCATCTTCAAACCTCTAAAAACACTTAGGTTTATCCAATATCTACCAAATATACTATAAAAAATCTCTAACCTCCTCTTTGAATCCTACATTTGTGAAAATAAAAATCCAAATGAAGCCTTTTGTTTCAAACCAAAAGGAGTTTTCCAATTAAGAGGTAGTATCTTCTATCAAGATCCTTTATTTAATTTTCAGTCTCCACCCCCTACACTTAATTCTTCAATTTTGGTATAATAAAAAATGTATCAAAAATATACTAGGATGTATTTATGTAATGGGTTTTACCTACACTTACACAGACCTCAATATAATGGTTAATGAACATACTATTTATGTGTACAACGAACTACCTCCCCACAAAACGATTATTGTTCATTTTTCCTTTACTTCCTTTCATGGTATAAATTATATTGGAAACTATTTTTATATATTTCATATATTACATTTAATATGTTTTTAGTGAATTTTTATTACTTTTATAGCACATATATTTTTTTACTTTCTATTTGTTGTAAATAAGATATTTTTGTTTGAGGAAGAGTGGATTACCACCCCCTCAAAGCGATGTGATTCATTCACCCACAACATAGAATATATTAAAGACGAGTTTCAGGAAATTATTTGATATATTAATTATAATTATACTTTAATGATATTATATATGTATATTCATATATTTTGTATTCTTTCATTCATCCAATACAACAAAAAAATAGAAACAACATTCATGTGTACGTATGACTTACCATCTCTATGAAAGGTGTATTATATATCATTATTCTATATTATATATATTTTTACATTTTTATTATTAATATAAATGATATTTATTTAATTTAGTACATTATTTATAAAAGATATATTTATAATGGCCTATGATATAACAAATTAAGATAGATGTGATGAACAAAGCGAATATTACCTGAAGCGTAAACATAATGTGAAATTACTAACAAGAGTGTAATATAAAATCATAATAAATATATTTATGTTATTATAAATAATAATATTGTAATTTAAAATATTTATAATAAATTTATATTTTTTATAAAAGAGTTAAATGATTATAATGAGATTAAAGACATAAGGTAAGTGAATTACTTCTCACTTCCTATTTATATGAGATGCATGCTTTATTTACCACCCATTCTTATTTTTGGTTCATATACATCCCATGAATGTATTTGATTATTATTATAATAAAATATATGGGTATTTAAATATCCATTTTATGATATTTCTTTCATGGGTTTTAGGTTTCAAAGGATACCAAATCGCTAAAATAGTTTTGTCTCAATTTTCTTTTAGAGAGACTCATGTTTTGTTATGGAACTAATTTTTTTATGGTGTATATAATTTAGGTTTACATGTTGTACCATGAATATAATTATTTTCATGTCACTTTAAAATTCATGTAATTTACTTTTATTCATGGAGATTATGATCCCAGGTAACCAAGTGGTAAGAGTTTATTAAAACAATCTCATTTCTTTTTGAGATTGTTAATAATTATTAATATTTGAGGAAATATTATGATCCATCCCTAAATAAAACTCACGAAATTCTTTATCATATGTTTATTTAAGATATTTCAATGTATTATTACCATTTTCCCACTCATTGGTACGTAATATAGTTAAGAAAGTGTTTTAATGAAAGCCCCACTTTACCCTCTCTTCGGTTGGAAATCTTTGTTCCTTTAAAACCATCTTTTATATAAAGGGTTTCCTAGAATATTATAATAATATCCTTTGATAATTAAAATTAATTTTTACCCTTTTTTTCTTCTGTAAATTTTTTCAAAAGAATATTTCTCTCACTTTCTAAATGATTGATTTTTCTAAACTCTTTTTTACCATGAAAAAGTAATGTTCTATTTACCTTTTACGAAATGTATGGATTTATGGGCCTTCAATACTTTGGATATTTATTATAATGTTTAATGGTTAATTTTTAATAATTTTTTAAATATATTTTAAAAAAATGTTTTTCCAAATATTTTAATGCATCTTTTATAAGTTTTCAAGTAATTTTCTTTAAAATGTTTTTAAGATTATTTTATATGTTTTCAAGGAAACAATTTTCAAAATAATTTCACAAATAATTTATAATTTTGAAAATTATTTTCAAAGAAAATGTTTTAAAAATGTTATCAATACATCATCATATTTTTTAAAATTATATGTAAGTTTTTTTCAAATGGTTCTATGTTTTAAAGTAATTTTTCAAAGAATAAATTATATTTTCCTGGATAAATGTTATACAAATGTCCTTTAAAGTTATTTTCCTTATAATATGACATATATTGATGTTACTAATCCCCTTATAAAAAATTATCCAAAGGTTCTATTAATATAATTTCGTGAATTGTTAATGTTTAGATATAATGAATCTTTTAACACCAATTTCACTTAAATATGTTTTATGCTTTTGAAACCTAGTTCTGCTAACAGGTTATACATCCATGATGTGATTTTTAAACATATATCTTTAATACGTTATGATGTGGTTGAATGTTAATGATACCATTTCATTTCATGGGTTATGATTGGATTTTTATAAAACCTATCTCTTTTATGGGTCATGATATGATGGATGTTTTATTATCTTGTGGAAAATGTATGAATGATTTAATAATGATATGGGTGTGTCTTATATCTACCTAAAATTCATTAGGTAATGTTTTGTTACATTTCATCTCAATGTGTACATGGGTTATTTCCCATTTCCTAAAATAAGTAGTTTCATGGGTTATAGACCAAACCTAAATGAAATAGAGTACGTGCGTTGTATCCTAAGAACCAAAATAAGAAGGCACATGGTTTTTAGCCCAAACCATAAAGAACAAGGTTACACGGTTTGTGACCCAACCCTAAAAACCGTGATGTATATGGGTTGTAGCTTAAACATAAATGAAATAGGGCTCACAAGTTTTATCCCAATCCCGAATATAAGAAGGTACATAGGATGAAGCCCAATCCTAAAAGTAAGAGGGTACACATGTTGTTAGAAAAATCCAATAATAGGTGCACATGTCATAGACCGAACCTAAAATGTAATAAATGTCTTGGTAGGTAGCCTTAACATAAATGTTTCTATCATAATTCCAAAATTACTATGTGTTATTCCTCTTTTAGGATTTCATATTTCATGATGTTTACTTCATTATGATTCATGTCTTATGAATAGCCCAGATTTATCCCATACCCCATGTTTATGATCTTTGATATGAAGGGTATGATATACTGATGTTACGATCACATTCTCATACCCCTATGTTCAGGTTTTTTCTTACATGTATACCTTTTTTACCCTTACAGAGACTCTGATCTCACCCCTTTTTATATTTCCTTTCCCCGGGTTTTGAAAAAATGGTTTAGGTAGAAGTACTAAAGGTGTAAATATCTAGGGGAGATGTAGATGATATTTCACTATAATATAAAATAATATTCTCCATGTTTCCAATGAAATTAAAATATTAAGGTTCTTGGGAATTCATTTTTGTAATATAGTCAATATTCATCTAAAATTATGTAATATTCATGTATGCTAATCAAGGGTCACTATAGTATCAATTAAATGATTTTCAAGAGATTATAGACTTACCTGATGTACTCCTCTATCATGTTGTGTACCTCGATAGAAATTTTTTTCAGAGTTTTCTACCATATTTTTAATAAATTCATGTGTATCTACTAGTGTTTTATCAACCAATTTTCCTCCATTCATAGTATCAACCATACTCATCTCCATAGGTGTGAATTCTTCATAGAAATACTATGTGATGATTTTCTCATTGATTTGGTGATACAAGAAGATTTTAACACAACTTCTAGAATCACTCCCAGTATTCATAAATTGAATCTACTTATTCCTAAGACATTTTTACAAATTATTGTGTTAATATGATGTTGCAACAGATATTTTCAAGAAAATTATTTTCAAATCATTACAACAAGTTACATATTCTTTTATAAGTAATACATCCAATCCATTATAGTTCCATCAAGTAAAAATGGGATTAAACATAGATTGATTTAATCTTAATATAATTATCTTGATTTCATTCTTGAGAAAACCACATTAAATTATTTATGGTGTTTTTAGTATACTTTTCAAAAAGGCTGTGACATTTTGGTTGAATGTGTATCAATCCAAATTTTAATTCAAGGCGTGATTCAATGTTTGGGAATGCAATACAATTTGGTGGATAGTTAATGTCCAGTTAAACAGATTCTCAAATAGTTCTATTATATTAATTGTTATTATTTTAAACCATTGGATCTATTTTTATGCTTGATTTATAAGTGTTCCAATAATAGAGGAATTCAATAATGTTGTGAATGTTGAAACTTACCATAGACTAAGGATGTCTAATTAAATCCCTATGTTTATGGTCAATCTCATGGAAATGATCTAATATATCATTGGTATTATTACATGTCATAAATAAATGAAAAATGAAATGATGAAAAATGGATCATACAAAAATATTATTAGTTTGAGTTTATGGTGTAGTGAAATAAGAAAAAGAAGATGAAAATTTGTGAAAGGGGAAAAAGAAAGAAAAAAGATAAGAAGATAATAAAATTAAATTTAAAAAATACCTATAATTAGTAGAAGTAAGTAATTTTCTCCCTGGAAATAGAGCCTATGTGAAAGGATTTGTTATGGGTTCTGTAAAATAATTTGTGGTGTTTAGATGATAAGGTGTAGCGTTGTGGATAACCAAGGTCATATCTCAAAGAGAAAACAATTAAAACAACTTATTAAAGTTAATATGAAAATAAAAAGAATATAAATAAAAAACATAGATGTATGGGGGGATTGAGTTTTTTAAATAATTAATATAAATTTTATAAGAACATTATTTTTTTTAAATTAGATCGATAAAGAGAAATGATAACATGTTTTTTAGAAACTATTTTTAGAATGTGAAATCGATAAAACTCAAACTATTAATTTATGTATTAATATTTATTATTTATATTAAACTAATCATAATTATGATACCTAAATTTGATATCCCCATAAACCTATGTTAATTTACATAACCATAAAGATAAAATGAATTAAACTGTACACTAGCATCATAACATACTATGGTAGTATCCTACATTATTGTTATCATAAGTATAGCTTAGGTTTAGGGGATAATTAAGAAAAATATAGATTTTATAATTGAGTATGAATTGAATTTTGGTAATGCTATTGAACTCTAAAAATTTATCCTTTTTTTGTATTACAAATTGAGATCAATCTCTCATGATTCACACATTAATCGACCTCATGAGATTTTTGTTAATTGTTTAATTGTTTTCTTAATTTCTTTTAAAATGAAATATAAAATCATGGATATTATTATTTTAATTGTAGTAGATCATTAATGCAAATCCATAAGATAAGAATATTATAATTAGATGAATAACTAAGAAAAAAAATCTTCCATGGGTGGTGTAGTAATTATAGAAATGTTTTTCATGTGTAAAGGCTTAAAAAGGGAATAACTCAATCACATTTCTACTCTTGATTTCCAAAACTAATAACAAGAGTATAGAATAAGCACTACAACATGAAGAATATGAAGAAGCCTTAGATGAAGGGATCGTTGCTTCAAGAGTTAACCCTCCTGAAATTTTAAAGAACTGGAGTGGGATCAAATATCCTTTACCCTCAACATAATAACTCATATCCCAACCCCCTCAAAATGATAAAAACACATTTATAGAGTTTATGGGAGACTAGGGTTATAATTGGTTACAAATGTAAACATGAAAATTTAACAAATATTTTAAACTAAATTGAGTATCCTTTTTGACCTATAAAACATGTGAATCGCCTATAAATCTAGACGTATGATTCATGGGGAACATGATCCTATATCTACTATCCATTTGTGAGCCAAATCCAAGACCTCATGTATAAGATATGGCCCAAATAATGAAGTGGTGTTCAGTTTGGTGAGTCCAGTCCAATTTGACCTCTTGGCCCAATTACACTAATAAAATGCACGATCAAGATCATATTGTTTTAATGAAAATTGAATCCCATTGAGTGTTGAAAACTCCTATAAACATTTAAATTAAAATAATATATAAAAATATTATGACTAAAATAAAACATTTTACTTCAAAAGGACAGAAATGAAATATTCATTAAATTTGAAAATGATTTATTTAATCCCAAATATTCTATAAATTAACATATTTATCATAATGTAAGGAAATTATATCATTTATTATCACCAAGATATTCCATAAAAATGGGTTTTATCAATGTTTTATCATCATAAATAATAAATATAATTTTATTAATTATATATTATTGAAACAGAATTATATATATCATACCATATATAATTTACTTTTGACCTTTAATTACCTATTTATTAACAATTCCATGATAATGTCACATATTGGGAAATAACTGCATTGTTTTTCATATATATTTTGACTTTTTATTTTTTTCATTGTACTTTGATCATGGTTCCATAAATTCTATAGTTTTAACCATGATATAAATATCATATGTACTAAATATATATGTATTTATTATGTTCCATAAAAAGTATAGATAAAAATTGTATTACACTATTCATATAGATGGTAGGTCATATATACGCATGAACACTTTTTTTTCTGTTTTCCTAACATAAAGAATGAAATAAAGGTAAATAATATATTACTATTAAATTTTTATTTTTATTTCATATATTCATTAAAAGTATCCGTGTTATTAACCTTGTAGACCATGAACAAATCACCAAACTTCTTGTGGTGGTAATCCATTATACACACAAATAAATTTTTCGTATTCACATGGAATGGAAGGTAAAATACAAATGTGATATCATGATTACAGAATTATAATAATATTATAAATATCATAAATAAATAAAAAATTTCTATTATATCCATCTATGTGAGTTGGTGATGCAAAATGAATAACATCGATTTGTGAGGCGATAGTCCACAATACACATGAATGATGATTAAATAATGTATTTGATGGAAGATGAGTATGATGAATGTTATTAAATTAGTATAATAACATCTCAATATCTGTAATATTAGCAGGTTTTTATGTAATAATTGTTAAATAATTATTTAATGAGGTAGAGTAATAAATAAAATCGAATGCTCAGTTAGGGACCTTACTTCTTCTTTAGACAACTTGTTTTGTTTTGAATAAAAATGATTTTTAGATTGAATTTGTGTCCAAAATGAGGATTATAGGATGATAAGATAGAATTAAGGAATTTATTTGGGAAGGTACAGTTTGAACCTGAGTTTTTTGGAACTGTGAAGAGGAGAGGAGAGGGGGTGGTCTTTTGTAAGCATGGTGAGTGACACACCTATAATTTCTGAAATAAAAAAGTGTACCAAAGTAAATCACATTCCAAAAGGATAAAAAATGGTCCATTAGAGATCTTAGAAGTAATATGGTAGAAATATGGCCTTTAAATGGATATTGGAAGAATTTCAATTATTTTTAACCTTTATATTTTTAGTTCAAACCCTACCAAACTCAATTTTACCTTTACAATGGAAAATAAATTTTACTATTTTAACTACTAATTATGGTGAAATATTTAGATGAAATTATTATATAATATAAATTATAATGATTAAAATTTTGGAATACATTTTTCCAAATTATTCTGATATAATTTTAAAATTTTAATTAAAAATAAATCACATAAACACGACGGGAAAGTGGTTTTCCATAGAGTAAAAGATCAAATGTTTTAAAAATATTATTTACAAATTAAATATGATATTGATTCAAATGAATTAAAATATATTAATATATATATAATTGACCTAATTTTATATTTAAAACCATCTAAAATATTTGGATTCATTTAAATACTCTAATATAAATAACAATGCCTAATAAAAACCATTATGTTTTACTATTCGTAAAAAATTATCTTCTTATAAAATTATAAAAAAATACCCTAAGATATTTATTACATGATGATTTCAAAAATGAACTCAATTTTAAAAAAATTCTAAATGTAGTATAGTTTTATTATAAAATAACTTTTTAAAAGGTAAAAATTTTATTTTTTAAAAAATACATTTTTATGTGTAATTTTGGATTAATTCTTCAGAATTTTCAATAAGACACATAATATAATAGTTAAAACATTGATTAAATTTATTATATATATATATATATATTTCATTATAACCATTCACCAAAAGTGATGTAATTAATTAATTAAGAAAAACCATGTTTGCATGCAAACAAAATAGTTCTCCCGAAAAATATTCTCTTCATTTTCAAAGGTATTTTATTTTAATTTCTAAATAATTAGGCACCATGGATTTAATTATATATATATATATATCCATAATTTAGTTGATACTATTCATTCCCACCATTCTAATGGAATTTTGATAACTATCTTATTAAATAATAATACTATAATAGAATTCACATTTCGTTTAAACTTGGTATTGAGTGTAACACAGTATAAACATAGTATTGTGTGCAACACATGCTAAAATAAGTGTTCATGTAAAAAAATCTTCACATAGTTTTTCATGTATCGTAAGATATCAAAAAATAATGTTTTTCAAAAACAATTATTCAAAATAATTGGGTGTAATATTCTAACACCCATTATATGAATTTCTCCCTCAAAATTAATCAATTTTGTACAAAACACCGATGATAATTATTCCTCATTACATCTTTAGGTTCCCACATAGCTTTCTCAGGCAGGTGGTTTTTCTCAAAAACATTTATAGAGTGATTAATCTTGTTTGGCACCACTTTCTCAGTATGATGTAGAATCTCAACTGATTCCTCTTTATAAGAAAGATCATGCTCTAGTGGTATGACCTATATCTTCAGCACAAATAATGTATCAGGAATTTAGTTCCTTTAGAAAGATAAAAGGAGAAAATTGTGGACCTAATAGAGTTTTAGTGCAAGTTCCAAGAAATAATATATAGTTCCCATAAGAACAAGTTTTTCAATGGGACCGATATACCTAAGGCTTAGTTTTCCCTTATTTCTTACATTGAAGAATTCATTAAAATACATTCTCATAAAATTAAAATTCTATATTATGTATATTATTATTATAAAATTTTTTATATACACATTATTTTTCCCTTACATGTTGATGAATGGATCTAACCTTATCTACCATATCATATTCTTGCTCAGGTCCCAATAGTATTATTTATCAAAACTCATTCTAGTTTATTGGATTACTATACTTATTTATATAAAGGTATTTATAAGAAACCATCACAATTGTTGAGTGAATTCTATAGTTTCAGTAAAACTCAACTAAATGAATGTTTTAGTCCCAAACACCTTTGAAACCCATTGAAAAATATCTTAGCATATCCCTTAAGGTTTTAATTTTTTTCTCAAACTGACCATCTAAGTGAGGATGATAAACAATAATGAAACTCAACTCTGTAAAAATATATTTCTGAATACTTTGAAAATCCATTAAGGTATATTTAAAACCCCTATTAGATACAATTGAATGTGGTAATCCATGAAACCTTTCCACTTCCTTAATGTATATTCTAGAAAGTGGATCTGAATAGAAATATTATATGTTAGAAATAATGTGGGATGAATTCATAAGGTGATTGACTACATCACATAATCACCGCAACATCCAATATAAGTTAATCCCTAAAAGTTACCAACAACTATAATCATATGTTCAGTATGTGTGAATTCATTATACCTTAAATAAAATTTTCACTAAAACATATAAAAAACCAAGGGGTTTTACTTCAATAATTTTCTCTTAAAATATATTTAATCATGGTAAACATCCATAAAAACCTCAAAATTTGTTTCAATGAATTTGAACTTATGATCAACTATAAACTCATAAAATCATGCTGGTATCCATAACTCTTACCTTAATCATACCTGGTGACATATACATATCCAAAAGTTAATTCACCCTTTATTCCTTATACAATCTCTTATCATATAAAAAATTCCTTGTAATCTTGGATTCATACTTGTACTGATAGAGTATAAAATTTGATTTCATTATTCCAGAATCATTTTATAGGGAGATAACCAAATGAAATTTCACTCAAGGATGAACAATAATACTTTAATAGGGATCATTTGTATAAAATAAAACATAAAATAACACACTAAGTAGGGGAGGATAAGTGTTCCCTAATTATCATGATATAAATTTATCCATTGTGATTTATTTTGATTTCCAATTTTTCCTTTGTATTTATAGGTATTTTTTTCTTATCATATACATTATTCCTTGGATTAGGGTGTTGATTCACATTATTCATAAGTTACCTAAAATTAAAAAATTGGAGTGTGGGTGGTTAATTATTTTTCATCCTCTTATCCTCTATGGAATTAACAGACTAATTAATATTATTTCAATTTTCATGGGATTTACGACCCACCATTCCACATTTAAAGAACCTATCAGTTTCATTCAATAAATTTCCAAGATATATCTTACCATAATTCTATCATGTAGATGATTGGGATTTTTATCCATAATTTGATTTTTCACAATACTCAATATATCTTTTCTAATTTAAATTGTATGAATAATGTGAACATTCAGGTTCTATTTCTACCATCAATGTAGATCAAAAAAAATATTTTTAGATTTTAATGTATTTTATTGAAAACACATTTCAAATAATTGGTCTCCGGCCACTAAATAATAGATAAACTATTCTTTAAGGGTTTATGATTAAACCATAAATGTAAAATTCAAGTATTATACAATAATCTTTGTATATACCAATAGATTCATAATATTTTTTTATTAAGATCAGGGAATTCCTTCTTGATAATTTTTTAGAATATAAGGAATGTAGCTACTACGAAATATACCTTAAACTCTTACCATTACATAGTTTAATTTTATATTGTGCTCTATTTTTCTTAATAAGATTACAACACTTATCTAATTCACCTCCCAAATTATAAACAACGAAAAAGAAATTATTATGATCCAAACACTAATGATTATAAATTATCTTTTTATTGGTCCCAATCCATTACTTAGAAATTATTATATTATAGGAACCCCTAAAAGAAGGTGAATGTTGCATCATAAAGGACTCAATAGAATTTTCTTACCTCATTCTATCATTTGGATGTTCAGCATGATTCATAGATTGAGGATATTGTCTGAGCATAAAAATATGATTTTTTATCCAACTCTCATAAAATTATGCTTCTTGAGATGAAAATATTTTAATTTTTAGGCACATTCAGCATTAATATAGTTACTTTGGGTTCCATCGATTGAATAAAACTAGAAATCATAGTTTGAGAAACCCTGATCATAGTAGAAAATCAGATAAACATGAAAAATAATTTATAGGATCTTTAAATCATGAAATTTTCTTTTAAATACATGATAAATTAGGACAAACATATGTTATTATTTAAATGTTTCATGATAATTTTTATGGATTTTATGAATTGTCAAATAATATCCACTAGGATTGTGAAAATAGGTGTGCAATAAGGACCATTTTTAGGAAGCAAGTGATGATCAAGTTAATATAATGGCACTATTTTCAAAGTAATTACCCCAAGGTACATTTGTTCTAGAACCAGGTCTACTTGCAGTGTCCAGAAGGGGTTCTATTTTGTTTGAAACTCATTTCTCTATCCTTAAAAAATTCTATGGTATTTTACTATAATTTTAATTATCATTAAAATTATCCTTAGAGATATCCTAAGGAATATACCTATACATATTCTTAGGTTTATTCATAGGGTTATCAATAATGTTTTTCTAATCCTAATATCCAAATACTGACAAAACCACTCCTTTGATTCCAAATAGATAAATATGAGATTTTATAAGTAAATATCATATATTTTTTTGAATAATATTAAACACATTTCATGACCAAACTATTATAGTTTATAAAAATCATTCATGGAATATAACTTTATCATTTCATCAATCATTGGACATAAGAGTGAGAAATCATCATATATCAATCATTAATGATAAGTTAATTTCATAAAAGTGTGGAACCATTGTAAATATATAAAATAAAATTTCATATTCCTAGGTTAAACACCAAGACCATAAATATAGTGGATTATGAATTATCACATTTTTACCATTATATATTAAGATGTATCTGATTCCCATAGTGGATCAAGATGCACCCATTTCCAATAGTATATCAAATCTGTTTATTTGTTTACCATTTTTATCCCATGATAGAAAAAATCATTACCCTATTCATTATAGGGAGATATAGGTCCCATCTATATCATAATTAAAACCATACTTATGTGTGCCAAAATATCATAAAAAATATATCATATCATACCGTAATAACTTGAGTAAAGAAAATGAGTTTCATAAAAATTTCATAAATTTTACATAGCATAAAACATGATAAATTAAAGGGTTTCATAAACATTTAATCAACATGAACATTAACCACTTAGAGAAATAATATGGACGTTATCATTTATTCTTATCTCAAGTATAGAATAAGTAAAATTAAAATATTCCATCATAGATGGAAAATTATTTTGAAAGAACACCTGGACTATTTCTTGAGGAACATAGCCTTTTCACTATAATAGAAACATTTTAAAACATATATAATTATAAAAACTATTTTCTTTAAAAAATAATCTGAAAAAATATAATGGAATCATTAAAAATATTTTTAAATGACTTTTTATTAAAATAACCTTTCTAATATAAAAAACACTTTTTAAAACATAAAATTTTTCAGAAAATTGTTTTCTTTGAATATGAACTAGAAATATTATGCTATAATCTTCAATGAAAATAATTTTCATGATTTAAGGAAATTGTTTTCATTTTTTACATGTTAATAAAAATATTCCTTTTACATTTTTGGTAAAATATAAATACATAATGTTTGAACAAAGACATTAATATTTCTTTCAAAAAAATTAAAATGTCAAACATGGGTAAAAATTTATTTTATAAATCAGTTGAATAATTTAAAAAATATATTTGTTTTTTTAGAAGACATTTTTTTTTTGAAAAAAAGGGTTTTTGTTAGAACAAAAATATCAAGTTGGTTTTTCATAAAATGAATATTTTAAACTCTAGAGTACATAAGGGAGTAAAATGATGGTAAAACATGTATTATAATTATATAACCATCTGAGAATAACATTCATTAGTTTCATCATATATGGATAATAATATTTAATCAATGGTTTTATAAACATAAACAATCCTGATAAACCATGAGATTATATCAAAAATCCCTTACCAATTCTATAAATTGTTTATCTAAAACCATGAGAAACAGTGATACAAAAATGTATATTTAAATCCCTATAATTACGTTTATATTCATAATAAAATATATATTTGGTAATTATATACAACACATAATGGAAACAAATGGTCAATATGAGATGTGTCCCATAGAAAATAAAAGCGCGATGGAAATCCCAGTACACAAGTCTCAAATTCCTTCATTAAATTTAGAACCTCATAAAAAATAAATGTATGTTTATTATACATCTATTACAGAACAATAATTATATATATAATATAGTATATTATTTACTTGTGATATTTTATTACCTGTTAATTACAATTCTATGTCAATGTAACATTTCCGGAAATAACTACTTTGTTTTTCATATTAGTTTTGAATTTTTATTTTTGGTTTTCTTACATTTATCATGGAAAAATCATATACATAATGTTTAACATGATATTAATATCATATATATTCAATATATATTTATTTATATTGATCTTTTAAGGTTATAGATAAAAAATGAAATACACCATTTATGGAGACGGTAGGTCGTACATACACATTATGTTTATTTCCATTTTCAAGATGGATAGAATGGAAGAATGGTAAATAATAAATTTAAATTATAGAATTATTTTATTTTCATATATATCGGATATAAAAATTAATCCAAATGTTATTACATTCCATGTAAATCATGAAAAAATCATATCGCTTCAGGTGGTGGTAGTCCTATGTTCACATGAATGATGTTATCATATTCCAATATAATAGAAGGTAAGAAGTAACATAGGATATCATGATTCCATCCCCATAATAATATAATATATGAATAATAAATCCATAATTATATCATTATGTGTGTATTGGAGATGGAAAATGAATTGCATTAGTTTGCAAGTCGGTAGTCCACCAAACACACGAATGGTGATTTTGTAATACATTTGTTGGAAGGGGAGAATGATTTTGGTTACTAATTAAACATAAAAACAAATAATTATTTTTAAAATATTTTTATTATTATATAATCATGATTGAATAATAACTGAAGGATATTGTTGAAGAAAAAAAATAAAATGCTCATCCAGGAATGTCACCTATTATTCATACAACTTCTTTTGTTTTTCACTAAAAGGCTTCTTAGGTTTGATTTATTATAAAACTAATACATATAAGATAGTATTAGGGAATTAATGAATTTATTTTTGTAGTTGTTGGCTATAAAATTTGTTTTGGAAGTGTGAAGATGAGGGGATATGAGACTTACATTTACAAGCGAGGTGAGTGGAACAGTTGTAATTTTTGAACTGTAAATGTATTCCCACATTTTCCCATGAAATTAGATATATGAAATATAAAAATAGATAATATAGAATACATAATTTCTATGTATTTCGATAAAATTTTAATTGGACATGTTTGGGTCATTTGTAACCCATATCTTTTTTGTTTAATCCCAGAAAAACCAATTTTTACCTCAAAAATTCATCATAAGAAAATTTTGAAATAATAAATTAAAAAATGATTTTTATTTTTTAAAATAAATTTTATAAAATTGGGAAAACATTATTCTAAAATAAGTGTGAAAGTGACAATACAACTTTCAAACATAAATATGGATTTATTTTTATCACCTCTCTAACATACAAAAAAGTTAAATTTTAATATTTTATTTAATATATAATATATAAATTTCATTAAAATTATTCAAATAAAGTTATTTATTTAATTTACTGAGAGAAAACATGTTTGTGGGCATAAAAGTTATTTTTCAAAAAAAGATTCATTTTATTTTCTAAAGGTTTTTATTTTCATTTCTAATTAATTTTTCAATAGGTAATAAAATATATATACATTTTTGAACCATATATTTTCATAATTTGTTAAATTTTATTCACAACCACATTTCTAATGTCTAGGTGATAACTATCATATTAAATAATAATATTTATATAGTATATCATGTTTTGTTTAAATTCAGTTATGTGTTTAACAAATGATAAACTAAGTATTGCATTTAATGAAAGATAAAATCAGTTTTAGATGTAATTAAAGATAAACAAAGTTTTTTGTTTAAATAAATATTTAAAAAAGATTAAATTTATTTTAAATATTACATTTCTAAAAATCTCACTGTGTTTCACTTCTACTATATATAACCCTTAATAAGCATTTCAGTTCACCTTTTATCATTTTTCTTTTCCCAATGATATAATGAAGTATATTATGAATAATATAAATGATGTGATAAATTTTTTATGATATATATTTTAAAATTTTAATTTAATATGTGAATCATATATGTATTTCTTTCATCAATGCTACTAAACTGATTGATCTTTCTTGGTGAGATCCTTGATATCTTGTACAACTGTAATAAACTAAAACCTCCCTCAAGGTTACTAATGTTAGGGCTTATAAAATTCTTATGAAATTTTCTATGATATATGTGTTCATTATTATTATTATTATCTTATGTATCTTCATTATACCCATATTATCATTATATTTTCACTTATTATCATTGATTATTAATTCTTATTTTTGTCGTTAGATAGTTTCAAAGTTCACGCATTATTATATTTTGATTTCTATATGATATATAAAATCATTAAAAGTTAGATTCTTGTATAAGAGTATATTATATGGGGTATTTATATAATATATGTAAGACTCATTATAGATTATGTAGTTTCTTATATAGTGGTAAAAATTTCTATTTGATACAATTAACAAGTTATCTACTAGTTATTTTTTTCTAACCATTTAAAACTTTAAAACTAAAGGTTCCTTGAATAGTAAATGTTACAATCTGAATGAAAGCTATTATAATTAAGGATGTTTATTGAATCTAAAATGTAAATTTTTCTGATTTTATCACTATATATGGGAGTGTGTGTCTTGGGTACCTAAGTGTTCATGATGTTTGAGGAAAAAGTTTTAGTGAGTTTCATAGGGGTTATACCAATTATCCATGGGTCCATGTAGTATTATAGTATTGGGATATTTTTTAAATGTAATTTACATAAGGGAGTTCAAATTTCTATGTAATCCATTACAACTTTCAATGAGTTATTTCCATATACGTTATGGGCTATATTGACATATTCTTTTGGGATGAGTTGAAAGTGGGATGAGTTGACTATAATAGAAACACTTAAATTGAGTATAAACTCTCAATCAAACACCCCCCTAATTTAAATTAATAGAGGTGTGAATGTGTAATGGTGTGATAGATTACGGGGAATGGCGAATACAGTTTTTTATGACTTTACTAAGTGTTGTGGTTTTGGATATTTTATACTACTATGAAATTGGGAATGTGAGTGTTGGATCATTATGTATCCATAGGATATGTATTTTGGTTGACTTGGGTGGGACAATGCTATATATATGAGATTTTGATACAATGCCTGTGAATTTTTTTTATTTGGGGGCCAAGATGAGAGAATAAATTGATAGTGTGGGTCTAAATCCAGTTTTTATATTTGATAGCGACATTAAATTTGTGAAAAGTTATGTGGAAGTGGTTTGTGATACATGATAATAATGGTGATTATTATTATAACAATGACGATATGAATGATAGTGAATATTATTTGAATGACATGGATATCTATAGGGATATTTAATATGTGATATTAATGATTTAGTTTAACTATTTTGGTGTCTGTTGTTATTTGAGTCTTATACACATAAAAATTATACGAATTTTAACATAAAATTATTTAAAACACAACCCTTAAATCTAGAGGTGAAGTGACTTCGTGTGATTATATACATAAAAAATAAATATAAAAAACTAATTATACCATATTTTTATCTTTATATGGTTCTCCTAAGACCCTTTGTTATTTTATTACTTTAAAGGATACCCAGAGGAAAAATTAAATGTAAACAGTAAGCAATATATATCACATAGGGAACAAAATGATAATAAAATATATCATAAGAGGCAAGAAGAATAAAATGATATCATTAAATAGGATAATACTCATATAATAATAGAATATATATTTTGATATCAAAGGATAATGTAATCTTGTGAGTGTGTAAACATAATAAAACATGAAATCAAAATAACAAGTAAAGGAACACTGCAAAAATAGAGTAACATAGTATGACCTGCTTATTGCACATGCACCTTACATATTATGTCATGAAATAAAAACACTATAAAATTAATTAGGATTTGTAAAATATTACTAATACATATCATGTTTTAATATATACACTCATTGATGTACCACATAAATAATTCATACATATGATATAATAATAAGAAAAACACATGAAAAATGAATTAGTTATATAATAATATATAAAAACATAAAGGAAGGATATAATATAAGGATTTCCTATAAATGAAAGAATTAAATTTTTTTTGACATTCATATATGATTAATTAGGAAAATTTATTCAATATAATGTTAAAACAAATAATATTCATAATAAAGGAGTGGAGAAGATGGTTTGAAATATAACGGCTTAAATGATGTTTTTATGAAATGTAATAAACCTTTGAAGAAGGTGGGAACATGGTTTCTGATATTAAACCTTTAATTAAATAGGATTTTTTCCCATAAAATATTTATTATTATTTTCAATCATAGAAGAAGAAAAACATTAAAATGGTGAAATAAGTAATGAATAATGAATTAGAAACTCCCTTTAAATAGGTTTTTTTAAAGAAATATTGAGAAGGGAACTTTAAAAACATGTAAAACCCATAAAATAATGAAATAATAAAATATTTTCATATAAGAAATAATATATATAAATAATTTATAATAATTACATGACATGATTTGAGAAATTATGTGAGGTAGAGAAAGAATTTACAACCCAAAGGAAAAGTGGTTTGTTTTGGAATTTTCTTACCTCGAGCACTGAATAACTTCGTATATGCATATAGCCTCCCAAAAAACCAATTTTTTTTAAATTATTACAAAATATTTTCATGAATATTTTATTTTTTACGTCCATTAATTATCATATTTCCTTCATTTATTATATATTGTTTACTCTTATTGGCCAATTGGTTGTTTAGTCAACTGAAAAAAATTGGTTTGGTATGTTGGACATTGTCACGAACCAACCCACGTCGACCCTAAACCGGTTACCTGATCCGGTCCACGACATGGGCCGAGAGGCATTCCCGATCCTCCCGGACTGGCAACAAGTTCCAGAGCATCAACAAAGGTTGTGGGAACGATTTCACCCAATATAAACAAATAAAAAAGTAGAAATAATACAGAACAATGCAGAATAAATAATCCAAATAAAATGAAGAAATAGGAACAAAAGAAAAATAAAACTAACAAAACACGATGTCCGATCTAACTCCGTGCGACCTCGCGGGTAACTCTCCGGCTCAACGATAAAGCATCGCCCAAGGCAAGCGTACTCAATCTATATCTTGCAAAAACACTAAAAAAAGAAAATAACTCTAGGAGTGAGTATTAAAAATTACTAGGCTAGCCCGATATCTATTCCCAATGTAATACCTTTAAAATTAAAGAAACATAATTTCAAGATCGAACTACAATTTATAAAAGTAAGTTTTTCTAAATATTTTACTTCAAAACAAAGTATAAACCATTGACCTTAACCATTTCAAAATTTGGGTTCATATCATTAGTGTTAATGGATTTTTAGACTGGGAAAGTGATTTTTAATTTTTCAATTCTATACAAAAAGGATTAAACACTTTCATTTGAAAACCATTTATAGAAACCAAGTCAAAACCAATTTATCACCTTCCATGGAAAACAATATAGAAAAATTCAAAAGTGTAAGCACACAACAAGGGAAATGTAGAAATATATATAAAAATCATAATCACTACTGCAAGCAACAAAATCCGAATAGGTATGGGTGAACCTAGGAGATTGAGAATAAACCAGAAGACACAAATACATGAGATATCATCCTCATTGACATGTCACACACGATGAAATAAAAACTCATAGTACGCTTGACCATCCTTTATCAGGAAGGACAAGGGAAAATCCCATAGTAATAAACATAATATATCCACCTACTATGGGCCACTGGTCAATATCATATCCTACCATTGCAGCAATCATTCATAGAATATATTATCAATATGCAAGACTCCAAAGTATCAAGTGTTCGGAAAGGGCATGAGCCAACTGATGCCAACCGAGCATCCAATAATATATATATATATATATATATATATATATATATATATATATATATATATATATATCTGTGTGTGTGTGTGTGTGTAATGCACAACAGGCATCACCCCGATCCACTCCATGGGACAACCTCTTGCCTTTAAAATACTTATGCACCTAGGAGCCTCTAAGAACAGCCTCCTAAACAATCAATTGCAACCAAGGTATGAGAGTTATCCTAGGAGTATTTTTATCAATACATTTTCATCTGTTACAATAAAGTTTCAAACAGTCATTAAATAAATTTTAAAATCAGCTCTTTAAAAAGAAAAAAAAACAATTGTCTACGCTTTTAAAGAAATCATTCATCGTTAAAACTAGAAATCCACTTGAAATTTCTGGAATTATGTTTAAAATCCAAAGGGGCATTCATTCACTATAGTGCATCAGATCATCTAGAAAATTATTAAAGTGTCGTGTATAAAATAAACAACCTATTTTACATCAATTAATCATTTCAAAATTAATTATCTAATGCTATTAAATATTTATTAAAATTAATAAAATATTTTATTGAACAATTGGCAGGCACAAACACAACAAAGAGACACCATTTTTTACACCACAATAATTGAATTATAAATTTTAGTACTAAATGAATTAATCTTAAGTTGCACAATAATATTTAGCACATATATATATATTTAGGGAACAAATAGAATGAAATAACTGTGACTTAAATTTTAAAATAAGTGCAATGGGAACCTACCTCAAATTCATAGCACGACGAAGACAACACACTTTCAAAACCCCACGGTAAGCTCCACGTACTGAAAAAAATTAATATCAAGGACTCAAGAACATAAATGAAACTAATTAGAGTATGTTAAACCATGTGGCGGGGATAAAACCTCACCTCAAATCCAATGTGCAAAGATAACTCTCACTTGGAATTGCCCCACGCAGTTCTAAAATACTAACTATACCAAAATACATATTAATGATTAAAAACCATAATAGAACTAAGAAAAATAACATATCTCAATAGAGGAGAGTATACCAGAGGTATTGATGTTTGCGATAGAAGGGGATCATGCTGAAAGTGGAGACACACCAGAGATGAGTCAAGTAGGAAAGGTGGCTGCCGAAATTGTGTGTGTTGGGCAGGATAGAAGCACACAAGGGGTGCTGTCTGGAAAACCCAAGCAAAGGAAAGAGCCGGGGTCACCTGGCTGCTGCGTAGGAAAAAAATGTGACACTAGGGTAAGCTGGCCGAGAGACCTGTAGTGGGGTGGCCAAAGCATCTGGGGGTTGTTGTGTGGGCGGCTGCAAAAGGGAGGAGGATAGGAGGGAGGCTGAGTAGGCTGGACGGGGTGCAGCAGCGGACAGAGAGGGAGCTGGGGAGGGCTGGCTATGCGAAGACGGAAAAAGGAGGGGGAGAGTCACACCATTGATGGTTGGATGGCTGAATGCCAGATAGGGGGACAGGTCAGAGGTGAGGGAGAGAAGGAAGCGGGGGGAGGGGGTGGTGTCATAACGGGTAGCAGGGCCTCGTCGGCCTGGTCATGCGTAATAAGGGCGATTGTAGGGTCACCGTAAGGAATGACCGATGTTGAGGGGGGAAAAGGGCTCTGTGGAGAAGGAAGGGTCGACGATGAGGGAAAAAAAGAGGGAGGCAGATGGGTCTTTGGTGTCGGCTAGCCAGAGGCTGGATGCTGGGGTTGCACAGCGCATAGGGGGAGCACGTCGGGTGCTACGTTGCTGCAGCAAGGAGAGGATGGGGCAGGGTGCAGGGCTTTTGCGGGCAGAGGAAGAAGGTGGCGGCGGCTGGCTCTCATGAAGTGAAAATGGGGTAGCAAAAATTGTTAGGGTTTCCCTTAAAAAACACCAATAAATATAAGAGATAATTAAATCATAAAAAATATACTAATAATAAAAATATTCATAATCAAAATATTAATAAGATAATAATATTATAATTCCTAAAAATATTTTTAATTAGCATTAATTTTAATTATACTATTTATAATAACACTAATAAAAAATAATAAAAGTATTTAATTCATTTTGATAATAATAAAATTAACAATTTTAGTTTTCATCTAAGATAAAAATATTAAAAATCCTAATAACCCTAACAATTTTACATGACATAATAAATTGATTTTAATTTATTTATTTTAATTCATCAAGGCCGAAAAGGCCACATAGTTGCATGGGAAAATTCGCACGGTGTTGCGCTCCGCCTGTGCGTCCAACGTCGTCGAACCCAAAATGTTCGTTTTTTATCAAATACTCAGAAATTTAGTTTGGGACTTACCTTGGACCCTAGAAAAAGAATTTAAAGTCAAAAAAATCATAAAATAAAATAAATGCATGGGTCGGGGTGTGACAATTTACATGAGATGGTTGGCGACATGGCCCGAGAGGCGTTCCCGATCCTTACGGGCTGGCGAAAAGTGCTAGGGCATCAATAGAGGTTGTGGGAATGATTTCTCCCAATATAAACAAATACAGAAGAAGAAATAGTATAGAGTAGTGCAGAATAAATAAACCAAATAAAATGACTAAACAGGAATAACAGAAAAATAAAACTAACCAAACACGACATGCGAACTAACTCTGTGCAACCTCACGGGACACTCTTCAACTCAATGATTAAGGATCGCCCAAGGTGAGCACAGTCAATTTGTAGCCTGCACAAACACTAAAAACAGAAAAGAACTCTAGGAATGAGTATTAAAACTCACTTGGCTAGCCCGATATCTATTCCCAATGAACTACCTTTAAAATAACAGAAACCTAATTTCAAGTTTTAACTACAATTTATAAAAGTAAATTTTTCTAAATATTTTACTTAAAAACAAAGTACGAACCATTTCCATTAACCATTTCTAAATTTGGGTTAATTTCATTAGTGTCAACGACTTTTTAGAAAGGTAAAGTCATGTTTACATTTTCAAATCTCTACAACAAGGATTAAACACTTTTATTTTAAAACCATTTCTAGAAACCAAGTCAAAACCAATTTATCACTTTACAAAGAAAACAACATACAAAAATTCACAAGAGTAAGTACAAAACAAGGGAAATTTAGAAAAATATATATAAGCATTATAATCACTATTGCAAGAAAATAAATATGAATAGACATGGGTGAACCTAGGAGATTGAGAATAAACCGGAAGACACTAATACATGAGATATCATCCTTGTTGACATGTCACACACGATGAAATAAAAATGCCCAATACGCTCAACCATCCTTTCTCAGGCAGGGTGAGGGAAAATACCATAGTAATAAACCCAATATATCCACCTACTATGAGCCACAGGTCAGTACCATAACCTAAAAGTGTGACAATCATTCATAGAATATTCTTTCAATATGCCAAATTTGTTTGTCTCAAGTGTTTGGAATGGGGGTGAGCCAACCGATGCCAACCGAGAATCCAATAATATTTATATATATATATATATATATATATATATATAATGCGCAATATGCATCACCCCTAGCCACTCCATGGGACAACCTCATGCCTTTAAACTACTCAAGCACCTCAGAGCCTCTAAGTGCGGCCTCCCAAACAATCAATTGCAACCAAGGCAGGACAGTTATCCATGGGGGGATTTTATCAAAACAATTTCATCGTTTTCTATAAAGTGCCTAATGGGCATTAAATACATTTCAAAATCACCACTTTTAAAAGAACCAAATCTCCTGTCCATGATTTTGAATAAATATTTCATCAATAAAACTAGAAATACACTTCAAATTTCATTAATTATGTTTAAAATCCAAACATGCATTCTTTCACTATTGTGCCTCTGATCATGAAGAAAATGTTTCAAGTGTCGTTTATAAAATAAACTTCCCTTTTTAAATCAAGTAATAATTTAAAAATTAATTATCTAATACTATTAATTATTTTTTAAAATTTATACAATATTTAATCGAACAATTGGCAAGCGCAAACACAAAAAAGAGACACCATTTTTTACAACACAAGAATTGAATTATAAATTTTCATACTAAATGAATTAATCTTAAGTTGAAAAAAATATTTTGCACATATATATTTAGGGAACAAAGAACATGAATTAAATGTATCTTAAATTTTAAAATCAGTGGAATGGGAACCTACCCCGAATTCATAGCGTGACGAAGTCAACGCACTTTCGGAACCCCTCGGTAAGGTCCACGTACTGAAAAAAATATATATCAAGGACTTAAGAACATAAAAGAATCCAATAAGAGTATGTGAAACCAGTGGCGGGGATAAACCGTCACCTCAAATCCAATGCACAAAGACAACACCCACTCGGAATAGCCTCGCACTGTCCTAAAATACTAACTCTACCAAAAAACATATGAATGAATAAAAAACATACTAGAACTAAGAAAAATGACATAGATCAAGGGAGGAGGGTATACGAGAGGGATTGGTGTTCATGTCAGAATGGGATCGTGCCGGCATTGGCGACGCACCAAAGATGAATCAGGTAGGAAAGGTTGTCACCGGAATTGTGTGTGCTCGGCAGGATAGTAGCACACAAGGTGTGCTGTCCGGAAAACCCAAGCAAGGGAAAGAGTTAAGGTCTCTTGTCCACTGCGCTGAAAAAAAACGGGACACCAGTGGAAGCCGGTTGAGAGACCTGTAGCAGGGAGGCCAAAGCATCCGGGGGGTTTCTGTGCGGGTGGATGCAAAAGGGTGGAGAAGAGGAGGGTGGAAGAGTAGGCTGGTCGGTGTGCAGTTGCGGATAGAGAGGGAGCTGGGGCTGGCTGGCGATGCGGCAGCGGAAAAAGGAGAGGGAGAGTTGCACCGCTGAGGGTCAGCCGGCCGATGGGTAGGCAGGGGGAAAGGTCGGAGGTGAGGGAGAGAAAGAAGTGGGGCGGGGGTGTCACACCGGGTAGTAGGGCTGCATCGGCCTGCTCATGTGCAACAAGGGGTAGCGTCCGGTCGCAAGAAGAAAGAATCGACGAGGAGGGGAAAAGGGCTACGTGGAGAAGAAAGGGCCTAGGAGGTGGTAAGAAAGAGGGAGTCGGCTGGGTCTTCAACGTCATCTTTCCAGAGGCTAAGGGTCGGGGTTTTACAATGCACAGGGGGAGCACACTGGGTGTTGCGTCGCTGTGGCAAGGAGAGGAGGCTGGAGCAGTGTGCGGGGCTTCTGCGAGGAGAGGAAGATGGTGGCAGAGGCTAGCTATCATGCAAGGGAAAGGGGGTAGTGAAAAGGGCTAGGTTTTCCCTTAAAAAACACCAATAAATAAAAGCGATAATTAAAACATAAATAAAATAATAATAAAAAAATAATCATAATCATAATATTAATAATATAATAATAATATAATTCCTAAAAATATTTTTAATTAGCTTTAATTTTAATTTTAGTATTTATAATAACACTCATAAAAATTAATAAAAGTATTTACTTCATTTTGATAATAATAAAATTAACAATTTTAGTTTTCATATTAGATAAAAATATTAAAATTCCTAATAACCATAAAAATTTTACATGACATACAAAATTGATATTAATTTATTTATTTTAATTCTTCAAGGCCAAAAAAGCCACGCAGTTGCATGGGTGAAGCCGCACGGCATCGTGCTCCGCCCGCACGTCCAACGTTTTCGAACCCAAAATGTGTGTTTTTAATCAAAGACTCAATGATTTAGTCTGGGACTTACCTCAGACACCAAAAAAAATTAAAGTCAATGAAATCATAAAATAAAAGAAACACATGGGTCGGGGTGTGACAATTATCCCCACCATAACGCTTTCTGTTCCCAGAAAGCCACGACATCAACAAGCTGATCAATCAATGCATAAGGATTCTACATTAACATGATCCAAACTCTTAACCCAAGGACACCACACCGTCTAGCAGTGGGACTGAACATCATTGTCTATAACACATCACCAGCAGAGGGGAGGGCGGGCTGGAATCCCCACCATAAGAATTCAACTATCCACTGATAATGACTTAATAGAAAACCGAAAGATGGTCACAATGGTTCTCCCCACCATAAAGAACAAACATATACCTAGCCAAATGGAAAGACGACATAGGCCTGAGCCAGACATTACTCAAGCTGAAAGAAGTAAGGAAAGAACATTCAAACCACTCACTCCCATCCAAAAGGGATAAGAACTTAAACAAAAACACCGCACAAACTAAAAACCCTAAACCCAAGGGCAAGGAGGCAGGGCCCAAGGAATGGATTAATGAAACTACAAGGGACAACTACTCAAGACTCTTCACATCGAGAAAGACACTAACCAAAGTTGTAACTGATCCACATGGGTGGTCCACGCGAGGCCACTAATGAGCACTGCGCATCCAAAAAGGCACAAATACTGATATTGCACAAGGAATAAGTCCATCGCGCTCCATGAGAAAAGAGAGAATTTACAGACATAAACACTAAAATTTTCTCACCACATGATAGAGGAAAACCCTTAACCAGACTTCTTAAAATTATTCGGGGGTTCCTGACTACACGCTGGCTTCACTCCGAGGCCTTTTGGCTGGAGGTCTGATGGATGAAGCGTCTCCTGCCTCATAGTCAGGTTCTGATAATCCCTATAAAATATATACATATTTTTATTTGAAAAAATAAATGACAAGATTTTAAAAATAAAAATCATACTTTAATTGAAAGCTGGATTTCATCAAAAGACCCAAGACATCCCATACATCTAAAAACCCAAAACACCATCAGTACAACTGCAACAAATTACACTGAAAAGAAAATTACACCGGAAACATTGAAAAAAAACCCCAACAACACATCACTTCTGAGAACATCCTCTGTGGCGCTTTCTTTCAATGCCTTGATAGAGCCTCAACATGTGACCCAGGCGTCCACATGCCAGACAAGGCTTCAGATCACATGGGAATGACGGCTTCTTGTAACCAAACTTTCCACACTGATAACACAGGAGGATCTATCGCTTCGAAGAGGTTGATGATAGATCCTGAGGCCTCTCGATTCCACGACTTGCTCCATCGCATTTCGATCACTTACTCATCTTTTTATTGGAAGTCTCCCCACTACTCCTAAGAATTGGATGGAGGACCACTTCAAGCACTCCCACCATCATGGATTCCACATGAAAAGATTGTTTCACCACATCAGCAAATGAAGTTAGGTTGGATGCTGATACCTTCGATTGTAGATCAGGGCGGAGACCCGCCTCAAAGCATGGAGCCTTCATGGGGTCATTCGTGGCGTACCCTAAATCGTAAGGGACTATCTCCACAAAGAACTAGAAGTATTCCAACACGGATCTATCACCCTGCTGTAGGCAACACATATTCATCCCCTTTCTCACCCTTTCTTCATTAGTGAAATACTGACAAATGAACAAGGCCTTGAAAAAATCCCGAGTAAGCTTCTGATAGGGCTTGTTCTGAGATACTGACTTCAACCACATCCACGCTTAACCTTAAAGAATGAAGGTCACAAACTTGACCTTCAACGACTCAGGCAACTCAAAGAGGTTAAAGTCCCTTTAAATCTTCCACATCCACTCCTCAACTATGGAAGTTTCTTCTTGACCATAAAAGAGAGGTGCATCCAGCTTCTGAAACTCAAGCATAAAATCCTTTGGATGATCAATCACACTATGATCACTCATAGAAGCTTCAAGGGATAACCACTGGACATGAAAAGTCAAAAACACATTCATGGCCAACTTAATAAATAAAAATCCTCGAAAACCAACACCACACACAAGAAAGTCTCTAAACACAAGAAAAAGATCCATCATAAAATTGAAACGTTTCTTTTGAAAACATCTTCAATTTAAAACAAGCTTGGTGAGTTAATCCCTCGCCATTAGTATCCCTTAGAGTCTCACTCACATGAATGTATATGTGCCACCCTGGGAATCCATCCACCATATGAGAAATCCTTCCACATTTCCAACATACCAATATACATGTGAGCACCCATAAAAACACCATGGACAAAACAAGGATACTTCATTTTCTAAAAACATATCATTCATGCCACATCTTTTAAAATAGTCTGAAAATTAAACATATCATTTAAAACAACCATTTTTTTTCAAAACCCCTTTTTCAAATTTGAACCACTCTTATAAGGTACATGAGACCGAAAATATCTAAACTAATAAACTAGTTTCGGTGGGTGACTTGACCATATGGTTGGCGACAATATGTCAATCAGATCACGGACACGAAGAGTCTTTTTGGAAAATTCCCCTAGCTCCAAATGGATTTCCAGACCATGCGGCTTAGGAGCACTATTAGCCCAAACTCCCTTTGTCGTTTCCCAATTGCAACACATTAACATAAAAACCGAAATAAACAAATTAAACAGGACTTCCCATGGAAACCTGAGGATCATAACAAGCAAGAGTTTGTGACACTCTTCCTGCTCCTACCCCTCGAGTCCAAAAAATCCTACTCCATCTACTCTGCCATCCCAAATAACAAAGGGCGCTCTGAAAAGTGTGGTCTGCTAAGAGTTGACCTCCTCTAATACCATTTTTTACGAACAAACCAGGGTCGACCCGGGTTGGTTCGTGACAGACATGGTAAATGGTGTTAATTTTTTTCCATAATATCGATAATTTAACTATTATAGAGTATTTATAATTCTATTAATATAAAAGTAATACAACTCAATATATTGTCTAAAATAGTTTCAACTTTGGGAAGATGTCCCTAATGATCATTTGGGATGTTAAATTAACTATAGTCATTTATTTTTAATATCATTAATATAATGAAAATTTTAATTTTTCATAATTTTAATCATGTCTTAAATAATATATTTTTTCATCAAATAAATTTTTGAGATCATCTATGTAATGCAAAAATGAAAATTGACTTATGTCATCCTTGAAGGCGGTGAGCCGGTCGTAATACAAGGGAAGTTCTCATCTTAAAATGGATAGGAGATGGTAGATAATGGTTATCATATTAAAATAATAACATTTAAATATACTAATTATAATGATGTTATTTTATAAAGATGAGTGTAATAATTTATAGGATGTATAAGTATAAAATTTAAAGGAATAGAAATAGGAATGTGGATAAGAGTTATTACCTTACTTCTATAGATGTATCCTTTCTTAATAGGATTATTTTATATAATGGAGGTATTTTGATAGGTAAATTACTACTAGGATATGTATAAGATAGTTTGGGTGGGATTTGGGAAAATCGTTGTTGATATAGGAAGCTTAATGTGTGAGGAGATGTGTGGCAGTTCAGGGTGGTATTTATATGGGGAGGAGAGGGGTATTTTAGAATAAAATATTTATTATTTTATCATTTATGAAAAATAATATGAATCATATTACAATTACTGATTTAAAAATAAATATGAAGGATTATCTAACTTTTAATCCAAGAAAAAACTGAATATAATCTTATAAATACTTGATTAAATGAAATTGATGAAGATTGGTTTTTTGTTAGAATAAAAAAACATAGGCTCCATAATTTCAAACTTAGGTCTCTAAATAAAAATTATAATTTATAATTGAATTATTGTACTTATTTTTTATATAATTGGTTTAGAAAAGGTTTCATAAATTATTAAATATTACTTATATCATGTTGATGTCATAAAAGCTTTGGTATTTGTTAAAACTGTATATTCAATACTCAAAATAAATTTGAAAAAAAATTATTGTAATATATCGATATTTTAAAATAAATACTATCTTCAAATGTGTACAATATATACAAAACCGCGATAAAAAAATCTCAAAATATTATTTTTTAATTGTGATCGTAGTTACCTTTCCATTTAATTAGAAGGTACAAATAGGATTGAAAAATTTAAATATACATATAGTTCATAATCAATATAAATTTATTTATTAATCTTGAGTAAATAATCAATAAATATTTTAATAAATTCATTTTATTCATCAAAAATATATTTTCTTAAAAAGTGATTTCTATTTAATTTCCTGAGAAAATATTATAATTAATTTGTCGAAATTTTAAAAAATTTATTTTATAAAACGAAATTAATTGTTTAGTCATCATATCAATATCATATTAATGGTAATTTTTAAATTTTTTTTAATATATTTATTTTTCAATTAATATTGAAAATTAATTATTTTTATGAAAATTTTATTTTTTAAAAATTATTTACAAAGTAAAATTTTATTTTTTGATTAATTAAAAAAATTAATTAGTTACATATTATTAAAAATAATTTTTTTGGGTTTTATAATTTACTTTTATACTTGAATTTACTATAAAGATATTTCATACTAATAAAAGTAATTTTAATGTAAAATTGTTTCTCATCAAATTTTTCTAGTTTAATATTAAATTAAATTCTGTCATTTATATGTTTTTATTATTGAAAATGGATGGAATATTTTTGAATCAGGATATCCAAATTTAATAAATTGTTCAGTTTTATATTTAAAAATAATGGATATTTACATTAGTAATTTTTATTACCGGTTTAAAGGGTAAATGAGGTAATTTAAGTGAAATATTATATGTTAAGAACTGGAATATTATCCAGACCCTTACCTTAATTTTATTATATGAGTTAATTTTTCCATACTCATCCAATATTTGGTAATATGACATATTTCCATCTGGATGTGAAATTAATTTTATAATATTTTACGTAAAGAAAAGTAAAAAAATTCCCACTGGTTTTAATAACTATAATATTTTGAACATGTGTATAAATAGGTGATGTGTCTAGTTATAAATAATTTTTTTAAATATAAATGATTTATCTTCATCAGGGAAATTTTTAATAATTTTTTATTTAAAAAAGTTAACTTAAATGAGTTTTCCACGCTGACACGTTAATTATTCTATTATAGGGAAATTAAAAAAAATTTGAAATATTAAATGTAATATAATTTCAGAAAATTAATATGATCCAAAAGTTTTATAGATAAATATAAATCCAAGGGATGTATTAAAAGTATTTTTCTTACTTTAATTTTCCTTACTGATGTTATTAATGTCAATGTAAATAAATATATATAAAATTAACATTTTAGATAATTTAGAAAATTAAAATTTTATTTATTGATTTAAAATATATAAAAAACATGGATTTATCCAAGTGAATGATATATGATTTTTTACATCATACATGGTCCACATAAGGGAATTTTTCACTTTCATATTAACTATCATGACCCTCAAAGAGTAAAAACCCTTATTATCACGGTAAGTGTGGAAATGGTTAATAATTCATTAAAACTAAAAGATAAGTCTAAATATGTGATACAAACAAGTAAGAAATTTATTATATTATATGATTTTGACTCATACTAATATTATATTCTAATATTATCAGTCTTTATCCATTTGGACATCAAAATTAATTTATATTAATTTTTTATTTTAAGAAGTTCAAAAGGTTCTCATCCCATCTCTTATAAAAGGGAACCACTTATAATAATTTCATCAAACTAAACGACCCATATTTTTAGACACTATATACCAAAATACATTCCTAACATCAATAATTATGTTTTTATATCTTTTTTTGTATAATACCAACTTTATATGTATTATGTTATAAATCAAAGGAGCTTGTCAGAAGAAGAGTTATAGTTCATAACCAAGCAGTTTCATTTTATTTCTTCTTCCAAATAGTTAAAACATTATCACCCACTATAAGGTAAAAAATAAATATATCACATATATTTATATTTTATTTTTTAATGTAATAACTTATATCCATCTCCAATATACAATAAAGAGGAACAGAATCTATCGTTCGTGTGTCTGGCGGACTACCGTCTCACAGACCAATGTAATTAGTATTATAGAAAAACATCTGAATAAAAGTAATAATGATGTAATTAATGTATATTTATTATATTCAATACATATTTATAATTCTATAAAATAATATATCATTTACTGTCTTACCATTCCATTTACTAAAAACGATAACGCCGTTCATGCATACATGTGGACTACCACCTCCAAGAAGTGATGTGGTTTGTTTTTTTCATCACATCACATAGATGATATATATAAGTATATTTAAATAATTAATATCATATTGTTATATTATTTTAATTTTTTGAAGATAAAATTGAAATATTATTCATGCCCACATACAACATACTATCTATATGATTATTAATTATTTTACTTTTTTAAAAACAATATTTTATGATGAGTTTTAAAAGAATAAATTCTATATGAAAATTATAATTATATCATGATAATTATATTTGAGATGATGGAATAATTAACATATTGCCCATAGTCAACTCAACTAACCCATTTTAGATTTATGAACTAAATATCCTCAAAACGTCATATCTGAAATAAATTGATTAAGTAATAAAATATAGAATGTTAAGAGATAAAAAAATAGAATAAAAATATGATAAAGGTTATTGATAAATTAGAAATTTATCCTATGTTTATTATTCATAAATATAAATAATGTACGTAATGATTTTCACCCAAATAAAGTGACTTTATTATAACAAATTTCTTCCCATAAAACAATTTTACTTATCTGTCCATATTTATAAAAATATGTTCTGCATGTATTTAAATGTAAACAAAATATTTATATATTAAATTTTAAAAATTTGTTTTACTTAATTTTAGTTGTTCTCAAAAGAAATATTTTTTAATTATTTTATATAGAATATTTTGACAATATTTTCAAAAGGGAATGTTATATTGTAACGTTTATGAAAACAAAGTATTTTCCAACCACTATATCCATTATTTTATGTTTAAGTTCCTTTATATCATTATGTGTTTTATTAAATGAAAAAAACACCATTCACTTTATTTTGGTTATTTTAAAAAGGGGATTTTAAATGTATTTTTTATTATCCTGAAATGTTTTCAACTAAGTGAGAAGATTATTTCTCATGAGTGTAATGATGAAAATGAATTAATTAATATTTTATAAATATTATATAGTTCACGGTCATTGTTTATGAAAATGGATGGTTTCATTATTAACAACGATCGGGTGAGCCTGTTGTAGCTCTCCAATACCATGGCCTAAATAGCCAGAAGGCCTTCATTTTTGTTGATTTTTGATAAACCATCTTTTAAGGGACGAGGGGGGACCCTTACCAGGACTGTAGGCTCAGAGATTAGATGGCCCGTAGGCATAAAAGATTACATGTCCCAAAGGTCTTAGGAAAATCAGCCAGACTATCTACAAGGAATTGCCCCTCCCCAGCATCTACATGTTGATAGTAGCTCTCCACCTTTGAATGACTGTATGTCTAGGCTTCCCATGAAAACATAGGCTTGTAATGATAGAATAACCATACCCTCTCATTCCTACAATCCATTTGGCTCTGCTCTGGTGAGTGCAATTTCTCTGTATCCTTTTCTATGGCTAATCCTTTTTTGTAGTGTGTCTGGGCCGAAGGCCTTGGGGTGGCCCTAAGACCATAAGGTGGTCCGAAGGCATTGACAATCAACTAGACCAAAGGCCATGGGTGGCCCGAAAGCCTTGCAGGACATGAAGACCAAACTAGTGGCCCGAAGGCCCAGATAGATGAATAGTTCTGGCTGCTACAGTACCGAACAGTTCCTGCTACAGTGCCTTATACAGTACTGCTACAGTACTGCTACAATGCCTTCTATAATGCTGCTACAGTGCTTCTATAGTGACACAGAAATATACCTCCACCAGGATTTGATCTTGGGTCTCTTGGATTCACCTAGAGAGTCCTTACCAACTGGGCTAAGGCTCATGTTCACCTCTCCAATGCATTGGGTAAATGTAATAAGTTAACAGATTAGGCTTCTCCTAAACGATTATGGGAATATGGTATGATGGTTATTCCAAGTGTAACATTGATGGTTATTTTATGTCTAACAATGATTGTTTTTTAGGAGTAACCATGATGGTTATTTTATAAGTTATCATTTTTATTATTTTAGGTTTTATCATGATGGTTGTTTTATCTGTAATCATGATTTTTATTCTGTTTGTAAGGGTGACATGAAAATGATTACTCAAATTACTTTTGTGTTTTATTTAAAAATTCTATTCGTTTTTATAGAAATATATTGATTTAAAAGATATTATTTTAAAAATAAAATATATGACACTTATTATGTTTTAAAAAAAAATTTGAAAAAGTTTTCATGTGTATTTTATGATGGATAAAAAACCATTATGAATTTTATTTTCCCTATATGAATAATTTTTAAATGGTTTATGAAAATATTTGGGCAGAAAAGGTGATTTTTTGGTAACAAAATTTTTATTCTGAGGAAAAATTATAATTTGATAAAGGAATACTTTCATGAGTATTCATGGACTAATAGATTTATTTTTTTCCATTAATAATGATTTTTGGATGATTAAGGTTTCAACATAAAGGGTTTCCAGAGTTATGATGTAGTGGTATATTTAAGGTTGATTATAAATTCAAATGCATATACACCCCTTCTAATGTGTTATGTGACAAGAATACTTTGGGTGACATTTTTAGAGTTTTGGTAGTTGTTTCAGTTATATATAATCATTATGTTGAACACATGAAAGAGTCATTTAAGGAAGAATTATATTTTCATTATGTGTTAATAAGCTTGAGGTTATGGAGGACTTATAGGGTTTATTTGATCATTGATGATTAAGGTTATTTTTTTTATGTTCATCATATTTATATGAATTTTATAATAATTATAATAATATATTTTTCTAAAATTGATAACCCATATGAGGTGTGACAACCCACCACATCCAGTAAGGTCATGGGGCCTCAACCAACAACTGAAGGGTGACATGGGTGCATCACCTACAAAAAAGCCTAATTGATTTACTATTTTTTATGAAAAGGATTTTTATTAATTTAATTTTTGGGATATATATTCCATAGTATGGATCACCCTAACATTGAAAAGATATTTTTGGATTAGGATATTAATTTTATTTCAGAAGTAGTCCACTCTTTTGGGAACTTTTTTCATGATGGTAAATCAAATCTTATGGGATTTTATTTCATGATTAAAGATTAAATTATCTTTTAGAAGCATATAGTACATTAATGTGTCTTTATGGTGATTTAAATTATTTATGTAAATTATTTTAATACTTTGGAGATTATATTATTTGGGAATATACATTTTGGGGGATTTGACTTTATGTTGATTTGAGAAAAATGATACAATTATTTTGGAAGAATATGTGATATAATCCTAATAATTATTGTTTTGAAACCCCAGTTAGGAATATTTTAAATTATTATATGGTTATTTATTTAATGAATGATCTAAATTGAAATTATGGTAGGCTTCAGAGATTAATGTACTATTTCATCATATTAAGGTTTATTCATTTTGAAAACTATTGAACACTAGGCTAGATATTTTGGATTTGGCTAAATTATAAATATAAGAGGAATAGATTTTCATTATCTTATGGTTTATGTTATTCATTAAAACATTATTTGAATTCTTCAGGCGTAAAAACATCATCTTGAGTAGTCATCATTTGGAGTAAAAGATGTGATTCGGGTGGAAATTTATTAAATTATGAAATTTGACATGTCAAGTATGTAAAATTACATAAATTATTATTCTTGATGGTTAAGGAATTACAACACTCTAGTTAAAAGGATCTTTAAAGATTAATATATCATATTACCTTCATTTTTGATGAATTAATGGTCTTTTAATCCATCATATGTTTATAGTTTTTTTTCATTAAATTTCTCAAGATCATTCACTTTCTTACAATCAATGTTCTATATCACTCTCCATCATCATTTAGACATTAAATTTTATTCCATTTCCATATATTCGAATCCCACTAATGTTCTCCCATTTTTAGACCCAGTTTGAAATACTCTATATGACCTTCGTACATCCTATTTTCTCTTTTCAAAAGGATGTCTTATTAACCATTTTTTAAGATATGGTATTTCAAGAAAGGTATATTAAAATGCCAAACCTTACATTACCAAGATCATGTTAAAATTATGATGGATAAATTCATTAAATATGTAGAATTTAATATCCTAATTTTAAAAAATAATAACTATTTAGTATTGTTCGAGATACACAACCCCATGTTTAAATAAATAATGAAATATTATTACTTAAATGTTATCGTTAAAACCTAGTCGTTAGATTCATACTATGAATTATATTATATTAATTTATATATATATATATATTAATAAAACATTATTGATTAATTATTTGAATATGATAAATCAGTTTCCTTGTAAAGTAATTTAATTCATCAAAAATAAGTTTTCTCTTAAATTGGTTTTATTACTTTTTATAAAATGATATTATAATTATTTCTATAAAATTTAGAAAAATTATTTTTTAAAATGTGATTACTTTTTGAAATCAACAAATCCAAATTATCCTGAGGTGAAATTTTGATAATTTCCTAGAAATTTTGATTTTTTTAATGAATAGTGAAAAATACTGATATTTATTGAAAATTTTATTTTTTATATCCATTATATATAAAATAAAAATTTAAATTCAGATTCGTTTTCAATTTAAATAAGTTCCTATATATTCAATTTAATATAATTATGGTTTTTAAAATTAATTTTATACTTAAATTTAGTGTAAAATCATTGTATACTTAGAAGGTATTTTTTCTAAAATAACTATTTTTCATGGACTTTCAAAAAATTTAATTTTAAATTAAATTATACCACTTCTATGTTTATAATATTAAAAAATGAATTCAATATTTTTAATAATGATGTCTAAAATTAAAAAATATGTTACTTATATTTCTTGGATATTTTGAATTGTAACTTTATTAATTTTTTGTTACCAGGGTAAATAGTAAATTAGTTAATTAAGGTCAAAAATAATATAATGAGAACTATAAAATGACCGTAAATCATTCCTTAATTGTATTTTCTGATCTAATTTCATCTATAATTATACCATATTTTTAAAATGACATTTTGTTTCAATTTATATATGATTATGACCATTATAATATTTTATGTAAATAATTGTAAAAAATGTCACTTTTTTTAAAAAATATAATATTTTTATCATCGAGATAAGAATATGATATTTTAATTTTTAAATATTAATTTAATAAAATTATTTATCTTCATCAATTTATTTTTATTAAATTTTATTTTATAAATTATTTCCTCAATTTCTTTTGAAACAACAATGCAGTAATTATTCAATTAAATAAAAAGAATAAAATAATTTGAAAATATTAATAGTTATATAATTTAAAATCATTAATGTGGTCCATTAATTTTATATATTCATATAAAATTTTATGTATGTATCAAATTTTTTTATTTTAATTTAACTTGTTAACTTGGTGTTTTTATATTTAAATTATTTGAAGAGTTCTAAAATTGAAATTATTGATATTTTAAGAAAATACTAATTAATTAAATGATATAAAATTCCAATGTTTTTTCATGAAATTAAATTTTAAATGTTTTTTGAAATTAAAAGTTGTATATTTATGGGTTTTTTTTACTTTTATAGAAACTGTCATGTCCCTCAATGATTAAAAAACCATTGTGTAACAATTAGTCTGAAAAAGGATAATGGGGGTTAAAGCTAAAAGATAAGTGTAGATATGTGATCAAAATATGAAAAATTTATTTTATGAGATTATTTAGACTCAAATTAATATTTTATTCAAATATTATCAATTTGGTTTATTTTTTATATCATAATTTATTTATACTAATTTATTATTTTAAGAAAGTTCAAAAGTGTACCTCCCCCATTTTATTAAATAAGACCACTTATTCTCATTCATTCAATATTAAAAAACAAATTGTTATCCAATATCAACTGAAATATATTAATAAATACCTAATAATTTTATATAGGACTTATATTTGGTAAAATATTAACTTATATATCTTAACGTTTAAAGAAAAATAGGCTCCTGAAGAAGAGGCAAAGTTATTAATCGAGAATTTTCATTTTATTTCTTCTTCCACCTCAGGAAAATATTATCAACCACTATAAGGTTTTAAAATTAGTCTCTCTAATATAATAATATGTTATTATGTTAATTTAATAACCTATATCCTTCTCCAACTTCCATTAAAAGGGAAATGAATCCATCATTCATGTGTATGGCGAACTGCCCCCTCACAGACCAATGTAATTTGTTTTCAATCACCGCCGCTCATGGATAGTTATAATTGTGGAGTTAATGTTTAAAAATTTTATTCATGAAATATTTATAACTCTGAAAAACAATATATCCTTTATCTTCTTACAGTTCAATTAAATGAAAAATAATTACATACCTGTGGACTAACACCTCCATGATGTGATTTGATATCATTTTCATCACCATGTCACATGGATGATATATATAAGAATATTTAAATAATTAATACAATGTTTATGATAATATTATCATTATGTAATGAAAAAATAATAATTACTTTATTTTTATAAATATATTTTAAAAAACGGAAACATTACTCATGAGCACATACGGTATATCGTCCCATTAATTAAAAAATATTTCATTTTTCTTAACTATATTTGATTGTTGGTTATAAAAGTATATTTTATATATAAAAATTTTAATTATTTAAATATTATTATTATAAATAATAGGGATTTATGGCCTCTTTGACAATAGTCATGTTACTAAATCCATTTTAGACATATTAACTTAATATCAGGAAAACACCCAATGTGAATTTAATAGATTAAGTAATTAAATATATCACATTAAAAGATAATACAAAACGAATAACAAAAATAAAACGTGTTATTAATTATAATAGACTGATTTTTCTCAATGGTATATATTGTTACTTTTTAGTTCTGATTCCTTTTAAGGGCCATAAATATGATGTCGGAAAGGTTCTAGGAGGTCCTGGATTCATCTAGGAGTCATTTAGAGCCTGAAGCCTTGGAATGGGAAGAAAATACTAGGTCGTAAGGTTAGAAGAAACCATATATCCCATCCCGCATAGTTTCCCTAAAACATGTGGCTGCAGACAATGGGGTTTAGGGGGCACATGGTTTTCGTACAACTATGTGACCCCTGGTGAATTTTTATGTGAGATTACATTGTTTTGGGATAAAGAAAATTCATATTGTTTGTCCACGGTTGGAGAAGCCATACGCATAACCGTGTGAGGTGCCACATTGAAAAAGATAATATTACACATTTAACACACGATTTGGCTAACCATGTGGCCCGAAGATGTGGAACTATTTTTTTTGAATTTACATTTGATCCCTCCTTTAATGATTTTATACAATTTATTTTACCCTTTTTCCTCATTTCAGTGGATTTCTCTTCTCCTCCCTCACATATGAGCTATCCTCACCCTAGACCTTGGGATCAAGGAAGCTTCTCCATTAATTATCAATTTATTTCCCCATGGATCCAAAAAATCTATATGTGATACCTTTAATCCTCTCCAATCTATTTCATGTTATTCATCTCATCTTGGGGGATATCTCGATGCAATCTCATTTTCCCCATTTTCAGGAATTTGATGATTTGGACTTTCATCAATCCTAGCTCAAATCAATGGAAAAGACTAGATTAGGGATCCTCTTTTGGGGTATGGTAGGTTTTATATTCTCTTTCACATTACTTCCTTTCATTATATAAGTTGTGTCATTTTTCCTCAAGCTAAACTATTCTGGAATCACCTATAATTTATCAAATTAAATTAAAATGGTTGTTTTATCTAGCCAATGAGAAATAAATATTGTCGTGGATCAACCCCTTAGGTCGATGTTCATATCTTCTTCCATCCCAATGGGTGAACTAAAACATATATGAGTATTTTCCTTTTGTTCTAAAATAGTGTAACACCCCCATGAGGCGTGTTTTCATATAATCAATGTTGTGAGTTGTTAATTGAATTTTTTTATGGTGATGAACCAAGTGAAAAGAACTTTTAGCATGCCACTTATGAATGATAGAGATAATTAAATGGGATAAGCGCTTAATGGATTATGCATTGTAATTTACATGTAGTTTTCTAAAGGGTTTTCCTTGACCAATATGTATATTGAAATATGAATGCTTGAATTAATGAATTGTATATTTACTATAAATGCAATATGTATGTATTTATTATTAAATAGTTTCAACTTATTGATGAATGTTAAACAAGGGGTTTTGAATATAGGACCCCTTAGATGGACTCTCATGACTTAGCTATATTTGTTTTAAATTCTATATAAACATGTTTGGGTGACACCAGCTAAGCCCTAGTAATGATCACCAAGCCTTATCTATTTTTTCCCTCTAGACAAGTGACACCAGTTCCCTAGGGGAGACCCCTTGAACGAACTTGATGGAATGATTTCTCAAAAAATTCCATGAGAGACGCTTTAGAACCAAAATGTGACACTAGGTATGGACTCAAAGGTCTATCAGCATTATAAATTCTCATACCACTCTTAGAGTGACACATTGGACTTCATCCATAGGTAACTATGGATAAACTCCTTTTCATTGGTCATATGATTGGCCCCATGAGTGGCACATAGAAATAATGCCAAAATTTACATGGATGGGATCAAGGTGTATAAACATATTTTATAAATGTATTTTTAAAATGAATTCAAAGGTAATTATTTTTTTTCAAATGAGAAATGATCTGTTGATTTTGAGAAAAAGGGACATGTCCTCTAAGCCCAATCATTACCTTATAAACACTCCATAATCTATCATATGATGTCACCCACTTCAATTTTGTAGGATAATTTGGTTTAGACTCACTGAATTATTATAAATTAGGTATAATTGGTCATGTGTCCAAATAGAAACCACCCTGGTTATTTATTTATTGTATCTTCAATTTAATTATTAAGACACACTGCTCATTTTATATTACATGAAGTGGAATGGCCTAGATCCCGTGGGTGATAGCTTATATATATTATATCGCACACCCATCTTTGGTTTCTTTGGTAACTAAATAGACATTATGGTTGTAGGTGTATATAAAGGGAAACAACCAACTTACAACAATTGATTTACTTGTATTACTATGGTGGATTTTGGAGTATGGGACTTAGCCTATGCTTGAGATGCTAGTATTAGAAGTTTTTTGACTTTTATTTTTTTAGCATGTGATATATGCCTATATCCCATTCCCATTATCTGTTTATTTTTTATAACATGATCATCATCTTTTACCATCTGTTTATTAATCTTCTGTATTTTATTTATGTATATTTCATTATTACGTATTTTATTTCCATTTTTGTCTATTTCTACTTCTGTTTCAATAGTTTTATATTGTATAAATATATACATATTGTTTTCATCAACTCTTACAAATGATAGAATAGTCTCCCCACACAATTACCCAAGGCCCTAACTACTAGTCGGCAGTCTATGGCATTCGATGATGCACACTTGAAGTCTTGGGGATAACTGTCTTGAGGAATCGGTGAATGGAATCCAAAGTGGGATGCTAAAATGCTATATTAGAGGTTTTTTTCATTTGACTTAATTTTTGGGGTAGACATGAGACTATGATATATGAATTTGGTTATGAGCTTGTTCATTGTAGTAGCTACCCCACATATAGAGGAATCTAAAAGTAACTGGGCTGATTAAATGTTGTTATTTCTTAGGTTTTTACTATTTCATAAGATTTCACTTTTGGGTGATGCCCATGGTTTTTATTGTTATTAATGTTGATATTATTGAATTGTATTGTTTAAACTCATCCCAAAGGTTCGATAGAACATTGAAGAATCATACTATCCACAATATGACTTAAATTTCCATACATTATGCCATGAAATATATATTTCTATGTGCACTACATATTGTTTATATGATTATTGTATGAGCCTTGTTAGTTATGATTTGTATTGTGATAGTATTATTAATTATGGAATTATTTGTTTAATCGATCAATAATTCCACATTGGGTGGTTTGATTAGCAAGTTTTAATGGAATCCCAACTGATCAAACCACAACCATCTCTTGTTACACATGTTATATAGTGTAAAGGTCGGGATAGAATTAGTTGACATGCCATTTTCAATTTATAAATTATATGGGCCCTTTGGAATTGGAATTTTTGACAAAATTAACTGGACCAAGATGCTAATAACCTATTAAATAATAATTAATATAATCAATTTAAATTTAATACAACATTTAGAAAGAAGGGGATCCAATATATGTGAACCCTGAGACATTAGCCTGACCCAACCTTGGCAGTGTGTTGTAGAGAGTGTATCCTTTGATCCTTATATTTCTTATTCTCACCCAGACCTGATTCTAGGAGCATAAAGAGGGTGTGTCTCTTTGTATGGTTATCCCTATGTCTGTCTTTACTTTATCACATTTCATATTTTTTATAAATACTATCTTAGGAATGCACTTGGAATTTGAATATCTATTCCACAATGATAACCACGTTCTTTATTCAAGAAAAGTGGTGATGAGCACACTCCTAGGGTGGAGGGACTGGAGTTGCCCATGATACCTCTTATAGTGGCACATAAGGCACATCCCATAGATCTTCTATTAGGTATCGGTGATCAATTATGAGATAGTTTCAATCGTGGTTTGAAATTAGTTTAGGGAACTCCTCGACATAACCCTTCTGTAGAAGTGATGAACAGGGAGTTCCAACATTAGTATCCTCACAACTTCTTGAGGGAGTGTAGACCATAGTCTTATGAATCATGGTTAGAGGCAATGATGTCAATATTAGAGCATATCAAGATGCCTCCATAGTGAAGGGTCAAACTCACAGCCTACACATTACGTGATTTATCCAAACATTAGTGGGATATTCTGACTCAGGCAGGTTAAAATCAGAGTATGGATTGGGTAGAATTATATAAATTCTTATTCGACTACATATTCCCTCAAACTCTACTAATGGATCATGTTTGGGAGTCTTGACACCTTGAGAATGGTGATTTTTCATTGATGGAATATTCAGATCACTTTACTAAATTATAGTTCTTTTCACTGAACTTGACAAGTGATGAGAAAAATACAGTGAGGCACTTAGAGGATGGGCTTACATACACGATCCACTCGTATGTGAACGTATTTATGATAACAACATTTCATAGATCATAAACCATTCCCTTATTATTGAGTAGAACTTTATGGAAACAATCGACATGAAATATGGTAGTTCAGCTTCCTCAAAGTGAAGTGGTTTATCTTGCGGCAGAATGCGATGCATCAAGGTTAAATGTGGGGGGATTACTAGCTAGGTTGAATGAAAAGATATCTGTGTTGTTTGTCACCAGTGTGGCAGGCCGGACCCTAAAAACACTATTGTACTAGGAACCCGATCAAATGATGATAGTACAGCATGTTGGGTCACCTCGATAACTTATGTCAATCCTTTCCATTAGTTCCAAGTGATTAGTTTTACATGTTAGGACCACAATCAGGTGTAAGATCAGTGACTCCCCATTATATAGGAAGCTAGTATTCTATAGGTATTTTTGGAGTAACAGATTGTTGAGGCTGAGGTAGTCACGATTCATAGTTTCTTTGTCAGAAGAGTGGACCTGCTCAGGTTAATCAGGTAGTTTCTTAGGGATGTGGTTTAGCACATATCTATGTAGTGCAAACTAAACCTGAGGAGCAATGTCCTGGGATATCTATAGTGAGAGGTCATATCCTATTAGCCTCTACTTTATTATCTGCCTTATTTTATATAGGTGGCTAACTTTATTTACAATATGTTGCAACTAACGTTATGATGGGCCTTTTGATATTATACTCCAGTAGTGTTTTGACCATTTACATGTTGTTAGGACGTTGATATGATGATATACTCCAGTGTAAATAATTCCCCTGGAAATAGGTTAGCATTAATTTATGTGGAGTTTATCTATCCTCAAGATGATTATTTTTTATGTATTTCTCAGTATAGACTGGAGTTTGAATTACCACACCCAAGTGGATTGTTATCACGTTGATATGTCATTCACATAACTTTAGAATAGTACGTATATCTATAAGGTAGAATGTGATATCCAAGAAAGCCGAGATGGAACCTAACATACTTGGTAATGAAGAGTGATTACTTTTTGGCTAGTCTCTTTATGAGAAATCAAGGAATGCATCTTGTGTAATGTTCTCTAGTTGTTGACCATTTCAAGGATTTCACCCCTGATGAATTCTCTAGCATATTTCCTATGAGAGAGGATGAGTTCACTATCGGGCCTGTAACAGCTGCGACATTAGTGTCAATTCCTCCCCACATATGATGTAACCTACATAGATCGAAGAAATCAAGAAAAAACGTAAAGAACTAGAGGATAAGGTATTTATCATAACCAACACATTACCATGGGGTTCATCAGTATTTTTCTCCAAGAAGTTGGATTGTACCCTTACATTGTGTATGGATTACCACAAACTTAACAAGATTATGATAAAGAACCAATAACCACTTCCGTAGAATGAAAAACTATTCAACTAACTCCAAGGATAAAGTGTTGAATTGAATATTAATTTGTGTTTTGGATACCATCAGTTTCATGTGAGGCTATTAGAGATTTTGCGTACAACATCCCAAAAGAGGTATGACTTGTACGAGTATTCAGTTATGTTTTTTGGTCTGAGGAAAACAATGGCAATCTTCATGGCTTTGATGAATTATGTTTTCCACAATATATTTATTATATTGTGGTGGCTTTCATAGATGAAATTTTATTGTATTCATGCAATAGACATGACCATGTCAATCATCATGAGATCACGTTGAGTATACTGAGAGAGAACTAGCTATATACTAAGCTCATTAATTCCAATTTTGGACCTGGAAGTTTCACTTCTTGTTTCATACAATATATGAAACATGAAAATCAATTAACCTAGAGAAGGAGAGCATTATGGTTCCCTAGGAGTATCCACAAATGTGTTTGATATACACATATTTTTTGGGTTAGGTGGATATTACATCTGATTCATCCATGACATATCACACCCAGTAGCACTGATTATGGGATTTTACTAATAAGGGTGTCAAATTTAAATGGGATATGTCTTATGAGATATATTTTTTGGAGTTAATGGGAAGTTTGTATTTAATGTTTCTCTTAATTCTACTTGAGCGAAGAAAAAAGATATACTATTTATAGTGATTCATTTGGGATTGGTTTAGGTGTAGTTTTGAGACAAAGTGATTGGGTTGTAGAGTACATATCTCACTATATGAGGCTTTATGAGTGGAACTATCTTATACATTTCCTCAATCAACAATTTTTGGTTCATTATCTACAATTTTGGAGGAATAATTATTGGGTGATCGGTTCGTCATTTACATGGGCCATAAAAGTATCAAATATATCTTCACTCAGTGTGACTTGAATCTAAGGAAGTGTAGGTGGGTCGAATACCTACAATCCTTCACATTGATCTTGATTATATAACTAGAAAAAAAAACTTTAATAGATGAAACCATGATCCCAAAAACATAGATTCCATCTATGAGGGATATAAATATTGAGTGCAAGTTCATGGCCTTGTCCTCAGATATGAATCCGGGGGTTCAAGAATAGCATGAGAATTGAGTTCTAACCACTCTAGTAGTGACTTACTCCCATTTAGAGAGGGTTAATAGGTACTAGGCATTATATTCTTAGGGATTTTTCTTGAGGGAAATTATCATAAGAGAGAACCCACCTATGGGTTGGGCTGTCAATGGAAGTCAAACTCTACTCTTACTTCACAGTGTATCGGTGCCTTTTGATATATGGGAAGCGTATATGAGGGAATCACATTCCTCTATTTGATAAGTTCAACTTGGTCTCACTAATATATACAATGATATACATCATTAGTATTTGTGGCCCAGTTTTAAGAGGAAAATAGTAGGTTTCATAACTCAGTACTACACCTGTCAGTAGGTGAAAGCAGCAAACCAGCGGCCTTTTTGACATCTATAACCTATTTCTATTCCTGAGTGAAAGTATAATGATATTAACATAGATTTTGTAAATGTCATTCTAAGATCCACTTGAGGCATATATGCAGTATGGGTGATCCTCAATAGGCAAACCAAAGTTGTACAATTCATGTCGATTCAGGAAACCTTCTCCTTTGATGAGTGAGAAAGCCTTTACATATTAGAGAGAGTGAGTCATCATGGTGTTCCATGTTCTATCATTTGGGAAAGAGATTCACTTTTTACCTCTTTGTTCTAGAAACTATTGAAAATGATTATGACTTAATAGGGGTTCCTGAGTATTACATATCTCCCTCAGACCTAAGGGTATTCTGAGTGGACCATAAAAGTGTTAAAATATATTATTTGGTCCTACCTTTTTGATTTTGAAGGTTAAAAGAAAAATATTATTCCTATGGTTGAGTTTTCCCACAACAAGAGTTTTTAGGAGAAAACCCAGATGGATCCATATGATTCCCTTTATGATAGGTTGTTTTATTTACCTCTGTAATGGTTAGAGGTAGCTGAGACAACTCTACTAGGTCTTCATATCATTAAGTAGACTTCAGAGAAATCCCACCAGATTTAGAAGCATATAGCTACATCATAGTCTAGGTATATTCCTGTTACTGATTGTCACCACATACCTATAGAGTTCCAGGTGGTACATCGGGTATTTCTATGTGTATCACCTATATTTTTTTTATAGATGAATTAGGAGATAAGTCTTGTTATTGCCATAATATGTTAGGATTTTTGAGAAAATGGAGCGATTCTGGCTATTTTCCTATCGATTGTAGTTACCTCAGAAGTATTGTGCCTTGCAATACGTCATCAATGTATCTCACCTTTGACATCATCATCATGAACCCTCTCGTTCAAGTGACCCTGAGGATATTTAGTTAGAGTAATATGCATCATTTGAGGAGCATCTAATGTGTATCACTAATCGGATCATGAAGGCTCTTCGATGTAGGTCAGTTCCTATAGCTCGGGTTCTATGTGAATGTAGATGTATGCATGAAAAAACCTAGGCACTGAAAGCTAATGTGAATGCATAGTGGACAAAACTCTTCTCTGAATTTGTTCTATCCCCCTCGGAAGGGAAACTCTGGGACGTGCTGTATTGTGGAGGGAAATATGTCAATCCCCAAATTACCTCAAAGGTATGGATCATCAATTTTTTGTTCTAATTTCTATAAATGACCCTAAATATGATTCCTAAAAGGTTCAAAGAGGTCGTCTGTGAGTTTGGGGCTTGTTCAAAGCTCATATCCCAAAAATGTGAAGAAAAGACTAGGTTTTATGGCGAGGAGAAACTATGAAACACATCCTACATAGTTCCTGAAACCGGGCAGCTTTAGACAGTGGGGTCTAGGGGGAAACATAGTTCTCTTATATTTTTACAACCCTAGCTATATAGCCTTGTGAGATTGAGGAGTTTTGATATAGAGAATATTCATACGATTTGGGAACTCTAATCTAAACTATGCACCTAACCATACAAGATACCACTTTAAAGAAGATAATGGTGTACAGTTGGAGTACCATTTGTCCAACTATGTAGCCAAACCATGAATGTATATGTTTGACTATGAATTTAATTTTTTTCACTCCTTTGATGATTTTTGACCCTTTATTTTTCCCCTTTTCCTCATTTTATTGGTTTTCTATTCTCCCCCCTCACATATGGGATCTCCTATTTCAAGATATAGGGTTAAATGTAGCTCTTACAACCATCATCTGATTCTTTCATCATCGGATCAAATATCAAGAAATAGCTGATATGTTTTACCCTCTCATTTCTATTTCTTATTATTTATTGAATATGTTTCTCTATATTGTTGCATGCTCGTTTTCCCCATTTTAGAGAATTTAATGTTTTTGTTATTTTCTTACATACATGATCAAATCAAAGGCCAAAACAAAAAGAGGGAATATCTAAGTGGACAAGGTAGGTGGTCTAGGATCTTTCCCTTCATTTCATTGCCTTCTATAAATTGTGAATTTTTTCTGTTAGGTGAACTTATCGGATGTCACCTTTAATTTGTGAAATTACAAAAATGGATACCTTACAAAGCCTTTAGAAACCCAATTTTTCATATAATCAACCCCTTGGATTTATTTACTTGTCATGTTCCACCCCAGTGGGGGAACTATACCGAAGAGGCATATTCCCCCTTTTTTATAATTGTTTTGACACCCCTTTTAGGTGTGTTGTCATATATTCAATTTCACTAGTTTTTAATTGAATTTTATAGGGTGATGAACCTAGATATAAGATTTTTCAATATGAATCTAATGAAAGGATGATAAACATAAGTGGTTTAAGCACTTAATACCTTATTCCTTATGATTTAAATGGAATTTAAAAAAAAAATTCCTTGAGAAATATTTATCTTTTTATATAAATTATTAAACTAATTAAATATTTATTTTCTATACATTTTATATGTAAGTATTAATTGTTTAGCTATTTCACCTTACTTTCATGGGTGATAAAAGGGGTTTCAACTTAAGGACCCCTTGGAAAGACTCTCATGCAATAGATACATTTTGTAAATTCCTTATAAATAATTTGGTGACAAAATCAGTTAATCCTGAGATGGCCTCACTGTGGAATATCTGTTTTTTCATCCAAATAATTGAAAAAAGTTCCCTAGGGGAGACCACTTGGATATAATTGATGACATGATTGGTCGTAACATGCCACAAGGGAGACTTGGGCCCCTATGGGTGATAGTATGGACTCAGATTTCTATTAGTATTTTACATTCTCCCACCATGATTGGAGTGACACATGGGACTTAATTCTTGGGTCACTATGGATAGACTCCTTAACATTGGTCATATATTGGTCCCATATAGTAATAAAAGGAACATCTCTCTAGATTCCTATGGATGGGCTCAAGGTGTATCTATATATTTTAAAAATGGATTTTTAAAATTAATTCAAAGGTAATTAAATGTTTTCAAATGAAAATTGATCTATTGGTTTTGAGAACTTATGGACATATCCTACAAGCATAATCATAATCTTGGGGACAATCTATCTTCTATAATATTATTTGAATCACTTCACCGTTGTAGGATCCTTTGGTTCAGACTCACTATATTAGGACGAATCAGGTATAATTGAATGTGTTTTATAGTTGAACGTACCCTGATTATTTATTTATTTATTTATTATGTATTGAATTTATTTATTAATACACACGAATCATTTTATATTTCATGAAATGGAAGATAATAGACACCATGGGTGACAGTCCACTGATATTGTATCTCAGACCCTGCTCGAGCACCTTTGGTACCTAAGTAGACAATACGGTTACATGTATATACAAAGGAAAATAGTCATCATCCAACGCTTTATTGAATTGCATTACTAGGATGGAGTTTGCAGTAGGGTACTGAAACTTTTATAGGGACGTAAGTGTTAACATTTTTTGGTATATTGTATGTTTTTTTTAGAATTTTGTATATTCAATTATCCCCTTACCCTTGCATGTTTATTTTTTATAACATGATTAACATCTTGTACCATACTTTTATTTATCTTAAACATTTTATTCCTTTACCTTTCAAGATAATCAATTTTTATTCCACTATTGTCAATTATTTATTCTCTTTTCATTGTTTCATATTGTAAAAATATTTACATGTTATTGTGCTCAACATTGGTCAATGAAGGAATAGCCCCCCAACAGACATACCTAGGGCCCATTCTACTAGTTATAAGCCTCTTTCGTTTAGGGAGTCACACTTGAGGTCTTGTATCCAACTTTATCAGGGAACCATTGAATGAAATTTGGGGTGGGAAACTACATTAATAAAGCACATAATTATCGTAATCATATTATTCAAGAATATGAAGAACATATGTGATCATTCTGACTGAAGGTAAAAGGATATTTTTTAGAAAAATCCTTTTTCAAGATTCCATTAAAACGGTTTTCAAAAAATGTATAAATTCTGATAATTGATATATCAAAGCATTTTTATAGATTTTAAATAATTTCAAATGAAATTATATTTCTTTTTTAACTATATTTAAAAACTTTTATAAAAGAATATTTTAATATATTTTATACAGAATTTGTTGACTTTCTTTAAAAAAGATAAATTGAATTAAAACTTTTAACAAAAATAACGAAAACACATTTTCCCACCTCCATAATCATTATTTGATGATGATATTTAGTTATAATAGAACATTTTTTCTTCAAAGAAAAATAGTCCTCCCACTTAGTTAAGATGTTTTGAAAAATTGGTTTTAAATGAATTTTTTGATATCAATATTTTTTCATATGGGTGTAATGAATATTTTAATGAGTGTTATGATAAAAAATGTATGATTTCATATATTATGATTATATTATTTATATTTTAAATTGGTTATAAGGTTCTTTGGTTACATTATAAAACAAATGGGGTGATCCTATTATATCTTTTAAATGCATTGGCTATAGGGACAGTGATGACTAATTTGGTTTCACCTAATAGATGGTGGAAATATACTATGATGGTTATTTCTAGTGTAACCATGAAAATTATTTTATATTTAACTATGTTGGTTATTTTTGATGTAATTATTATTATTATTATTATTTTTGTTAGAGATATGTTTATTTATGTGTAACCATGATGATTATTTTATGAATAATTATTAATGTTATTCTATATATCATGATTATATGATAATTATGCCTCAATATACATATATGTTTTATTTATTTTTATGGGTTTTTATGTAATTATTATGATTTAAATGAGATTACATTAAAAAGAAAGTATATGATACCTCTTAATGGTGAAAAGTATGAATTTATGAATAAAAAATGCGTTTTTATGATTTTAATGAAACCATTATGATTTTTATTTTTCCTTTAAATTTTATTAGGAAATTTTAAATTAAAATATTTTTGTAGAGAATGTTATTTTGTAGGTATGAAAAAATTTATTTTGATCCCAAATTTTATATTGATAGTGGAAAATGTTCATTAGTATTCATGTACTGACATGTTTCTTTTATTCATTTTATTCCAATTCTAGACGTCTTTCCTCTCATCCCAAGTATTATAAAATATCTATGGTTTTAGGATGGGTAAGGGATTGTAAATTTCCACTTTGTAAAATACAGTTGTTTCTATAAGAGTTATGAAATAATTATCTAAAAATATAAACTAAAAAGCTATTGTTGAATTAAATAATGTGAATTATATTGTAAAGACATTAGATTGTGTTATTTTTAGATGATTTCTTATAGTTTTTTTTATATTTGTGTTTAGATAACTTTAAATGTTAAGATGTTATTTAAACATAACATAAAAGTCTTCTATAAACAAATATAATAGGTTTTTTGGAAGAATTATGGTTATTTGGATTCATAAAAAGAGTTTAAGATAATGTGGTTAAGGATATATTAATTTTTTTCATCCACATAAGATGGTTTAGTATTATTTAATTGATATTCTCATGCTAACAATTTTGGGATTTAGAAAATGGTTGGATCTAGTAGGAACCAAAGTAATAGTTGATGTTATAGAAAATGTGGTCATTTTATGAATGAGAAACCAAATGAAATTGGATATGTTCTAAAAACTATTATGGTTATACTTAGCAATATATCGCAAGTTATAATTAACGACATAATTTGTTATGAGTTTCCCAACTCATAAAATAAGAGATAAATGATGATCAATGTAATTTCATGTGATAAATACATTTATTGTAAAAATATTCAATGACTTATGTGTCAATAATTTCGGAAGAAGCACCCAGGAAAATGACATAAAATTAAAATAATCATTATTTCAGGTGCTAAAGGAGGCAATAAATAAATAATATTTCAAGGAAAAAGGAATAATTCAGTAGAATCCATGAAGAGGAAAATTTTTATTCCCAACACATCCATTAAATGTTTTAAATTTTGGGTGTAAAGAAAGTATTAAAATTTATTTTCGAGGTGGAAATCTCAAGAATGAGATAATCTTGACCATAAAGATGAATTTTTAGCAATGCATAATTATATAGTTATTGAAGATTAAGAAACTACAATAATATATGAATGGTATGGAATATATCTCGAATTATTGTTTGATAGATTTGAATCTTAGGACACGATTCAAATTTTGTTATAGGAATGAAGTATTGAGGAATAGTATGTAAGATCATGGTTTATAAGTAAAGATGAATTGTTATGGTTTCTACATGTCATGCCCTACCCTGGAGCAACGAAACTGATGCCTCGAGCCGGTGCATTACATGATGACTAGAAAACCTCTTCAAATTCCTTATGATTCAAACAAGTAGTGAGGGTCTAATGGTTCATCAAGGTAGACTATAACCTATTTATTAGAGTAATACATATACTATAGATTAATTAAGAAAGGAAACAATATAAAAAATAGAAATTAATTAGAAATCCATTTCCCAAAACTAGGTACATTTCCAAAACAACTGTAAATATACCATATCATGTCATATAGTTTCAAATGAAAAGTAAATCCAAAGATATAGACATGCTGAGGAATCCCAAAATCTGGTCCCAACAACAAACTCGGTTCCGTCATCTATTCATATATTTGAGCCCTAGATCATTCCTTTAGAAAATGGCTCATGCCCTTATCCTAACCTAAAACCATGATATCTACTTGGGTACCTAATGGTAGACCGACAAGGGTGTTCAATCAACTTTTTAGTCCTCCACTAATTGTTTCTATAAAATATATATTCAAAACAGTGTATACATAAGTTTGGTAAACAATAGTATAATCAAAATTTAAACTAGGTTCCATAATTTATCAAATTCCATATTATCCACTTTCAACAATAGTTCCATGTATTATCCACATTCATAAACATAGTTCATTCAATAATAATATAATAGAAAGCATAAAAGGGGATTCATGTTCCCTACATTCTATGGAAATTTATTTCACAAAACAATACATATATTAAATTTATCGGGAGCCTAAGTCCATGAATTCTCATCCAATGCATTCATTAGGGATATAAATCCTTAGTTAGACACCCTAACTCATGCATTACCTTGGAGGTACAAGATAATTATTCTATCCCAAGTCATGGGAGTAGAGCCCCAATATATCACACCCATCATTCCATTCATTAATATAAGATTTCATCTTAAATTATTATTAACATTTACCATTTTCCATATAAAAGTCATGACTCATTTAAAACTTTAATGTTATAGAAAACACCTCGTTATATTATTAAATATGATAAAAATAATTATCATTACTTTCATTCCATAAACCCTTCAATTAATCATTTAAAAAATAAAATTCTATATTCAAGGGAGAGGTACACCCCTTGGGATTTCTTAGACATCGTCTACTCACCATCAGCAGATCCCATAAGGTTGATGAGGGGTCTAATTCATCATTCAAATAACCCTATCATCATTAACTACCAAGGAAATAAAATGTCCATCAACAAGGTACCACAACGCAACCACATATATATAAATTATGTCATCATGATGATGGGATATACTTATATACCACATACCTCAAGTTTGAAGACTAATGCTCTCTTAAACATAGCCCTTAACTCAGAATCAAACAAAAATAATTTCCAAGCATATAATCTTCTTGAAAAAAATTATTTTAGTGATTCAGATGGAGAATAAAAACCGAATTATTTATTTTTAATGAAAAGAGAGGAAATTGGAGTGTTATACTAACTCAAATATTCAATTTTAACCCTATCACAGTTCAAACAACCAATAATAGAAGGAGATTCATCCCATAGAAGATTTAGATGAAAGGGTTCATCACATAAGATGTTGGAAGAATAATGGGGATGCGAATAAGGTCTATAAAACTTTAATACAGATGAATGAAATGGGAAAATACCCCACTTTAATGAGATTCATGGTTTGACTTCATCGTGGAAAAAACCATTCACCACCCTCTTTTTGAGATTGGCCTAGCTCTCATGATCTATTAGAAGCCTAGAAGGTTTGAAAACCAATGTGGGGGCCATGAGTAATGGCTCTATCCATGCCTAATTGTTTTTAGGATCCCCCCATTAATGTTTCTATAACCATATATCTACCTCCCCGGCCTGCACAGTTATGGCACATAGTTAATACTAACCATGCACCAACCATGTAACATGCACTGGATGGACCTTCTTTTATGCGTTTCATGATCTAAACCCCTAGAAATCTTCTTATACTTCTCATGCATCTGGTAAACATTTAATTTATGAAAACACGAAGAGTTTAAAAAAACTAAAAAAGAGAATAAATTAGTAGATTGTTTAGGACCTTAAAACCTCCCCACCTTATAACAAATCATCCCCAAGACACACTCTTGACCATCACTAAGTATTTTAGGTAAAAAGATTAGGTAACTATGCCTACATATCTATTCCATCTCCCCAGTTTCCTCCTGAACACCACCATGCTTCCACAACACTCACACTAACCACACAACCTATCCTTTTATGGATCTCTCACAATGATGCACAAAAAAACTGGATGCTCTTGAAAGGATGTATCGGCCTCAAGATCAACATTATCAACATTGATAACATGAGAAGGGTCGGGGTGATATTTTTGAATATGTGATAGATTAAAAAAAGTGCATTCCACGACACCATTGTGCAAGTTCCATTCATTGCACCATCGGTCTGATCCTCTCCACAATCTCAAATGGTCCCACGCACAAGGTTGCCAATATTCATAGTTTTAGAATTCCTTGAAGGACAAGCCTTGGTGAAACCCTATGTAACACATGGTCACCCAGTATAAACTCAAAAAACATGATGACATCAAAAAAAACATCAAATCAACCTATTCTAATTTGTATCCATATGTTTCCAAATCAATTGAACCTTCTCTGAACTCTTCTTGATGGATCTTGTCCCCAATAACTCTGATTATTCAACCTTCTTCAAAAATAATGGTTATTGACATAGGATTTATTATAGTTCCTTATATGGTTCCATCTAAAAAATACCCATATATCTATTGTTATTAGAGAACTCCATGTGTGATAACTTCTTTTCACAGGTCCCGCCAAAATGTAGGACACAAGCCCTCAACATGTCCTCTAGAATTAGTATAGTACATTCCAACTGACTATCTCTCTATGGGTGAAAATATGTACTAAAAAAACTAGATACCAAGCACGTTGAGTACCCCTTTATAGAAGTGTAATGTCTAATTTTTATCATGATATGAAACAATAATTTGAGGTAACCCCGGAAAACATAATATCTCCCAAATATTAATGTCACTAAACTGGTCATTGGTAAAATTATCTAATTTTTTTTAGAAATGTGCTACCTTGGTCAACCAATTCACAATTAACCATATCATGTAATTATCTCAAGGATTTATCGAGATTCATACCACAAAATACACCATGACATCATACAATTTCCAAATCAGAATTGGAAACTACTACAAAAAAACCACCCAATCAATAATTTCTATCCTTCACCTATTGATAGATGTTTCACCACGTTACAAAACTTAGAATATCTTTCTTCATCCCTGAAAAAAATATATTATATGATGATCACAATAATTTTTTCTCAATCCTGGATTCACTTCCCACTTCAAGACCTGAAACACACACATAAAATCCTATCACATACACATAGTCTTTAAAACATGACCACAAATGTAAATTATCTAATTATCATTGATATTCCAGAAATTAGTTTACTCCCCACCTTCAATGATTACCCTCATGTCCGAAAACACAGGATTATCATACTACTTCTACTTGATCTGGCATAGAGGTACAGACTCAAAAGATAATTATAAGTGGGTCATATGTCCTTGGACGTCCTAAATCCATATTTTCATCTTAGTGAACAAGGCCATAGTCTTTATCTCAGAAATAGATTCCAAGATTTCATAAGTCTATGACTTCCAACTCAGCTCATATGCCACAGTATTTCCATTTCATGGATTATAGTCCAAATAAAAATAGAATGTTTTCATATAATGGACCTATCATCACATTCAGAGATAAAAATAGCATTGAGAAAAGATTTACATTATAATTTTATGGTTGGTATACACAATAGACAGTTCTCCCAATAAGTAAAGTCACTACAACATTAATGTATAAACCACGACATCTAATTCGAGATCATGTGTTGGGCAATTTGATTTATACGGTCTCAAATTTTGTGACTCATATTCCACAACATGATATTCCTACATTAACACTCTCCCAATTCCAATTAAAAATGCATCATAAGAAAATGTATAAATTTTACTCAGATTGGGTAGGATCCAAGTTCGTGTAGTAGTCAAACAAATCATCAGCTCCAAGAATGCATTATCTCATGCTTCAGACCAATTGATCCTGATACCCTTCATAATTAATCATGAAATTGGTGCTACTAGGTGGGATAATTCCTTAATAAACCTTTGCTAATAACCCATTAAACCCAAAAATATTCGGATATCAAAAACATTATTGGGATTCTCTCAAGATAAAACTATTTAAACAATCTTCAGATCCACTTATACACTTTCCTTCAAGAGTATCTCAACAAATAAATGTACCTTGTGAATTTAAAACTGACACTTAGATATCATGGAGTATATCCTATTCTTTCTCAGTGTACTTAAGAATATTTCATGGCATCTATCAGGATTTTCATGATTCTGGGAGTGAACCAATATGTCATCGCAAAAAAACCACAAACCGATCTAGATATAGGTGGAACATTTAGTTCATTAAGGCCAAAACACTTAAATTGCATTTTTTTACCCTGACTAGAATCACAAAGAACTCATACAAACCATACCTGCACCATAAAGCAGTATAAGGTATACCAGAAGGTATCACCCTCAACTACATATACCCTGGCCTAAAATGATTTTGGAGAACACATAAACAAATTTTCGCTAGTAAAAAATATCATCAACACGTGGAAGTGAATATCAGTTCTTAACTTTCATTCGATTCAAATTCCATTAATTGAAAAAAAAATCATATGTCCCATCAACCTTCTTAACAAAAAATTGGAGATTCCCAATGTGGTGTACTGGGAAAGAAAACCCCCTTTATTTCCCAATTCCTTTAACTATGTAGTATGTTCCTTAAGTTATAAAATTTTCATTCTATATGGTGGAATTGAAACAGGATCACCTCCATGAATTATATCATTAACAAACTCAATCACTATCTCATGCTAGAGCCCTTTTATGTCCATGGGAAATACATCCTATAAAATGTACACAAAATTAGTAAATACATACATATTTACTCTCACATTTCCAATAACAACAAATACCACTTGGGTTGTAATATAACCTACCTGCGGAAAAACTATCCCTACACAACTTTCTGAGATATCCTAATCCCCATGGTTAACATAGGTCTCACCCTCAAGGGATGTGATTGTTACCCTTTAATGGTCACAATCGATATTGTCTTGATACAACACCAATGAATCCATCGACTATAATAGGTCAAAATATGACATCTCAAGCATAAACAAGTCCCAAAGGGAGAAGAACCCACCAACCTCTAGAGAAAACACCTTACATTTCAAAAAAATTTCTACACGTACTTCAAATGGTGTGTTAATTGACATAACACCACACAAATATTCCACCTATAGAACAAAAAATATTACAATCTATGTTGGTAGTAATTAATTTCATGCCAATGTATCAAATAAATCATAGATTGCATGAAATATAAAATATTCATTCCTTGAACCATCGATGGTCCAACCTTTCCACTACTCGGTGCATGATGAACTGCATGAAGCTAAAATGCCCATCTACCTTTAGATTTGATTCATGTTCCTTATGATGCATATGCTTGTTGATATAGTTACTATTCTCTTAATGTACTATGTACACCTCCCCGATTGATACATCCAGTAAAACTCCAACTGGATTCATGGTATGGGATATCAGACCCCCACATCATATAATCTTTATTTATTTTGAACCCCATAACGTCCCACATGTTGAGGGTTCCTACAGAACCCTTGTACAATTCCCAGATTCCACCTGCTCGACACTCTAATGGTGGTTAGAGACACAAACCATGCATGTTTCCCAGCCCTCTACATTGATAACAGAACACCATATCACCACCTAGAGAGATCAATCATCTTCCCTAGATTCGATTTCTACCACTTTATTAGTGGAAACCCTTTGAGACATGGCTTCGTACTATCGTAAGTCTTACCATGATACACCCCAACTAAAAATACACGTCTACCACTAGAAGCATCATTTAAGTTACCTTATAAAATGAGATCTTGATCCACAACCTAAAACAACCTCTTTATATAGAATATATTCACCTTGTACTTGATCTAATGTCTATCTCCTTTCTAGAAACATCTCTTGCTAGATACCTCATCCCCTACCAATACGAGAACAATGAATTTAAAGTCATTAAGGTGGCCAACATAATCCATAAAAGGCATTATTCCCTGCATTAACCTCACAATATTCAAATCTTTATTCTATATTAATGTATTTGGGTAGATGTTTTCTGAAATCAATTCTTGGGAATATTTCCACTGCATAGAATTTTCTTTCTCATTCTAAACAATAATATTCCCCAAAAACATTACCAGTCCTCTCAACATATAATCCGCATACATGAATCTCTTCTTAAAAGGAGTCTCTATGTGATCCAAAATAATCTGTATAGACTCTATATAGAACTCGAATATCTCAGGTCCACCCAATCCATAAATATTTTTAGGGTACTGCAACTGAAACATTGAAGTCAATTCAAACATACTTGGCACAACTATCACTAGATCTCACTGCAAATACAATATAAAACTTTTAATTTTTTTTTCATGAAACTATTTTTCCTCACTACTACATACATCCAACATGGGATGTTCCCTTAGTATTAGAAGAGAATTCATAGTGATTTCCTCATGTCACCCAACTAGTAGGCGTCTTCATGATGGAATTTATCTATAATTCCAAACACACATCCCAGAACACATTACATAAAAAATCCCTAGTTTTCACAAATGAATTCTTACTACTCGTGCTAAAAAATTCACAATGCATACATGATCCCAACAGAAATGACCACATCTCAATCCCTACCCTCAACCATCCCTATAATGGGTTATGGATATCATATAGAAACATAACTATCAAGTCCAATTTACATTAAACTTCATACTAATACATTGAAGTTAACATCCTTCAATTACATAAATAGTTACAAATTTCTCATTATGAAATATATTTATCCACTCAACAATATATTTTAATTCATTAAAAAGTCATAAAATATTTATTAGATTCTTTTTATTGTACTGAAAATAAAATATGAAAGCATTTCTGATTATAACTCCTAACCACAACATTTTTTACCATGTGTGCCTAACATGATGCAAGCCACTCATATCCCAATGTTCTTGAAATGATTAATATATGAAAAAACTCATTCCATTCAAGACCAAGAGTAATGTCACAAAAAATAATAACATCCCACAACAAGTACTTCATCCACGGAAAAATAATATTAAACTATAACAACAAACACCATGAACAATAATCCCATCCAGGGTACATGGATTCCCCCTGTACATGGTAAGTTAATCCCCGGAATGAGCTCATTAACAAGGCCTAACACAGCATAATCTCATATAAACCATCCCAAAATAAAATAAATAATAGAAAATAACTACTCTGATACTACTTTTTCACACCCTATCCTAGGATCCACAAAACTTGTGCCATGAGATACTGCATAAAATGACCTCAGGTATGCCTTCATGTATACTAGAGGCTACCAACTATAAGTGAGGGACTAATTTTATGTGTGGGGAGACTATTCCCTCTTTATTAGAGTATGAAAAAACAAAAATAATAATAAATAAAGAAAACTTTATAACCAATAAATAATCATTACAAAACCATTTCTCAAAACTAAAAACATTTCCATAACTAATAGTAAATATTCCATGTCTTGTCATACAATTACAAGTGAAAAGGAAAGCCCAAAATAAAGACAAACTAAAGAATACCAAAAATGGGTCATTATACCATGTCCATTTCCTTCATTCTTTTCTATCAATGATCCTAAAATCAACCCTCTATCATAAGGACCCTTCCCTTGTCCAGACATGTAACCATGAAATATTCTCATGTAACCAATGGAGGCCCAAGCATGGTGTGAGTACAACTTAGTTGGACACCACTGATATTTTCAAAAAAATACCCATTCTAAATTATGTATAAATAAGTATGGTATACAAAATGAAAACCAAAAGATAAGTCATGTTTTATTAGTTAAAAAACTATACATTATCCATTTTCAACAATTGTTCCATGTGTTATCCATTTTCATCAACATGCTTCAGTCAATGCTAGTAAACTAAAAAACATAAAAGTGGATTCAAGTTCTCTATATCAAATTGAAATTTATTTCACAAAACAATACATATTTAAACATTCCTAGGTTCATTTTTCTAATAATTCTAATCATTTGCTTATGTTAGGCGTATGTAGCCTTAGTATGACACCCGAACTCATGCACTACCTCAATGGGGACTAGAAAATATACCTATCCCAACCCATTGGAGTATATCCTTAGTATAAAACTTCATTCATACCATTCATGTATGTAATAAATCTTCTTTAATAATTATTTTCATTTACCATTTCAAACATACTTGTCACAAATAATTTAACACTTTCATATTATGCAAACACCCCTTATACCACTCAGCTTGGTAATCAAAAGATTCATTTGTTTAACATCATAAGCCCTTTGATTTATAATTTAGTATCTCAATTGGACCTTAAATTGAGATTCCCACCACATGGGTGTCCATAGACTCGGAAAACTCATCCTCAATAGATCCTACGTGGATCATGAGGGGTCTAATTCATCACTCATATAACCCAATAATCATTCCCTAATAAAGAAACCAAATGGATAGAAAGAAGGTATCATAACATAACCAAATACACATAATTAGGGAATCATGACTATAAGATATACTTGTATAAATTCTACCTTAAGTCCATAGATGAACGCTTGATTAACATTATCCCTTGATTCAAACTCAAAAAACCGTCAATTCCCCAACATAGAATATTTTATAAATATAAGGATTATAGGATTCAGATGGATAATATCATGCATAAAATACCTTTTCAAAAATAAATTATAAATTGGAGTGTTAGACATAAACAAATCATGATTTTCACCCAACCGTGCTACAAATAGCCATGAATTGAAGCACTTTCATCCCTTGGAATCTAGGGAGGAAAGGGTTTTTACATAGGGTTTTGTAAAAATAATGTGGAATAAAATTAGTACGAACCCTTAAATATTTATGGGGGGAAATATTAAACTCCCTCTATTTAATGAGGTGCATGGTTTGGCTAAAAAGTTTTCCAAACCATGCACCATCCACGTTATACCCTATATCCATGTGGGGACTCGGTTACACGATCTCCTGGAAGCTAGAAGGGTTTCAAAAAAATATTCAGTAGCAATGAATAATGGATTTTTACAAGCCCACATAGTTTCTAACTCCACCCATGAAATGTTCCTCAACCATGCACTAGCCCCCCAAGCACGCACAGTTATGGAACTTCGTTACTACTAACCGTGTACCAACCACACAACAAGAATTGGATGGACCATAGCTTCCCCTTTTTATGCCCCAAACACTCAGGATTCCCCCTAATACTTCCCATAAACATTATAAACATTTAATTTACCAAAAAAGGTAGTGTACCAAAAACATAAACAAGAATGTTCCTTAGTACATGTATGGGGTATTACACTACATATAGAGATTAAAGAGTTAATATGTAGTGGTATATTTAAAGATTATCATCATTTCAAAGGAAAAGAATAATTTTTTGATGTTTTATATGATTGGAATACATTGGGAGACATTTATTTTTGTTTTGGTAAACGGATTCAGTAAATGTTTTCCTGAAGATTAACTTGTGAAAAAATTATTTAAAGAGGAATTATCTATTAATTTTTGGGAAATAAGATTAATGGTATTGGTAACCTTTATGGTTTAAATGATCTTTGATGATAAATTTTGTTTTTTAGTATATTCAACAGATTTATTGGAATTTTATATGAATTATATCAATATAGTTCTATAAAAAGGACTGGTTGTGGGCCTAAAAATAACCCATCACATTCGAAAAGGCTGTAGGTCATAAAACCACAACCAAAGAGAGACAAAGGTTCAACACCTAAAAATGGACAAAGTTATTTCCTGGTTAGTATGACATTTATTTTTTGATTAATTTTATTTCTTGAATATTTGTTCTATCATAGAGATAATTGTGGGATTGAAAAGTGATATGGTGATTATGATATTAAGGTCATTATGGAAAAATTCTACTATTCTTGGAACCTTATTTTATTAAGGCAAAAAATATTATGGGATTTTAATTTAGTATTAAAGATTAAATTATATTTTAAAAACATATATTATATTAATGTGAATTTATGTGGATTCGGGTTATTTATAAAAATTATTATAATATTTTGGATATTATATGATCAGGTAATATACATTTTCGGGTATATGAATTTATACTAATTAGAGAAAATATGACATTTTTTTTGCTGAATATGGGATAAAATCCTTTTAATTCATGTGTTTTAACCTCATCCATAAAGAATTTGAAGAATTTTATTGTAAGTTATTTATTTAATGATCTTATTTTAACTATGGGTAGGATATGAACATAATTTATTTATTTATTTATATGATGGTTTATTGATTTTGGGAATTATCATCGCTTATAAAAACTCTTTTGGTTTTTTATAATGACTAAAGAGACGATGAATAGTTTTTTATTCTCTTGTGAATTATGTGATTTGTGAGAAGTTTATTTTAATACTTTATCATAAAAAAAATATCATCTTGAATACTCATCATATGTAAATAAAGATGATATTGTTGTTAAAATTGATTAAACGATGAAATTTTACATGTCAAGTAAGAATATATCAAAATGATATTTGTCAAGATTGTAAATGAATTACTCAAATATAGGGGAAAAGACTGTGAAACAAAATTATATCGTATTACCTTCATTTTAGATGAATCAATGTTCCTTTCATACCTCATTAATTTTTTGTTTTATGGTGACTTATTTTCTTAAGATAACTCATTTTATTATGATCAATGTTATCTATCACTATCCATCATAATTTAGACATTTCTTTTTCTTCCTTGTAAAAATATTTACATCCCACAATTATTCTTTTATTTTGAAATCTAATATTTATTATTCTAGATAACCCTCAAACTATTATATTAATCTTTTCAAGAGGAGTTTTTTAATCCTTTTTGTGATGTTTTATTTCAAGAGATGTATTTTAAAATGTAAAAACATTGATTAAAAATATTGTTTTTAAAATTGGGAGGAAAAATTTCATAAATGGGAGAAATATAATATCCTTTTATTTTGAATGAAAGACTATATTCAATAGGGTATAATATATCTAACACCATCTTTAAATGAAATGTGAAATATTCTTATTTAAACATGACCACTATAACATTATTATTGAATTGGATGGTATAAATATGATTAACCAAATTTTGTAAAATATTTATAGGTCAAAATCAATAAAAAAATTATTAATTATTTCTTAGTAAACAATATTTTTATGTAAATTCATTTTATTCGTCATAAATATGTTTTCTTCATAAATAGGTGTTATTTATTTTAATGAGAAAATATTATTATTAATTTATAAAAAATTAAGAAAAGTTATATCATAAAATGAACTTCATTTTTAGATTCATCATATTGGAATTATATTAAGTTGAAATGTCTTTAATTTTATAAAAAGTTGGATTTCTCAATGAATAGTAAAAGATAATTATTTTTACAGAAATGTTTATTTTATTTTGGATTATATACAAAGCCAAATATTAATATTGGAATAGATTTATAATTTTATTATTCACTTTTAATTTAAAATCATTCAATTATCTGTTAAATTAAACTTATTCTTTAAATTGGTAAAGAAATATATTACACTTAGGAAGGGTATTTTATGAAAAATTGTGTTCCATCATGTTTTTCCAGTTTGAATTTAAATTAAATTATATCACTTATGAATTTTGAATCATTAAAAATGGATTGAATATTTTTAATCATGAGGCCCATATTTATTAAATAGTTCTATTTTTATTTTTGGACACTATAAATAATAACTTTAGTAAATTGTGTGGCCACAATTGAGGGTAAATTGGGTAATTAAGGTTAATAATAATGTGAAGGACTAGAAAATGACCCTAATACCTGAATTAAATTTATTGGATGATTTTGTTTCATCCATACTCATATAATATTTTTTATATTATAATTTATTCCAATTCGATGTGATTATGACCATTAGAATATTTAATGTAAAAGAATAGTACAAAATGTCACACTTTGGTTTTTAATAACCATAATATTATTAATGTGGGGGATAAAAAGTGGATATCTTAAGTATTAAGTATTTATCATTAATATAAATGATTTATAATCATCATTGTTATTCATTTTTTAATTTTAATTTAATAAATTATTACCTTAACGGATTACGCAATGTTGACTTAGTAATAATTCAATTAATGGAAAAATAAAATAATTGATATTGAAAATATTAAACATAATATAATATGAATGAATTAATGTGATATAAAAATTTAATAGATAAATATAATATTTTATTGATATTTTTACTTTTTTAATTTTTATTTTATTTATTTTCTTCATGTTGTTAAATTCAACATAAATCTATAGTTAAAAAAATGACATTATTGATATTTTATGAAAATAATATTTATAAAATTGAAATAAAATTCATAAAATTATTATATTAATACAAGTGAATTGTATAGGGTTTATAAAATCAACAATATCTTATTTATGTATAATTTTCATTTGTATACTAACTATCATAGCCCTCAAAGAGTAAAATATCTTATTGTCATGGTAAGAATGAAAGGGGTAAATTTGATGTTAAAAATAAATGATAAGGGTGTAAATGTGATCCAACCATATATAAATTTTATTTTATAAGAGTATTTATAATAATACCCATATTATCTTTAAATTATATCAATTTCTATTAATTTAATGATTAAGAATTTTTTATATAAATTTAATATTTTTTGAAATTCTAAAAGTTCACATCTTCTCTATTATTAAAGAAAAGCACTTCTCATTCCTACACACTTTAAAACAAAATGTTTCATCAAATATCTACAAAAATATATTAATTAATTCATATATATGTTCTATAGGCATTATTTTGTTCAAAAGTCTAAATTTAAAGGTCTTAAGGTGAAAATAATTGGGGTTGTCTTGAAAATATGTATTTTTCATAACATTTCATTTTCATTTTATTTCATCTTACACCCCTTAAAATATTCTCCAATCATGATAAAATAATAAAATTAGTATCTACCATATACTAAGATGATTTTATGATAACACAATAACCTATATCCATCTTAAACCACAATCAAATTGGAAATGAATTTATTTTTCGTGTGTATGGAAGACTTTCACCACACCGATTAATGTAATTTATTTTCCATCACCACCTCCAATACTATATTTAATGATTAAATTAATGTTTATATATGATACTAATACCATATTTATCATTATTATAAATAATATATCATTTAATTTTTTACCTTTCTATTCAATTAAAAATAATAACATCATTCCTGTGTATATGGGGACTACCACCGCTATGAAGAAATGTTAATCATTTTCATCACCAAATCACATGGATGATATATATAAGTATATTTAAAGAATTAATTTGATATCTATGATATTATGATAATTCTATAAAATTAAATAATTCTTCACTTATTTCCATAATGATCATTGAAAAATTGAAATGTTCACCTTACATACGTACGACATATCGTATCTGTGATTGTAATGTAATTAATTTTTCATAACCATATATTATGATTATTTTTAAAATTATAATTTATGTATAAAAATGGTTATTATTTCATTTATATTATTCTACGGTTGATGGAATAATGACCTCTTGGACCATAGTCATCTTACCAAATCCATTTTACTCTTATTAAGAGAATATTTTCAATATGTCATATGTGAATTTAATTGATTGTGAAATTAAATATCGAATATTAAGAGAAAACATAAAAGGAATAATAAATATCAAAAAATTTCATAATAAATTAAATAATTATGATATGTATATTATTTAGTAATATAAAGAACTTACATGATGATTTAGATTAAAGTCAAGGGAATTTCTTTTAGAAGAATCATATTTTAATGTTTCTCATAAAATTTATTTTCTTATATGTCTATATTTTAAAATGGTTAATGGATCTATTTCAATAGATGTAAAAATTTTTAAAGAACGTTTACAATTTATTTTGAATTTTTTTAATTTTTGTCAAAAGGATTATTTTTACATATTTTATATTAAATGTTTTTACTTTCTTTGCAAATGGAAAAAGAAATATTCTATTTTTAAATATACAGGGAAAAAAATTACATGACACCATAACCATTATTTAATGTTTGTATTACTTTATAATATTCCATGTTTTATTCAAAAAAAAACCCTCATTCCTATTATTTTGGGAGTTTTGAAAAAGGAATTTTCAAACGATATTGTGATATTTTGAAATGTTTTCTTATAGGTGAAAATAATATTTCAATGAATGTAATAATGAAAATTTAAGATTTCATATATTATGAATATATTATTCTTGTTGGGAGTATTTTATAAGAATGTGTGGTTTGATTACAAACTGAGATTAGGTGAGTCTATTATGGCACTCTAATACATGGGTAATGGATGGATTTGATGACTTCCTTTTAGAGTATAGGAACATGGCCTCATTATCTCCTTGTTAGATCTCTCAAGTTCTATCCTCATCCTCCTATTTTTTAATCCCCTAGGCGATAGAGCATCCTCTTTCATCCTCTGTTCCATCAGTCTCTATTCACCTTTTCCTGTGACTGTTTTTCTCATATATTTTTTTGTTTTTTCTCAGTTTCTCCATTTCTAATGAGACCCTCTTTGTCAAATACATAGGTTTTCCAAGTTTTCACCTTATTCTTACTCATATTTCATTTAATATGGTCCTCCACTATATATTCATCTCTCAAGGTGTTCTTGTAATTTCTTATTTTTCCCTCCTTTTTACTTCTCCTTTCTCCACGCTCTGGCGATTTTTCTTTTAGATACATGGTTCTACTAGTTTCATTTTTGTGGATGTTCGATGTTAATTTGTTACTACCACACTATCCCTCTACTAATTTTGTCACTAGAACCTTCATTCTTAACTTTATCTTGGTTTTTTATGACGGCACTCTAGTTTCATGAGATTTTGTTGGTGTGATGCTCGACATCTTCCTCTTTGGACATTTCACCCTCCTTTACTCTTTCTACCCATCCTATTGTTCTTATTCAGATATCATTTTAGTACAAGGGTTATTGTGGTGGTTTTGGGATGGTGTTGGTGGTTGTGAGTCAGTGTTAGGGGATCACATCGGCCAGTGTCATCCACTGCTTCAGTTTCTTATTGAATTGGATTGTCTAATGTGGGTTTTTTAGGATTCCTCATTTATGCTTCTTATAAAGCATGCATTTATTATGGTTTTATGTTTTATCTATCGATTATGGATGTTATAGTTCTATTTTAATAAATGGTGGATCTTTTGGGGATTTGGGGATAATGACGGTGGTGTGATGACTTTTTCATGGTCAAGGATCTTTTTTGAAGGGACGGTCTTAATGGGGTTGAGTTCGTGGTGATGTATTTGTGGTTAAATCATTTGGGATGATAGTTGGTATTTTTTCATATGGAAATGTTGTTTTCTTAGGGAATTTTTTGATTTTATTATCTAGTTCTGGTGATGTTCATTTCTACTTTTGGTGGAAACCATCAGCGTTGTTGGCATTGGTGAAAATTTGAAGGTGACATAGTTTCAATAATGTGAAAGATGATGATTCTCTCATCAGAGTTTGGTTTTCAATATCAATAACTTGATTTTTGTTATTTTTATTGTCTTGATAGGTTGCAACAATATGGTTGATGGGAGGCTAGTTAGTACATTTAGGATAATATATTGAGGCTTCGACATATATGGTGTTACCCTTCTCACTATATCCAATCTCATGCATGTGACAATGAGATATTTTGGATTTTTATTTTTAATGTTTGATTGTTTCAATCTAGTTTTATGTGGTTTGGATTGTATAATCATTTTTTGGGGTTTAAAATTCCATGTGGAAGGAGTTTGGGTTCCCACATAACCCTTTAAAAGTTGTTTATTCTAAAAATAAAAAAAACATTTCAGAAGGGATGTAGTTGAATGATTAGGTTTCAACATTGAGATTATAAGAATATAATATTATTTTTATTATAGTTGTAACCATTATTGTTATTTTATCTATAATTTTGATGGTGATTTTATGTGTAATTATTATGTTTACTTTATGTATAACTATGATTCTTATTTTATGTGTAACCATAAATGTTATTCTACTTGTATAATTGATACAAAATTGAAGGCTCAAGTTGCCTACATGTATTTTTTATTCTTTATATTGTTTTTATTTAAATTTTATGATAAAAATGATATTATTTTCAAAAAAATTATATGCTACTTCTTATGGGTGAAAAGTATTACTTTGATACAAATTGTCCATGTTTTTTATGATTTCAAATTAAAAATTATAGGTTTTATTTTCTTCATTTAATATTTTATATTAAATGATTTATGAAATTATTTTCATAGTGAAGGTGATTATTGGGTATTAAAATTGTGTACTTTTAGTCAAAAACTTTATTTGATAATGGATAATTTTCCTAAGTATTCATTGTCCAATGAGTTTCTTTTATTCCATTCTTGTCTCTTAGTGAATTTTTGTGTGTATCCCATATTTTAAAATTTTTTCATAGGGTATAAGGATGGTAAAGGGAATGAAATAATTCAAGTGTAATGTTGTCATGAATTTTTAGGAAATAAAATAAAATTTTATTTTAAAAATTTTATATTGCTGGAAAATGGATACTGATCAAAATTGTCTGATTTTAAAATATAGGTTTATATGTAATCATTATCACTTAATTATATAAAACACTAATCCTAAAATATATTTGGTAAATAAAGAAAGTGAATTATAATCTAAAGATAATATATTATGTTATTTTTAAATATGGGTCCTTAAAATAACCCTCAGTTGAATTCAACATACTTATTCCAAAAATAAATTTCATATTTTCAAAATAATTTATAATATTGAGAAATTTAATTTTTAAATAAAATACCTATCCATATAAAAATATTTTTTTATGACACGATCAAATATCTTATCATTAATAAAATAAATTTTCATTTCATAAAATAATAATAATATTTATATAGAAATAACTACTATTTTATGAAACTATTTTATGAAAATAAATTCAATTTATGTTTTTTAAATTTATCATAAAAATATATTTTAATTAAAATAAGGCATAAATAATTTACCCAAAATAAAAATATAATTTCATTATGTTAAAATTTTATTTAATCTTATTTGAAAATTTTACTAATTTCATTATCTTGTAAATTTATTATATTTTTACTCTCTAAATGTAATTTTCTAAATTAATATTCCGAAGTGTTTTCATTTTTATTATATAATGCATATTTTTTTACAATACTATATTAATAGATCTGACATATGTTTAATCATAAGGATAATTACTTATTTATATCTCTTAATTGTTATATTCCTACCCCTTTATAGATTTCAACCTCAAAATTTTATTTCACACAAAAGGTTTAAAAAATACATGTGTTCTTATGTTTCATTGATTCCTCGAGTTCTTATGTGTCCTATTTGTACTTATTATTTTGCCAAAGTAATTTGATATGGTGAGTTATCTTGTTGTACTTAACTTTTTCATTCCATTAAAAGATCATCACCTATTTCTCTCTATAATAGAGATAATTCTCCCAATATACCACATCTTGGATTAGTATATATGAGGGATCAGGTTTGTACATCATAAATAGGAAGACATGGAACACATCATTCACATTATAATGGTTTTGTGGGAGTGACAGTCAATATGCCACAAATATGAAGTGATCAAAAATCTAAAAGGAGGCAATTTATTTAAGAATTTACATTACCATATTCCATTATCTTAAGACTCTCTTCAATGGAAATATACATAAGAACACATTTTCTACAACTTCAAACTCCATGTTTTATTGATGATTAATGGAATAACTCTTTTGATTACCCTATGCTACCTTGATGTGTTATTGCATGAATATGACCTTCTCTTGATTTTATTTTATTAGTTGAGGTTCCAATGTATTCGGTTCTATAAATTCATCCCAACATATTAGAGTTCCATTATAACACCCCAAGGTTTTGAAAATAAATATTGAAATGATTTTTATAATCTAGACATTATACACAACATAGCCTCTACTATGTTTTGAATTTCAAAAAACGTTAATATAGAGTTGTGGCCAATAAGTCATTTGGAGTTTGATAGAATAAATTTGATTTTTGGTGAATAAGAACAGACCCTTATGAATAGTAATATGAATAGTATTACGACCCTTCTGAATAGTAAATAACGATAAGATTTTATTTTCTTAAGGTAATAAGATAATGAGATATTAATTAATTTTTCATTGTGATTTAAAACCAATTATACCTTTAAAATTTTTATTTTTTAAATTAATTATTATTTTCGTTAAAAATTAAATTAATAATACATATAAAATTATTTTCTGAAATTGGAGTTCATTTTTTAATTCTACACGTCAAAAAATGTTTGGAGTGAATTTTTTGTATTTTTCTAAAACAAATGAATTTTTCGTGAATAATTAAAATATAGTTTTCAGTTTTGTTATATTTGATGACATCATAATGATGTAATAATTAATAAAAATATTCTGGTAGACTATTTTACTGTACAATAAGATATTAGGTGTCCCAAATGGATAATACAATGGGCAATCCCGTGGTTATACAAAAACCACTAATGAGGTGTCTTCTTAAATTAACAAAAAATTATCTCACTTTTTCTATAAATACCCACTCAACCATTCGTTTTTTTTCATTCCAAATTCCTCATAATAAATGATATAGTGTTTTTACCTCCCTAGGGGTCCCCCGCAATGTGTCCTTAATCCCCCAAGGTCCCAACCATCAAGTTATAGGAGTTACACTACAAGGTAAGGGAACCTTTCACCCTCATCTTTTAGTCAACACTTATTTTATGTCTCTTTGAATTTCCAATATCGAATGTTGGGGTTTGATATTGTGCACTCCACTTATTTTTGTTTTTATTTCCATATAACGAGATACATTTTTTATCTCATCAATTCATTTTATGAAATTTTAGGCAACGCTGTTAGGCTACTGAATTTTCATAAGGGATCTCTCAACTTTTATTTTATTTTCAAGTTCATCTCTTTTCTTTTTCTATCCTCACATACTCTGTAAAAATGACCATGATAACTCCAGTATCCTATATATAGTTTAATTATATCATGTTATTTGAATAACAATCATTAATATTCTTACTCCCTCCCTTTTATTTTTATAAACGAAATCAACGTCCATGAGGTTCTAATTTATAACCTTCGTGGACGACAAAGTCTCTTTCTTCAATTTCTCATTCATTACTATTAATGAAACCATTTATATGGTTTAAACAGACTATAATATTTTTTATTATGAACTAATTAATTTTTAGGAACCAGTATATGTACATATTATTAATTTTTATGACAAAACTAGTTCATAATAATCTAAATACCGCAAAATAATTGAAGTTGTTGTCATATAATGATTCATATTAATTATACATAACCAAATGGAATAATTGAATATTAATACTTCTGTATGTTCATAAATAAAATTTAATTTCCATTATGGAGATTTACATCCTTTCCACATGTACTCAATAACTTAAAAACAATTGAACTGATTATGAATAATCAAGAAAACAAACACTCTGGAAAGACATAATTCAATATAATAACTTATCAATAAGAACATTAGTGAACTAAACTAAATTATTATTAAATAAATACATTTCTAACAGGTTATGAAATATTTTATTAATAAGTTTAATTTTATATTCTGGGAGCTTAAGTTCAAGAGCGAAACACATTTAGACTTAAGGTAATGGTTTTTAACCGGAACTCCCATTTTCATTTAGGTAACTTTCATTGTATAGTTACCTCAATGAAATTCTTATATATCAGTATGTACTCCTCATAAATTCAGTTTAAGTGTCTTATATATATAGACCAACTAGAATCCTTCCTTATTTTATAGATAGTTACATGTTTTAAAAGCAACTTTCAAAAATTGTTTCGATAGACAATCCTAATTCAATGGAATTTTTCCAATTCTTACCCTTTTTCAAGGTCACTCGACAATATGTTTTTGGAAACCATGATCATTATAAAATAAATAATTTAATTTTGAAAATTATATCTTACTTCACTTCTTGTTTTATACAAATATTTTTCAAAATAATTCTTCTTTTAAAAGTAAAAAAGTATTTATCTCAAGAATTGCTCAATGATTTTATAAGAGTATCTTCATCTATTTAATTACTATTTTTGATTATTATGTATATTTGGGATTAATATTTCATGGTATCAACTACCATATATAATTTAATGGTTTATAAATATATTTCCTATGGATGTGCTATCTTAAAACAATTCACCAATTTACTCCGACTGGTTAGTGTTTATTCTTAATGTTCGGAGAAAGTTATTTACATTCATAAATTAATTTTAATATGAATGTAAATGTGTTTTTATTTATCCCCATTCATATGTGGAATTAATTTGACATAGAAAGTATCAGGTGTGGCCTGCTATAGCCCCTCAGTGGATGGTATGTCTAATGAGACAAACTACGGTCTTGGCACAAGGACTTGACAAAAATATTATTTATGGTATTAGCACGAGGCCTTGACGATATGGTTATGTTGTCCTACATTATGCATTCCCTCATTATAAAAATAGTATTTATGGTTCATGTGGTAATTCAACTAGTATAATATCTATGATAATGTTTTATTATGGCACCACTTACTGAGCTCTTATTCCTGCCATAATGTTTTCATGTTTTTGTTAAAGGCATATGTTTTTAGTTTTCAATCTTGCCTAATGTTTATATAACTTCCACTTTATTTCTTATCCTTACTGAGAATTTGGGATCACCCCTTTCAACTGTTTCATTTTCTTAGGACATGAAGAAGTTTATTATTAATGACATTTTGAAATAACCTATGAGTTATGGATGTTGTCTAAGGAGTTTCTATGTTGTATTTACTTTCAAGTTGTAATGTTGAAATTATGTATGAGTCTTGATTCCAATAACACTAAACCAATCGATCCTTCTATATTAATATTCCCAGTTTATTATCCAATGTAATCAAATAAAGCACTAGTTCCAAGAAACTGGGGTCGGGTCCTTATAGTTTGTATCAAAATAAGTTTATTAGAAAACGTTGAAACTAGATTAGAACACATAGATTAGGGAATAAATCCTTAAGATAGTCTTTGAGGATAAGAATACAAGAATATACTAGTATTTTGGTAAGGAATAGATTATGTGGATTTCTCTAGAAAATACATCCCTGTCTAGATACAAACATGTAGAGGTAGTTCCAGCATAGATGTGCCCAGTAGTGAAGACACCGACCAGGAGTGTAGGACATTACTTGGGGTATCCTAGTATATGAAAATGGGCCTTGCTTCAATCTTAGTATTGACACTCCTGAGGTATAATCTTAGGATAATTTACATTTTCATTACAATCCATTTTGAAGGTTTTAAATGTAAATTGTTCCTCAAAGTTACCATGTTTATTATTACGAAATTAGCTATTTGTAGAATTTTTATTCATGCAAATTATTTTTATACATTGATATTATAAATTATGATTCATACCCTAATCTAGTGTATGAAAAAATATAGAAATGGTGCCTAGTGGAAGGAATGGAAACCGCAAAAATGCATGTGTCCCCTATAGGTATTTCCCACTGATGCAAGATAATGATGTTGTCTCTGGTGCTATGAATGGTCTGAGAAACATATAACTATACTGGGAAAACTTTCTCATGTTATGAAAAATAACCTTAACTATATGGAGCATCCAGATCCACCATGTGGCGGAGCTATGTTTGAAAGCATTAGGTGACAATAGCCTCCACCATTCAATGGGACTACAAACCCATTTGTAGCAGAGCATTGGATATGTTACCTAGAGAAGATATTTCTTGATTTGCGATATAATGAAAGACAGAAGTTTTTCTTAGTAGTTTATCATCTATCGGGTGATTTGGATTAGTGGTGGACATTAATAAAAAACACAATGGAGGAGGATGAAATAGAATATATGGAACATATGGATTTTAAGTAAATATTCCTAGAAAAGTATTTCCCTTGTGAATAGTGGTAAAATATAGAGAGACAATTCTTGAATATAAGGCAGAGGAAGGATAAAAATGTTGCCAAGTCTGAATCCAACTTTGCAAGGCTATAAAGGCATGCAATGGACTACATACGTAATCAAAGAAGCAAAATTGATCAATTCATTTATAGTTTAAGACCATTACTCTAAAGGGCTCTGGTCTCCCAAAGTATCTCATCATCTGAAGATATAGTCTCAATTGCAATCATGATAGAAAAAAAATTCTAAGTCTTTTAACTTTATAGGTAAACAAGAAAAGAAGAGGGTTTCTGGAAATACTGGAAAAGGAAATAAGGAAATAGGGAAGAAGGGGAGAGTTGAATTACCATTCTATAGTAATTATGGGAAGAAACACCCTGGCACATACATGATGAAAATGGGAGTTTGTTACAAGTTTTGAGAAAAAGTCCACCAAGCTCAATATTGTATGGGGAAGAAAGAAGCTACCAATGTTCAATGATACAATTTTAGGGGGATAGTACATTATTCACATGAATGTCCTAAAATTTTCCCCAAAGAAGGCCAAGGGAGCAAGGAAAAGATTACGTGGTCACACATCTAGAGGTTGAAGTTCTTAATGAAGTAGTGGTAGGTACATTGATAATTTCATCATACTTATACAAATATTTATTTTAATCTAGGTTTTTGCATTCATTTATATCTTCCCAGTTTTCCAAGAAAATTAGATATGTCCAATTTGATTTAATAAAGGAGTTATTAGTCAAAACCAGTAATGGATGTATCATTGCCACAAATTCATGTCAATTAGTCCCCCTCATCACACAAAAATCTGCCTCAGTATCTGACCTTATCATCATACCAATGACTGAATTTGATATAATTCTCAGTATGAATTGGTTGTCAGATTTTGATGTGAATATCTACTGCATGTAGAAGGAAGTTACAATTTTATAGAATGGTTTTGAATCCCTTATATTTAGGAGAGAAATATCACCATATGATTCTCATCTAGATTCACCCCCAGTAGCTCTACTAAATTCAATTATTAGAGAGGAAAAGAAACCAATATCTTTGGGAGAAGAAATAAATCTTCAAATTGAAGATGTGCACGTAGTGAAAGAATATGTTGATGTCATTATATATAATTTTCTTGGACATCCTCTAGAGAGGGAAATTGAGTTTTCCATTGACATCCTTCTTGGTTCAAGGCCTATATCAAAGAACCCTTATAGAATGACCACTATGGAGTTAGTGGAGCAAAATAATTAACTCGAGGAATTGAGTGATAAAGGATTTATTCTCCCAAGTATTTCTACATGGGGAGCCCCTGTTCTTTTCGTTTGGAATAATGATGGGTCTATGAGGTTGTGCATTGATTATAGGGAAATAAATTTTATTAAAATAAAGAATAAGTATCCTCTGCCATGAATTAATGATTTATTAGATCTACTTCATGGTTCACAATATTTTTTGAAGATTGATCTTTGATCTGGATTTCATACGTTTCTTGTGGGGAAAGAAGACATTCCAAAAACTGAATTCTAAAAAAGTTATGGGAATTATGATTTTCCAATAATGTATTTTGGACTAACTAATGAACAATCTATTTTCATGGATATGATGAATAGAGTTTTCACAAAATATCTTGATGACATTGTAGTGCTGTTTATTAATGATATCCTAGTATACTCTAAAAGCTATGAAGATCAGGAAAATCACTTGTGCACTACTCTGAAGACTCGTAAAAGAAATTAATTATATGGAAATATTAGCATGTGTAATTTCTGGCTCCAATCAGTTTCCTTTTTGGTCCATATTGTCTCTAAGGATAGAATATCTATAGGTCATACTAAGAAAAAGGATGTCCTAGAATCTTATACTCCAATGAAAATAACCTATTTACACAGTTTTATTAGTTTAGAAGGTTATTATTAGTGTTTCTTTCAGAACTTCACATGTTTATCCAACCGAGTGACCAAGATCACACAAAAAGGAGTTATGTTTGTTTAGTCAAAGAATGTGATGAATAGTTTGAATAATTGAAGAGGATGTTCGTGAATGATCTGATCCAAACCCTACTATTGAGGAATGATGGGTTTGTTATCTATAGTGATGAATCAAAGAAAGGACTAGGTTGTGTCATTATATAGAACGATAAAGTGATTGCCTAAGAATCTAGGTAGATAAAAATTCATTAAAAAAACTATCCACCTCATGATCTTGAGTTAGGAGAAGTAATATTTACTCTGGTGATTTGGATACATTACCTCTATGGTGAAAAATGTGAGATATATAAAGATCATATGAGTTTGAAATATATATTCTCATATAAAGAACTAAAAATGAAACAAAAGGGATGGATTGAGATACTAAAATATTATGATTGTATAATACACTACCACTCGAGGAAGGAAAATAAGGTATCAGACACTTTGAGTAGGAAAGACCACTAAATTCTGAACAAGATGATAGTTAAAAGGGATCCTTTATTCAGGGATCTAGTAAAGATGGATATGGGAATTATCAAGGAAGGTAACACATCAAAACGTTTTCAAATGGTTGGAAAACATTCTTTATGGAAAACTATAAATTTTTCCTAGGCTGATTATGAGGAGTTTCAAAAGAAAATTAAAGCTATTAATTAGGGGAAGTTGAATGAAATTGTATATAAAGGTGGAATTTTACAATTTGGAAAGAGGAATTGTGTTCCGGCTATTCATGATCTAAAGAGGGAACTATTGGATGATGCTCATAGCTCTAAATTCTATATAAACCATGGTAACACAATGATGTATAGAGATCTAAAGGAATATTTTTGGTGGGAAAACATGAAGAGGGAGATTGTTGATTATGTGTCGAGATGTTGGGTTTGCAAATAGGTGAAGGCTGGAAGAGAATTTCCTAGATGAGTCATGCAACCCCTTTTTATTCCTATGTGGAAATGGGATGATATTATAATGGAATTTTCCATGGTGATACCAAACACTCCAAGAAAGAATGAAGTGATATGGTTCATTGTTGACTGTCTTAAAAAATCAGTCTATTTTCTTGAAATAAGATAAGATTTACCACTTGAACATTTAACAAGAATATATATTAATGGAATTTTAATACTTCTTGGTGTACCTTTATCAATTCTTTCTAGTCGTGATCCCCGTTTTACATCACAATTATAGAGAAGTATTTAGAAGGCCCTAGATATAGATCTTCGTTTGAGCACTGCCTACCACCAAAAAAAAGATGGACAATCAGAAAGTACTATTCAAACATTAGATGACATGTTGAGTTCTTGATCCCATGACTTTCATTATATGTGGGATCATTATTTACCTCTCAGAGAATTTTCTTACAATAATAGATTCCATTCAAGTATTCAGATGGCACTATATGAAGCATTATACCGAAAGAGATGTCATACACCAACATGCTCGAAGGATATTGATGACAGAAAGCTTGTAGGCCCAAAAATTGTAGTATAAACATCGTAAATGGTAAAGATTATCCAAAACCATATCAAAAGAGCTTAAACTTGAAAAAATATCTATACAGATAACTGAAGGAAGATTTGAAATTTCAATAAGTACATCATGTTTTCTTAAACGTATCTCCATGTAAGGGTATTATACGATTCAACAAGAAGGGAAAATTATGTCCTAGATACATCAAACCTTTTGAAATTTTGAATTGAATTAGAGACGTAGAGTACTATTTGGAAATACCACCAAGTCTCTCCAAAGTTCACAATATTTTCCATGTGTCAATGTTAAGAAAATACATGCTAGACCCAACACATGTACTCACCTATAAAGACATAGAATTTGATCTTGCTCTGTCTTATTTTGAAGATCCTATCAAGACTATTGATACTAGATAACAAGTATTGGAGGATCAGAAAACTTATATGATAATGGTTCTTTAGAGGAACCATAAGATGGAGGAAGCAATATGGGAGCTTGAGAAGATTATGTTGAAGACATACCCGAATATTTTTAGGTAATATTTTCTGAATTTCAAGGATGAAATTTTTGTAAGGATGGGAGAATGTATCACCCCAAGGTTTTGAAAATAAATATTGAAATTCATTTTATAATATAGCCATTAAACACAACTTTTCCTCTACTATGTATTGCATTTCGAGAAATGGGCATTTAGAGTTGTGACTAGTAAGTCATTTGGAGGCTAATAGAAAAAAAATTGTTTTGGGTGAATAGAAAAAAAAACCGAATTAATAGTAATTTGAATAGTAATATGACCCTTATGAATAGTATATAACGATATTATTTTAATTTCTTATGATAATAAGATAATGAGACCGTAATTTATTTTTCAATGTGATATAAAACAAATTATACCTTTAAAATTATTTTTTTTCCAATTAACTATGATTTTATTTAAAATTTAAATTAATAAGATTTATAAAATTATATATTGAAAAATTGACATAATTTTTGAATTCTACACATCAAAAAATAGTAGTTGTTATGTTTTGGTATTTTTCTGAAATACATGATTTTTTCGTGAATAGTTAAAATACATTTTTGAGTTTTGGTATATTTGATAACATAATAATGATGTAATATTAAATAAAAACTGATGGTCGACTAGTGTATAGTACAATAAGATATTATGTGTCCCAAATGGCTAATACCATGGGTAAAAACCATGGTAAATCCCATGGTTTCACAAAAACCACTAATGAGGGGTCTTTTTTAAATTAATAAAAAATTATCTATATTTTACTATAAGTACCCACTCATCTGTCCGTTTTCATTCATTCCAAATCCCTTATCATCTAATATATAGTGGTTTTACCTCCCTGGGAGTCTTTATATAGTGTCATTAATCCCACAAGGTCCCAATATTCATGTTATAAGAGTTACTCTATTAGGTAAGGGAACCTTTTACCCTCCTCTTTTATTTAACACTTCTTTTATGTTATCTATTTGAATTTCCATTATCATATGTTGGGGTTTGATATTATATATTACCCTTACTGTTATTTTTATTTATATACGATGATATACCTTTTTTTATCTTCAATTCATTTTATGAAATTTTAAGTGACGTCCTTAGGCTGCTGAATTTTCATAAGGGATCTTTCAATTTTAATTTTATTTTCAAGTTCATCTCTTTTATTTTTCTCACCTCACCTCCTCAGTACAAATGACCATGATAACTCCAGTATAATCTATATAATAGAAGTATGTAATGTTAAATGAATAACCATCATCAATATTCTTACTCAATTCCCTTTATTTTTATAAACAAAATCAATATCAATGAGGTTTCAATTTAAAACCTTCGTCGACGATGAAGTTTATTTCATCAATTTATCCTTCATTACTGGTCATGAAACCATTTATATGGTTGAACCATACTATAATATAGTTATTATAAACTAATTAATATTCATGAACTAGACACTACTATAAAATCGACCTATACCCATGGTTTTGGGGAAAACCATGGGTATATGAATTCTTTGATACCCTATTCACACTATTTCCTCAAACCGTGGGCATAGGCTTCCCTATACCCATTTTTTTCTTCAAACCGTGGGTATAGGGTATCAAAAAAATCATATGCCCACGATTTTCCCAAAACCATGGCTATACTTGTAGGATAAAGAAACCTACACCCAGAGATTTGACAAACTGTGGGAATAGGTTTCCCGCGTCTGTGTTGGGAATTTATTTTTTCTGTGGGAACAAAAACAAATTGGTGGGAGTTATATACCCATTATTTAAATAAATATATTTAATAATATATATATATATACATACATATATGCGGTGATAGGGTAGTGGTAAGGCTGCTTCTGAACGGAGAAGTGGAAGTGAGATCGAATCCTTCGGGCTGCTATTTCGTAAAATGTGATATACCCACAGTTTCCAAACCATGGGTATAGAGTTATGACATGGTGTAAATACCTATACCCATGATTTTTCCAAACCATGGGTATAGGTCATGGACCTTTACAGATTCCACCAATGATCATGGTTCCCCAAACCATGGGTATAGCCTATACCCACGGTTTTGCGGTCTATACCCAGAGTTTTGAACCGTGGGTATAGGATCATTTTCCAGTAGTGAGTATATGTATATATTATTAATTTATATGACAAAAATGGTTCATAATAATCTAAATACCGCCAAATAATTGAAGTGGTTGACATCTAATGATTCATCCTAATTCCATGTAACCAAATGATATAAATGACCATTAACACTTTTGGATTTTCATAAATAATATTTAATTTCATTTTTATAGATATAAATCCTTTTCACAAGGCCTCTATTACTTAAAAACAAGTGAACCGATTATGAAAAATCAAGGAAACGAATACTCTAGAATGACTGAATTCAATATAATAACATATCAATAAGGAAATAATTGAACTAAAATAAATTATGATAAGATAAATAAATTTCTAATATCTTATTAAATAATTTAGTAATAAGACTAATTTCATATTCCAGGATCTTAAGTTAAAGAGCGGAACACATTCAGACCTAAGGTAAGGTTTTTCCACCCGAACATCCACTTTCATTCAGGTTACATTCATTGTCTAATTACCTCAATGAAATAGTTATGTGTCATTATTTACTCCACATAAATTATGTGTGGGTGTTCTATATATGTACACCAACCATAATCTGTCTTTATTTTATGGATATTTACACGTTTTAAAAATAAATTTCAAAATTGTTATCGAATGACAAGCCTGATTGAAGGGAATTTCTCCAATTCTTACCTATTTTCAAGGGTACTATACAATCTATTTTTAAAAACCATGATCTTTATATAATCAATAATTTTATTAATAAAATAATATATTACTTCACTTTTGGTTTTATACAATTATTTTTCCAAAAGATCTCTTCTTTTAAAAGTAAGAGTATTTATCTCAAGAATTACATGATGATTTTATAAGACTGTCCTCATCTATTTCAACACTCTTGATGATCATTATGTATTATTAGGATTAATATTTCATTGTATAATATACCATATTTAATTTAATGGTTTATGATTATTATTAGCTGTGGGTATCCTCTCTTGAAACCATTCACTAATTTACTCTGAATGGTTAGTATTTATGATTAATGTTCAAAGAAAGTTATTTACATTTAATATATTAGATTAAATATGAATTTATATGTGGCTAATAGATTTCCAAATTCATATGAGTAATTAATTGTACATATATTGTTTCAGGTGGGGCCTGTTATATCCCCTCTCTCCATTTGTAGGTCTCGTGAGACAAACTATGGTCTTGGCATAAGTCCATGACAAAATGATTATTTATGGTCTTGGCACGAGGCCTTGACGATATGGTTATGTTGTCCCAGGTTATAAATTCCCTCATTATGAAAATAGTATTGATGTTTCATTTGGTAATTTCACTAGTATAATACCCATGATTATGTTTTATTATGGCATCACTTACTCGGCTCTTATTCCTGCCATAATGTGTACAGATTTTTGTTAGAGGAATATGTATTAGTTTTTAAAAATTCCTTATGTTTATAAATATTCCACTTTATTTCTTACCATTACTGAGCATTTGAGCTCACCCCTTTCTTATGTTTCATTTTCCCAGGACATGAATAAATTTATTATGAATGACATGCTGAAATAACCTATGAGTTTTGGATATTTTCTAAGGTGTTTTATGTAGTATTTCATTTCAAGTTGTAATGTTTAACATTTGTATGAATATTTTTTCCAATAATACTAAACCAATCAGTCCTTTAGGATGCATATTCCTTGTTTATATTCAGATGTAATCAAATAAGGCACCGGCTCTGGGAAACTGGGGTTGGGTCCTTACATCTGTATTCCAAACTGTTATGATATTCAAAAGAAGTAATCTAGTTTTTTAAGTGGAATTTTTGTTTTATATGAACTATAATAGAGGAATATATTTATATTATCCTATATTTAAGTACTTAGATAAAGTTAATAACATATCCTTAGTTTTGTGGATAGTTTATTAGATTTTCGGTCAGTCTTATATACATAGTCAATATAGATTTTGAACTCTATGTTGAGGGAATGTTGAACAATTTTTTTATAATTTAAGGTGAAACTTAGGTATAGCTCAAATATAATTGATAATATTGTTCCATATATCCTCACCACTTCTTTAATTCAAATCCTTACAAGATGGTTTAGTTAGAAACCCTCTTAAATGGCATTGAAGCGATCAGTATTGGTAAAATGATCCAATATAAGAAATAATTTTTTGATGTGATTATAAGAACCCTAAAAACTATATTTTTATGATCTCCAATTTATATAGGTGTATTTTTAATGGTTTCATAATACCATTCTACTATTTTACTTTTTATACTAACTTGTTGTTATACCATGGGATTAGATGTATATAATGTAAAATCGTTCTTCATATTTCCAAACCATTAGTTCTCTATGAGATATTTATATATATTTATGCTCTCTTGGAAGATATAGAATTTTGAGATATTGGTATCACTAAATAGACACTTATTATTATTAGGATCTTAATGTACACTTATTCATTTCCTAATTCTCAAAAATCCATCTTCATTAATATTTAACTCTATGTATTTTCCATTTTTTATAGCATCCATCATATTTTGTATCACCATATCATCCCTTTGAGTTTTGTTAAATATATATAGAACAGATCATTGTGTGATAATTTACGTAAGTTAGGATAATGTTACATCCTTATGATTCCTATTTCTATCTTTTTCATGTCTAAAAAGTTGTATCCTTCTTAATTTCCATCATCGATAAGGTTATATGATATTTTTTACTTAGATTCAAAAATATTTTCCTTGCTAGCATGTTAATGGATTTATCATTCATAGTCTTTGATCAACTATACCCATATACATTGGTGCATATAGATCTTCTACTAGTTAATGATATACTTTATGTTATTATTATCTCTATATATGAAACACTTATCTCTAAAGATATTATTCCTCAAAATCATCAATTTAAATATTATAGACACAAACTCTAGGTCAGTTATTGGATATTTTAATTCATGAATCCCTAACTATATTGATGAATTTTCTTTCAGTTTATCATTTTTCTAGTTTACCCAAATTAATTCCTTCTTTTAATAATCACTATAAGTCACAAATCCTTCCTCGTATATGGGTAATGTGAGTATATGTTCTATGATTAGAATCTTCTTATGTTCCTTTAACATATCGTCATATTGATCAGTCAAGACAAACATTACTCTCATATGCGCTATCTTTGTTAGTGGTTTTATATATATATGTTTCCCTCCTCAATATTTTATAGTTTCCAGATAATATAGCAGAATATGGGTCACAATTATACTATTTGGTTTGGGCTATTCCTCTAACACAATTGTATTTTTAGGATCAATATTTATACACTTTCTTTTGATAAGATTCTCAAAGAATGTTAATTTATCTATCAAAAAGTCACATTTATGGTAATTTTGATAAAACTATTATTTTCTTATATTCTTTAGGAAAATACTCAAATTATCCTCATATTCCTCCTTTATTTTAGAGTATATGATAATATAATCTATAAAACCCACCATGAATTGCTTGAGATAAAATTTAAAGATTCTATCCATCTTGTTAATGGAAATTTATGGATAATTTTTTAGTAAAAATGAAAACATTGGGAACTAATAGTTTTTATACATTGTACGCAAGGTAGTATTGGTAATATGAACCTTCTTCACTTTTAATTTATGATATCATTAAAAAAGATCCACCTTAGAGAAACGAAGGGCCTACATAAATAGTCGTAAAAGATATCAAGATTAGGTATGGGTACTTGTTATTTATCACAATCATGTTGGGAGTATGTTAATCAATGTGGAGATTCATTGACTCATATTTATTCTTAATAAATAGAACTAGTTAAACCTATAGTGATGTACTATGTTTTATTAATCCATTTTACATAATCTCCTATAGTTTGTTCTTTAGTTATTTAGTTCGATGTGGGTAACTATATAAGGAATCTTGGATATGGGAAAAGTCGATATATAAGTTTAATTTAGAACTCAACCTCTCAATCAAGAGTAATACCATGAAAATATTTAGGGAATACATTTTTATGTTTCAATATAATGGGAATATTTTCAATGGAGATACCTTACTTTATCTCAATCATTTGACCTGTATAGGATTACTTTTAAAGAAATAGTATCCTTTCTTTAGGTGGATCATTCAATGAAGAATCATCATACTCCTTCAAATTGTATAGAATATGAGGATAATTTAGGGTATTAAAAATGATTACCTTCTATCAATTATTGATTTTAGATCTATATAAGGACAACCAATCCATTCCTATTATAACATTAAATTCTGCTATAGGGAGTATAATGTTTTTAGAAGATTCATCATATAGCTGTTAACTTTAGAAGAGTTATATACTTGAGATGAAACCACTACATCAGTTAACTTTTTTATAGATAACTTAACCTTTATATCTAGATGTTTTGTTTCAATATATCTTCTAAGAAGGAAAGATATAAAAAAATTTCATAAAAATAAAATCAATTTGGATTATTTTTATTATTTAATGAATAAAACATGTTCATATTACTACTTTGTTTTCATGAACGACCATAGTAGTAGTGATAGAATAAGCTCGTCCATTCTCTCTTGAATATATAGGTCATTATAATCAAATATCCTCAACAAAATAAGGATTAATAAAAAAATTTAAGAGTTTCCATGTTCCTTATTATTTAGAAATCACACCATATGTGATGTAAATATTGGGTTCTTCCTTTATTCTATCATATTATTTAGAATATTCAACTCCCTTAAATATTCATTATCTTTATGCCCCCACATAGCACACCTATAATAAATTGATTCCCTTCAAGATGTTTCATAGATGAATATTTACTTATTTTTTATATGCGGAAAGCTATATTTTATTCATTATAGGATATTTATTCATTCATCCTCTAGAATTAAAAACCAATTTCAAATTTTTATCTCCATCCCCAAAATACCATTGAGAATCCTTAATATTTATCTAGAATTTAAGGGAACATTGAACTATTTCCATGTAGATTTAAAAGTATTGAATGAATAAGGATATTTAAAAACATGTTTTTATTCCACTAAATAATTAATCTTCAATAAATTTTGGTTTCATAAAGAATATAGAGTACCATGAAATAATTGATAAATTATAATAAAAACAATAGATTCATTCACTACCTCATTATTTGAGTCTAATAATATCTCTATTTATCTGTTAAGATGGAGAGTGTGAGAAAAATATTTATTAATCAACTCCTGAATTATTCCCACTCCATTTACAGAGAATATTATTTGGGATTCACATTTTTGATTATTTTCAACGACTGATTGGACTCACCCTCAATCTAAAAATAGAAAAATACTTATTTCTCTTTATTGGAGTATTGGAGTATATAGAATATCATCTTAATAGGTTTAATATATGGCTCTATAATCATGGGATCATATGATCCAAAAATAAATTTTGAGGCGTTTTTCAGATAAATGACTCAGCTGTATCATGTTCTCTCTTTGGAGAAAGAGGATGTTCAATACGATTCTAGTTGTAATTTATAACACTAGTTTTTGTACATGTATCGTTATGATATTCTCAACTCCTACTCAAAGTATATTAGGAATCACATTTACAATGTCATTACATTTCCTATCACAAATTTTATTGAAATGATTCCACTTTTACAAAGACATTTGGTAAAATATGGTAGTGTTAGGTGTGAGAATACTCTAAATAATGATAATTTAGAAGGAAAAATATGAATTTTTAAAATTAATAACTCATAAAGATCATGTATACCCTCTATTAAGAATATATAGATAATAAAATAGGTTATTCACGGTCTATTTTCGAACAGATTCTACAAAACAAATCCTCATATGTAATTAGACATTACTTTGACACCAAATATAGTAACCTAACACTCATACGCATATTAGAAAATTATTTTTAACATAAAATTACTTAAAACAACAAATAATTTTTTAGGTATGGTATCTGTGGGATATTTGATACATAATAAATCCACATAAAAAACTACTAAAAAAATATATAATTACATAAGTCACTACTAAGTACCTTTTTATTTTATTACTCCAAAGGATACCTTTGGGATTTACATAAAAATAGTGAGTAATAAAACCCTATAAGGGAACAATCATGATATGGAAATATAACATTAGTGTCAAGAGGCATAACATGATATGATAAATGAGGATATTCACATGGATTTATGGAATAAATATATATCATAGAATCATGGAATTATAATACATTTTCATCAACCTAAAACCTAATATCATAAGCATGTGTCAACCCTCACTTCTGAAAAAATGTACCATTGTGTACTAGGTTTATTGTATATGACTGAATGGCACGAGGGCCTAAATTTTTATTAATTTTTTGGATGAACCCCCTTTTAAGGAATAGGGGGAATCCTCACAAGACTTCAATGACATAGACAAAAACATAACCTAGTCCAAAAACATAACTACATGAAATTCCCCTCCTCAGAATTAACATCATAATGGCAAGCCTCCATCAATGCTTGTCAACTCAGCAATCCGTCCCATGAAAAAATGCATGGGCCTAGTATTGATGGCTAGGCTATACCCTCTCAGTCTTCCGAATCTGAATAGCTATGAATAGAGAAATTTACCTGCTTTGAATCCTCATCTGAAGCATTTTCATATAGCAAGACTGAACTAAGCCATCCTCCAAAATACATACCATAAAATGTAAAACTAAAAAACCATTAATGAAAATTTCTCACACCCCATCCAATTGATGAACTGTCATTTTCAACGGATCCAGCCAATACCAATGGTTTCAGTAAAAATCTGTCCATATTAACATCACTGCCAATCTGATTCAACCCCTAAAACCAACAAATCAGGTCTTCCCTTACTCCAAACAAAATTAGAGAAACAAAGAACCTATACCACTAAGCTATATCTCCGACACCTACAGCTCTCAAACTTAGTAGTGGAGAAACACCTCAATACAAATCCCTCCACTGCCTTGTCTTCATGGAACCAGCACAACCCAAAACAAATAGCAGAACCAGAATACCATGCCTCTGCTTGAGAATCATCTTCATCCTCCAGATAAGAACAACCCATACCAAACTCGACATAGTGATCTTCTTAAACTACATCATTTCACCTTCAGCCTCTGCTAGAACATGCTTCAGAACCAATCTTCCTTCAAAAATAGGATAAATCCAATGATCCGGTCACCCAGCCGCCATCAAAGACTCAAAAAATACACGAATCAAATAGAAGAACCGATTCGAAGCCCAATTCTGACACATGAACTCAGAAACTCCAATAGAAATGATCCCAAACCAAAAACGATTGCAAAAAACGAAATCAAAAATACACCACCAGCATGTTGGGAAGAGACCCACAACAAACCATATCTCGTCGTCGCCATCTTTGTCGCTGACAGTATGGTTTGTTAGGGGGATATATGATTCAAATTCTATCTATAAAATCATAATATGTACAATAATATGTGTTTCGAATAATGAATTTATACATAAGGAATAAACATAGGAAACCCCATTAAAAATTAATGGGCAATAAATTTGTTTCTAAAAAAATTATCAATGGAAATTTCATAATGATTCCCAAGAGAAAAAATAAACCAATTTTTTTCATTTTCATATTTTAATAAATAGGTATAGGACTCAAATATAATATTAAGATGAAGAAAATGCGTAAAAAATTTGTGAATATACAGTTATCAAATTGAACCTCTTATAAATGTTTGAAGGGATATTTAGTGTAGATTTGGAGAAGGTAATCACATATATGATACTTGAAACAAATATTAAATTATAATGGTTTACCATAATTTTTTTTTGAAATCATGAAAGGGGAAAAATATAAAATATTAACACATTTAAAGGAATAATTAATAGAAAATTTCCCTTTAAACTGGTTTATTTTAATAAAAGATTGATAAGGAATTAAGAATAACATGAATATCACCAAAAAATGGAAAATAAAAAAGGTATATTTTATGAAACATATATACATAATATGGAATAAGTATATAAAAATATTATAGATAGAAACTGAGGTATAGAGAGAGAGAGAGATAATGCACAACCCAACAGGAAAGAAGATGGTTCAATAAGTCCATTACTTAGAGTTCAAAAATTCATGGTGCATGAGTCCAACCTTCTAAAGAACAAAATTAACATTATTTAACAATTTATATAGATAATTTTAATATATATTTATTTTTTTATGGTCCATTAATTATCATATTTTATACATTTATGTATAGTGTTTTCTCTCATTTACCACTTTGGGGTGTTTGGTGAACTTCTGAAAAAATGATATGATATGATGAACATGGTCAAATATAATATAAAATATTTTCTTAATATCGAAAAGTGTAATTTTATTAATTATTTATCATTACACTATCATAATATTTGTACACCTAAATATATGTTTCTGGATATATTCACATTAAGAAAGATATCTCAATAACCTCATTTTGGGTTGTTAAAATCATTATGACCATTTATTGTTATTATCATTAATATAATGGACAAGTTTTTAATTTTTTTTGCACTTGTCATATGATTTATATTTATTCCTTAAATAAAATTTTAAAATCATCAATATATGGTGGTGATCCAGAATGAAATATTTTATTCATGGAGGCGGTGAACCAATATGAACACAGGTGATGCTTTCTTTTTTCAATGATGGGAGGAGTGTATATAATGATTATCTATTAAAAAAATAAAATATAAATCTACTAATGTTTCTAATATTTCCATATCAAGTGTCACAACCCTTCCCAATAGGTCCTATGTTGCGAATACCCCAAACCCAACTCCAATTGGCTAAAGAATAGTGGCTTGTTCCGAGTAGGCATATCAAACACATGGGAGGCCTTAACCTAATGTCACACACACATCTCAGATCTCATATAATATTTAGATCCACAAAACAGAAAATAATGCATGAATATATCTATAATTCCTCAATTATTTGATGATGTCAAGTAATGGAAAAAAGGTCCAAATACAATCCTACCACATAGAAACTAAAAAAAATCCAACCTTTAAAGTTGACGAGGACTACTATTAGTACAACCACAGGAACACAACTCAGTATCTCTATCTCACTATGGTTAACTTAGTCTTGGTCCCTCTTATACATCATAAAAAGGTAGATTATCTACATGAGACTTGACACATGCTAGAAAATCCCATGAATTGGTGAGTCTAAAAATACCTGGTATGACACCTTGAAATCAAAATGCATATAGAATCAAGCATAAAATTCAGATCATCATAAGTATAAATCAATAATATATAACAATAATATCTTGATAAACTAAAAATATACACACATTCTCAAAGTAATTACATATTAGTAATTCCATCCTTATATTCCATCTTGAATATTACACATAGCACTCGCCTTCAAGAACACCCCCCCCCCCCCCGAGACAATTAGAACTGATGGAGTCCATCTGAGATTTTAGGATCACTAGGTCTCACCATAATAAGTACACGATGGAAGTTTGTAGAGAAAGATACATAGATATGGGATCACACATGTAAGATACCTCCCATCCTCATTGGATTGAGATGAGGTGGAATTGCTACTTGGCCTTAGGCGGCATCCCCAAGATGAAAAAGGTTGGTAATAAATGTCAAGGGATTCAATAAAATTGGGGTTAAATTTTTCCATTGAAATGAAAACAACCAAGAAAAGATAACCATAAAATCAACCACTATATGATTCGTGAAAACAATTTAATATAAAAGAAAAAATATTAATCTATACAATAAACCATATGAGAGTAAAATGCAGAAACCAAAAAACAATACCAGAGTATTGTTGTGGAAGACAAAACCAAGAAAACATAGAACTAAAGAGGCACTAACTTTATCACTTACAACATGATCCAATCTATTATTCCTCAATACATACTCAAAGTATCATTAATCATATATAAATTAATGGGACACTTTTATTTTACATATGTCTTGATAAACAATATCTGTAAAAGGACCAACGTTCCAAAGAAGAGGTTGAGTAATGAAACTCAGTAGGTTTTACCTACACAATTTCCCTAGTCACCCAAATAGGATAAAAAATGCTAACACATTTATATAAAATAATTTATACAAAAAACTTAAAAAAATTAATAGTTTGTATCAATAATAAGATGTTTCCTAGTGAAACAGTTTCCTTGGAACATAAACAAACATGCCTTTTAATATAATACAAAAAAACATTTGGAATAACCTATTCAAATATAATCATCTAAACATCCAAATATGAATTCACCGGTTACACTTACATACTCATGATCAGTATGTCATTGATCTACCAATTCACCACAAGTTAACCATAAACCAATGCCCCAAAAGGACACACCCTTCTAAAGGGTCTCATCAATGCAAATGAACACATGCTAATCATTATTCCAAAAAAATTCCAAAATAAATTGGAAAAACCATTTCAATAAAATAAATAAAATCTTGAAAACCATTAAAAAAAACCCCTTTTCATATATATAACAAAAAAATACTTTTAAACCACCAATTTAAAATCATCCAATAAAGAACTTTCCACAACAATTTAACAGGATCACAAACACCACTAAAGAAGGTTTCTACCAATGTTTACACAATAATTTAATAATAAATTCCAAGAAATTAAAAAAATTGAAACTAAGACGTTATGTTCTAATAATAGGTGTCATGAGTGAAGACACCTACCTTGGAAACTATAGATAAAACAAATAATAGAATGAATTCTTCAAAAAAACCACCTTAAATCTCATTACCTAATATAAATACTGCCAAATATCATCATGATTGGCGTCAAATATCATATATCTGTCATAAAAAGATTACATATATTATTATAAGAGAGGTAATAAAAATATATTAAAGGAAAACTACCATGAATAGCGACTTACCATTCAATCCGACCTTCAATTAATAAATATTTTCCAACTAATTACACTTATATCAAATGGAAAAGTATCCAAAGCCTTTAGGATGAGAGAAAACTATGTTTGGGTTTTCAAAAAGGGAAAGAGAGTGGTTTATAGGTATTCTAGAATGATTTTCATGGTTTAAGGAACTAATTTACAATCACAAATAGCTTAGGTGAGTAGTTGGGAAAACCATGCAAAATATGTGCACTGCCCACTATCTCCAAATACCCTTCTCACAGTTGGCTCACACTCTTTAAAAAAACATGTGGCAATCTTGTTTTCCCTCTATTTTAATTTTCCTGATTACTCAAGGATGTCCACATAGATCAGCCAAACCATGATCTGAATCGTGAACCAACCCCATAGTTATTGTCTCACTTTTCAAAACTTCCTATTTGATTTTTAGTGTTTATAATAATCGTGCTTAAATCGTGAGCCCCCATAAAATCCTCCTAAAACATTAACAAAATTTCTAAAAATCCTCCCAAACATCACCCAATCAATTCTCAGACCTAAAATACAAAAATAAAAGGTAGTTACAGGAAACTATGGGGTGATACATTCTCCCCACCATTGGAATTTCCATCCACATAAATTAAAAAACAACCATTGGTGTGAAAGTGTTCGGGAATTACTCAATCATTTCCTTCTCTTTTCCCAAGTTTCATCTTAAATCTGAACATGTTTCCATAAAACCATCACCAAACTGATGCATTTCCCATGCAAGACTTTATCTTACATATCCACAATTTTCATTGGAACATTCACCAATAATGAATACTCTTCTATGTAAATGTGATCCCAATGAGTCTCACATTAGGGATCAGGTTGTTACTATTTAAACTGGGATACATGATACACATTATGCACTGCACTGAACCATGTTGGAAAATAAAACTCATATTCCACCTCACCAACACAATCAATTTTCTATAACCTTCTCTTGTATTGTTGAGAAACATTTCCCTTCTTCCCAAGATTATGATGCATAAGTCTCTGAGAGAATTTTAAAAACACATTAGCACTCACCTCAAATGACAAAAATCATGGAAAATGATACACATATGACTTCTAAAGACTCATAGATGTCTCCATCCTTTTCTAATTAACTAAAGATTCTATGTTGTCTCATGGACAAGGCTCGGTCCAACCAGTGAAATCTCACATGTTACCTCCCAATAAAGTCGAGAACGACAAGTAATCCCATAAAATTATTCAAAAGGTTCCATATATATCGAGGCATAGAAATTGTTGTTATATGAGAACTCCACTAATTGTATGTGATCCCCCCATGAGTATCTAAAATACATTACACAAGACAAAATCATGTTTTCCATAGTTTTTATCATCTATTCTGATTGTCCATTCTTCTATGGATGATATGCTATACTCATGGTCAACTGAGTCCTACGGTCTTGCAATAAGTGTTTCTGAAAATAATACATAAACCTTATATCGTGGTTTGATACTATTGAAACTAGTATACCACGCCTCTTTAGCACTTCTCCGTTATAGATTTTTGAAAATTACTCTATCTTATGAGACTCTTGAATTGGGATGAAATAGGCCGTCTTTTTGAGTTAATCCACAATCACCCATATGGAATCGGGATTTTAAAACCTTCTTGGGAGGCATGTTACAAAATAAATGGATTTCTTCTCTAATTTTCAAACTGTAATAGGTAATGACTGAAATATACCCACTGGCCAATACTGCCCTACCTTAACCTTCAAAAAGGCAAGGCATCTAGAAACAAATTCATCCACATTCCATTTCATGCAGACCCATGAAGACTATGCTTTAAATTAATTATATATATTATATATTATTGGATGAACTAACCATATTGAATTGTTGTAGTCCTGAAGAAACTATTTGGGAAAATCCGTAGGTAAGACCATATAATATCAAGCCCAAAAAACTGAACTCTTATCAAGATTTCATCACTTAGTGGTCTCCCACCATTGAGTTTTTACCACATTACAACACATTCTGAAATATATATCTACTCTTCTATAATTGTTTTTACCAATTCAAGAACCAATGAAATTGTAAAGAAATTTTCAACACAACTAAATATTCACAATTCAAATGCATGTCTACTATCACTGATGTCACCTACCACTAATCTGAAGTCACTTTTTCCAATAGATCATACAACTACCTTCTTAATTCATCTTCCACCAAATTATCTTTATCATGTTTATACATATTATTAAAGTCAAACATTTGGATATACTCTATCAATCTTCATTATATAATATTCAAATCCATTTGTGAGCAAATAGGTTTCAAGCTATTATGATTCATACACATCTTAAATTTCTCACAAAATAGGTAATAATGCCATGTTTTTAAAAACTAGACTATGAAATCTAATTCCATATAATATATTGGATAGTTATTATCATGAAATTGTAACTACCATCATCCATAAAAAACAACATAATATCCTTGTATGAGTACACATATCAACCTTGATCTTAATGAATAAAAATACACCACAAACCCTTTTCTTGATTCCATCAATGATAAGATCAATGCTAATGTAAGGATAAATTTAAGCTCTTTAAAAGACTTATAACATTACTCATTCTATTGGAATGTAATATAATTCATTATCAATGATTTCATTAGTGATTATACCCATGAAAAATCATGAACAAAGTGTCAGTAATATGTAGCAAGACTAAGTAAACAAGGTATTTTGATGGAATAATTTGGAAGTTTACAAGAAATAATATCATATATCATTTATATATCTAGATATACACCTCTTTAGGAGATTACATGGCCAAGTAAACATAAAAATTGTTTCCAAGAATATCAATTTTATAATTTTGAATACGTAAGATGATCTGGAAAAATTCCCAACACTGTTTCCAAGTGTTTCTCATGATAATACCTTGTCCTTGAATACACCAATATGTCATCCACAAACTCCACCATAAAATAATACTAATATATTTCAAATATATAATTCTACAATTCAAAAAATACTACTGGTTCATTATTAAGACAGATATTTATAACCACATTCTCATAATGGATATATATACTCTCAAAGGTTTTCATTGGACTATCCTTTTTCTGAACTCACAATTAGTGATATCTTGATATCAATTCAATTTTAGAGATCCATTCGGATCCACTCAAATGAAAATATAGATCATAAATGTGTGGAATTGTATACTATTTTTTATTATAACTTGGTTATGCTAATGACAATCCACATAAAACTAAAGACTTATATCCTCCTTTTTGACATAAAATACAGGTTCTCCCCACAGAGACATGTTTGGCCAAATAAACCCTTCAATTTCCAACTCTTCCAAATGGACTATTAATTCTATTAATTATTCAATTCCATCTCATATGATGTAATGAAAATAGGAATGGTCACCGGGTGTAGATCAATCGTAAACTCTACTTCTCTTGTGGGTGGAAACCAATAATATTTTTAGGAAAAACATTCATAAAATGATCAAAACACACTAGAAAACTGATATTCTCAATAACTTCCATTAATTCCAAAGTGAACTCTACAAACAGTTATGATATTATTCTATCTAATGTTCCTAAAATACCATTTTACTTTCCTTTACATTCTATCCCCCTCTAAAGAGATTATCATCACCATCAACAGACATAAAACTAACTCATGGTGCATAATATTTGAGGTGAGTTTTAAATAATGTCAACCAATACATACCAAATATTATTTCATATAAATCAATCTCAAGATCAAATAAATCCCATATAAACATAGCTACATCAATAGTTATAGAAAATAAACTACACATAAAGGATTGACATTCTCTTTGACCAATAGGATTTTGATGTTTCCAAACAGATTACATCATCTCAATAATAATAAGTAGAAAATCATCATTCTGAGAAGATATAAATGAATGGGATGAACCCATATTAAAAAAGATTATATGGTTAGAATTCAAAATAAGAGTGCCACTTGTCAAATAATATTACCTCTCATCTTCGATGGTCAAGACTAATCATCCACAATCACATATTTATCTGTATACAACTACTTACTCACTACACTTTGTTAATTATTTCCCTATTGATATTTTCCTTAGTGATTATTCATGGTATTCCTGGAGTCAATATGGATAGATCAGTTCTTTCTTTGAGTGATATTCTTCTTCCCTCATACCATCAAAGCATGTGATGTTTAAGAAACATGATATAGTTTTGAGCACCTGACCATGGATCACTATGACAACAACACTGAAGATTCCCCATCCGATTGCAATTGTAATATACTCTAGGCGGTGTCATATAATCTCACTTTATGTGATTAGAAGATAAACATTCGAAACAACTTGATTTAATCTTAGGTTTTGGAGAAAGATTCACTGATCCATTTTTCTAGTTCTAATTCATCCCACTAAATTAGAAATAGGTTTCCCTCTTCTGATTGTTCCCATCATTATAGTTCCAACTATTTCCCATTGTTATCAACATGCTCTATCAAACCGAAACTCATGATATATCCATTTATTACAATGTCTCATTATTAAAAATATTTGTATAATCCATTATAAAATTAACAAAAATCAACATTTGAATCTACTTCCTCAACCCTGATTTAAAAAAAATTTCCCTCAAGGAATCAATACAGAATCATAAGTTAAAAAATGAAAAAAAATCATGAATTTATCCTTGTACATTGTCATAGGGATATTATCATGATTCAAGATGAAAAAATATGTCATTCTTTCAATCCTGAACACATGAGGGTAGATTGTTTTGCTGAATTCTTTTTCAAAATCCTCCCATGAAATGCATTGTTGTAATTTATCTTGTATATCTAAATCCCATCATTGGTGTGAAAGAACCTCCAACATCTATATTTACAACTTGAATTTCATATTAATTTATTTGAAATTGTAATTAAAGACTTTATTCATCATATTCATCCACACCTCTCATTTATCTACTTCTGAATCACCCTAAATGATATGTGGATTCTACTTCTATAAATGAATGGAGTGATACACTTTCCTGGATTCATCCCTTCTGTTCTATCTATCTATAACCTGAAAGGATTGGAAAACACTTTAAACTGGATGATGGTTGATGGGTGGATTAGGTCTTAGTGTCCTCCTCTAGTTGGTTTCTATGATACCAAAATCCATTTTCAATTACAGGGAAAAAAATTCCATAAATCTCGCTCTCTAGAAACTTAAGGCTTAACAATTTCAGATTCTAGCATATCAAAACTATCAAAATAAAGCTTTCACATAATTCCAAAATTTAGGTTTTCAAACTATTTTTTAAAATCCAATCATGATTTGGAAAATAGAAAAAAATCAAAAAAATCTATTAATTTATTTTAAAAATCATAGATTTAAAAACATTTTCATTACTTTTCATAAATGAATGTGTTTTCACCAAATCACAAATCATTTCTAAAAGTGAATTATGCACTCCAATTAGGATGTGATTTATATCCCTTCATTTCATTATCTTATTATTGTATATACTCATAAAAATGGGACTAAAACTCATATAAGTATCTCCAAAACATTTATTTACACAACTCTCTAATATGTGAATTTCGGCATAAATATGTTAGATACAACTTTTTATTCTCTACATTTGATGTCTCGATGATCACGCACCTTGATACTATCCCAACTCAAGAACTAGTCAAGAAATAATTTTCCACTCCAAGACATACACAAATGATAAAAATCATTCAAAAATATTTAGTGGGACAAAGATAGATACCATTTGTAAAATTCCACTCCTCTTTATTGGCTTTATTTGGGGAAATGTTTCTACTTGACCATAGGCGGCATTCCCAGGATGTCAAAGGTAATAAATTCCATGGCCTTTAACACAATTGGGGGATGATTTACACTTTGAAAGTAAAATTACCAAACTAAGATAACCATAACCAACAACAACCACATAATAAATGGTAACAATGTAATAAAAAAAGCAATAATATCAATCTATTTCATAACTTATATCCAATTAAAATTCATAAACCAAAAAACAAATAATAGAGTATAATGCAGTAGTCAAAAACAACAAAACCCAAGACTCTAAAGACACTAACTCTACCACCTATAACATGATCAAATATCTAATTTCATAATATTATCTTAATGTATCATGATTCATCACTAGAAAATGAGATACTTTTCCTTTAACTTTGTATCGATAAACTATATCTGCAAAAGCAGCAAATATAGAATGTAGGGGGTGAGAGATGAAACTTAGTAGGTTTTCCCCAAATGACCTCCTTACTCATGCCACTCAAATAGAATATATTAAGAAATTTATATAAAATAATTTATATAAAACACATAAAAAATAAAACACTTTATATCAAAACCGTGTAGTTTATCATCAAAAAAGTTTTCATGGAAAATAAGAATGAAATTCCTTCAAAACATTTCACAAAGCTATTTTTCATAACCCATTGTAATCCACACTTCCAAAAATTCACACATGCATTCTCAGGTGATAGTTTCATACTCATGATCTATCTCTCTATAATATACCATGATTTCATAATGTAACCATATACTAGTGCCACAATGGCACACACCCATTCCAAAGGTTTCTGTCAATGAAAATGAAAACATGTGAACCAATTTTTTTCAAAATAATGACATAAAAATCGTTCCAAACCATTTCAATAAAATAAATCTTTTAATTAAAACAATTCCACATTTTTTTGCGCAAATCAAACTAAACAACTATTTTTAAAATCACCATTTTAAAACCATCTAATAAATAACATTTAAAAATAATTCCACAATTTCAAAAACCACTAACAAATAATAATTCTACCAATATTTTCATACCAATTTAACAAAAAAATTCCAATAAATTAAAACCATTTGAAACTAGTCATTCATGTTTTAAAATGATTAATCAATGTTGAAGACACTTACCTTCAAAATTATGGTTTTAATGAATAAAAACAAGAATTATTCAGCTAATCCATTTTGAATCTTCCAAAACCCAATATATATATCATCCCCTAACATCAACATAGCCAAATATTTTCATGTATGGCATAAAATATAACAGGTATATCTATAATTGTCTAGCTTTATGAATCTAAGTGTGAAGAATAATAGATCTAAGTATGACCACATGAATGGATACATACAAAAGAAATATGGCCTCCAAAACACCAATATTTTCCAGTGGACCACTCCTAAGATGAAGGAAAGAGTCTCCACAACATTTTGGAGGAAATAAAACTAAGTTAGGGATGTCAAATAGGAAAACAAATGGTTTAGAGTTAATATCAAATGAGATCCACAATTTAAGGATCCAATTTTTAATAGTTCATGTTTTAGGTACACAGTTAGAAAAACCGTGAAAAAATCTTATGCCAACCACTATCTCTAAACACCCTCCACATGGTTTGAAAAATCATGTGCCAACTATGTTTTTTTCTCTACTCCAATTAGCACAGTTACTCTCGGTGTCAAAATAGTTTGTCCTAACTGTGAACCTAACCATCCACCATCCAAATAACTGATGTGTAACTTTTCATGATATCATATATAAGTTTCACAGTTTCTACTAACCATTATCAAATGATGAACATCCATAAAATACTCAAACACATTCAAAAAATCCTACAAACCCTCCCAAACATCACCCAAAAATTTAACATACATTAATAACATAATGAACATGGTACTTAAATGAAACTGGGGGTGATACAATACACAATACCATTGGTTAAACCAAAAACCCAATCTTGATTAATTTTCTATGTAGGGGATCAATGCATGTGTATTGTTGGTCAAGAAATTCTCAAGAACCCAACATAGTGTAATGATTATAGAGTATCTCACTTCAATAATCTCGAAGGCATTACACAACTAAATATAATAAAAATGTTCCTCATAGGGTTTCACTATCCAATACACCAAACATGACTCCATACTAAACCCTTAGAAAACAGATTAATTGGACATACCCTAATGATACTTTTCCAAGTTGATGGGGAAAACAGATCAAACCGAATTTTAAATGGTGTGTACTAAAATTAAATGGTGATTTATTTAAGAATCAGGGCCTTATCAGGTACACGAAATGTACCCATGTTTGTGTCAGAGTTCATGGCATGTTCAAGCCCGTGTACCCCTGCCTGTATACAAGTACACAGATATGATCATGTACACTTGACATATCTTTGTCCTTGTCTAATTACACAAAATTTATAATATCTTGTACACTTGGTCATGTCCATGTACCCAACTGGGTGTATGATGAGCCACCAATTAAGGGTCACACACCATTTCACAGTTGTCACAAGTCATGTGATATTTATATTCTTTACAGAAACCTTACCGCTGGAATTGGATCTCCACCAGGCATGTAACTCTATAATACCCACATTTTTATGTGTGATTTCATCGAACCTATGTGTTCTTCCTCCATTTATTCCATACGCCCATAAGCTTATATTTAACCACTTATCTCTCCTAAAAATCCCATATATGGTCAGACCAGACCTTTTGGTTTCCACTCACTTGAATCCAACCACCTATCACATGGGAAAACTCTCATTGTTGGTCCTCTTTACTGTTGCACGCCCCACTAAATTTAGGGGTCTCAAATATATCTTCAATCTATCATCAAGATCATCATATATTTACATCTTCATCAACCCAAACCTCAATATGCAATAACAATCCATTGCACCAATAAATAGGTTCATAATGATTGATTATCCACTAGTTTTTTCAAACCAACAACCCAAAAAAATACTGGTGATTAATGAATGAAAAATGGTTCTAGAAAACCAATAAAAATAAAAAATATAAGTATCCTCATCGATTTTAAAGTTATAATTGATACATTTTTGTTAGAAATATGAATTATTATCTATAAAAAATTAACAATTTTCCAAAATTCCCCATAATTAAACCTAAATCCACTATACTATTGAATAACAAATCACTCCATTTTCGATTTATTGGCATTCATCATACGATATGAAAATTGGGATAAATCTAAAAAAGAAAATTTTCTTACCTGAAGATAGAACTATCACTGGTGAATATGGATTGCACGTCCGTATTTTTGGGGATATCTACACATTCTATTGGAACACCGATCCTTGATCCTGATCTGATGTGGTCTCGTGCACCCATGGAAACTCCTACAAATATTTCTGTAATTGACCAAGGGTTATGAAGATAACATTGAGACTATATCATAAAAATATAATTATAATCAAAATAAATTCATGAAATTTTTATAAAAATACATTAATATAGTCAATTAATTAAATCAATTAATTTATTTAAATGCTCACCCATGATCGCACCTTTTTCGAACATTGGACATGTTTCGATGTTTAATAGTTACTAGGGTAAAACCCATCATTAGAACTTAATAGAGATGCACAAGAGCCTCAACCCGGTTAGTGAGGAATCTTTAAGTGCAACTATGAGACCCAGGATCTAATCTAGGCGGAGAAATATTTTCGAGTTACTATAGAATTATTGTACGAGCACAATGATATTTACTGTAGTAGACAGAACTATTCCCTTTTGTGCCTCCGATTTGTTCATGGAGTCCTTCAGAACTTTGGGTCACCCAGGACTTCAGGTCAGAATGGTTTCTTGTCCACCTTAAGGCCATTAGGACACCTCAAGGCCTAAGAGCCACCTCAAGGACTTGGAGGCACCCCAAGGCCATCGAGAAACCTTAAGGCCTTAAACCAACATGATATGAAGATACAAAAATGACATATTTTTAAAGGAAGAGTCTCCATATAAGGATTTAGAAAAAGGTGCTTTCACTAGATCAGATCAATTGTATTTTTAATAATGAGAGTTTATGATATATTCCATCAGTACTGGGAAAGTGCATCTTTATATAGGACAAATATCATAATAGATATGCAAAGGTGGAGAGCTGATCACGATGCAGATGTTGGGTAGGGGAAATGTCATGTAGTGATAGTCTGGGATGAATTTCTCTAAGACCATTAGGTCATCTAATTTCACGAATCTTACAGGACAAATAAGTGTTCCCCTTAAAACCTTAAAATTGGGATTATCAAAATTGAATAATAATTAAAGGCCTTTGGGCCATTTAAGAAACCAAATAGGGATTTTAGATTTCTAATATGATCCTCTTTCTAGAAGTTATTTCTCTTTTTACAAAAAACTATATAGACATGATATTTAATATATTTAATATATTTGATAATTTAATTTTAGGCACACCAGGCCTCAGAATCACACACCATATCAAAAAATAGTCTTATAAATAATACATCAAATATTATAATGAAATATATTTTAAAAATTGTATTCATTATATCCTCCCCACCTTTGGGTTTTATTACTCGATAATCTATAAAAATAGGCTATAGAAAGATATGTAGGTACTAAGAACACATATGAGTCTCCCACTCTTAGGTGAACTCATGAAGATTCTTATACTATAACCACACACACACTTGGGTAATAAATAAACCATGAAGGATCCTCTCGTGTCAATACTCGATCACTACTGGGTACTCAACAAAGGTATATTCATCATTAATTTCTAGTTTTATCTAGTTGATAACATGTGTAATTTCATTAACATACCTCCTCAACTATGATGCATTGAATACATTGTGAACCCATTTTAAAAATCTCCATAGAGATAAGCAATATTCCACCTTAATAACTCTATGTTGTGTCTAGGAAGGGCCAATGACTCTTAGTGATAAATTGCACCTCTGGCCAAATTTCTACAACCTAAATCATTGGGAGACCCTCAAGAACATATGGTATCTATATTCCAACTCCCAAGGCCTTCATAATCTGTCTAGATAAGACTTATGATGGATCAATGTAGTCATTATTTTCTCCTCGATGATCTTCACCTTCTCTATAGTGGATCTAACTGACTCTCTATGCCCATAACTATTTCCTCTCTGGGGTCAATTTAGCATAGTGGATACCTACAAGGTCACCCATAAAAGTACTCAAATAGTTTCATATAAATCATGGAATAATAGTTATTTTTGTAGGAAAACTACACTAATGATAGGTGATCCTGCCAAATATTTCCAAATCCTAACTAGAAAGCCTATAGTTTTTCCTCTATGAATGGAATGGTTCACTCAGTCTGATCATCATTATAGGAGTGAAATGTTATGATCAAATGAAAATGAGACCAAAAGGCCTCCTATAGTCCCTTACATAACTAATATGTGAAGTGATAACCATGATTGTAAATGACCAGAAAGGGTACTCCATGGAGTTAGAATATCTTCTACACCTAGAGGCATCCCATGATCTACTAAACTATACTCTTGTATACCAAGAAATTTGGTCAACATGATGAGTCAATCTATGACCACCCAGATGTAATTGTGTCCTATATAAGTTCATGGTAACCCCATCATGAATTCCAAGGATATCCCATCACAATTCCACTCTGTAATCTCAATGGGATGAGCTAAACAAACTAAAACATGGTGCTTAGCCTTCAATTACTGATAAGTAAGGCATCTACAGAGAAACTCTTCAACTCCCTTCTTCATCCTTGTCCACCAGAACTGTCTTTGATGGTCTTGGTAAATTTTTTCCATGCTTGGATATACCACTAAGGGTAATGTATGGAACTCCCTCCACATATCCTCTCCCACCAAACCTGGAAGTATCCTCCTTCCTCTAAAAACAACATGCTCCCCACCTTCATAAAATTCATCATGAGAAAGTTTTTAGGATATCTGGTTACATAGTGTCTCAGAGTAGGTATCCCCAAGTTGTTTATATTTTAATTTTTATAAAATATGATGGTTAAAAACCATAAAATAAAGTTAATATACTCCAGTGACATCCATGAAGGATAACAACAAAGAGGATAACTGCTCTGACACCTCACTCAGCAACATTGAACAAGATATCCATATTATAGAATCTACTTACATGATTCCCACCCAATAAGTATTGACAATATCAAAGTAACAATCTGGTATGACCTCTATCCATTCCCTGTTCTCAATTTAACATCTTTCTGAGAGTAGATGTTCTTGAGAGACATGTCTTGAGAATATATTGAAAACTACACACTCATCGGGAAGTTTCACCACATCTTCAGTGTGAAGACTACGATTGCTAACTAAAGTTCATGGGTCAATTAGTTCTTCTCATGGGGTATCAACTGACTTGAACCATAGGGAATCACCACCTACTAAAAAATAAAAAAATAATAAAGAATGTACCCAAATGAATTACATAACACAACATACTTAACCCCATTCTTTAAAAATCTCAATTGGGGAGTGCCCATCAATCCATGCCTCAACTCATGGGAATTATATTAGAACCTTTAATACCACATGAAAGGATTCCCATTTCGGTTCAAAGATATCGAGGCTGCAGATATCCTATTGAAATTATGTATAAATATTTTATAGTATCCTTCCAACCCTTAACAGATTAATACCTCCATCTCTCTCTTGGGTGGATCCTAGGTTAACACTACCTCAACCATTACTAGTACAAATTCCACACTATCTACTGAGATACCATTTTCCAAAAAGTGGACCATATAAATCTTTTAATGAAACATAAATATATATAAATAATGTTTTTTACTCTCAATTGTATTCAACTTTCTTTCTCAACTATCTTGCATGATCCTCCTTAGATACTGAGTACACTAGGATATCGTTGATGAAGACTACCCAAAATGGTCTAAGAAATGATGAAATATCATGTTTAGGACACCCATGAACACTATTGTGGTTTTTAACACACTAAGAGGAATAACCAATTACTCATAGTGAATATAACGACATTATAAACCCTTCTTCGGTATATACTAATGCTATACTCACAAATAGGGATAACCTGATATGAGGTTAATCATTGAGAAACATTATACCTCTCTAAAATTGTCAAAGAGGTCATATATCCTAATTTAGTGGATAATATTTACATACATATACGTAGATGAGAAGACGGTAGTCCACACACAACCTCAAACTCCCATCCTCCTTCTTGGAAAACAATATTGGGGATTCCCAGGGTGAGACAGTGGGTCTGATAAAGCCTTTCCTCTGCATGATCACAAATTTCACCCTTATCTTGTGAGGAATTGTGTGATCCATCCGATATGATAGATTATATATCAATTCTGTATATGGGTGTAAATCAATGCAGAATTATATCTCTCAGTAGGGAGGTAAACCTAGAATTTCCTTAAAAAAGACGTACTAGTACTCCATAAAACTTCAGGGAAGTGAAAAATCATAAATCTACTAAACCGAGGTTAATTCTATCCATGTGATGAGTGCTCGACTGCACCTTCATACACATGATTCCATCCTAGTCTACCTTTATTTTCATTTCACCCAAAAAAGAAAATCATAATCTCATCGTCATGGACACACTGCATCCTCCACTTGAAAACTATATATAGGCATGAATTATGGATAGTTATTCCATACCTAAGATGATTTCATGAGGCCTCATTTATGATATAAGGAGATCCCAAAATAAACCTCTGCCTACAAGAGATATGTCACACCATTGGTAAAAGTATTTGATTGCTAATTTACCTCAAATAAAGGACTCTAAGGGAAAAGTTTGAGCTAGAGGCACAACTAGAATCTCTAAGCCTCAAACTAGAAATGGGTAAATAATGGAATGAATCACACCTATGTCTATTAATACTACAAAAAATGTAAAAAAGATGTATATTTTACCTCATATCATCCTTGGAGGCTCTGGTTCATAATCCTCGAATTATTGCAACTACGTTCTTCCTTATCCCCCAACTCCATAACCCTTGCTTGGACCACCTAGGTGTGGTAGTGGTAACAAGTCAAAACATCCAAAACCTCCAACTAATCTCAATGATCCTATATTATGTACCTCACCCTGGGGACCTTCCAACTATTACTGATATCTCTTCCTAGGTTTCCCATCCACAGTTTCTCTATAATCCATACAGTTGGTTAAACAATCCAACACACAATGTCCTCTTCCATCAAAGAGTTGCATCATCTCTCCCAGAACTGAATAAATACATCATATAAGACTTGAACCATATACCCTATATCTTGGGATTTCATCCTAAAACATCTCACATGTCTAGGTCCCTGGGTCTATCATTATCTACCTATTACCAAGGACTCAACTCCAGTTTGACCACTACCATTACAAACTATCTATGTTTGTTCATCCAGAAAAATATTATCCACTAAAGAACACTGAGACACCCCTACATAGGTAGAAATTCAAAGAGGAATCATGCTATCTGTAATTTCACTTTTTAGCCCAATATCACAAGTTAGATCTGGAAATCACTAATCATGTACCACATCCATCAAGTTCCAGTGCATGAACCTTGATAAATACTCATCCATATTGTTTCTTTCATACTAAAGATATAGTATATCCTAGATGCAGACAACCCTTAATGTAGTTAGAGACAACTCCTATATTAAAAGTCACTTGAACTCTTATCATACTAGAGTCACATCATCATACGACTAGGTCACTAAGACTCAATATATTCTCATAGATCCATATTGATGGATCAACAATAGGACCACCATCTAGTCTGATCATGTCCTAAAAAGAGGGAAGAGTCCTATCACTTCCTTAGGCCAGTCCTTACATAACTATGGGTTAGGCTCACATCAAAACATGAGGGGACAGTATTTCTAAAACTCATAAAGCATTATTATCTGGAGAACCTCATATGATGGTACTTTTGGGAATATATTATAATCAATTGGTGGTGATATTAATAGTTCCCCACCTAGAGCTAACACCTCCTGAACATGTCCCTATATCAAAGCCTCAACACTAGGTGGGTTATCATTATGATCCTAATGCTGAATCCTAGCTAGAAAACATCATGGAGGTTTCCTGAAATAGAATATAGATACCCTAATCAAAGAGTCTATTTAGAAATGTTACTCAAGAACGACATGGAAACCCAAAACCATTCTTATATAGTTCATGAAACAATGTTTTACTTGAAACCAGTTCCTACAGCTACCATATTTAATGGAAGGTGACCATTGTCTTATGGTATAAGTACATTATCTGCTACATGAGCACTGAATTATCTAGCATAAAAGGAGAACTTGAAACACTTAACAATGTTTCTCCAAACCAAATTCACAAACTCTAGTCGTATGGAAAAAAATCCTTTAATTCAAATCTATTCTATCCCAAAACAATAGAGACCATTCCATGAGTACCCCATGATTTCTTCCAAAATTCTAGGGGATAGAGACTAGTGCTCAGTATACACATCACACATATAAGAGGAATTAACCTAATGTACCTATACAAATGCACACATCACCATGCTCATACAAATCTTAAATGTAAAAAAACTAATGATCATTCATGCCAATATCACTCATCCCACTATAAGAGTTTGAAAACAAGAAATTGAAAGAGATTACTCAAAATAAAATCCAACTAAAAGAAATAACAAACAATTCTCACCTTTAATGTGGTTTAGTTCTATTGCCAATACAACTATACGAACACACGTCGATCATTCTATGTCACTAAGAACTACCTAGTCCAAGTGACTCTATGAATTTTCAAAAGGTAGATCATATTTGTATGATAAGATAGGTGTGTGAAAAGACAATATATGGGTAATTATTTCAATACCTAGTAGGAAACCCAAAAAATCAGTAAGAATTTTGCATTAAGAATAATAATAAACACATCAGAGGTATATATAAACAACATATAATAAGACTGTCTACATATAATCAACCTAGAGACATATTCTCAATGTAAATTCATAACCTTAATTCCAACCTCAGATTCCTGCTCGAAGGTTCTACATATAACTCTTCTAGGAGAACAAACACCATGAGTCGATTATCTCTATTGGAGCCCATCTAAGATGCCATGATCATCGGGTCTCTCCATAATAAGAACATGATGTATTTTTTAAGACAATGATACAAAGAGGGGGGAAAACATCCATGTCCAAGGGGTATACCAACAACCTAATCCAGATTAACCATCTAAGTAGGGGATCGATGCCCGTGTAATGTCTTCCATGATGATACCAAGACCCCCCATGGGAAATGATGATAGCAGATCTAACATAAGGCCTCACAATGGGACTTAAAAACTCTATCTGACATATAAGTTCCTTATAGTAGATATCCACACTATGAATTTTATGTGACTCCATACTAAACCCTCATGGAATGGATCAAGGGACTATACCCTAATGAAATTTTTCGAAGATGATGATGATAACGACTAAAAGATGTTTTTAAGGAATAGAAAACATTCAGTTTTAGTACAAAACATGTAACTTTGTAACCAGGTCTAGCTCATGTATCAAGATCTCTGACTATGTTTGTATCTGAGTACACATCACGTCTCAGCTCTTTTACCCTACACCATGTCCTAGAACATCGCTTTGGTCATGTACACGAAGCCTATGCAGGTCTGTATTTGATTAAATATCACGTCCAATCCCATTTACTCGAATACATGTCCATGTACCATACTAGGTAAAATTTAATCTTCCAGGTAATGGTCACATGTTGAGTGACATATGTCACATGTGGTGTGATATTTATTATATATGAGAAAACCCGTGCGCCATTACTAGTGCCCCACATGGAGTGTTACTCTATAATACACACCATATGATATGGGATTTCAAAAAACCTAAAGGTTATTATTATATATACAAAACACCAATAAAACCCCTTATTATTTCACCAATCTCTCAAAGAGATCACAAATGTGGTCTGATCAGACCATTAATTTACCGGTCAACGGAATACATCCACTAAAACTCATAGGGAAACAGTCATTATTAGTCCTCATCACCAAAATATTACCCACTCGAACCAGAGGTCTCAAATGCATACTAAATGTTAAATAATCATCATAAAAACTCAATCATTTCATCTATATTAACTCATATTTACACTATCAATCTGTTTCAAAAATAAAATGGTGCACAACAATTGATTATATGTTTTTTATTCAAACCAATGGACAAAATGAATATCGATGATGAATGAATGAATAACGATGGGGAAAACACATAAAAAAAATATAAAAAAAACTCCATTTTAGGTTGGAATCGATCCATTATAGTTAGAATGATGAATGAATTTCAAGAACAAATAAACAATTCTCCCAAATTACCCAAAATTAATCCTTTACTCACAATACGATTAAACTGTGAATCAATCTGTTGTTCCGATGAATTTTTTCATTATTGTATAATAAACAAGGGATAAATCTATGAAATAAAAACATCTCACCTCAAGTATTATCAATCACTAGTGAAGGAAGATCAGAAGTTACTATCATTGGGGAGAGCCAAGCAATATGTTGGCACATCGATCCTAAATCTCAATCCAATATGGTGTTATTAACCCACAAAAAATCCTCCAAATATTTATCTAATGGATCAAAGGTTATACAGCTATCCCTGAGACACCATCTTAACCATATACGTAAAGAAAACAATTCATTATGTTTTAATCAAATTAACTAATTTAATAAATTAATTTAATTAAAAATTTTCCCAGGATCGCCACCGACCTGAACGTTTGATGCGCTCCATGGTTGAACCTATGGTAAAATCCATAATTTGAATTAAATGGGGTACTCAAACTTATAATTTGAGCCTCCATTATTTATTTTCTCAAATTTTTCATGAAGACTATGCTCATGGGATCTTTAATATATTTTAAGAAATTAATTTGGGCACACTAGTCCTCAGAATCTCATGTCGTCTAAACACCAAGCTTCGTAAGTAATTCATATATTATACTAAAGAAATATATAAATATATCAGAGTCATTAAACAAGAATTGGTGATATATTTTTATGATATAGAAGAAGAAAAATTAAAGGAATCAAAATTAGAATGTTCTTGTGAGTTCTTTCCTTATTGGGGTGACTCCTTTACTAACCGGATTATGCCTTTGAATAATGGAATTTTCATGATACAGACCCCACTAGGACATAGATAAGAATGTTTTGGGGGGTGGGGGGGGGGGTTTGAATTGTTTTTTCAATGTATGAATCATAAGGTGTTAGGGGAGGTAAATTGGTAAACATGGGTATTTATAATGTGATAAGAGAATAATTTTTGAATAAAATATTGAGTATTCATAAATTTAGGCCTAATATAGTAAATAGTGTAAATTTTATTAATTTATGATTAAAATTGAGGGTTATATGAGTTTCAATTGATTAAAAAATTGAATGGAATATTATGAATATATAATTAAAGGAAAATGAAAAAATATAGTTTTATTAGAATAAAATATAACTTAGGTTCCGAAATTTTGAACAGACATTTATAAATTCAACTTATTATATTTAAATATATTATTTTTGTTCCACAAATACAGATTTGGTAATGAAAAGTTTTCCTAATATTTTAAAATATTATTATAATATGATTGTATAATAACAATTACAATATTCATAAAAACAATATATTTACGATTCACCCATATATCATCTTTTTTATAACATTCCAAAACACTTTCCCTAAACTAAATTTGACATGATGATTATAGAGACGAAAATTAGTTTATGAAAATTATTTTCTAAATATGAGAAATTAAATTTTTAAAAAAAATCAAATTTATTACAAAATATAATTTTTTATAACTTAATTTTAATTTTCATCTTTAAAAAAATTACTTCTGATTACATAAAAGTATATGATAATTTATATAAAAAAAATATTTTTATAAAATAATTTTATTTAAAAAAATAATTCAAAAATTTAAATTGATCATAAAATTATATTTTAACTAAAATATAAAATATATATTTTACCAAAAATAAAATTATGTTTTATTTGTGTCAAACATTTACTTTATCATATTTGAAACATTTATTTAATTATATTGTGATTTAAATTCTTAAAATTTTATTCTCTATATGTAATGTTCTAAATTAATATATTGAATTTGTTTTATTATTTAGTTCATGTGTTGTATATAATAATATAATACTAAATATGACAAAATTTGAAATAGAATGATATTTTCTTATATAAAGGTATAGGTTTTTAAATAGTCTATGAGGATGGACACCTGATAAGAAAATGATATTCGATGAAGGTGAGGTAATTTCCAGTAGATTTAGGTTGTGGTTCGGAAGTCCCTAAGGGTGGACACCAAATAAAACTAACGTATCATTTCTAGTGGAAAATTATACCACCAAAAAATATATATAATTATCAAGGTCCCAATAGGTTTATAAATATATAGAGATAATACATAGAATTCTATTACATTCTTCCCCTCCTCATTGGCTTGAGAAGTGATGGGTGTTTTACTAGGACTTAGGTGACATCCCCAAGACACCAATGGAAGGAAATAAATACAAAGGGCCTCAAAATAATTTGGGGGACAATTTATCCTTTGAAAGATAAAAAATCTAAATTACATCAATAATAAATAACAAAACATTTATATGGGTAAAGATAAAAAAATACAACAGAAAACATAAGCATCCAAAAAACATATCAGAGTAGAAGTGGAAACTAGAAGAAATACTCAAAGAGAACTAAAATATGAGAAATACAAAAACTACTACGTGAAATCAACTAGATTCACCCAACCCGCTCTAAGATCCAAATATACATTACATTCCCAAGGTATTATAAATAATCACTAAAGAACTGAGATAATTATCATTTACCTATGTCTCAATAGATGAAATCTGGAAAAGAACAAAATTTCCCAAGTAGGAAGTAAGTATTCACTCATTAGGATTTCCCCAAATGACTTCCTAACTCATTACATTAGGAAAAATATGTTTGAATAATTTAAATAATAAAATTTTATATAGTAAGAAAATATATATCAAATCCCTAAGAAATTTTACATGAAATGAAATAAAAAATACAATAAACCATTTCTCAATTAATTTGGCATACCCATAACCATGTTTCCAAAAACACCATGAATGAACATGTGATAGTTTTATACTCATGAGTGTTATCTCATCAATTCATCAAGTCATCACAAGGTGATGAATACAAGGTGCCCTAAAAGAACACACCCTTTCTATAGGGTCATGTTTAATAAATATGAACTCCCTCAAACCATGTATAAAAACATTCATGCGAAAACATTCCTCATAAAAATTTATCATACTTTAATTAATTTAAATTACCAATTTACAATTTTCAAAAACCAAATTATAATTTTAAAATAATCATTATAACATTTTAAAAAGGGGGTTTCCCTGAAATCTACCAACTTTTCCCATGTTCTAAATATATAAACAAAATGGGTCACCATCAATAATCACACAAGTATTTAACAACCATTTCATTAAATTTATTTAATAAAAACTAATAATTCAAGGTCTAAGTAATGTGGATAAAATATGTAATCCACCTACCTCAAAATGGTTGGAAAGGAATGAAAAATACAACATATATTTAAGATTCAGTCACAACCCATGTTCCCATTATTAGATCCAACACGGTCTCATCATGATTTACACCACACCATGTAGATATATCCTCGACATATTATATATATTGTTCGAAAAGGGAAAATAAGAATAGATATAAGATAAAAAAGAAAGAACCAATACTTAATGATGAATGAGAATCTCTAATATGATTTTATTTTACTATGAAATGGTTTCATGTAGAAAGAAAAACCCAATCAATCCTAGAGAGTAAATGGAATTTAGGTTATGGAGTGATTAGGTGATTATAGAGGCTTTGGGGAATTAATTCAAATTAGATTCACATTTTTAGGTGTTACAACTATACACTTCATGGTTAGGCTATAATAATTGGAAAACCAAATGCAATCTGTGTAGTGATACTATCTTAAGAAAACACCTCACATGGTTGGGTCACACGATTTAAGAAATTGTGTGTCAACTGTGATTTTTTCACTTTTTCGATTTGTATAGTTTCACCTAGGCACACAAACTGTATGAAAAAACTATACACCAACCATGTGGCTACAAAATTCCCAAAGTCTTCCCCTACACAGTTTCTTGGAGATGGTGTATGTTTTCTACTAACCGTATATAAATTGTGCACCTTTATAAAAGCCTCCAAAAAAATTCAAAAACCCCATCATAACATCAAAAAACATATCAAAACAATTATATATACTCATAATAAATGAAAAAAATTTATATATACCTAAAACCAAGGGGGCTATATTCCCCACAACATTGGTCTTTCCATCCGTAGAAAGTATAAAACCCATGTTTTCTTCGAAGACTTCATGACACTACCCTAATATTTTCTTTAATGCTCCCACATTTATTAGTAAATATTATCATGTTTCCATAATACCCACACTAAACTAAATATTTTCTTAGTAAAATCTAATCTTTTCTTTCCAGAATTCATACTATTTCATGAATCAACATAGTATATAGTTCTGGGTTAATGTGATTCCATTGAATCACATGGTCAGGATCATGTTGGTACATATTCAAATGAGATAAATAAAACACATTTTTCGTTGAACTAAACCTTTTTGAAAATAAAAATCAATATTCCAACTCTTCTACTCATTCTAGAATCTCAAAAGTGTTTATGTATTTAAAATACAACATGAAATTCTTAAAAAAATGACAACTTCCAAGACATAGAGTGATTTATAAAAACAAATGGTAACTCACCTCAAGTAAAAATGGTCATCAGTGATGATTAGGATATGATTTATGATTACTTAGTTTCATCTTTATCCTATTTCTGATCATCCAATTCTCTAATATTGTCTCTTGAAAATCGTTGGGTCCAATTAGTTAAGTATCTCATGTTTTCACCTAACAAGGTGGTGAACGAAAAGGATTCTCATACAATGATTCAAAACGAGACATATTTATCGAGTGCTGATAATTATTATTGTATCATAACTCCACAAAAGGTATATGATTCTCCCAAGAGCCACTAAAATCCACAACATAAGCCCTATGAATGTACTTCATATTTTTATAGTCTATTTAGACTCTCCACCAATTTTAGGATGTTAATTCATACTCATAGTCAATTGTGTTCAAAGGTATTTTTGTTAGGATTTCAAAAATTGAGATATAAACTTGGGGTCTCAGTCAGATACAATCGAGACTATAATTCCATTCATCTTTATGAATTTTTGAATACAGATTATTGAAAATTCTTCGACCATATTATATTGACGAATTGAGAAGAATCAACCCGAATTTTTGAGTTGATCCGCAATCAACTATATAGAATCACGTTTCCTAACTATCATTGGTAGATATGTTACAAAAACTATGGATATGTGCTCCAATTTTCAAAATATAATTGGTAAATACTATAAAATATCCATTTTCTATTGATTATAATCCTTGAATTAATAATATGGAGGAATATTGAAATATACACTACTACTTCAATTTTCTTTCCAACCCACCAAAAATAATCTTTGAACACATTTTATATATTCTGTAATCCTAGATGAATATCCCATATTGAATGGTGGTAGGAACTAAGAAGATATTCTTGAAAAGATAAAGGTATGTCTATCTGATCTCAAAATCACAATTATTATCCCCCATCTAGATTCTAACACTCTGCGGTATCCCCACTATTTATTTTTCACCTCATACTTACAGAAGTAGGATCATATGTCTGAGCAACTCTGACCTACTCAACCAAGTCGATAACAAATGTAAATGGAAATAAAACAATAACATCACCATGGTATGATAAATCTATAAAAATATCCACAATGAATTCCATTAAAATATAATGTCCTAAATACTCCTAATACAATTAAATATATTATTTCATGCTCAATGCTTCCACCACAGAGTTCCCACTACAAATGTATAAATTAATTTTATGTCAAACATCTAAAAATACTCTATCTATCTGCACTACCATAAACTCATATCTATTTGTGAGAAAATGTGTTTAAAACTCTTATTATCTATAAAAAATATGAATATTTTACCAAAGTGATAATGACTCCAAGTCCTAAAAGCATAGACCACATCATTGAATTACAAATCATGTGTTGGGTAGTTCTTATCATGAAAACGTAAATTCTATGAACTATAAAAAACATCATGATCTCTCTACATGAGAAAAAAATCCCAACCCTGATCTTGGTGATTCACAATATACTACAAAGAATTGTATAGACTCTAGAAACCTGAGGATGTTATTTGATGTCCCAATTACCTTAAGTTCTTTAATGGATTTTTTGAATTCATCATTCCATTGTAAAGGAATGACTTTCTTCATTAATTATTTCATTGGTAATTCCAAACTAGAAAAAATATGTACAAAATTTCTATACTACCCCACTAAGACAGGAAAAAGGAATCCTCATTTATAACTCAAAATTGGTGATACCCTGGACATAATTCACTTTTATAGAACTACTAGGATCCCCTCAATTGATAAAACAATTCTTAAATGCATAGATGTGGATACTAATTCATTGTCATAACTTGGATAAGATTATGATAATCCACAAAAAATTATATGGTTTACATCCACCTTTATAAATAGAAATGGTTCTACCTGTAGAGACATGCATGGTCGAATGAACCAATTTATTTCCAGTTCTTCCAACAGAACATTCAATTCCATCAATTATATTAGTTCTATCTGATAAGACTAAAGTGATATAGGTCTGGTCTCTAGTAAGAGATCAATCATAAACTCATCCTCCATTTTTGTTGGAAACCATGAGGAATTATTGGAGAAAATGTCAGTAAAGTAGTCAAAAATAGTTGTAAGATATATTTTAACAATGACATCCACATTTTTAAGGTATGTTCTTCTGAATGATACGAGTTTTTTTCTCACCAAAGGATTCAAAATTCCTGCCAAAATTGTAACAACCCGAGATTTTAAAAGATACATTATTTTTAATTTCATTCATATCTTCTCTTGTACGATACACCAAGATTATCTTGCACTATACGCAACACCTTATTAGCTTCCAGTATACGCAACACTATTCTGGGCTCGTGTTACGCAAAATTTCAAGTTCGTTTGATATAAGTTATTCTACACAACATTGAGTGTATATATATATATTCAATGTATAAATAAAATATGGTTGGATTCTGATATACGCAACAACAAAGGAGTCATGCACTACACGCAACCCTGACTTGGCTTGCATTACATGCAATCACGACCTTCCCTGATAGCGTGTGTTGTACGCAATACCGGTTTTTACTAAACAAAAATATATTATTATAATATTGTTATGAACTAGATTTTATGAATAGTATTAACTAAATTTTTAATTTTATAACATTATTATTCATCTTACATATTTTCTAGAACATGGTATAAGAACAAAATAAATATTTCTGGTAAAATAAGTATTTTTCAAAAAAATATAGTTTTTCGGCCTTTTGATGGCGAACCCACTTTAAATATAGTTTTTGAAATGTTTATAAGTTCCATTTGACAAAATAAAATTATTCTTTGGAATAAATAAATAAAAATTTACTTTGGATAAGTTTTTCATTTTATTCTGATAACTTTCGTATTTTAATGAATAGTAAAAACACGCTATATTTTAACTAAAAACAACTTTTTTCATCGTAATATCTTATGTTGTTAAATTATAATATTTAATGGTTTTAAAGTATAAATAAAATATATTTTTACCATTTAATATAATGTATGTCATTAGAATTTATTTTACCTTGAATTCGTAGGTTAAATCAATTCAATCTTTTGCAATGTTTTAAAGAAAAACCCGTTTTCTTTAGACAACGAGATTAATTTTAATTTAATTTCTGCAACTTTTGTGTGTTGAATTTTGAAAAATGGATTCCATATTTGGAATCAGTGGGTCCAAATTATGTTAATAAGGTACTTTTTATTTTTGGGCATTGTGAATAGTAACTACGGTAAATTTTATTTACCATAGTTAAAGGTAAATCGGGTAATTAAGGGTAAATATAAGATTATAAAATTATCCTAACACTTGGAAAAATCCTATTGGATGACTAAAAGTCGACCCATATCACCTAAGGGTCATATTAGATTCATTTAATGAATTTTGTTCCATGAAAATAATTTAATTATTATTAAAACCAAAGAAAGTGACAACATGTCACTCTCTTAAAAACTATAAGTATAATAATTTTAAGTTAGTGATAAACTTCATGAAACTTCGAAAATTGATAGTCTACAGAAATATAAATAAATTATCTACATCATGATAATTTATATATAATTTTTTGGGATTAAATAATTATCATTAATTGTGACACAATAGTGATGCGGAAATTAATTATCTAGTGAAAAATCAAGAATATAGTTTTTATTAAACTAATAGTAACTATAAAAGTCACAAAACCCTGACCAAAACTTATTGGTGATGTAAATTTAAACTATACTCATCCAATGGTCGAATATTTGACCATTTGGAGTCTTATAAAAGCAATTATGACACTTATATTATTTTATTTTAAATGATTCCAAAGTTGTCACCTTGATAATTTAATAAATATAAAAATTTAACTATTGTGATTTTAAGATGATAAATTCGAGTAAAAGTATAATTGTGAAAGTTAATAGATTTATCTTCATCATAGGATTTTATTTTTAATTTTTATGCAACATATAAGTATATTAAATAATTATACAAAAATGTTGTAGTAATTGTTTTATTAAGAGATAAACCAAATAAATGGATTTAAAAATAACAAAATAAATTTTATATGAACTATTTAATGTTCTCCACTAATTTTCTAGATACATATGGCCTTTTATAAAACTATTAATGCTTTTATTTCGAACATATCTTCTGTATATATTTTATTTAAATTCATATTAATGAATAGGGTCAAAATTGACACTATTGTTATTTTATAAAAATAACATATTATAAAATTGTTTAAAAATCACAAAAATATTTAAAAATGATAAATTTAAAATTATATAGTCTAAAATGTTATAAAGTATCCAATTATGGAAAATTCACAAAAAAATAAGTAATTTTTTTGTTATAAGTTAAAATTTAGAATGTTATTACCACAAATAAAATTAAATTGATTAAGTAAGGATAAATCAAGTTGATAATGTTTAAAATAATTTCCTAACATGTCTAAATTTTATTGGTTAATGAGATTACAACCCCATCTCATCATATATTCGAATATGAGTCATTTTTTGGGGGTTTTTAAGTGGGGTTAGATTTATTATAAATTAATATTTTTAAGATTTCCAAAGGTGCCCCTCTCCTCCCTTATAAAAGGGAACATCCTCCCTCTCTTCCTCACACCACATTGAGCCTTCAAGCTCGGCCAACCCCTGACAAATTTTATTCTCCACTTCCATAGAAATATCCTAGAGGTCCTGGTATTCTTCAAAGACCAATTTTAGTGCCCAAAGAGGAGGTCTCAAAGAGGCGCTTCAAAGAAGAGGTAATGACTGTAACTGATTATTTCAACTTTATTTCTTCTTCCACTTCTTCTTCTTAGGTTGTTTAATTATTAAGTAATAACATCAGTTTCAATAATATAATGATATGTTATTATAAGTATGAAACAACCCTATTTCACCATATATTTATCCTACGGAAAATGAAATCACCGAGCGTGCGTACGTACGGAATACCGTCTCCACGCCGTGGTGTAATCTATTTTCCACCACCACATTACATGTATGGGTATAATGGTGAAATTAATGAATATATATGATTATTGTAAATTGATATTTATTCTGTAATATTATACATACACATTAATACAATTCCACGATCATGGGAATGATATCATTGCTGGTGCGTATGTACGGAATACTGTCTCCACGACGCGATGACATTCACTCTCCATGATAACCATTCAAGAATGATTATAAAGTATATATAATAAGTAATCATGAAATATATGACCTAATAATGCTACTGGATTTATGTATAAATATATTTATGTCATCTAATTAATTCCATTCAATTCAACGAGGAAACGAAAACAACGTTCATGCGTACGTACAGCCTACCGTCTCCATGAACGGTGTATTTCATTCCTTTTATAGATCTATAATATATATATGTATATGATGAATATATATTATTTATAAATCATGTTTTACATTCTAGAATTATGTAAACCAGGATATAAGTAATAATATCAATAACAACAACTCAAAACACATACGACAAATAAAATGATTTTTCCCAAAACGCTGCTTTAACATGAAATTTAAAAAAGAACGGTTAATATAAAGTCATAAGTGAAACATATATGATATCATAACAATGAATATGATTCTGTAATAAGTCAATGACATTATTTAAATCATTATACAGGAGGTTCGGATACGTACGATGCATATCAGACCTCAGGTAAGGGATAATTGTGCAAATCTCATTTGTATCCAAGATTGCTTATTCGTAAGTATTTACTGGGGATATTTCTATCATCCATGTCCATGTTTTATAAAAGTGTATTCATGTATGTTTAATATCCTTTTAACTGTTTTCGACTTTTACCCCATGGTATGGAAGGAATCTTTCTTTTATTTACCCTACAAGGTACTTTTTGACTTTTTCGGCAAAAGTATGAGAAGAATGTTTTTTTAACTTATACGGAACGAAAGGATTTTTACGGTGTTATAAAGCCTTATTTTCATGAATCTTCCTCCAAAAGATTACATGACTATTTTCAACAAAATCTTTTTCTTTTAAAATTACATGATGTTTTGTGAAAAGAAATTGATTTTGAAGAAGAAAGGATATTTTCCTCAAGAATTCATTTCAAGTGTTTTATCAAAACCATTTTTCATCTAAGATGACATTATTTCATATGTGTATGTTTCAAGTATCATGTATCTATGATTTACACGGTTTCACTTTCCTTATTATGAAATTATATCCATTTCTTTTATATGGATTATGTGATGATGGGATGATGTTTATGAAACCCATTTTATTCTTTGGGTTATGATGAATGATTTATGTTTATGTTGTGGCATAAGTAAGAATGATTTCATTATGAGATGGGTGGGACCTATATCTACCTCAAATTCATTGGGTAAAGATTTTATATCTTATGAGATAGACATGGCTGGAATGGTAAGTTAAACCGGTTCAGTGTTACAGGACTGAAATGAGGAGTGAACTCGATTCAGAATGGGACTTTGTCCACTAATATGGTCTTGGAAGAAATGCCTTGGCTACTAGGGAAATCATTACATGTGCTTAATTGATGCCACAATTACATGTTTTACTCCCATGATATTTTATCATGATTTATGTTCCATTATGATCTATGCCTTATGTACATCCATGTTTTATGTCGTTGCTCATGATTTTTTATGTTCATGTTTTTTTAAGTTCAAATGTATATGGTATGTTTTATTTTATCCATGCTTACCCTTACTCAGAATTTGAGCTCACCCTTTTTATGTTTTCTTTTCCCCCAGGATTTAAATAAAGATTTTAGGTAAGGAAACAAAAAAGGGAAGATCTTTATGGGAGATGTTGAAGATCTTTCACCATGATTAGAAGATTATGTTCTATGTTTCCAAAGACACTAAACTATTACGGTCCTTGTGTGTCTGTTTTTGGTATGTACTAAGTATTCCACAAAAGTAATGTAATTTCCATGTACGTCAAGCTTCAGGCCGCTACAGTTGGTATCAGAGGAAAGGTTTAGTCAACCTTTGGAAACTAGGATGCGAAAACGTTAGTGAGATACCTAGAGATATTTCTAAGGTATGTCTAGGTATGTCTCTAAGGTTAAGTATACTCATAGGTTATAGTCCTAGAATTGCTCTAAGGATCTTATAATTTAACCTAAGATGATAGATATTGACGGTACTTCCCCTTTACTATGTTGTTTTCTCTAGCATGATTTTGCCTCTCACAAAATTATTTTTTTGTTTTAGTTAATGGAGGGAACCAGAAGGATTTCGGTTAACATTGAATTCATTGGACAAATTGGTGACTATGAGCAACAAAATTGTGTAATGCGTAGAGAGAATGATATTGTGATTATACCGAATCAGTCATCGTGATATATGTTTAACAAGGTGAAATTTAGTGATATTCCTAATTCATCAAATAAGATTAATATAGACTATTATGCATGTTCACATGTTGAGGAGCATAAAGAAAAGAATATTGAGATTTCTAAAGAAGGGAAGAAAAACCTTGAGGAATACCTCAAATGGAGGGACCAATGTTATCTGTGTAGAGAAAAGGGTCATAGAGTGACAGACTGTTATGGAGTTCAATGTATAATTTGTGGAGAACATGGGAATCACCCAACTCAATGCCCTGACCTAAAAATTTACTTCTAAATCAAGGAAGGAATTATTCCATGAAAATCATTGAAGTGGATGGATTGAAGTGTTTATGTATTGGTATTCAAGAATAATGTTTTTTAGGTACTTTTATTGTGTATTGGAATATTTTTGTATTAGTCTATTGTGGTTTCCAATAATTTTAAGGTACCAGTAACCATGAAATGTGATTCAAATATTTTGAAAAGCAGATGATATGCGCATAATGAAGGGATAAGGAGAAAATGAAATGTTTGACAGTATTCATGAGCTCATGATTGATATAAGGACTAAGTGATATCATGGTTTGAGTATATAGAATAATGAGGATTTTGGTATGTGGAAAGTGTTAACTTTTAACTGCATTCATGTTTTCAATATGGTTCAATGGGTATTCATTTTTCAAGAGAATACATGATTAAGGTATTCACATGATTGGAATAACAAGATATATGGGGGATAAATGATGATATTCTCATGCTTGGTTGATGACATTTCAAGTAATCGTTTTCTTAATACTATGATCTTGGACCAATGTATTTTAGATAAGACTAAATATTGGAATGAATTATGTTGTAAAAAAGTTAGTATTGTTTAAGGATAGAACTTTTTTTTTGATATTATTGATGGGATGTTATAGTAATGTAGTTTTAGAAAAAAGACAATATGCAGGATGGGCGACAACCCATCGCATCGGACAAGGCTGTGGGAATTGAACCCATAACCGAAGTGCGACTGGCCTTTATCGCCTACCACTGGCCTACACGAAGTCCCTATTTAGTAGAAAATAGTTTATTATATTAAGTAGTATGATATATGAAGTATAAGTCTATTTTAGGAACCATATATGATTAATCTCACTATAGATGGACTTATGTATTTTTTTGATAACTTTTCTAACCTTTTGTTTGATACAGATGGAATGACCCATCATTCTATCACATGATCTGCTAACACATCATGAATGACAAATTCAACTTCATTTCTTTAAGATATGAAGTGAAAATTGTCCAAAGAATGACCAATGGTGAGACTATACCAAAATCACGAAAGTATTTCTTCTAATTTCATCATCTTTAGGGAAATGATCTTGAGAACCAAAAATGTTGTCCTAGTGCCTTTATATCCGATGAATTAGATGGTACCATATATCATCACAAATTTTTGGCTTTTTCATAGCCATGTTCTCTACCACTGTCTATCAGAACATGATGGTTAGATTTCTCTTCCATATCCATAATTTCACCAATGTTATCCTATATAGAAACCCAATGATGAGTTAATTTGGGTAACCATTATATTTTAAGCATTAGTTTTTAAAGTTCGGTTATGGTATTTCTTTTTATGATGTGGGTTTCTATGAATAGTAAACGATTTATAACCCCGACGAATTTCGAGGGCGAAATTCATTTTAAGGGGGGTAGAATGTAACAACCCAAGATTTTAAAAGATACATTTCATTTAATTTTATTTATATCTTCTGTTGTACGATACACCAAGATTATCTTGCGCTATACGCAACACCGTATTAGCTTGTAGTATACACAACACTATTCTGGGCTCGTGTTACACACAATTTCAAGTTCGTTTGATAGAAGTTATTCTACACAACATTGAGAGTGTATATATATATATATTCAATGTATAAATAAAATATGGTTGGATTTTGTTATACGGAACAACAAAGGAGTCCTGCACTACACGCAACCCTGACTTGGCTTGCATTACATGCAATCGTGACCTTCCTGTATAGCGTGTGTTGTATGCAATACCGGGTTTCACTAAACAACAATATATTATTATAATATTGTTATGAACTAGCCTTTATAAATAGTATTAACTAAATTTTTAATTTTATAACATTATTATTCATCTTACACATTTTCTAGAACATGTTATAAGAACAAAATAAATTTTTTGGGTACAATAAGTATTTTTCAAAAAAATACAGTTTTGCCGCCTTTTGATAGCGTACCCACATTAAATCTAGTTTTTGAAATTTTTATAAGTTCCATTTGACTAAATAAAATTATTCTTTGGAATCAAGAAATAAAAATTTACTTTGGATAAATTTTTCATTTTATTCTGATAACTTTCATATTTTAATGAATAGTAAAAACACGCTATATTTTAATTAAAAACAACTTTTTTCATCATAATATCTTATTTGGTTAAATTATAATATTAAATGGTCTTAAAGTATAAATAAAATATATTTTTACCATTTAATATAATTTATGTCATTAGCATTGATTTTACAATCAATTCGTATTTTAAGTCAATTCAATCTTTTGCAATGTTTTAAAGAAAAACCTGTTTTCTTTCGACGACGAGATTAATTTTAATTTAATTTCTGGAACTTTTGTGTATTGAATTTGGAAAAATGGATTCCATATTTGGAATCAGTGGGTCTAAATTATTTTAATAAGGTACTTTATATTTTTGGGCATTGTGAATAGTAACTACGGTAAATTTTATTTACCATAGTTAAAGGTAAATCGGGTAATTAAGGGTAAATATAAGATTATTAAATTACCCTAACAATTGGAAAAATCTCATTGGATGACTAAAAGTCGACCCATATCACCTAAGGGTCGGATTAGATTCATTTAATGTACTTTTTCCCATTAAAATAATTTAATTAATTTTAAAACCAAAGAAAGTGACAACATGTCACTCTCTTAAATACTATAAGTATAATAATTTTAATCAAGTGATAAACTTCATGAAACTTTGAACATTAATAGTCTACAGAAATATAACAAAATTATCTACATCATGAGAATTTATATATAATTTTTTGGGATTAAATAATTATCATTAATTGTGACACAATAGTGATGCAGAAATTATTTATCTAGTGAAAATCAAGAATGTAGTTTTAATTAAACTAATAGTGACTATAAAAGGCAAAAAACCCTGACAAAACCTTATTGGTGATGTAAATATAAACTATAATCATCCAATTGTCGAATATTTTACCATTTTGAATCTTATAAAAGCAATTTCGACACTTATATTATTTTATTTTAAATGATGCCAAGGTTGTCACCTTCATAATTTAATAAATATAACAATTTAACTACTGTGATTTTAAGATGATAAATTAGAGTAAAAGTATTATTGTAAAATTTAATAGATATATCATCATCATAGGATTTTATTTTTAATTTTTATGCAACATATAAGTATATTAAATAATTATACAAAAATATTGTAGTAATTATTTTATTAAGAGATAAACCAAATAAATGGTTTTGAAAATAATAAAATAAATATTATATGAACTATTTAATGTTATCCACTAATTTGCTAGATACATATGGAATTTTATTAAACTATTAAAGCTTTTATTTTGAACATATCTTCTGTATGTAATTTATTTAAATTCATATAAATGAATAGTGTCAAAATTGACACTATTGTTATTTTATAAAAATAACATAATATAAAATTGTTTTAAAATTACAAAAATTTTTAAAAATTCTAAATTTAAATTTATATGGTCTTAAATGTTATAAAGTATCCAATTATGGAAAATTCACAAAAAAATAAGTAATGTTTTTGTTATAAGGTAATATTTAGAATGTTATTACGACAAATAAAATTAAATTGATTAAGTAAGGATAAATCAAGTTGATAATGTTTAAAATAATTTCCTAACATGTCTAAATTTTATTGGTTGATGAGATTACAGCCCTATATCATCTTATATTCAAATATGAGTCATTTTTGGAGGTTTTTAAGTGGGGTTAGATTTATTGTAAATTAATATTTTTAAGATTTCCAAAGGTGCCCCTCTCCTCCCTTATAAAAGGGCACCTCCTCCCTCTCTTCCTCACACCACATTGAGCCTTCAATCTCGGAAAAAACATGACAAATTTTCTTCTCAACTTCCATAGAAACATCCAAGAGGTCCTGGTCTTCTTCAAAGACCAATTTTAGTGCCCTAAGAGGAGGTCTCAAAGAGGCTCTTCAAAGAAGAGGTAATGACCGTTACCGATTCTTTCAACTTTATTTCTTCTTCCACTTATTCTTATTAGGTTTTTTCATTTTGAAGTAATAACATCAGTATCACTAATATAATGATATTTTATTATAAGTATTAAACAACCCTATTTCACCATATATCCATCCTACGGAAAATCAAATCACCGCGCGTGCGTACGTACGGAATACCGTCTCCACACCGTGGTGTAATATATTTTCCACCACCACATTACATGTATGGTTATAATGGTGAATGTAATGAATATATATGATTATTGTAAAGTGATATTGATTCTGTAATATTATACATACACTTTAATACAATTCCACGATCATGGTAATGATATCATCGCTCATGCGTACGTACGGAATACCGTCTCCACGACGCGATGACATTCACTCTCCATGATAACCATTCAAGAATTATTTTAAAGTATATATAATAAGTATTCATGAAATATATGACATAATAATTCAACTAGATTTATTTATATATATATTTATTTCATCTACTTAATTCCATTCAATTCAACGAGGAAACAAAAACAGCGTTCATGCGTACGTACAGCCTACTGTCTCCATGAACGGTGTATTTTATTACTTTTATCGATCTATAATATATATATGTATATGATGAATATATATTATATATATATATCATGTTTTACATTCTGGAATTATGTAAATCAAGATATAAATAATAATATCAAGAACGACAAGTCAAAACAAATATGATAAATAAAATGATTTTACCCAAAACGCTGCTTTAACATGGAATTTACAAAAGAACGGGTAATATAAAGTCATAAGTGAAAAATATATGATATAATAACAATGAATACGATTTTTTAATAAGTCAATGAAATTATTTAAATCATTATATAGGAGGTTCGGATACGTACGAAGCATATCGGACCTAAGGTAAGGGATAATTTTGCAAATCTCATTTTTATCTGAGATTTCTTATTCGTAAGTATTTACTGGGGATATTTTTATCATCCATGTCCATGTTTTATAAAAGTGTATTCATGTATGTCTAATTTCCTTTTTACCATTTTTGACTTTTACCACATGGTATGGAAGGAATATTTCTTTTATTTACCCTACAATGTACTTTTTGACTTTTCCGGCAAAAGTACGAGAAGAATGTTTTTTTAACTTATACGGCACGAAATGATTTTTACGGTGTTATAAAGCCTTTTTTTCATGAATCTTCCTCCAAATTATTTAATGACTATTATCAACAAAATCTTTTTCTTTTAAAATTTCATGATGTTTTGTGAAAAGAAATTGATTTTTAAGAAGAAAGGATATTTTCCTCAAGAATTCATTTCAAGTGTTTTATCAAAACCATTTTTCATCTAAGATGACATTATTTCATATGTGTATGTTTCAAGTATCATGTATCTATGATTTACATGGTTTCACTTTCCTTATTATGAAATTATATCCATTTTTTATATGGATTATTTGATGATGGGATGATGTTTATGAAACCCATTTTATTCTTTGGGTTATGATGAATGATTTATGTTTATGTTGTGGGACAAGTAAGAATGATTTCACTATGAGATGGGTGGGACCTATATCTCCCTCCAATGCATTGGGTAAAGATTTTATATCTCATGAGATAGACATGGCTGGAATGGTAAGTTAATCTGGTTCAGTGTTATAGGACTGAAACGAGGAGTGAACTCGATTCAGAATGGGAATGTGTACACTAAGATGGTCTTGGAAGCAATGCCTTGGCTAATATGGAAATCATTACATCTGATTAATGGATGACACAATTACATGTTTTACTCCCATGCTATTTTATCATGAATTATGTTCCATTATGATCTCTGCCTTATGTACTTCCATGTTTTATGTCGTTGCTCATGATATTTTATGTTCAAGTTTTTTTTAAGTTCAAATGTATATGGTATGTTTTATTTTATCCATGCATACCCTTACTGAGCATTTAAGATCACCCTTTTTATGTTTTATTTTCCCCCAGGATTAAAATAAAGATTTTAGGTTAGGAAACAAAAAAGGGAAGATCTTTATGGGAGATGTTGAAGATCTTTCACCCCGATTAGAAGATTACGTTCCAAGTTTCCAATGACAGTAAACTATTACGGTCCTTGTGTGTCTGTTTTTGTTATAAACTAAGTATTCCGAAAAAGTAATGTAATTTCCTTGTACGTCAAGCTTAGGGTCTCTACAATAATATCCTTTATATTCCAATATCCTCTAAATATATTCTCAACACCCTAGAGAGATGTGTAACTATCCTTTTGAGAGTATAAGTAAATTCGGTACTTGAATGATATCATCCAACACATTCCAAAAATGAATTCATATAAGTCCATCATAATCAAATTAAAATACCAAAGAAACATATCCCTATTAATTGTTCTAGAAGAAGATTTACATGTAACGGGTCAACATCTTGTTTAGCCAAGAGGAGTTAGATGTTTTAACATAGAAGGAATTATCTCAACATGAAAACCATAAATGATCTATAGCATGAGAAGATATAAATGAGTGGGACACCCCGAAATAAAATATAACTTTTATAAGGGTATAATTAAAAATAATCATACTTATCACCATCGAAAGACCAGATTGATTAGACACTATCAGTTTCTTAGCTCTATACAATTTCTTACTCACTACAGTTTTCTCTTTATTACCCTATTGAGATTTTACTAGTTGAATATTCATGGAATCCCAAGAATCACCTTGTAAATCATGGTTATTATGATGGTAATTATTATCTTGTACTCAGATCATTGAATAATATGATGTATATGAAATATGAGATGTGTCTCTAGAACTTGACCTTGGAGAAATATGATAATATCACTAAATATTTCAATTCTACTTTTAATTGTGACATTATCTATGTGGTATTGAACAATCTCACTACACATTCTTGAAATAACTGTATTAAAGATATACCATCTTAATTTTTAGTCAATGAAATTTTTTTGATGATCCCATTATCTTATTCTGAGGTGTACCACCACTCTAGAAGTAGGTTTCCCTATTCCACTTTTCCTTATCATTATAGCTCCCACATATTTACTTAGGAATAAACATGATCCCTCCCAATGTATCTCCCAATATATCCCTTTCATCCAACTTTCCTCTATTGACTATTTATGTATAATATATTATAAAAACATTGATAATATTTTACCAAATATCAATCCTCAAACCCAACTAAAATACGTGTTCCTTCGAGGACTCACTCGCAGAAAATTCCATAAAAAATGAGACTAAATTAAAACATTTAGGTACATACTTTATCACTATGAGTTTCTCTAACTTTATACTAAATAATTCTATTTTTCTAAAAATCTGAATTGTGTAACTATATAATTTCTTTGTTAAAAAATTTCTCAAAATTATCTCATGTGTTGCCTTGGTCCATTTTTTCCTAAACAACTAATTCTCACCATTATCATTCCAAATCATCTAGAATATTTACTTCCAACTTTAATTTTAGATTTTCTAGTGTCCTATGAAAATGAAATACTTGATTCATATAAATAAACCAGGCCTTTTTTTCTAGATGAAAATCTAATCTAAATATGAAAAGATTATTATTTTATTACAAAACAAATAGTCGACATTCTTAGGATCATAATTCTAGTTGCCCCTATCCATGACCTCAAATGCATAGACAATGATTTGGATCAATTTTTGGTTCAGTTATGGTTTTTTTGAAACTATATCTCTAGTATCCTCTTTCGTTTCATTTCTACGATGCCGACTCAGTACCATTCACTATAACCAAAATTAAACACCATTTTTTTCAATAATTATAAATTGAAGGGAAATAATTTATAATTCACCACATAAAAACATATCACAACATATCTTTCATAAATTCAAAAACCTTCAACATTTCAACTATTTTTTAAAATAATACAACCATAATATTCAAAATAACCATTTTCACTATTTTCAGAAATCGTCACTTTTTGTCCATGAGATAAACCATTGAACATTGAATGAATAATTTAGTGATTGGGGGAATACATACTATCAATTCATTTCACAGAACTCACATCATTTGAACCAATTATGATGAGGTTACTATACTCTTAAAAGTGTCTCCAAATACTTCTGTACCCAAACAACATGGTAACTTGAAGTTCAACATAAATAGGTTAGCTATGTATTTCTATGATATAAATTTAATATTCCTATGATCATATCTCCTTGATACTAACCTAACTCTAGCAAAAAACGAGAATGATACCTTTTACCCCAAAAAGATAGAGAAATTGGGAAAAATTAATACCATTTCCAACTGAAGGACCAAACAAAGAAAATTCCATTTCTTATATCAAATAAAAAATGATAAGATATAGTTTTAAGCATCCAAATACTCCCAATTGGCCTAATAGTTGATGGGTGTGACAGTAGGCCTTAGGCGGAATCCCCAAGACACCAATGGTTGGGAATAAATGCTCGGGGCTTCATTAGTATTTAGAGGGTAATTTTCCATTTGAAATATAAAAAATCCAAACTATATAAACAATAACCAACCAAACCTTTATGTGATACGGGATTTTAAAATGGAACTCAAAATAGAACCAAACCAGAAAAACCATATCATAGTAAAATTGGAATCCAAAATAAAAACATGGAGATAACTAAAAGACTAAAAAAATTCAAAACTCCCATGTGATATCAACCAGAAACACCCAACACCCTTAAATATAAAACTTTTTATTCCATGTCCATGAGATCATGATGCATCACCAATGACTTAATAACACATATCACTAGAACAAAACATGTTATAAAAATCTATATAAAATAATTTTATGTAGTAAAGAAGTTTATATAAAATCCATAAATAATTTTCCATGGAATGAAATAAAACAATCCTTTCAAATATTTTATTAGTTTATTTGTCATTACCTAAAACCATGTATCCTTACACACACCATGAATTCCCAGGTGATATTTCAATACTCATGAGAGGCCTCTCTTGGATCAACTAATTCACTATAAGGTTACCAATACCACGAGCCCTATTAGCCCACAAACCTTCAACAAGGTCATATATAATGAAAATAAACTCACACCCATCATTTATACAAAATATCATGCAGAAATATTTCACATAAACTATTTTCATAATTAAAATAATTTCAATAAACACTATACATGACTTAAAATCCAAATCATAATTTTAAAGTTATAAAAAATTGGTTTTTCCAGGAATCTATACAGTTTTCCCAAGTTCCAAAGATATAACCAAAATAGATTTCAATTAAGAATAAAAAAATAATTCAAAAATATTTCTAGAAAACAATTTAATAAAAAATAATCCTTCAGGTTCCGAGTTATGGGAATATAAGAGTTAATCCACCTACCTCACAATATTTGGTGGAAATAAAGAAGAAAACTGCAATAATTCAATATATGATCGCAACCCACATTCCCCTCACTATATAAAACAATATATCATCATGATTATCATAATACATCATTGAAAAATGTCCAATGTATTAGATATACGGTTCTAATAGGGGGAAGAAGAGTGGATCTAGGAATAACAAGGATGAATGGGTACTTACTGATGAATCTGAAGCTCTAACATGCTTTTATTTTCCTAATAATATATTCTAGATTGAAAGAAAGCGTATATCAAGCCTAATGAAAAAAATAATTGGAGTCCTGGATTTATTAGGTGATTAAAGAGTCTTTGTGGTGTTAATTTAGTTTAGATCTACTATGTCATGGGTGCCAATAGTATGGCACATGGTTAGGCCACATGGTTTGGAAAACCATGGGTCAACTTTGCCATGCTACTAACATAATAAAAAAGCTCACGTGGTTGGCTTAAATGGTTATACACTCCATGAACCAAACCTACTTTCCATATCTTTGAAGTTTCATGGTTTTATCTAGGTAATCACATGGTTTGGACGAATTTTTCACCAAGCATGCACCTTCCCAGTGCCCATTATCTTCCCTTGAAAGGCTTTTTGAATATCATTTATAGTTTTTAATTATCATGCACATGTCACACGCCTCTAAGGAATCCTAATAAACAAAAAAAATCCCATGGAACATCCCAAAACATAACATTGTCATTATATATACAAAAAATACATAAATACCGAACCATCTACCTAAAATCAGGGGGTGTTGCAAATTTCTTATGGATAGATTGATGCTTGGAAGTAGTGATATTATAGTGAAGTCCTTATAGGCGTACAACTAGATGAGAATATAAATGTGAGGTACTTAAGGGTTGAAAATGTCTTGGTCCATAGACATTTATTGGTGGTGGTGATTTTAATAGTTGTGGTTGTATGCATTTTTGTATTGGTGAAAGTGTTATAGATGTGAAAGTGAGATGAATTTGTGGTATATAATAAAAGTTGTTGGATGGTTGATTTTTTTAAGATGTATTTATATTTAATATTTTGTTTCTTTTATTCCATAAATGGATAAAATAGTATTATTAATTTACCTAGACACATGATATTCCAAGGGATGATCCTACAATATATTTTATATACTCATTGCTTGTTATTTATGTACAGTTTTTAGATTATCTAGAAAGTGATTGAGATGGTTTTGGGTGACAATTTCACTTGGAACCTAACATTTTTTTGGATTATATGGATTTGTTATACCTTTTTTAGGTATATCGGATATTTTAGACTTCATTGATGTATTTTTACCTATATATTAGATTTGAATGACATGTAATTCAGTGATAAAAATTATTCATTTATCAAGGACGGGTTTTTCATTTATATTATTCTTGATGTCGTGGTTTTTTCATTAAAATGTGTAATTATATCCATTTATGTTTAATGATATTCCATTTGTAATAGAACTACCCATATCCTATAATAATATGACATTCGGGGTCAAATAAATAATCATTTATTTCTTTGAAAGAGTCCCTAAAAAAGTTTCATGAAATAATTTTTCCTCATTTTCTTTTATCGAACATTATTACATACCCAATTGTTATAAAATATACATAACCATGACATGGTTAGTGTTACATTATAATTTTTTTTTAAAACTTCAAAAATATTTATTTAAACGTATTCAATCATTTACTTGGATCACATTTCATCCTTTCATACATATTTACTATAAACACAACAAATATTGAGCACACTTATAAAATTTTATCTTTTCCTCAACTTATTTTCCAACAATTTATTTTTTAGTATCCTACTATATGACATAAGTACTAAAGTAGGCTATGTAGTAGTGTCTAGATATATTATTATTAAAGGACATTCATATATATGTGGTGGAGATTATGGATGGTGTTTTTCACTCTATAATTAATGTGTATTTTATGTTGACAAGATGGGATAAATCGAAAAAATTTCTTAATGATGAATATATGAGGATGAATGATTTCCAAAATAGTAGTGGTGTTTTTTTATTTTAGTTGGGTAGTGAATCCAAAAAATAAAAAGATATAACAAGATATGAAAAACAATTCTAGTGTTCAAGAATGAATATCTTCTTTTCTAATTTTTTTTCTTGAAGTTTTATTTTTTTACACGTAATTATAGAGAATCAATGACTGGAAGGGTTACTACATCCATTGCAGATTTTATATTGGAATGGAAATATATTTTCTTTGATTTCATTATTAGTGTTAAAATATTATAGCTAAAGAATGAGGGATTTTTTATTTGCATATATCTACTTACAAAATTAGTAGATTTATTTTTTATCGGAGAAAAATATTTAATTAATAATTATGGAAAGCATTATTTTGCCAAATTTATAATAATTTATGGTATTAATAATTTCCATATCCTGAATATAGATTATTTATTTTTATCTGTATTGTAAAAATGGATAAATTTTTTTATTAGAATACAATTAATGATGAAAATGTCTAACTAGACCCTAAAAAATAAATAAAAAAGTGTTATTCAAATTATAGTAGATAATCTCATAACATGAGTTCTTTGATTTAAATAATATTAGGATGAGTTATTATCAGTAGTAGAGTTTATAAATAAATATATTTATTAATCTTTTATCTTTATTGGATTGTTCAAATAATTAGTTGATTTACCCTGTTTGTTATATTTATATTATAAAAACATTAGAGATAGGAATTTTATGTCACCCAGTTTAGTAAAAGAGATGAAACATCATATTATATTAATTCAGAGACCCATAATTCTATATTAGTGTTTTAAAAATAGATATTTCAGATACCAATAATAACCCTTGGGATTTGATTTTTTGGATCATATATTTTTTAAACTCTCTGTTGGGTTAAGGAACTATAGGTTTAAAAAGAAAATTAGTTGATGTCATGGTATGTGGATCCTTTTAAGATATCCCAATAGATTAGTAAAATTCTTTATCAACTTCCATTCAAACAATGTTATGTGGAAATACATAGCATTTTCCACATTATATATTTGAAGAGGTATATAACTAATGAAACTCATATTCATGATTTGGAGATGGTAGAGTTTGAACTATTTTCATATTATGTGTAAATACTAGATTAAAATCTTGATATTGGATAAAATATACTCATATGTAAGATTACTATTTTGAATATAGTACAATGTAAACATGGGAGAGTGAATCCCATAAATTGAAGGAGTATCCATAAGTTTTTAGTGATACTCAATGATTTTTTTGGGAAGAAAACTTCTTTGGGGGTAAGAATTATAATATTAGGTTTTTGGTTTATTTATAATTGGTGTATGATAAATTTATTTTACATATATAAGTGTAATTTTTATAGTACAAGTGAAATAATCCTTACACATTTTACTATTAAATTTTGGGATATTTATGTGGTTATATAATTGATTACATTTTATTTTATTAATTTAGAAAATGGAATTTATTTAATGTTATTAATGGAAATTTTTATTTCAGAATTTATTATGTTTCATTATGAAGAATCAAAAGAATTGATGAGATGTTTAATTTAGATTGTTTAAATATTACCCCAAGGAAATTATTACAGATTTAAGTAGAGTTATGATATGAATAATGAAATTATGGATAGAATTTTTGAATTATTATTGCAGGAAGAGAGATAATATTGAAACATAAATTATAAGATTTCAAAATGAATATTAATTATGGGAATATATATAGTGGTTTATTAATAAGTGATTCATTTATTTTATTTTTACAATAAATATTTCACTTTTTCATTTAGTGGAAAAGAATATTTTGAAGGAAATTGATTTGATGTTGGAGACTCAATTAGTCAATCAAGATATATATATATATATATATAATAATATTATAAATTTTATATGAATTATTCATTTTGATCCTTTATGATTCAATGAATTGAAACCTTTGTTTTTTAGGTTCTAATTATAGATGTGTTAATTAATGATTTTGTGATATTTTATATAGAAACTATTTCATATGAAAAGAGGTATATCTTATATAATATAATTTTTATTCTTCAAACATTCATATTATAAAAATGGAAGGTTATTTTCATTTGTTTTATAAATATGATTTATAAAGTATTTGGATGATATGAAATGGAGGACAATTTTGTAAATTTTATATGTTGGATAACATGTATATTATAAATCAATGAATTTATATGTATGTATCTTCAAAAATGATATTGGATAATACTTTTATATTTTATTTATTGATTATGGTCTATAAATGGTTAATATCCATGATTTTATGTCAATATTAAATAATATTCTCAAGCATTAATTGGAGCTATGAATCAACTTATACTACATTTTTTAAACAAGAAACCTTGTTCACTAGTAAAAATGAATCAAAATTTAATATCCTTCTTCAATAGTTAATTTTAATTTTTTTTATCAATTTCATTTAGAAACTTCCATAAATAAATAGTAAAATTATACCAAACCTGATGATTTAAAATGATCACAAATTACAATGAATTTCTACATCCATGGAATAATCTAAAAACAATCAATCGTTGTATGATCTATAAGAATAGACATGTTTGGTACAATGGGAAGGGATTATCCACGAACTATTTAACAATAAAATGTATCATGAAAAATATAATATTATCTTTCACAATAATAATGATACTCTCTTGTATGTAAAATAATAAAAAAATTCAATCATTAAGAATAATCATCAACTAGTTGTTGATGAATACCAACTAAAAATCTCATTTTTACACACAAAATTCATTAGATAATTAGTGAACAAACTCATTCTATGAAAATAAAACATATTATTCAATATTAATATGATATTACTTGATGAATAAACATGCCTTTGATCAATAAATATTAATAAAAATATCATAATAACCCTACAAAGAACCCAAATTTCCCCATTCTGTTGAAAAATAATCTTAAATATTAAAATATAAGTATTATTACATAAATTAATGATATTATGAAGATATTATATAAAAATAATCACACATAGGTGTATTATACTTCCTTATTATCAATATCACTATTTCTATAAAATGAAACACTTTTTACAAACTCGTATAGATAATATATTAATTATTTTAAATTTTTGAACAAACAACCAACTTACTCTACCTAAATTTGATCCCTTTATGTTTTTATAAACATTAAATCACCATTAATGGGTGATGTGTGAATTATAGGTTGACTAGGAGGTTTCTTAGGTGGCCCAAACTTATCCCACAACCTCAAAACATTAAAAATAGTCGTTCACTCTTAAAACCCTCAATAGGGATAGACAGAAACAATAGAATTCTATTAGAGGAAACAATTACTCAACCACCTCACTATAGCATCCATTTAAACTCTAATTCAATGACACAAAAACATCGGTGGATGTCCGGAAACTACATTCCACATAGTTGTTTCATTGGAACTCTAGTTTTAATGAACTATAACTTTCATAGTAAAACAATAAATATGGATAAATGTTTTCTTTTCAATTTATTGCTTATTTAAGAATAACTCCAATGATCTTAAAATGGTCTTAAACCCCATCCTTCACATGTTGAGGAATTTTAGTTATGCATTAATTACTAAAATTAACCCACACTCCAACTTCATCAAAAAAAATGATTCAATAGTATTCCCCATTAGTTTTTATCAATCATTGAAAAAAACATTCTTCAGGGAAAGATCTATCATTCTTATAAAAGAGATAATATTTAATCAATTCTAATCTTATATGAGTGTAGTCAGTATAAGAAACAAAAATGATTAATTAGAACCTCACAGATAAGATTACATAATTCAGAGTCACTTATACTTAAAATCTCTTCTCAAATGTTAAAAAATTAATTTATATATATTTTAAAAACCATTATTATACGGATAAAATAATGAATAAAAAATATTTAATACTAAAAAAGTTAAACTCAAAGCATTAAATTATAATAACCTCTTCCAAAATACATTTTCCCATAAATATAGAATAACATACCATTAATTTAAAACTTTTAATTTGAATTTATATAATCTCCCACATTGATGAACATAATATAAATATAAGAAATTTGAGGGCACAAAACTATAAATTTTCCTTGCGAAACATGAGGATGAACTCATATAATCATCCTAAATTTTTGAAATGTTTCATTCAGAAATGGGTTTATAATATCATCTAATATTTTATCCTTTGAAGGAACAATTCAAAAATTCAAAATACCTTTATAAAAAATATATGTTATTTATCTATAATATAAATTAGTATTATTTAGCTTATCATATTTAATTTTATTTCTAAAAATATTAATTTTACTTTTATTTTCGAATCCCATTGAGAGAGATAATTACACCAGAAACATAAAATCATCAATTTATTTTCTTATCAATAATATTAGAGTAATTAATTAAGTCACGTAAATATATTTCTCATATACTATACAAAATTTATTATATTTTTTGTCTTTTGAGGTACACAATTCAATCCCAAAAATAAAACATTAGTGGATATGGAATTCATGTCATCTGGACATCCATTCCAATCCAAATTGGAAAATATTTATATATATAAATTTGTTTTCCAATAATGAATTATCTATATATATATATAATATTTAATATAATGAAGTGATATTCCTTCGATAGACATTGATAATGAGGGCATAATGTGATAACACAAATGATTTCTGGTATAAAATAATTTTTGTTGAGTGATCTCCTAATGTGATTCTTCAACAACCATTGATTTACAACTTTTTATTCAATAAAATTATAATGTCTGGTTCTTATTTAGATTGAAATAGAAACCTCCTTTTTTATATTATAAACATATTAAAAGTTATAAGTCATATTTCTATGGAAAACAATAAATATGTTCTTATTCCTAAGAAGTTTATTTAACTAATAAATACTTATCACTCCAAACATTATCATCTCAAATAATTCTTCCATTATAGTGTAAAATTTTCTACAAATACCTTAATAATTTCTTGAAAATATAATATCATCAGTATAGATGATAAAAATGAGAGACACCTCCATTTATTCATTTATGTAGAGGTTGTTATACATTTTTCCATTTCTAAAACTCAACGAAATCAAACCCGATTCATGTTTAAAAACCCATGTTCTCAGATCTTATTTAAACACAGTTAGTGACTTCTTCATCTTAAAAACACATTTTTCATCAAATATAAGTATAAATACCTTGCATTTCTCAGTATAAACTTTTTATTCATGGTCTATATTATGGAAGTATGACTTGATTTCCATTTGGAAAATTTTATATACAATTTTAATAGTGATATCATGAAATGTCCTTAGAGTTTCAATTATATATACCAAAAAAAATCTCTACTATGATTCAATTAATTTAAATAAATAGAAACAAATTTATACAAAACGTTATTTTTTCTTCATTGCTCTTGATCTATCATTCAAATTTATATAGAACATCCAATTTTTTCAAATAAAATTATTGTTTTTTTATTTAATAAATTCCTCTAACGTGTTTTTATTATATATCATATAAATTCTGAATTAATGTAATTTATCCAATATTGATACTCAAGGATTCATTGACACATCTTTAATAATATTTAGAAATAAATGAGGTGTGAGATGTCATCATTTAATATTTATTTGTTTGATTTGATTTCACATTATCAAAAATTGTTATCTTTACCTACATGTACTTCATAGACCATGGTTTAAATGAATGTATTCATTGTTAATGAATTTATAAGGCTAAATCATTATCTTCTTTATTTCAATTAATTAGATATTAAGTATTCTCAAAATTTATAAAATGTCATCTAATTATTTCATCATCACTTACATAAAATTCAGAAAGTTTCCCTTATTTTACATTCCCATTTGATGAGTGATCTAACACCGTTATATTATTTAAAAAAATTATATTAATTTATATAATAATGATGCCCTATTCTATTTTTTAGGATAACCTAAAATTATTCAATTCACTTTTATTGTTTATACTTGTTTATATTGATACCTTTTATAGTGATAATAAATATGCTATGAAACACTCTCATGTACATTAAACATATAGTTTTCTAGTAACACATCTCATATGGTGACAAATCTAAATATATATGATAAAATAATGTTTTTTAATATGAATTGTTATATAAATCTTTTGTCTTTAAATGAAATATTATGTGGCATTATTTTCTAATATAATTTTTTCCATCTCCATCGAGATTATATTTTTGACTACATGAAAGCATTTTTTGTGTGGTATATATTTCTTAATAATAATACATAATGAACTAATTCTCAAGATAATGTCTAAATATTTTACTTTTGTACACATACCCATTATTTGATCGAATTTTCTTCAAAAAAATATATTTTTTATAAACTATTCATATAACTCATAAACTTATTCAGTGGCTTAAATATATTTTTTAAAAATATAATTAATTTAATATATTTAAATTCAACAATATATAAGATAATATATATATATATATTATAAATTATTTGTTACTATCTAGTAAATTTTAGAATAATAACCTCTAGTTATTATGAATTTTGAATAACTTCATTCTTGTGTAAATAATTAGTAATATTCCCATTTTGGCATGTGAAACAAATAATTTTTTTTATATTTATCATAGGAACATAAATAAATTATCTCCTTGAGTGAAGTTATTTATTTTATTTTATAAAATATATATATGTCATTAATTCGATAATTCATGTCCCTCATTAAAACTCAAATAATATAATTTTTTACCATCAACTTCCTAAAAGAAGATATTCATGGTTACTTTTTCAAAAGAGATGAAATAAACATAATTTAGTGGCTTCACTAATATTTCTCCTTTTAAAATCTTCACATCATTAACTTTATCAAATAGTTAAGAAAAACTATGTTAATTTTGTCTTATCCAGCCAATAAAAAGTACAATATTTTATTTCATCTTTGTAACTCTTATATCTATACATCCAAATTCTTTGATATTGTTTGATAAATCATAATAAAATATATTTGATCCATATTTACACTTTTCAAAGTCTTTTTTATTCTTCATAACATCAATAATATGAGATGATCATCTATTATTCTGAATCCATAAACATTCCTTTTGTGAATTATGAAACAAAGATTCTACCACAATATCGTTTATTTTTTCCATTCTCACTTTTTTCTAAAAATATTGAGTATTGTAATTAAAACTAAACTAAGAAACTAATAAATTAAGTCATTTCATAGAACTATTAATTTTTTGTTAATATCATCAATAATGTTATTTTGATATCGGGATATTATTTTTGTTTTCACTTCCAGGATTTTTATCATCTTATGAACTTATCTTATTTTATCATAGTGTATCCCCTTAAAAATATTCATTATAAATAAAATATATTAATATAAATATCATTATATAAAACAATAATTTAATTTAATGTGTTAGGATGCACTAAATAAGAAAAAATATCTATAAAAAAAGTATCACATCGACACCTTTAAGTTTATACTATGACACTTATTGTTCTTTAATTATTTTACCACCGTCATTTTTACATTTTATGATCCAAAATAATGTGATAGTCCTACATTTTTTATCTGAATATTAGAAACATGTTGATAAATTTAGTCATTTTTATCTATTATATATTTACCATTGAAAATTGATTTTTTAGAATTTTTTGTTTTTTAGAGTTCTTTTGACACTAAAAACTATACATACATGGTCACTATTTCATTTTTAAGATTTCATTTTATAAATATAATTAAATTAATACCAATTAAATGAGCTATATTTTTACTAACATAATCATCATGATTTTTTGTAGTTTTTAATATTTTTGATATTTCCCTTCAAGATATCTCAAATTTATTTCATACATTGCTCAATGTTGAACCTGAATTTATTAATACAATTTTTACATATAAAAAATTTTACAGAATAATTTCATTTTTCTTTTCCCTAACTATAGCATTAATTTTAACATTATCAATCTTCTCTA